>JALMGJ010000005.1:67849462-68449462 GCA_023362775.1 Charina bottae | reverse complement strand
TGTGTGTACACGCACACAAGTACATGCACACATGTATAGAAGTAGTCAAATGAATAGGGCTTGCAATAATACACTAGATCAGCCTTTCTCAACCTTTTGACCCTGGAAGAACCCTTGAAATATTTTTCAGTCCTCAGGGAACCCCTGCACATTCAGGCTCAAATAGAGGCCAGAAGTTACAAAATTATATTTGTTTCATGTGTAGGCCTGTATATATGCATTAACAGTGTTCTTAAACTAAAAATAAAGAATGAAACTTACCTCTTTAATGTGAAGTTGCCCGAATTTGAAATAATTTTAAATAAATCGTGATCTCCCAGGGAACCCCTAATGACCTCTCGCGGAACCCTAGGGTTCCACAGAACCCTGGTTGAGAAACCCTGCACTAGATGGTGGTGGTGATGATGGTGATGATATCTTTGCATTGGATGCAATCAGTATATGTTTATATCATATCCTGGGCCTCATGTTTTGTGGCTTAAAAATAATCCTTCCTTCCTTCCTTCCCTCCCTATGCTTTTCTAATTTGCTAATCTCCACTTAAATTCCCTATTACTTTTATATTAGGATAATTTTTTACAAAAAGTGATGAGCATTATTTCTTCTAGACTCAGCAGCTTATATAATATGTATGTTTTTAGTTTCAATCTGAACTGATCTGCTGCCTTGAAATCAGATACAGGTGGTCCTCAGTTAACGACCACTCATTCAGTGACTGTTCAAACTTCCAACAGTCCTGAACAAGTGGTACTTATGACTGGTGCTTGAAGTTCTGGCCGTCGCAGCACCCCTGCGGTCATGTAATCGCAATCTGGGCACTTGGCAACCAGCCCAGATTTCCAACCATCACAGCATCCCGCTGTCACATTATCATAATTTGAGGCTTCTTACAAGCAAAGTCAACTGGGAGGCCGGGAGGAAGTCAGAAGTTGCAATCATGTGAGGTCCTCGCTTAACGACCCGCAGTGATATGTTTAACAGTGGTAACCAGGGACTGCTGGAACTACTGTTGCTAAGTGGCATGTCACATGCCATCGCGCTTTACGGCCACATCTTTTAGCGATGGAAATTCTGGTCCCAATTACTGTCATTAAGCGAGGATTCCCTGTACTGTAGTTTCTATAGAACTTTTATTTACAGTCGCTCATCTAATGCCTCAGCTAGTCATTATGAAATAATTGTAGTAGTGATACCATGAATCTAATCCAAACTATGTTAAATTTTCTCCTTTCCTATTTAGTTCCCCCAAATAAAAATAAAGATCAAATTAGTTATCTCTGTGCAAGAGCAGAGCACCATACTAGAAATGTAGAGAAAGCAGATGGACATTTGAAGAGACTAGGACATGAAAATGAAAAAGAAAGGTAATTACGGTTGTAGACAAATATGTAAAAAGCTATTTTGTTTTGTTTCTTCAAAAATATTTTATCTTGATAAAACTACACCCTGGTGCCCGCAATTTCCCTCAGCTTAAAAATCAGTAGAGCATTAGTAATAAGTTTTGTTCCTGTTTTTCATTATTTTTCCAACCCAATGTAATCTTAGAAGGAAATTATGTAAAGGGGCCCAGAATTCTGAGCAGATGTGTTGGAAAGTGAACAGAATGGGACCAAATCTGTTGTGTGGGGAGAAGTCAACAAAAGAAAGATCAGTGGACTGGATTCAGCTGGGGGAATGCAGAGAAAAAATTCCCATAGTGCCTCCCTATGGGAGATGCAGTTGAACAGTGACTCAGATCAGTGTATAACTATACAATTCTAAGTTTCCCTCCTTTCCTCACATGAGGGAAGTATATAAGAATGTAATAAACACAGCCGACCCATGCTTCCCAGTGCACACAGACACACAGACATACACAAATGCAAATCACGAAGGGAGAGCAGAAACGCACAGAGGTATATTCATCCTCTTACTTTGTTACCCAGATGCCTCCTCTGGCCCTAATGGTGAAGGGTTTGGGGAAAAAATTCAACACATTATTTTAAGAGTTATATGTTTATGCATTAGGTTATGCACTGTCCTTTTAAAAGAAAATGAACTTTTATTTTTAATCATTGCTACAGAATCCGATTATGGTCAGAAATAGCAAAAACAGCACGGAAGCAAAGCGTGTGGGATGTTTGTCGGGCTGCATGTAGGTTCTGCCTCTTGTATGATGACAGTCAACTGATGAAGGCATCAACACGCAAAAAATGTAAGTCCTAGTATTTCTGTATAACATTTCATAATCAATACATAGAATCTCTTTTCTTTGTAGAAGAGAGGACAGAACCTATTCACTCATAGGAAACTGCATTCAAATACCCAGTTGCTTGGACTATTAAGATCTGCAAATTAGTTAATTAGTTGCCTTACGGACAAATGCCCTTCTCTCCAATATTCCTGGAACAATTTACAGATACAGGTAGTCCTCGACTTATGACAATTCATTTAGCAAACATTCGAAGTTAGGACGGCGCTGAAAAAGTGACTTGCAACCAGTCCTTGCACTTATGACCATCACAGCATCCCCACGGTCACATGATCATGATTCAGGTGCTTGGCAACTGTCATGCATTTACGGCGGTTGCAGCATCCTGCAGTCACGTGATTGCCATTTGCAACCTTCCCAGCTGGCTTCTGACAAGCAAAGTCAATGGGGAAGCCAGCAGGGAAGGTTGGAAGTCATAGTCACATGATGTCTTGCTTAACAACCGCACTGCTTAACAACAAATTTCCCGGTCATCATTGTGGTTGTAAGTCGAGGACTACCTGTATTCCAAGGACATTCTACTGATACCCCTGAGCTTGTCCATTTACCTTAACAATAATCTTCCCTTCTACTTTTCTCAATCTTGCCAATGGTAGTAGTTTTTTGTTTCTGCTTGCTAATTGTCTCCTCAATGAAGCAGTTAGTCTTTTTTCTTTGGGGGCTGATTGGGGTTCTTCTTGTGGCCCATGGTGCATGTCCAAATCCACAATTCAGAGAAGCCTACCATCTTTCACTCTTCCAGATTTTATAGTAATACATTATCACTGGGAAAACCATTGCTTTAACTATTCTGAACTTGTTGTCATAGAAATATCTTATTCTTCATGAACTTGTCTATGACTGCCATGGCCTGCCTTCCTAGGATTTGGAAGGATCTTTTACTTTTTAGATGTTTGAAAGATATAAAAAACATGTTATCTGTGGGAATGGGCTGCCTTGCCATGGGAAAACATTCATACAGATCTTTCAAACCTTATTTAAGAAGTGTTAAGGACAAACAGTTGAAATGAGTTCAGCAATCTTCTTATGGTGAAAAGTGATGCCTCTCCATTGGACAAATTTAGCAATAGACTATACTGGGGAATGTAAGTGGACAACCAGAAAGATTAAAGGAAGAACCAGATTTCTGTCTTATACTATAAAGATTGCTCCTGGTAACATTTGAGAAGAACACATTGACCTGCTGAAGGGAACACTGGTAAAGACAGAAGAAAGCTACATCTGACATGGTTGGAGACTCAGTTGTAATTCCTGAGTTACCACTAGTAGCACCTACATCTGAATTAGACAAACAATTAGTGGTTGTTCCTAGTCACCATTGCCATCAGATGACACACACATTCTGGTTTGTGGTGACAGACATCCCATTCACATAGAAAGCTATCACGGTGCCTGTCTCATCATCTGGCATCCAAATTTGTTTAAATATTTCAGCCATGCTTTTATGTTTTTCTGGCACCAATACAGAATTGGTTTTCCACTGCCTTTGTCTTGGGTATTTTGTAGTTCCTTTTCCTAGGTGGGTTAGTTTCCCTCACATCTTCAGGCCCACATTTACCTTCAATCCTGTTGTGGATTACTTTTAGCTTCACCCCTCTTCTTTCAGTCTTACCAGGAGTGATGACCCAGTTGGGAGCTCATCTTCTATCAGCATCGCTTTCAGGGTCATTGGAGATACTAAGCCCCCCTGTCACATCGAAGTAGTAAACCTCTGGGAAGATAGCTTGCAATCAAAGGAATAAAAGTATGTTTGGACCATAGGTCAGTGAGGCTACATGCAAGAAAGCAGCCCCGCCCTCCTAACTAAGCTCCTATAGAGGTTCTGCCTCTATAAAAATGGAGCCGCAAGCCCAGACCAGTCGTTGGAGACAACTGTCTGCTTACTGGACTCCATGTGCCTGGACTCCTAATCGGAAACCTCATGACCTGACTCTTGGACTCACTTGACTAATCTTGTTTTGAACGTGAAACTCCCTTAAAGCAAGCTTGTGGGACTTTTGGGGCTTGTTTCTTTAGAGTGTGTGCATTTGCGCTCACACTTCCTTGCTGCCTGTTCGTTACCTCACAAGTTTCTCTCACAAGTTTCTCAGTAAAGTTTTACAACTGCCTCCCTGGTGTATTGCGTGTGATTGGGCTGGGACAGGACAATTTCAAAACATGTGGATACTTCTAAAGACTTTACCAGGTTTCCTTGCTGTTAGGAAGTTTATAGGTATATTTATCTAATTGTCCTGACAGTCCTTTATGTTCAGGTCATGAAGATCTAAAAAGGAGTAGATACAAAAGGAGCTGGGGTTATTATTTAAGGATATTCATTTATTGGACTTACATGCATGACCTTGCCCTGACTATTTTTTAAAATAATCACTTGAAAATATCTGTATGATGCTATTAATTATAATCATTAATTTATTCTTGCCACAAGGGAAGACAAAATTTTAGCACTACTGTCCTGTGAAATATGTTCAAAATGATCTTGTTTTAGTCAATGTGATGTTGAAAATTAATAGTTTAGTTGGGATGTCAGCAACTTAGGTTGCCTTAGAATAGCACTGCTAATATGAATGTATGCTAGGGCTACCAGATCTGGGCTACAAAATTCCATATGAGTACTAGATTGCAGCAAAGAGATACAGTATAGGAAACTTTGAGCTCATCTAATAGTCATTGGATTTGCCTTTGCACTCCTAGCTTGTTTTTACTGAAGGTGAGACCTGAACAAAATGTTGCAATATAACCTATCCCTCTACCCAACAGAAGAGTACCTCTTTCAAATTCTAGTTAGCCAGTCTTGCACTTCTCAAGAATCCCTAAATTGTAAGTGTTTCACATAAATGGTCACACATAAATGTTGTTAAACTAATGCATTTTACTTTTCTCTTAGTAGTCAAGAAGAAAGCTAGTATAACCACAACAGGTGAAGATTCTGAAGGAAGTATATTAAGAGAGTCACCTGTGCCTACTAAAGTATTCTCTTTAGAAAGAGATCTACTTAGAACTTTAGCAGAAGTAAGATGTATTAATGCAGAGGTTAGTAAATTATACAGCTATGAGATCATTTTTCAATTCTTTTATGCACTTGGTATAGATCTTCATTATTCTTGCTTGTTCACATATGGCTACTTTTTATGGGGAAAAGGGCTATAAGAAACACTGGCCAATAGTAAAAAATTATCTTCTGGTGTTCATCTCCTCTATGCATCTCGTTCTGAAATGAATGAATTATACCAGTTGGATTTCTTGTTATTTCTCATTAACTACTCTTTCATGGGGATCATGTTTTTCAAACTGTTTTCAGCTTTGGCATAGGAGAGTTGAAAGGTTAACGTCATCATAGAATTTTCCATGCTCTGCATATGGGGAAAAATCTCTTCCAGTGTGAAAAGCAGGAGTATGGAATCAGATTTTGCTACACCTCAGCTCTTAGAAGCCCCATTCAGCATGACCAACAAAAAAGGATGTGTGGAGTTACATACCAATATCTGTAGGGTGCAAGTTCCCTTACTATGCAGTCTGCATAAGAGCTTTTATAACAGATATTTTTTTCTAGCATCTGGACTGCTCATACGTAATCCATAGGAGGATGCAATTGAAATTAAGCTTCTGTTGCACTTTAAACTAAGAAACAAAGACTAAATTTCTTATTTTGTCATAGGTATAGGCTTAATTCAAATATAATGGGTAAATCTTCCTTTTTAAAATAACTATAATTTTTGTTTTTCAACCAATTTTGTTCTCCATGATGTGTGAATATGAGGAACTGATTTGTTGAAACTCAAGTGTTTAGGATTAAGTAGTGGTTTTAGATCCTGAATTATTTACTAAATTAAATAAAACAAACCAGAACCTCCGGAATCAGAGTGAATATTGCTGGGAGAAGTGGCTAATTTAAAATTAAACATGGAAGCTTTTTTCCCATGGGCAACGACACAGAGGAAAGAAGTAAGCATCCAGCTTTAGCTCTGTTGTGGCACCTGTGCATAATAAGAAAACATAGAGCTGGATAAGCATACCTGTACCTGAAAAGAATAGTCTGTGTCTACCACTAAGAACTTTATATGGTTTTTATCTTTTTTATGATGCTAGTGCATTGATAGTTGTTTTCTTCTCCTTATGTCTACATTTAGGCTACAATTCAGTTATTAAGAACAGAAGGTGTCCAGCTCAATGATTATCCTGTCCTCCCTGTAGATGCAAATGCACACACTACAGGATTTTCTCAACATTCAATACAAATTGGAAAAGAATCAGAATGGAAAACATACAGGTTGTTTTGAAGTACTGATGCCTGCTTTGGTTTTTTAATGCTTTCAGAGATCTCTCAAAATTAACACCAGTTTTATATATAATTGGTATAATTTGCCTTTTAAAGTTTGCTATGTTTTGGTGTAGACTAAAATCTGAAATACAGAATATTAATTGCAATGATAATGTGCCTGGACTGAAATATCTGTATAGGCTTGTTCCACCTCTTATTTTGCAGAATCAATTTTAGCAACAATACTTTTTTTTTAATCTAGATATTTAGTAGTTTTCTTATTTCCCCAATTGGTAAAATGAAAGACAGGAAAGCACTATAATTGTCCAATAAAATCTAATTTTCCAGTAGGTTTCTCATACTTGTGAAGCTTATGTTCTGCAAATCATCCCTTTACAAATTGAAGTAGGAAGACAAAACTCATATGACTAGGCTTTTCTTCCTAGCAGAGCCACAAAACATACCGGGGATTCTCCCTCCTTACATCCAAACCAAAGTCCAGAATAGGAAGTTCTCCTAACAGTCCAGAATAAGAGGCACAGAGCAAGCCTGGGCTTCTTATTCATGCTTCATAAGACAGCAGTGAGCCAGGGATCCTGATTTGGGTGTAACATTAAACAATCCACCTATGCAGGTTCTTTGGTTTGTTTAGCTGTTCCCATTAGCAGGAGCCAAACAGATGCAATCAAATATAAGACTAGCTAAACCATTCATTGTTTTAAGTTTTCTAGTTTATTTACATGTTCTTGCTGGTAGAAGGAGCAATCTTACATTCTATGACACTATTCTTGCTCAATCCCTATAAGCCAGAATTCAAAGTTACCGCTGCTTCAATTAAATAATTTTTAATTATTTAAATAATTAATAAACTAAACATCTACCATTTGCAGAGTATGCAATATAAAAGGTAAAGGTTTTCCCCTGCACAGTCGTGTCTGACTCTAGGGGGCGGTGCTCATCTCCGTTTCTTAGCCGAAGAGCCAGCGCTGTCTGAAGACGCTTCCGCGGTCATGTGGCCAGCATGACGCACGCAGAACACTGTTACCATCCCACGGAAGTGGTACCTATTTATCTACTTGCATTTGCATGCTTTCAAATTGCTAGGTTGGCAAGAGCTGGGGCGAGTGCGGGAGCTCACTCTGTCACGCGGCATTTGGGTCTCGAACCACCGACCTTCCGATCGACAAGCCTGGCATCTTAACCACTGAGCCATTGTGCCACTTTGCAATATAACAACAGTTAAAATATCCACAGTACAGTTTAAAAAACAAATGATACCCTAAAACCCTCAACTAAGACAAAAAAGAACAAACAAAAGCAAAATATAAAACATAAAAGGAGGCTAAATGCTTAAAATAAGAGAATGCCCTCTGAAATAGTTTTAATTTGGTAGTTTCCTAAAAGACAGCAGGGAAGGGAATGAGTCTGATCTATGTTGAGAACCCATTCCAGAGCAAGCAGCTTTTAGCCCCGCCCCCCCCCCCCCCAACACACACATACTCTCTCTCCACCCTGGAAGTATGGGATTACAAGCAGCTGCTCCCTACAAGATCTAGTGAGTTGGTGCAATGGTATGTGGGAATGACTTTGAGGGATGAGGGGAAGAGATGCTGCCTAGGGAATGATCAGATAAAAGGGGGAGGAGCCCGCAGCTGCATAATGGGCAAAGAAACTTAAAAGGGATCCACCCTAATTTATCAGGTTGTTAAAAGTGACAGCAGGAGATTTGTATTTTCAGGTGTGCAAGATTCTGTTAATGTAGCCTTACAATAAAGTAGAATTAGCATATCTGGTCGTGTTTCCTGTCAGGTTTACCTGGGAGGGCTGACAGTTGGGTTGATTCTGGTTGGAGCAGGCAGTTCTGCTAGTATCTTAGTGCCAATCCACACAGAGTTTTATAGGTCAATTCCAGCTCCTTAAGTTGTACCCAGAGGCCAATCAACAACCATTGCAGGGCCTGCAAAATTGGTATTTTGTGTTCCCAATGCCGGGAGCCAGTAAGTATGTGGGACACCACATTTTGGACCAGTTGCAATTTTGGCATTTGTGAGTTAAATATATCTGCATTTTGATAGAATCAGTAATGTAGGTTGCTTCTTCACACATTACATTAAGCCACAAAATGCAAAGAGTGAGCATTTTCTGTATCTCTTTGCTGCCATCTAGTGGTTACCAGGACATTTGCAGTCCCTAACTGGAGCCCTAAATTAAGGCTGAAGTCCCATGATCTATTATGGGATTAATTTCTAAGTGAACTTTGTTAAGATTGTATTATACAAGAACTATAGAACAGTAAGTAGCGAATTTATTTTCACAATTCTATGCCACCGCTATCAAAGACTCTTGGCGGTTTAGATGTAATATAAAAACCATTTAAAACATCGACGGTACAAACTTCCATAACAACAATTTTTAAAGAATCACCCAAACATAAAGATACAAACAATAAAAATAGAAGTTAAATATGGCATAATAAAATGATAAATTGGGTGAGGCTTTCTGCAACAACTCCATCTTTAATAACTTCCGTAACATCAACAAAGAGGGGGCTTGCCTGATCTATACAGCGAGGCTGTTCAGCAGCATTGGCACTGCAACTGAAAAGCAGTGCCTTCTTGCTTCCCCTCCTCAAAACTCCTGAAAATGCCAGATCAATAACAGTTTTGCCCTGTTAGATCTAATCAGCCGAGCTGGTGCTGACTGACCTCTATATTTGCAGGATAGAAGCCAGGTGTCAGTGAGGAATGATTTTTTAAAATGAGATGAACTACTACTACTAATAATAATAACTAACTAACTATTTAATTATTTTAACTATTTTATTGTAAACCGCCCAGAGTTCCCCATTGGGGGAGATGGGCGGTTATAATAAATAAATAAACAAACAAACAAACAAACAAACAAACAAATAAATAATATATGAAAGTGGGGGTAATTTTGTATATGTGTATGCAAATGTATATTGTGTGTAAATGTAGGAGAACATGATGATACATATTTAAGGTCTCCAGAAGAAATCCAAGGAAACAGAAATCCTAAAGCTAGTCTATAGAAGAACTTTATGATAGTATTTGAAAATAGTTATGTTTCAGAGATTGAAAAAATGTTTCAGATATTTTCCTGACCAGACATAAAATGGATTGTTTTCTTTTTCTTTTCTTTTTGGCAATTTAATAATTCATATTGCTATGTGTTAAGCAACTGGATAAACCACCTGTCTCAATATGCTATGGAAAACTTTCTACGAGCTGTCAAAATTGGAGAGGAGTTAAATGAAGCCTGGATTGTACATAACACTGTGGTGTATGTGTTAAATCACAATAAACATCTGATTATTTCAAAAAGGCAAAGAGAACTTGTTGACTCCCTTCAAATTCTTTTCAGTGCTGTTAAGAATATTGGAATTTTGGGGTAAGTTCTACAAGAGTTTAGTTGGATGTTTGATCTTTTTAAGGTTCATAATAAGAAAACCCTTAATGGCCTTTTAATCTAATAGAACATTAACTTTTAGTTCCAAGTCCTCTGTATGGTTTTGGATATATAAAGATGACATTAACAGGTCAATCTTTTTGTAACTAAGGCAAGCCTTTACAGTACAGTTCTCCATTTTGAAATAATGCCATTTGTTATGATTGCTGGCTGATGATACACTGGGTTTTTCTGCACAATGTAGATCTGTAGTTGCTCAGATCTCTCATACTATATATTACGTTGTCTGATTGATTTATTATGATTCAAATAATTTTAATACATACATTTGCATAAATATTTTTAGAGCTCTTTTTTCCCTTTTTATTATGTTGTTATAAATCTTGATACATTGTATTGTTTCAATACAGTGATGTTTATATAATATGATTAAAGATATTAACATTCAATTATTTAGATAGCTAAGAGTATTGAGAAGAGAGAAGAGAAAGAAAAATATTCTATCCTTACTAGTTACAATTTCGGGTGTCAATATTACAAACACATCAAAGCAGGTGTCGGCAAGTTGGGCACAGAGAGAATCTTCTAGCTGTGCTCCTGTCCTCTGAAGATGCCAGCCACAGCTACTGGCAAAACGTTAGGAACCAAAACTGCCAGAACACGGCCACACAGCCCGGAAAACCCACAACAACCATTGAATATATGTTTCTTGCAACATAATATCTGGTTATATGTCGATGAAGGTTCTCAGTCATCCAGGTGGAATTGTCTGTAACTTGAATCATGTCAACTGGATTTCTATTTTCTCAGTGGAAACGTTTCACTCCTTACCCAAGAAGCTTCTTCAGTCTGAGCAAAGTTTGTAAGGAAAACAAATATCTGGTTATAATTTTTCTAGCTTGTTACAAATTTGTTCCTCTTTTCTTTTCAATCTGAATCTGTTTACATTCCAGCTGATTACTGTAAGTGCCATGCCTCCATGTAGACAAAATATTTTTTTCATTTTTTACATCCCATGTTATAGTAGGCGTAACAAGTAGCAGATATATAAAGAGAAAGTATTTAAATAATGAATATAGTCTAAACTAAAAATAATTAAACGTAAAACAAAAGTGATAAAAAAGAAAATATCCAACCCAGTGTACTAACATTAAACCCACCCACCCACAAAAAACCCTCTACTTTTAAGTCCAATGCCATTAACCTACACTACACAGGTCTTTTTTTTTAATCCATATGTTTATATTGAAATACAAAGTAAGTAGGAAAAAAGCCAATATTGAAGTACAAAAAAAGCAGAAAAAAAAGAAAAGCAAGATACTACAAAAAAAGACTTCTGCATTTGATTTTTTTTAAAAAATAGTAAAAAAAAGAAGTAAATTACTTTTTAGTGATACACCCCCACCCCCCATTCCCTTCTACATGTATCCCCAATCACTAGCCACAGGCTAGATCAGTGTTTCTCAACCTTGGCAACTTTAAGATGTGTGCTGGCTGGGGAATTCTGGGTGTTGAAGTCCACACATCTTAAAGTTGCCAAGGTGGGGAAAACTGGGTTAGATATTTGAACTTTGCATCCAACATTAGCAATTGTTGTTAGTTTCTATTTGAATCCTAAAAACTGTATTCCAGATATCTAAATCTACCTTCCATTGTGATATATTGTATATAAGGGAGCCATTCCTGCTTGAATTTCGTAAAACCTATGTTGAGGATCTATACTGTCAATTCAGCCTTTGCAACATATTCTCCAGTTTTAGACTCATAGTCTGAAACTATAGTCTGAAACTAAAGCAAGGTATCTCTTTTCCAATGTTGGTTTATGCTAGGTTTATTCTTGCAGTCAGTGTGCATCTTAGTAAATTGTAATATTTTTCATTTATGTTTTCTGGAATTATGCTTAATAGAAATGTCTGTGGTTTCAGTTTAATTTTTATTTTTTTTAAATGTTTTTATGTATTTATTTCCAATACTTTTGAATTTTTTTTGCATGACTAGTGGTCAAATGTTTCTTCTTTGTTACGGCATTTCCAACATTTGTTATTATATGCTTTATATATCTTAGCATTCATAGAGGGAGTTACATACCATCTGTAGAACATTTTATACCAATTTTCCCTTAAATTGTAGCTTGGGGTAAATTTTAATTGATTTTTTTTCCATAGTCCTTCTCATTGGTCCACTGTCATTACTTCTCTCAAATTTTCAATCTATTTTACCATTTTAATTTTTATGTGTCATATTTCAACAATAATGTATAAATACATCCTAGACCACATGGGTTATTGGCAGTTCTATCGTCTGTTTTTTGTTTTTGTGTTGCACTCTGTTCCTTCTAATCGTCAACAGCATCAGAAGTAAAACACTTATTGCTCTGCATGTTGTTCAGTCCCAAAGATGAGGATTTAGGTTACTATCAAAGGTTTTTCTTTGGGCACATGTTGAGAACTTGGGCTCTGATAGTTCTACCTATTTCTTCCCAGTTTTGTTCACATAGAATAGTTCTTGATATAGGGCTTCAAACAATCACTTTAATGTGTTCCATTGGACATCATGCAGGAAAGTGAATTTGGTTCCCCATTCTTTCTTCAAAGCAGCTGCTTCAAAGTGGTTATTGAGAGATTTCTTTGCAATGTCTACTGCAGTGTTTCTGGAGCAATATTTTTTCCTAGAAGGTGTGTTAAATGAACTCTGCAACAGTGTACAATTTGAAGAGTTCTTCACTTGCCTGATTTATTCTCAGTCTGGATATGTTTGCAGCATTATCTGTGATAAAACTGCATAATAGTAATTTTGAATTCTTTTGACAATTTGTTAAAAAAGGTTTATTTTATTTATTTTTTATTTATGGTTCGATTTATATTTACCGCACCATTATTGCTCTCTCTTATAAATATTTATTAGTGTGTGCAGTTCCTGATACAATGTTTTGGTAAAAAAGATGCTCCCTTCTCTTGATACACAAGTATATATGACAGAATCATTGTTCATGTTGGTCCATCCTTCAAGACTGAATATAATAATTTTCCTCTCTAAATTATTTGCTCACTTCTTAGTTTCTTCCATATATACTTTAACAATTTCTCTGCAATATCTGCTCTTTTGGGTGGACTGTATCCTTGTCACAGTGACTGAACTGTGTTGATGAAGTGTTCTGAACCATACAGAAAGAGCAGTTTGTTAAAATAATAAGCTGAACAATTTTCTCATCAATTGCTTCTTGCTGTACTATATTATTTTTTATTGGAAAATCGTCTATACTTATTTCTGCATGATGGAGTTTCTTTTTTCTTTTTGTAGTTATGGGTAATATACTCAGTCTGTCGGGCATACATGATGGGGCTGGAACACTATCATATAACTGAAAATATAAACACTAATTATGGAATGGAAGGCTGTATTAATACTGTAGACAGTATTCAGAGACTTGTATTTTGAGGATCGATCTACCTAAACAAAATAAATCAATGCTGTCAGCATATCTACTGCTTGTTTAGTGTTACTGAGAGCATGTCTTAATAATTTGGAACAGTATAACACTAATTATGTAATCATAATGTTAGTTATAATGCAAACTTTGAACATTTTGTTTTGGTTCAGGAATACTACTGTTGTGGTAACATTATGTAATGCTCTGGCAAGAGGGCTGATTCTTCCTTGGATTCCAAAAATGATTTCCAAACCCGATGAAAAGAAAGTTACTGAGGAAGGATTCACCAAACGTAGAAAGACCTTAAAAGCACATGATAAATCAGCCACAGCTCTAATTACATATGTGGATCCAGCTGGAATCCATGATATTAAAGCAGCCATAGAGGTATATTTTTTATCATAGTGGTGTTCTATATAAGGATAAGCTATACATGACTGGGCACCTTCTTAAATCTGTGTGGGTGGAGAGAAGGTGTATGGTTGACTGCCCGTTCATTAGAGGCTGCCAGTTCATTAGAGGCTACAGTGTTAATGTGTATTCTTTCCTTCATGGAATGAGTAAGCATTTTTGTTGGAAGCAGGAGAAAGGGCCAAATGAGGAAGATATTTCTTACAAATGTAAGAGTTTGAGCTTCAGCTCAGTCTAAGGAAGACTGAGTGGCTTTGGGTGTTTGGATGTTTTGGTGCCGGGAATCTTCCATCGTTGGTCATGGATGGGGTGGCACTGCCTCAGACAGACCCGGTGCATATCTGGAGATCCTCATGGACTCCTGGCTCTTGCTTGAAGAGCAGGTGGCAGCCATGGCTATGTGGGCTTTTGCACACCTTCAGATTGTGTGCTAGCTGTGCCCATTCCTGGACCAGGAGGCCCTGCTCACTGTAACTCATGCTCCCGTGACCTCTGGTCTGGCTTACTGCAATGCCCTCTACATGGGGATGCCCTTGAAGAGCATTCCGAAGCTTCAACTGGGGCAGAATGCGGCAGCATGGTAGTAAATGGTGCTGGTTATTCAGCACATGTAACACCACTACTTCATGAACTGCATTGGTTGCCAGTGTGCTTCAAGGTGCAATTCAAGGTGCTGGTTGTTATCCTTAAAGCCCTTCATGGCTTAGGACTGGGTTACTTGAGGGACCATCTCTCCCCAGTTGTTTCTACCGTCTGATCCAGTGAAGCAGGATGGAACTTGCTTAGGGTCCTGTCAGCTAAGGAATACCAGTTGGCAGGATCTAGAAGACGTGCCTTTTCTGCCATAGTGCACACCTTGTGGAACATTCTCCAGAGATCAGGATGGCCCCGACCCTGATGGCCTTTCGTAAGGCCCTAAAGACCTGGTTCTGTGCCCGGGTCTGGGGTCCCAAGTGTGTGCAGGGACCCGCTTCTTGGTTGTATAAGTGATTTGGGTTTGATGCTTCTCAGCTGCTTTGTATTTTAACTTTTGCAATGTTTGTAATTGTTTTTATTATATTTTAATTCTGGTCGCTGCCCCGAGTCACTTGTTGAGATGGGCAGCCAAATTGGATATGTATTTATGTATATATATGTATCCAAAAATTGGATAAATATATAAATAAACGAATAAATAATTGTTGCTACTTATTGGCAAAATCCAACAATACTTGTCCATTTGATGGAACAGCTTTATATCAGTAGAACAGTTGCCCCCTTCTCCACCTAGTGCTCCCCTAAATTTGTTAATATGCCTCTGCATTAGTTTTTAAAATTGACATCTGCAGAATAATTTCTTTTAGGTCTGCGAATTTGCTATGCGTTTGCATAATGGAAGTGCGCCTGATGAGCCAGTGCCTATTGCTATGCGTCAACAAGTTATTGCAACTTGGGTAAAGGCCAAACAATTACTTCAGCATCAGATTTGGAGGTGGTATGGAACTGAGGATGAGGTATCAATTCTTTCTACTGTAGCATAGAAGGGCAGCCTTTTGATGGCTGACGGTCGCATAAAGATGGTAGATGATGATGCACAGGAGACAGAGGCAGTATTTATTTTCTTTCTAATCCTAACCTACCTAGTTTTCTTTCTTTCGTATTTGGGTTGGAGGGAGGTTCTTCGTATTGTAAATGATCTTAAGCCTAATTTAAGGACATACACTGTGTTTTTGTGTGTTTCCCATTTCAGAACGGAAGGAAACCATGTCATCTATTTTTGATAATTAAAGGGATTGCATGCTGCTTGAGGGCATCAAGTTGCTCATCCTTGTAATACAAGGAAGAATCTGTTTGAGAAACAGAACTCCGGTTTGGGATATTTCATTTTATATAGATAGATAGGAGACCTTGAGCTTGGCTCTATTCTCACACATATATGCCCTGCTAAATATGGACCTCAGTGAACTTGAGGATTCCAACCAGGTTTATCTCAACTTTTTCCCAATATGATCCTCATAAAATCAATTATCTTACTTTTGGGTAAATATAGCATGCCTTAAACCCTGCTTAATCTTAACACATCGCCCAAATTACCAAGAAAGCAAAACAAATCCACTCTGGCCCATCTAACAAGGCACTATTATATTAGTGCCATGCTCCCTGTGACTCAGATGCCAAAAATTATTTTTAAAAAAGCACAAAAAGATTGCCCATCCCTATTATAGAAGGACTGTTTTTCAGAATCTGAAGCCTATAAATACAAAGGGCAAATGTATTTATAAATCTTCATTTGGATAGTATCATTTCAGATTGCAATGGAGTTGCATGATAGATTGTTCTTTGAAGCATGTCATAGAAGCTAAGTTGACCCTGGCTTCTGTCAATAACCTGCAGACTTCTACAAAACTGTGAAGTATATATCTGTACCTATTTAATATGATGCCTTGTGATCTGTGGAATCAATATTTCTTTCTATTCAGAGTAATGATGACGGGTCAAGTCCCATGACAAAAGTTTTTATTGGCTTGGAAATGTATTCATGCAATGGCTTGGGTCTCATGGACTTTTCACTTCCCAATTTGTCTCAGGTGTGTATATTCTTCTGCACCTTCCTCCTCCTCCTCCTTCTCCTCCTCCTCCTGTAGTAATAGTAGCAGCAGTAGTAGCTTTTTATTGATTAGTTAGAAGACCACATCAAACTCAAAACACAGTGTCACATCCAAAACAATCATTCTTCTTCTGCATATTTACTATGCCTACTAACAGAATGCACTTAACTGACATTCATGTTAAATACACGAAGCAGGATTAAACTTCAGTTTATCAGGCTGCTACTTCACTGACTTTATACAGTGGTTCACGTTAGCCAGATTTTCTCCGAATTCAAAGAGCGGGGGTGGAAGGGTAAGGAAGAAAAATAGATCTGGGTGAAAAGAGCATATGGTGGGGCCATGAGGATTCTAGTGAAATGCCTATCATGATTTCAGTGCTTGAATGTTGGTATCAGAACCTTGGTCTGATTGTAAAAATACTCTCATAAAAGGTGGGGTAGCAGAAAAGGGATGTTGTCCCTTTCTTCTTTCTTTTCTATAAAGGGATTAACAACAATCCTGATTCCATTACTCAAATAATCAAGAGTGTGGCTTTACGTTTTATCAATATTTTGAACCTCTTCAAAAAACATACAGAGGCTTTTCTCTTTTTTTAAGCAGAAAATGAAAATGTTTTCCCCTTTTAAAAACTGGAATAAAATCCAAAGGGGATATATTCCAAGTACTTACTTGGCTCATGTCTTAATTTTATATTTTGGTTTATTATAATTATACCCCACATCTATATGGAATTGCCAGTGATCCACAATGCAGATTTCCAAGCCAGCCACACTTAGTGTATCAATATCAACTCTTTTCCCAAGCCATTCTTTACAAAAAGGTAAAAGTCATTACTCTGAAACATTGTAGACTGGATGTGCTAAATGTTAATGTTATCAATTCATGAATATATTTTTATCCACTTATTGCAGTTGGTAAAAATGGCTCTAGAGTGCAGTTGGTCAGACTCACTTGTACAGCTTCAGACGTTGACCAGACTTACACATTTTGCACATAATCTCCATGACCATGAACTGGTGATAACTTGCTCTCAGAAGATTTTGGAATTAGGTGATAAAGTGCCATTTAACACAGATGCAAAGAAAAAGGGAATGTAAGTAGAACAGTGACTTATAAACACTGATTTATAAAAAAAACTTGCATAATTCTTGCTTAGAGGGAGATACAGATGTAAAAAGGCTGATCTTTTAGCCGCAGGCTTCCACGCCCCTCAAAAAATCTTCATGATGATCCCTATTTCATTTTTAACTATAATTGAATAATGGGTCACTACTGACATTAAGAGTTGGATTAAGGCTGTTAGGTTGCACGGAATCATGACCAGAATTTGAAGCTGGTATAGGAGCTTGAGCAAGTATGGAATCTGGTTAGCCTTCCCCTACCATGTTTGTGGTGATGTCCTTTAACCCAAGCTCCTGACATGGGGATCTCACTGGAAGGAGTGGGGGCATTTTTCACATGATTTGGGGGGAGGGGGAAAAGGAGCAATCTGCATAACAGAATCTTTGCTTTATTCCCTGTCTTAAGAATCCTCCTTCCCGAAAGAAGCAAAAATTGTGGTGTTCAAAATTAACTTTCAATTAAATTTCCAGGTGGAAAGCACCTCCAATTCTTTATCACTTTTAACATTCACTTTTAATCCAAGAGGTTTTTTTATTCTGTTTTTAACTTTAATACATCATGAATCTTTGCATTAAAATGACAGTAGTTGGGGAGGAAAACTGTTTTCAGACTTTTCTTTAGAAAGGAATTAAATAGAGCAATACTGACCTCTAATGGACATAATTATTATACCATTATACTGATGTAATGTTAAAAGCAGATTTTTGCCGGTTGCACATGCTATACAGTTGTGTAACTTTGCACTGGCAATTTCTTAAAATGAAAGCCAGACTGAAACTAAAAGTCTGAGTTGGAAGGGACCATATAGGCCATCAGGTCCAACTTTCTGCTCAATGCAGGAATCCACTAAACCATTCCTGACAGCTGGCCATCCAGCCCCTGAAAACTTTAATCAAGAGGTGGCCTACCACTGTTCTAGGCAGACTTTTCCATCTCTTAATCTGCTGTTTTCAACTTCAGCCTGTTGGTTCTTGTCCTGTTTTTTGTTTGTTTGTTTCAACAGAGAACAGCTCCGCATGTGACAGCTCTTAAAAATCTCCTCTCAGTCTTCTGCAAGCTAACAGTGCTTATCTTCTTTAACTGTTCCTCGTAGGCTTTAGTTTCCAGATCCCCTATCATCCCTTAGTTGTCTTCTAAAGCTGCTGCAGCTTCTCCACACCCCTTTTACGGTGCAGTGCCCAGACCTAGACACCCTATTCTGTGTAATCTAGACAGTGAAGACTACAATGCAACTATTACCTCCTCTGATAAGTATACAGTGCTTCTGTTAATGCAGATCATGGGGAATTCTCTGTGCATTCTCTGTGCTTGTCACCTTCATTGGTGAGTTGTAAAGAAGTAAGGCTTACCTCCAGTCCTATTACCTTCTCCTTTAGTACGGAGACAAGTTTACATCTGTAATTAGTACAATTTAGTACAATAATAGATGAATCATGTAATGGTATGCAATTAAATAAATGCATCATAAATATACCTGGGCACAGAGATTTCGCTTCTGTCTGTGCTCCTGCCCTCTGAAGATGCCGGCCACAGATGCTGGCGAAACGTTAGGAACCACAACTTCCAGAACACGGCCACACAGCCCGGAAGACCCACAACAGCCATCGTATATACATTTGCATTTAAATTAATTAAACTTCTGAAAATATTCTAGATTGCATGCCAGTGGTTTGTGTTTGTATGTCTTTGCTAATGAGAATAAATTGATATTGTTAATAATAATAGCAAGCCATCTGTCAACCCTTCAAGGTTGACCAGGTCAGAAAACAAACTCAACAAAATGACTAGAACTCTACTTTATTGAAAGAGGCTATTGCAACAGAATCTTGCAAGCCTGACTGTAGCTTCCCTTCCATCCCTCTTATACCCAGGGAGTCAAGGAGGAGCCAGTCTGAGTCTCTTTCTAATGCTTTCCCTATTTCCCAGGCTCAAAGCATGATTTTGTACATGTTATTCTAACCATGTCTGATAGTTTATCCAAGGTCATCTCCATGGCTGCCCACACCATCCCACTACTTGAATGAGCTGGTATAAGTTTTCACATCTTGGCTTGTTCAGAAGCTACATTTAAAACAAACAATAGTTGCATATATTTGGATGCAACATGGAAGGTCTGTGCAGTGACCTCACTGTGGGGTGGCATTGGCCATGCCTTCCCTTGCTTTGCTGCAGACACCCCTCAAGTACACAATCTGGGAGTCGTTTAGATCTCCAGTTGCAACTACGCCAGGGACACTTTTCACCAGCTGCAACTAGTGCACTCATTCCTTAAAGATAACAACCTCAAAACAGTGATGCATCATTTGACAAGTTCCAGACTATGGTGCACTCTATATACCCAGGGCTACCATTGCACATAGTTCAGATATTTCTTTTAGTTCAAAAGTTGGTGGCTAAATTGATCATGGGGGTACTCAGAAAGACCATATTGTGTCTGTTCCTAAATAGTTGTACTATTGTTCCTAAATAGTTGTACCCATGTACTGTAAATTACTGGTTATCACATTTAAAGCATTAAAATAGCTTACTGCATAATCACCATCATTCATTAAGATTGACTGGAGAGTTCCATCTTGTAGTGCTACTAGCTTGTCTGGTAGCAACCAGGGTCCAACGCTTCTAAGTTGTTGCCCCTATATTATGGAACACGTTTCCTGTAAGGATCAGGGATCTACTGTATCTTCTTTAGAGACCCTCAAAAGAACCTTAAAAACCCATCACCTGGTTTTTAATTATATTACTAGTTTATAACAGTTTTAAATGTATTTTATGTTGATTTTAATCTTTTTTTGTTTCAACATAGTAAAATAATTTAAATGTTAATGTAAATTGCTCTGAGCCATTTAAGAAGGCAATATCAAGATGGAATAAATATCAATAATAATGATA
Source organism: Charina bottae (assembly GCA_023362775.1). Classification (NCBI taxonomy): domain Eukaryota; kingdom Metazoa; phylum Chordata; class Lepidosauria; order Squamata; family Charinaidae; genus Charina; species Charina bottae. Next base: position 68,429,081 of record JALMGJ010000005.1, on the reverse strand, counting down.
CTCATTTAGTTACTTGTTTTCAACTTCAATAGTTCATCTGGGGTTTTTTGTACTAAGAATTAGACAAAACAAGACATGTGATGGCATTAGTTGATAAAATGAGAAGTAGCTTTTACTTCCCAAAAATAGAAAAACATGTGTGCATGTCTTGTTTCATTATTTTATGAATTAAAAATATGGTATTGATATCATTGGCTATAATATCAATAATATGATACACTCCCCCCAAAAAAACAACAACAACAAGAGAACAGAAAGTTTAGATTGTTTGTTTCTCAATTCCTGCATAGGGAAATGACTACTCTATTCTGGCAGGAATCTTGAGAAATGAATTATTAATCTCTAAATTTGCTTTTGACTTCTTTATGTAGAAATGATTATAGTGTCAGACAAGAAATGCTAAGTATTGCTACTTGTACTCAAGGGAAGAGTATAATGGAAAATCTGGCTGGCAAAAAACATTTACGGGTTACAGCATCAAAATCCTTTGTTGAAAGTGCAAGGTATGTTGTGATTTTTGGAACATCATGATTTATTTTAAGGAAACCTAAATATTACCCCAGCAAATGTATAAATCCCAGACAAATAGTAAACTGTGTATAGAAAGGCACTGAAATGAATCATTGGAGCAGTGTTTCTCAACCTCAGCAACTTTAAGATGTGTGGACTTCAACTCCCAGAATTCCCCCAGCCAGCAGTCTGTGTCAGAATTTTCATCAATATTGAATGACATGGGTGTTGTTCATAAAGAATAGTATACCTCTCCTCATTTAACTATTAATAATGAAGTAATGTAAGCTGTATCAAACTATTTCAGGAGTAGAAACCTTTATCTTTTTTTTTCTTACCTTCTCTTTCTGGTAGCCTCTGTCTCTGAAGCATCAGCAGGTTGCAGGAAAGATGTTATACTGATTTTTTTTAATTAAAGCAAGAGCTGTGTAAAATTAGGCCAAAGGTCTTGGCACCACTTGATGCCTGTTTCTGGATATTTAATTGATTATGGAGAGCATTTAGTTGTTTTTTAAAAAGGAGAGATCAATAGCTTTGTGCATTAGCTCTAGGTTTCATTCTTAGATTCATAATAATAATCATCATTTCCAGATTAATTTTCAAGAAACTAAAATTTTTGCATAGTACCTAGCTAAAAATCTGAGAAAGTCCTGGATGAAATTTTGTCTATGACTTTTGATAACTTTTGATTAAGTTAAAACTTCTCACTTTTGATAAAATACAAAGTCAGAGGAAGATTAAATATTTAAAATATTTAAAATTAAATATAAACATATATTTAGGACATATGTGTCATGGATAAAGTCATGGATAAAGTTTAATGGCTACTTGGCAAGAGGAGATAGTTAAAATAATTTTTGCATTTGCAATAGAAAATATGAAAAGTAATTGGCTTAGCCAATGCAGAGTTCCTTAAATTGTACATAATGCTCCCATCTCTTCTTTTCCCTACAACAACAACCCTGTGAGGTGGGTTGGGCTGAGACAAAGTGACTGGCTCAAAAATCACCTGGTCAGCTTTCATGACTACGGGAAGACTAGAACTCTCAATATCCTGGTTTCTAGTCCAGCACCTTAACCATTGCACCAAACATTTTCATTTCAAGAAACAGACACAAACTTAATAACATTTGTTGATAAGAAACATTTCGTTTCAGAAATCTTTGAAGTGCTGTTGAAATAATGCTGCAATTCAGAGTAAAATAATGATAGATGGAGTGCAAGATGTAGGTCATCCCATAAATGTTGACATACGGGAAAACATCTGCTGATGTAACTTTTTTTTTTACATTATATTTACCTAAGGGGAAATGTATGAAATGAAGAGCAGATGGCATAATAAGCATAATAAACTGTAATTTATTAGCATGTAGAATCTCCTGTTGTAGAATATAAAAGAATAATGGGAACTGATTCTAATTATAGGGGACTTGATTCTTTGGGAAGAAAAAGATCACCTAATATTATCAAATATTTATTAAGGTAATGAAAAAGAAAGAGAGAGAATGAAAGCTTTACTATTTGTATTGACATGTAAAACCTATAAATAATCTTGATAATTGCTATTCAACATCCAACAAATATATACAAATAAATCTAGTCCCGCCTTAGGCATGAGAGCCAGCTAGGTGACCTTGGGCCAGTCACTCTCTCAGCCCAACTCACCTCACAGGGTTGTTGTTGTTGTGGGGAAAAGAGGAGGAGGAAGGAGTATTAGGTATGTTAGCTGCCTTGAGTTATTTATAAAAATAATAAAGGGATAGAAAATAAATAAATAAATAGCAAGTTCTGGAGGGAACTAAGAAATGAGATGGAATTATGAATATGCAATAATGGCTTAATAAGCTCATTATTTAAAAATTAGCAAAGGAAATAAGCATAATCAGTAAGATAATTAATTAATAATTATGAACTGTTCGAACAACCGAAACATTAAAACATTAACCTTACATTTAATTCATTGGAGAATATTGGCATTAAATTATTATATACAGGAAATATTATGTGAGTATAGTCATAGCCGTATGTAATTTTTTTTTAAATGAGACAGTAGCAAATTATTTTAGAGGACAAAATCTCAGGAATGGTCAAACTACTAAAAATAATCTCTGTTGTATGATTTATTTAGAGAAGGGGGGGGGGGGAGATAAACTTTTTCCATAGATTTTTTTTTCATTTACACTAAAGGAATACAGCTTTTAATGGATAAACCCTTTAATTCAAGAAATTCAGTGTCTTAACCTTGAAAGATGTCCAGAAGGTAGTGAATTTTTCCACTTTCTTAGATATGCAGGAGAAGCAGGAAACCTTGGTCTTGCCATGGTAGCAGCTCGCCAGTTCTGGAATGCATGCTTACCTTTCATTGGTTCTTCAGCAGACAGGCAGCATCTCAAAGCACCCACTGAGGTCATTCTCAAGAGCATCATTAAAGCATCAGAGGCCAAAAATAAGCAGGTAAGAAATAGTGCTTTTCATAGTGGATCCATTGCTATTCCATGGCTGGTATGACTGACTTCCAACATACAAAACAGAACTGAAACCTGAAGAGGAAGAGCTGTCTAAAGTAATGTAAATGTGTGAATATCTTTAGACAGCCCAAATTTCCCAGCACAGCGGGCAATTTTGGAAAGGATTGCAGCCTTCCACGTCCCACTCTTCTTGATGGTTCACTGTTTTCTGCCATTAAATAATAGATCCCAAGTTTTTTCCCCCCACTTTTACTTTAGAAGTTTATTTTGTTACAATTCAAATGTCGACGACATCTCTTCCACTACAATCAGCCCCTCATTTTTTTTAGGAAGCAGACAATATGTTACATTTGCATCAGTGGCCTACAGTAGATTTTCAGAGCAGCAGTCCGTCAGATGGGCATTTTAATCCTGGTGAGTTTTTATCATTTCATTTTTCATCTTTTAAACATGCCTCTCTCTCTCTCTCTCTCTCTCTCTCTCTCTCTCTTTCTATTTATTTTTGCTGATGATCTATCTGAATTGATTTTGTAAGATGTGAAATGTTGTGTTAATGTATTTCAAAGGTGCTGAGGAAGATTTGACTTTAAGAACATTCTTGTATGTGTTACTGTTCCAAGCACGTGCTGATAAAAACGATTGGGAGACAGGCCTTAAAGTTTTAGATGAAGCTGTTCAGATTCTCCCTCGCACAAAGCACAGGCTGTAAGTTATTTGGATAGTTTGCAAAGTATTTCAATTAATATGCAATGCTATGGCTGTGGTTATCTTAAGTAACACAGTACCATCCAAAGTCTGGAATGCCAGAATTAACACAGAGAGAAATTTTCCACTCAGATGGTTGTCCTTTACCTCCAAACCACAACTTTTGATAATAAGAGACAACTGATTTTCCGCTTATCTAATTCTTCTCCAACTTTGCTTTTTTTTCCTCCAGTGTTCTTATTCAGTATGTAATACACAGTCTATAAATGCCCTAATAACCCACTAGCCAAAGGGGCTCCAATATTTCTTTCTTAAGATCTTCTAATTTACCCTGTTCCTCAGGGACAGCACCTGGCATTTGAATGAAAGGGACAGCCTTTTGAAACTGAGGTGCTTAGAAGAGGTATCTTCCAGAATACTAGTAATGATTGCAAGTACTGTATATGAGGAAATACAGAAGACATTCATTAGACATGTGTGGCACAAGATCATTAACAAGCTTCACCAGTTCCTAATAGTGAGTTGCAACCAGTAGTATGCTGGAGCCAGCTTGTGAGAATATGTCGATGAAGGTTCTCAGTCAGTCTTGTGAGAGCTTATTGTTAAAATTTCTGAAATTTTGTGAGCCGGTTGATAGCAGAGGAGAGCCTCAATGCCTAGCGCACCAGCAGCTGTTCCACAGCTAGCGGTGTGGGGCGACAGCAGTGGAGCTGACAGGGCCGGTTCTTAAACATTTAGCAGCACACCACTGGTTGCAACCCAGAGATTAAGCCTAGCACTTTACATAAGCAGGCCTTGGTCTTCTTTTTATTTTCATTCAAAATACGATACTAACTTGCACTTGTACATCAGGGGACCTTTGTGGGTCCCTCCACTGCACACATCCTTTTTCTAGAATTCATTCAAACAGTTCTTATGGAGCTGAGAAGATTTCCATTTGAAATGATACAGTCCACATTGTTAAGAATTTTCCTTCAAGTAATTTCCTTCAATTAAATCAGCCAGTGGCTATCCACATATAGTACACACTCCATGACTGACTTTGTATATTCCATAAGTAAAAAGTAATTCTCCATAATAATTGCTCCTTCATATCAAAGCACCATATTTCTCAATAACACTTTCTGCTTTGAGCAGATAACTTTGTACAAGCTGAATGTGTGCAGTGCAGTCATAGTCTATAATGGTCACACACAATCCTTCAGACACATTCACACTTTATTTCCTTTTCACGCCAATGTCTTGGAGTAAAAATGACTTCTAGTTGCATTTCTGCAAGCATTTGTAGCTCAACACTTGCCTAAAACATTCCACATTGCAGTTCTTTCTACAGGGTTGATGGTCACAGCTGCATTTTTCCTCAAGGTGGATGTTACTCAGTACTATCACTAAATTCTACAAATGAGTACATTTGGAGGCAGCCTTTGTTAGCCTCTGTAGAATATTAAATTAGTTTGTATTCATCCCAATGTTGGAATTCTTCTCTGTGTAACTGAATAAAACCGATATATAAAGATGCTTTATGTACTATCATGCTAAAGTTTGAATATGAATGAATTGCATTCCATCATGGAGATAGATATGTCTGTAATTCAAATAGTGACTTCTGATTCCAACATACTTTATAAAAAAAAAGTGTAGAAATACCACTTTGACAACTTATTAAATCATTCATAAATATTGACTAAATAAAATTCTCCTTCATAGCCCAATTTTTAAACATATGGTCATGGTGAAGGCAAGACTAGGACGTAATTATATAATGGAAATTCAGAAATTCCGCGATGAAACTGAAGACTACATGTCACATATGTGGCATCGTTTGGCATCTGTTTCCTTGGATATTGTGGGACAATTGTCTTGCTACCAAAATGCAGTTGAAGTTTTACAGGTTCGTATGTATCTTCTTTTTAAAAGATGCTATTAGTCTGCAGTTCTTGGTGAAGAATCAATCCCTGACAGTAATGGAAAAAAATATAAGCTTTATGTAATTTGTAACCCTTGTTTTGGGTACAGTGAACTAACAGAAAGATCTTTGTACAGAGACTTTCCTATCTTCCTTTCGAGAAGATTAATAGCCTTCTGTGATCCCACACTCAAATATCTAGGGAGCCTAAGATTGAATTAATATGGTTAGTGATTTTCAGTATTTCTTGGCCTTAAGTAGCTGTCCTGGAGACACCTTTGGAGTATCAGATGTTAGAGGCATCTGAAATGGAAAGTTCAAGTGAATGTTTCAATTTCAAAATCTTGCTTTTGATATTTAACATGTTATTCATAAATAGTTTTCCTTTCCTCTAAATTCCTAGTACTATCTCTGAATTGAAAAAATTGTAGGTGTCTTGTAGAGATATTTCAAAGTTAGGCTTATACGCCTGTGGCTACATAACTTAATCAAGGCTTTCGGTCCTGACAGATGTAGAGAACACCTCCCGCTTCCCCAGTGCTTGCGTACAGCAACCAATAATCTAGATATGGCATATTGCAAACAGCCACCAACTCATGCTGCTTTGCAGTCATCCAGGAATGCAGTTTCTTTCCTCTAACTCTTCTTTGTAGTGGGAGGAATGCACATGCCAGCACCAGTTTCTTTGCCATAGCTTTGGGACTAGGCAGGCAAGGCAAGGCAGCTGCCTCTCAAGAAGGATTTAATTTAATTAATTGCATGTTGCAGAGGGTTGGATTAGATCAATTTTGTGATCCCTTCCAACTCCATAATTCTATTGGACTCTCTGATTAGAAGACGCAGTTCACCTAAAAGCAATGTGGACTTTTTGTATATTTAAATTATTATTTTTTTCCTCTGAAAGGGAATGTGCATCAAGAATTAGTCTAAATGTGTGCTCATTGTTCTTATGTAGAAAAAGGAATCGGAATTAAAGAAAGTGGATAATATCTTAGGATTTGCTGAATGGCTGTATTGCAACCAGTTTCCCCTTAGTGATGCTATCAAACACCTGGAATGGGCAATAAATATATTATTGTACCTCAGTCCTCTCCAAAGAAGCCCTGAGGAAGAAGGTATGCTTTTCTAGGTATCTTCCAAAAATGGCTCTAAATAAAATAATAATCACTACTTTCTTTTTAGCATTTGGGGGGAGTGGTTCTGTGACATAATAGAGTTCTTCCTTTGACATTAAAAACATTTAGATTTCTTTCTGTGGCCTTCTTTAGGTGAAATTTTTCCTCTTTTTCATTTAAACAAAATATTGTTTTACGCCTGCTGAGGCATCATTTCTACTTTTTAAGCTAAGGTGGAGGAGGGGAGTAAAACTAATGCTTGAGACTTTGCTGGATTACCAGGAGCTATTATTCAACTACAGCTGGAGGGTTGCAACTTATATAAAATATGTTATATAAAACATATCAACAATATGTTTATATTGTTATATAAAACATTTTCAACAATATTGACTGATTCTTCATACTTTTATTTATAGAATTAAGAAGCCAAATTTGCATTGAAGAATTAAGAAACATAAAACAGTTAGAAGCTTTATTTAGAGCTTATACAATAATGGCAGCCATTTCTGGCCATGATTCAACTTCTTATGAGCAGCACTGTTTGATGGCATATACTTTTGTGATGCGCATGTGGCAGGTGAGATAAGAACAAGGTGGCCAGAAGGCTGCTAAATGCATTCTGCAAGTCTATTAGGTTTTTTTAATGAACAATGGCTTGAATTGAAAGCACTCACCTCAATCACATTGATCTTCTGAAAAGAATTATTGTAGCTTTTAGTGAAGATATATGCAAGTGATTTCTTGATATACTTGGATGTCAAGTCTGTTCCAAAAATCTGTACAAAACAAATTCCCTTTTTTACTCAACTATAGAATCTGTAATGCTATTAGTCTGAACAGAAGTGTATCTCATTTTCTGCTGTGTGCTGATATTGTGAACTCATAATAATGTTAACAGCATTTAATTGGAAACAAAATTACTCTACTTCTCTGATATTTTTAGAAGTACAATTATGTTTGCCGCATCAAAACTATTTACACTGAATCAGCCAAGCATGTCAAGGTTAAGGCAACCAATGGCAATGAAGCTTTAAGGATCTCAGTCTAAGCACGTTTTCTAGAAAAAAATGTAACCTGGATTGAAACCTGTCAAAATGGGTAAATTGGAGCACAGTCATAACGATGTGTGTTAGCAGGAAAGCGGTGGACCGCTTGATACCTTCCACGCCTGTTGGCTCAACCCAGCCAAGGTAGGAAGGTAGTTTGCCCAGGCTTTTTAGAATTTATTTTTTTGGCTCCTCATATAAATGGCTTCCATTTCAAGGAAATGAATTTTTTAAAAAGTTGCCCCTTAGAAGTATTAAAATTTAGGGACACAAAGAAGATCATACTGTACTCATTGGCTCAACTAAGTTTTTGAAAAAGAAGCTTGAAAAGATCCTTCTACTTTTCTGTGAATTTTCTTAAGCTAGCTTCTATTACGATACAAGCCATTAACTTTTATGTATATAAACTTGCTTACTTGTACAGAAGGTAAAGGCAATCTGTAAATCTGTAAAAAGGGCTTTATTCTTAGTAGTATTATATGTTTTATTTTCTATAACAATTAGTAATTCTTCAGTTGACATAAACTATTAAAAATTATACTTCTTAGATTTTTTTCCTCCCAAAAGCAAATGTAATTATTTTTTCAGATGTCATTCACATCAGCAGGATTGATTTTAAAGGCGCAGCCCAAAGTTTCACCAACCCAAGCAACAACTCCAATATCAAAAGGCAAAAAAGATGCAAAGCAGGTAATGCACCTCTTCCTCAAAAGCTTACCTTCTCTTCATATCCAAACATTTCCTCCCATCATGAGAGTTTGTGGGGAGAGTAAGGGGGGAAACAAACAATTACACATATGCCATAATGTCATCATGCAAATGTCGTAACTGACATGCTGGTGTCAGATATGACACAGTTACATAATTGGGTTGTTACTGTGATGACATCATGAAGCATGTGGCTTGTTACAAATGCTGCCAGTTTCCATAAATTTTATTTTATTAAGTAAGGGTTCTGCTAATGCTTCTAATCCATGGATAGAGAACCTCTGGATTTCTGTATTTGTTGGTCTACCAGCATGTATTAGCATCAGCTAGCATAGGTGGTGGTCAGGATCATAGGGATGATTCATTCATTTCATTCATTCATCATTGGCGATCACTCGTAGCCGAGTAAGATTGTCTTCCAAAGGTAAAATTTTAACGGTGGATCCGTAAGTGGCTGTAAAGGCCAATTTTGGATCCGCACAACCTCCCACAATGAGGGCATAGGTTTCCGGGTGGGAGACGGTCATGATGAGCGTCTGCCTGACGTGCCTTCCTTTTAGCTCTTTTATCCTTTTCGCCCTGTACTCGTGTTTCTTCAAAGTCCATAGCGCCATTAATAAAGGATGACCTCCAATTGAAACGCTCATGAGTTAGGGCTTCCCAGTTCTCAATGCTGATATTACATTTTTTTAAATTAACTTTGAGAGTATCTTTGAATCTCTTTTGCTGTCCACCAATATTCCGTTTTCCATTCTTAAGTTGGGAGTAAAGTAGCTGCTTTGGAAGACGATGGTCAGGCATTCGAACAACATGACCGGTCCAGCGAAGTTGATGTTGGATGATCATTGTTTCAATGCTGGTGGTTTTCGCTTCTTCTAATACGCTAACATTAGTCCGCCTATCTTCCCAAGTAATTTGCAGAATTTTTCGGAGGCAGCGTTGATGGAATCTTTCAAGAAGTTGGAGGTGGCGTTTGTAGAGGGTCCATGTTTCACAGGCGTACAGAAGGGTTGGTAGTACAATGGCTTTGTAAACAAGCATTTTGGTCTCCCTGCGAATGTCCCGATCCTCAAACACTCTACGCTTCATTCGGGAGAAAGCTACACTCGCAGAGCTCAGGCGATGCTGAATTTCAGCGTCGATGTCGGCTTTTGTAGATAGATGGCTGCCGAGATAAGAAAAGTGATCGACATTTTCTAGTGACACACCTTTAAGCTGGATTGATGGCGCTGCGGAGGGATTGTTTCGAACTTGCTGGTAAAGCACTTTGGTTTTTTTAATGTTAATCGAGAGGCCGAGTTTTTCATATGCTTCTGCAAAGATGTTTAGGATAGTTTGAAGATCTTCCTCGGAGTGTGCACAGACTACGTTATCATCAGCATATTGAAGTTCTATAACAGAAGTTGCAATTACCTTATTTTTTGCTTTCAGCCTACTAAGATTAAAAAGCTTTCCATCTGTTCGATATATAATTTCTACACCAGTAGGAAGTTTCTCTTCAACAAGGTGCATAATCATAGCGATGAAGATAGCGAATAAGGTTGGAGCAATAACACATCCCTGTTTAACGCCGGATTCCACTTTAAATGGATCGCTTTGAGAGCCATTGTTATTCAGGATTGTTGCCATCATGTCGTCATGGAGTAATCGCAAGATGTTCACAAATTTATCAGGGTATCCGATTTTCAGAAGGATGGTCCAGAGAGCAGTACGATTTACAGTATCAAAAGCTTTAGTCAGATCAATAAACGCCATGTACAGAGGGCGGTTTTGCTCCTTGCATTTTTCTTGAAGCTGTCGTGCAGTGAAGATCATATCCACTGTTCCCCTGGAAGGGCGGAAGCCATTTTGCGTTTCAGGGAGGATGTCTTCTGATACAGATAGGAGACGGTTTGCAATGATCTTTGCCAGGATTTTGCCTGCTGTGGCTAGAAGGGAGATGCCTCGATAGTTTCCACAGTCTGTTCTATCACCCTTTTTAAAGAGAGTGATAATTATGGCATCCCTAAAGTCTGCTGGAATCTCCTCCCTCATCCAGATTTTTTCGATGAGCTTATGAAGTTGTTGTGTAAGTTCAGGCCCGCCTTCTTTAAAGACTTCAGCAGGAATCCCATCAGGTCCACTAGCTTTGTTATTTTTCATTTGTTTAGTGGCTTTACTGACTTCCTCCAAACTAGGGGGTACTGCAAGCTCATTTCTTATTTGTTTTTGCGGGATTTGCAAGAAGACTTCATCAGCCACAGTAGAGTGACGATTAAGGAGATTGTAGTAATGCTCTTTCCAGCGCAGTGCAATAGACTCTTTGTCCTTTAGAAGCTTAGCACCATCTACTGAGCGTAAGGGATTTGTACCATGGTTTGTTGGTCCATAGATGGCCTTTATGGCATTAAAAAAGCCCCGTGCATCATGAGCATCTGCAAAATGTTGGGTTTCTTGGGCTTTTTTTATCCACCATATGTTCTTAAGTTCTCTAGTTCTTCTTTGGACTTCTGCCTTTGCACTGGCGTAGATTTTTTTCTTAACGGCACAGTTAATATCTTTTTGCCATATCTGGAAGGCTTTCCTTTTCTTGTCAATAATATGTTCAATCTCACTATCGTTCTCATCAAACCAGTCCTGATGTCTCTTAGTCTGGTATCCGATAGTTTGTTCACAGGCTGAAATAATAGAAGTCTTCAATTTAATCCAGTGTTCCTCAACATTTTCAGGAAGTTCCATAGGCAGATGTTCCTTGAGAGTTGATTGAAAGCAAGCTCGTTTAATAGGATCTTGAAGGGCCAGTGTATTCATTTTACGCCTTGGTTTTCTTCCTTGGAGCCTACGATGAGGGACAATCTTTATGGCCATCGTGGATCGAATTAATTGATGGTCTGTCCAGCAGTCATCGGCGCTCGTCATGGCTCTGGTGAGAAGTACATCACGGCGATCTCTAGCACGGACAATTACATAATCTAAAAGATGCCAGTGCTTCGACCGTGGGTGCTTCCATGATGTTTTAAATTTATTTTTCTGGCGAAAGAGTGTGTTAGTAATGACAAGGTTATGCTCTGCACATTTAGTCAGAAGTAAGATTCCATTTGTGTTGCTGTTGTCAACTCCTTCTTTCCCAATGATCCCTGGCCACAAATCAAAATCACGCCCAACTCTTGCATTGAAATCGCCCAGGAGGATAATTTTATCCTCCTTTGGTATCTCTGATAAGATGGTGTCCAGCTGGGTATAAAATTTTTCCTTGATATCCTCATCTGCATCTAGTGTTGGTGCGTAAGCACTTAGGATAGTTGCCTGTTGGTTTTTGGCGAGTTTTATTCGCAGAGTTGAGAGTCGTTCGTTAATCCCAGTGGGAACTTCTGACAAGAGCTTCACAATGTCGTTTTTGATAGCAAAGCCTACCCCATGTATTCGTCGTTCTTGTTCAGGCAGTCCTTTCCAAAAGAAGGTATAACCTCCTTTTTCTTCCTTCAACTGTCCTTCTCCTGCTCTTCGAGTTTCTTGGAGTGCTGCTATATCAATATTAAAACGTCTCAGCTCCCTTGCAATAATGGCAGTCCTACGTTCAGGTCGTTCACTATCCATATTGTCTTGCAGTGTCCGTATATTCCATGTTCCAAAATTCATGTGTTTTTTACGACCGCTAGATGGTGACCCCACTGGTCGCGGTAATCCAGTCAGGGAGAAAATGAGGCAGACTATGTTTAGGGCACCTTTTCTAGCCCCCTCCCCATATGTCACTCGCTGGATCGTCACCTTGTTGTGGTGAGTGGGCTTGTGTGTTCCCAATGAACCCTGTGAGCGAAGCCGTCGGGAGTCATGTACTCCTGGCAGGGTCACCCATGGCGGTAAGGTCCAGGGGGAGGAACCAGACAAAGAACGATCCAAGAAAGTCCTCAACGGCAGAACAGGCGGAAGATAACAAGGTGTATTGTTACAACGGCTGCGAAGGCGGATGAAGGCTGCAGCAGACAAAAGGTCACCAATCGTCATGGTATCCATGCCATTGGATTAGAACCTTTTTCTGTGAAGGTTGTGTGCTGATCGTTGTGCACCGATCTCCACACATAAAACAAATTCACGCACAGGCGTCTTCCAACCACACCAAACCCAAAACAACCAAAAGTCCCATGGCGACTGATGAATGGCAACGGGGGCAGGACTGTGAAATCCGGAAGCTCCTAGTCATGGACCAGCACATGGGCGGTGGATACGGATTCAGTCGCCCTGACTCAAGGATCGAGGCAGTTGAGTAGTTCGGCAGCTGTATCCACGACTGAGCAGCCCTATTTAGGATCCACTCTGCTCATAGGGATGATAATGTAGTAATATCTAGAGAGATGAAACTTTCACATCTCTGTTACTACCTTTCTATCTGAGAACATTTTAGCAGTGAAATGAATACTTTTTACTTGGAAACAAATTTATACCTCACATAAATGCTGCCACAGATCTTTAAATTATCAAAACTTGGATAAGCTCAATCATCACAAAATTGTGTAGCAATGATCATTTGTAAGATAAGGCGAGATGGATACATTCACAAAATCTTATTAGAGATTTTGTAGAGACTCAATCTGTCTAAAATTAATCAAACTGATGAGCAAATCATTGTTTTCTACTTATTTTAAGAAAAAAAACGTTATTAGGACTGAATATATTATTACAGAAATATCTATCACTATTTCTTTTTTTCTAAAGCCTAATCCTACTCAGAGTTCACCTACAAGCCCTCCTAAAAAAGATAAAGAGAAATCCGCGAAAGATGAAAAAAAGGTATATTTCCTTTAGTGCAATATTTTGATTTCATTTATGTTAACGAAAAATTAACCTTCCTAAAAATAAGAGTCTAATTTTCAGGTACAGTCAGCCACTAAAGAGAAGGCTAAGAAGAAAGGGCCAATTGATGTCTTGCCCGGAAATGTGGAGGAATGGGCTAGCTATGAGTGCCCTGATGAAATGAGAGAAGTCTTTAAACAGGATTCAAGCGGCTGTGCTGTGAACAGGGAGACCATTTTAGCACCTGTGAGTAACATTTTGAATAGGACTTATGGGGCTTTCTCTGATGTATAATATATGAGGAATAGTTTGGAGTTGAAAGTGCTATGGCAGTATGATTAGAGCAAAAAGTAGATGATTTTACTGAATGATACTCTTCCTGGATCATTCAGAAGAATCTTGCTCCTCACCAATCTGCTCTCTACTCAGCCTTCCCTTCCTTTCAGTATACTTTGGTTTAATGTGCTAGTACCAAAAAGACAGCGTGGTGGCTCAGAGGATAAGACGCCAGGCTTGTCGATCGGAATATCGCAAGTTCGGACGTTCAAATCCCTAGTCCCGTGTGACAGAGTGAGCTCCCACACTCGCCCCAGCTCTTGCCAACCTAGCAATTCGAAAGCATGCAAATGCAAGTAGATGAATAGGTACCACTTCGGTGGGTAGGTAACAGCGTTCCGTGCGCATCATGCCGGCCACATGACCGCGGAAGCGTCTTCGGACAACGCTGGCTCTTCGGCTAACAAACGGAGATCAGCACCGGCCCCTAGAGGCGGACACGACTGCACAAATGTGCAGGGGGAACCTTTACCTTTTTACCAAAAAGACAACAATACTTAGAAATATTTCATCTTTCATTCTAATAATTCTGTATAGCTTTCCTCACCCTCACAGCAGAACTAAGGTTCTTACAATCCTGTACCATTGGAGAATGAAGAGAAGGGAGAAATCTTAGGATTTTGTTCCTCTGATATATGGAAAGAGAAGTGCATTTGATGTGCCTGCAGGATTTGATTATGGCAAGTAGTGGGGGCAGAAAATGTACTATGGGCAGAAAGGCAGGCTGTACATTTTAAAAATAGAAATAAATTTTCCAAAAATGCTAGAGAATTCCTGGAAGCTTGGCACTCAGACAAAGCAGCCATCAACAGACACATAGAGGTAAACAACATTTACATACCATTCATAAGAGACAATAGAAAAGCCAGAAGACCAGAACACCTCTTTACCAGCAATCAACAACAAGATAGGCAAAGATTAACAGCAAGATTAGCAGCAGAGGAGCAATCAAACAACACAATAGACCCTAATCAAGGAACTATTAACTCAGTCAATCAACCAAGCAGCAAACAACAACCCAATCAAGGTACTACCAAGGAGAGTACAATACCCCCACCAACACAGGCAGGACAAGCCAGGGTATATAAACAGAGAGCAAGTTCCACTCCCTTTTTGCACTGAAGATGTTGCCTAGCCTGGCAATGAAACGTCTGCAAGAAAACAACAAGGCTCAGAGAGCACCATGGACTCCACAGTTCAACCTTGAGCTACAAATATTCTCTTTGATTGGTGTGTGTGTGTTTGTATATATATTATATATATATATAAAAATATAAATATAAATATAAATATAAATAAATTTCTACTTCAAACTTCCCTCCCTCTTAAAAAACAATCCATTTAATTTTTTTAATAGTAGTAACTATTCTATATACTTCTGTCTACACAATAAGCATCAAATTGTAAAAACAAACAAATTGTCTGCCTTTATAATAAACAATCTTAACCCTATTGTGCCTAAAAACAGTATAAAATATTGTCTGTAGCTTGAATCATGTCAACTGGATTTCTATTTTCTCAGTGGAAACGTTTCGCTCCTTATCCAAGGAGCTTCTTCAGTGCAGTGAGGAGTGCTCTGAACTCTACATTGGAGAAACCAAACAACTTTTGTACAGGAGGATGGCCCAACACAGGAGAAGTAACACCACAGGACCAGAGTCAGCAGTTTATCTTCATCTAAAGGAAAAAGGACACTCATTTGAGGACATTAATGTTCACATTTTAGACAGAGAAGATAGGTGGTTTGAGAGAGGGGTCAAGGAATCCATTTATGCCAACTTGGAAAATCCTTCCTTGAATAGAGGTGGGGGCCTCAGGCATAATCTTTCCCCCATCTTTCTCCCTGCTTTGTCTTCTGTGCCTAGGAAGATTTAGACCATTTCACAAGCTCAACAGCAGCATGGTGATCTTAACGATCCTCCTTTAGATGATAAAAGGACTTAAAATAACATCTCAATATAACCATGACCTAGCCCCAGGTGTAAGGTCACACAGCTACCTAGAAACATATTTAGGATTCCCTTACTAACTTTGCTCAGACTGAAGAAGCTCCTTGGATAAGGAGCGAAACGTTTCCACTGAGAAAATAGAAATCCAGTTGACATGATTCAAGCTACAGACAATTCCACCTGGATGACTGAGAACCTTCATGGACATAGAAGTATAAAATATTATTATAACTTGTCAATACCTTTTAAGTTTTACAAATCAAAAATCCTGTAAATTATGTTAACCTCATTATCAGTCCAATTAAATATTCTTAATTTTTTACCCCTCCTCAAAATATACCAGGGCATTTAAATATTTCACCATTACACCAAAAGCATTTTTTTACAAAGATCCAACAACCCAACAACCCCTAAAGATACAAACTTTCCAGCAAAAGAGGAAAAAAAAGCCACCCACTTAACACACTCTTCTTTCCCATAACATTGATTCAAATAGTCATAACATTTCTCCAGCATGGCAGTTCCTTGTGCAATCTTAAACAATCGTTTTAACCCCCTAAACACCAATCCAGAGTCTTCAGCTGCGAATACTTCAATCTCCCTCACAGCAGTAAAATCGCCATCTTTTCCAGCTGCTTCTTCCATCACAATATTTTCATATAGTTGACCCATTTTAGCCAGAATCTCATCTCGAATGTCCCAAACAGTCTGCAAAATAATTTGACAACCCTTTGAAAAAATATCTTTTTGCTGACAACAAAATTCTATGAAGTCTTCTTTAAAATCTTCCATAGTTCAAACAGTAAATTATGACACCCCCTAAAGAGTTAACTCACAGAAATAGAGGTTAGCGAATTAATCCAAAATTAACAAAGGAAAATATACCAGCAGACAACCCAAAGAAAGTAAACAGAAAGCCAAGAGTTTAAAATAAGAAATCAAAAGCAATGTGTAGGAAAACACTCTATCTATCTATTCAGCACCAAAGATAGCAACGGAAAGGCAATCTTAGAGTTTCAGCCCTCAATACAATCCAGATGGGAAAACAAGCCAGAACTTTTTTATATAGTTAAAAATCTCCAAAAATAACTATATTCACCAAGAGATTCTGCTTTTTCTTACTATAAAAAGCTTCTCTTGACGTACAAAACTTTTAAAAAGTGCTTAAGAAATGGGAAGGCAGGACTTACTTCCCCTTTAAGGGGTTGCATGCGTGGCTCAGAAAGAGATGGAATCCCAGCCTCCCGGTGAAGTCTTACCGCTCGGTCGCAGACGCTGTCCACGATCTCCTGGCTGCAACTCATTGTGTGAAGGACAAATGGGTCGATTCTCAGCATTTTCCTTAATCCAGAAAAACACTTGGGGCTACAGAAAAACCTGCCTGTGCCCAAAAACAACTGCCACACTGCCAACTCTGCCCACAGAGCTCTCAGGCAAGGTTGTTCAGTCCGCCATTTCCCACCGGAAGTCAGCACTGTCGTAGCCTCAAATGGTCACTGAATGAATTGTCGGTAAGCGAGGACTGCATGTATTTTTTTAATATCTGCAAGTTAGTCCAAAGTGTTACTGTATGTAGATGGAAGCAGCAAAGATGGTTTATACAGTGGCTCAAAATATTAAATTTTATTATCCTTACATGTATTCATGTAAGTATGTGTTCATGCTTAGCTACTTACAAACATTTACATTCTTAGTAGTACTGTATAGAAATCTGCCTTCTAGGGATTTATTTCAGGGGCCTTTTTTTGAAGAGCTGAAAATGTACATTTGAGATACAAGTGTTGACCATCATAGTGAACTTGTTTGTCATTTATTCTTTTAATTTTAGACACGCACCTTATATTACTTAGATCTTTTATTTAAGGAGCTACAGTCAATGTTATGTATTCACATGACTCTTCCAGTTCTTCACTTAGCTGAAGTCATTGCTCATGATGTTGTGGAAAGCAAAAGTCTGTCAGATCTCTACCGTCTTAGGTTTGTATTCATTACTCTCAAGTCAATGTGAAACATTTCAATTTCCTTTCTTTCCATTGATAAATTTATGTTCGCGGGGTTTTGTTTATGGTATAACATCTCAGACCATGTTATGTTTTACATTGTTCCAAAGCCCCTTAGATTATTAATTGCATGCTAGTAGAATATTTCCGCATTTGTTTAGAAACTTTTATGCTGAATGTATACTCAGCGCTCAGCATATAAACTCATTTTGATTGTTTATAACCGTTATCACTCCGTAGGACCAGAAGCTGTTCAAAATATAGATTGTCTTTTATGCATCTAAGACAATCCTATAGAACTTTCTTGGTTCATGGTGCTCCTAGTGGTTTCCAAACTGTGCCTTGTGGTGAACTTACTAACTCAGAGCTTTCCAAACTTTTTATGTTGGTGACACACTTTTTAGACATGCATCATTTCGTGACACACTCTTACAGCAGGGCATCATTTTGCAACACATTCTTACAGCAAGGCACAAGGCAGGCACTAGGACCTTCATGGAATCCTGGCAGGGCTCGGAGGCAGCAGCAGCCGCGACACACCCAGACACTGCAACCGACACACTAACGTGTCCCGACACACAGTTTGGAAAGCTCTGTACTAACTGTTCCCTTTATTAAGTAGTAAGTTCCCTGCAGCTATAGACTAGATAGATAGATAGATAGATAGATAGATAGATAGATAGATAGATAGATAGATAGATAGATAGATGATAGACAGACAGACAGACAGACAGACAGACAGACAGAGCCACTTTGAAAATAGTAGGAATAAACATGTACTGTATAGGATTGTGCTGTAAGCCATCTTTATGTGAAACTGAGCATAAAAACTAAATTTATGAAATATCTATGTGAAATGAAATATGTTCATTTTTTTCTTCTTTGTATTTTTAATGTGAATTTTTAAAGAGGTTCCAAGTTGCATGAAACATACAATTTATTGAACATTTACAGAAAACAAATACCGAGACAGTTCTGCATAAAGTACAATACAAGAGATAAAATAAAGCTCAAACTAACTTAGTTCATTTTTTCCTATTTCTCTAGAGAATAGATTGGCCTTGGGGCAGAGGTTATCTCTGTACCAATTTACTCCCTGGAAAATACTTATTTGGGCAAATTTCAGCTTAAAATTAAAGTTGTAGAAGCATCTTGGCTCTCTCTTTCTCCCTCACACCACAGCACACCTTCTTGCTCCTTTTCTCCCAATTTTCTAATTCGGATTTTTAAAAGCCAAAGCATTTCTTCACCTGAAGAACACAGCAGTTGAAGGAATCTCTTCCTGCTTTTGTGAGAAGAGCTTGTCTCATTCTGGAAGGCTGTTGGGAAGTTTGTGTATTCCCTGTCTGGGAAGCAAATGTCAATGTTGTGAATTCAGGGTGGCATCACAACATACCTTGATTAAAAAAAGAAGCTTAAAGTACTGCTCTGGATGCTATCAGAGATGACTCTTGTTGGCTTCTCTCAACACAAGAGAACTGAAAAGTAGCCTCAAGGCATTTAAAAGATTTAACTTGCTCTAGACATTCATATTTGTTGGCCATTATTTCGGACCTGCATCCAGCTACTGTATCATTTTGATTTTTTTTAATTAGACGTAATAATCACCAGGCTATAGAGAAGAGAGTTAAACTCGTCTAGAGCCTGTCACTAGGAATCAAATCAAACACTGATTTAAGATCCACAGTCAAACACTAAGGTTCCTGGAGGGATGGGGAGGTAGTAGTTTACTTCACTTTAATACTGTATGTTGGTCTAAAACTGATCTATCTGAACCCTACTTGCTCCTCTGGCAGAATATTTTCCTGCATTAATCCATCTAACAGTTTCTAATACACACAACGTACCTGTAATTTACTGATCACACTTTGTAAACTGATTGAATGATAACTGGTTGGATTAAATCCATCCGTTATTTTAAAAAAACATGCTTGCAATAATAGATCAGCCCAGTCCTCTGGGATCTGAAAGAAGCAGTCTAGGAGAGTGAATAAGGTCACCAAACGTGGGGCTTACCAATCAATGTTAATTTTCAATAGTTCAGTGGAATCATATATCCCCAAATGGCCTTTCCATTTTTCAATTGCGAGATTAATTTAGAAATGTCAAAGGAGGATATTAGTGGCTGGTCATGAATACATTCTTGACTTAATTCAAAGATCAATATATTAGCTGAGTCATCACCAAAATAGTTCGATAAATGCTTTTCCCAGACAGATAGTGGGAGTGTTCCCTCTATATTAGGTAGCTTTTAGGGGTTAGCCATAAGATAACCCATAAACGACTCCGCTATAAATCTCCAGAAAGCCAAAGAGCTTAGCTATTTAATGATTTGAATTAATCACTGCCAACTTTATAATTGTGTTTCCTACTTTGATATATATAATTATAAATATAAATAAAAAGCAGGCCTTAAATACTACAATTAGTTTGGCTTTGATCCTGACATAATCAGAATTTGATACAATTAAACCATGAATTATATTTTATAATAGTCCTACTATTCTTGCTTTTGAGAATGGAGCACTAGCATATGCTGAATATTAGGAATTGGTTCTTGATATACGTGTATACATTCTCATAACTCTTCTTATCCACAGGTAGTCCTCGTTTAACGACCACTCATTCAGCAAGCATTTGAAGTTATGATGATGCTGAACAAGTGGTACTTACGGCTAGTCCTCAAAGTTCTGGCCATCCCAGCACCCCCACAGTCACATGATCACAATCCAGGCGCTTGGCAACCAGCTCACACTTACAATAGTTGCAGTGTCCCATGGTAACATGATCGCCATAGTAACATGATCACCATTTGCGACCTTCCCTGCTGGCTTCCCACAAGCAAAGTCAATGGGGAAGCCGGCAGGGAAGGCTGCAAGACGCTCCGGTAAGTTGCTCGCACCTCCCCTGCCTGTCAGGAGCCACCCCCGGCCCCGATGCACTCATGCCATGCCACAGCAGCCACTTACCTGCCCACTGTTCTGCTTGTGAGCCTCCTGGGCAGGGCTTTCCAAAGTTTTTCCCACGGCGACACACCAACCGGCGTTGGTGTGTCGCCGCGGGAAAACCCGGAAGTGCGGCAGCGCGCAAAAACCCGGAAGCGCTACTACCGCTTCCGGGTTTTTCGCGCTGTAATTGGTGTGTCACCCCGGGAAAACCTGGGAAAACCCAGAAGCGCTGATGATGATCAGCGCTTCCTGGTTGTGTGGCGACACACCAGACTGTGTGTGGCGACACACTTTTGTGTCGCGACACACAGTTTGGAAAGCTCTGCTCCTGGGACTTGTGACTTTCTGACGGCTTCCCCATTGACTTTGCTTGTTGGAAACTGGCAGGAAGTTGCAAGAAGGTCCTCGCTCAACAACCCACAATCTTCACTTAACAATGGCAACAGGGACTGCTGGGATTGCCATTGCTAAGCGATGCAGTCACATGACGCCTTGCTTTATGACATCGCTTAACGACAGAAATTCCAGTCCTGATTACCATCGTTAAGTGAGGACTACCTATACTGTGGACAAGCACAACTAGAATTAGGTATAAAGTTAATTCATAAACTCTGATCATATAGCAAAGAAAACTCTTGCATTGACCTTGCTATTGTCAGGACCAGCGCAGCTATGCAGAAAAAAAGTATTAGGATCCGATCACTATTCAGTGGTGGATAAACATGCTATCAAAACAATGTGATCACTGAGAAAAGTGACCTCACTTACCAGGTTATTTGAGACCACAATATAACCAATGCATTAATATTCACTCTGGATCCTTAGTCCCCATTCTGATCCTTATCAACCACTCCGTGTAGAATTTGATCAAGCTTATTAGAAAGATGAGTTAATTACTACCCATGAAAGCTGATACCCTTAGACCAACAATGGCGACACAATCTGTATTGAGCAGTTGGCTATTGAAATGATTAACTGAGGCACCTATTCTAGAATTGAAATTGCCCGCCAGTATAGTTACAATACTATGATGTTTCAATCTTTGATGCACTATTCAGGCTTATCCCAGATATAATTTACTTGAAATAGCAACATCTGTAGAGGGAGATAAGCATTTATGACTAAGCATCTGCATTCTAAGTACAAAATTTGTGCCATCTCAAGCAAGTTGCATGAGGTAAACTTACTACTTAATCCCTGAAGTTTATTTGAGACGAGTCAGCAAGGCCTTTCCATACATGACTATGTCTAAAGTAGGTGCAACCTCAGAAGAGTAAACTGTATTGCCTCTCAACTCAAAATTTCCTTGTGCCCATGTCTTAGGTAAAATAATAGCATAATATTTAACATTTTAAATTTTAAAATGAGGGTTTGTCACTTTTAGGAGATTTTGGCAGCATTTCAGGATACTGTATCAAGAAAATATTGTTGATCTCCCTGCAATCATTTAGCAGGCTATGGAAGGAGTTCCCCAATTAGGGCTGTATCCAATTCAGGGTTTCTATCTTCAAGATGATCTGAGAATAAACATTTCCAATACTGTGGAATGAGCTGATAGCCAGCTGGTAGCTCCCTTCTTGTTCAACAGATAACAACTGGCACACTTGGCAGTAAGTTTTGTCTTTAGGCCAGTAAGTTGGAAGCCCTACTTACACAAAAATACCCATAAGCAACTCACATGGGGAAGGGCTCATATCTTCTTTTGAGGACCTGCCTCTCTAGTGAGGGAATTTCTGTTTGCTGGGTTTCATCTTTCCAAAATCATTTATTTGCTCTGCTGTGTCTTATGAGTATCCTCATCCAAATATCTGGAGGATGCTAGATTGGAAAGACATCCCATAAATGTATCCATTTAGTGGGAGTCATTCACGCAGTTAGGATGTAACAGTTGATCTAATTTAGACTCTTTATTGTGGAACAAATAATGTTTGAGATTACTTAGTGAGGGTTAGAGTCTCTCAAGTAATACATGGTTTTTACGTATGCCAAACCTACTCCTTTGGGAACTATAGTGTAGCTAACAAGTACTGCCCTTTCTGCTTTGGATGCTGAGCAGTGATGAAAGGGTAGTATGTGTAGTGGTAGAAATGAGCACTTGGAAGCTGCTTCTTCCATCTTCCATTGCTTTTTATGTGACAGAAGCACATGCAGAAACTCAAGTGTCGATGGGAGACCAGCCAAGGAAGAGGGAGCAGGTGAAAAAGCATTAAACATCTGCTCTTCCAGCCACCATTCTTCCCCTCCAAATTGTATCCACTGGTATCATTGGCTATTTTGGAGAAGTTTCATCTGGGTTTCCCAGGCATGCAGAGATCACTAAGTATGTGATTCTGGCTGTATGAACTAATGTTGAAATGTTTGAAAGTTTTGTGCCAAACTTGTTTCCAATTCATTGAAGGTCTAATTATATTGTTCCTTTTACAGCAGTGGTTGATCAATGCAGCCTATTACACTGCTGCTTTAAAATATGAAGTCTAATTTAAATACAGTTCTAAATGGATCTAGGAGTAATCCATTTTTCAATTGGGCCTCACTCACTGTTTCTGCAACTTCTCTTTCTGCTGCTTAAAAGCACTGTCAGTTGAGAACATTTTATCCTTAACTTGTTTTTATTTCAAATATCACTTGCTCTTTCATGTGGGTTTGAACCAGATTTTTCTTTGTCAGTGCATGTGTTTGTATGTTTGCATCTGAGTTTGCATGTGTGTGCACGTATGTATGTATTACTGCATAAAGATGTCTCATTTGTTTTCACAGGCTTGCCAAAATATGTTTAGATTTAAAAATGTATCAAGCAGCATCTTTCCATGAAAAGGCAGTGGGTGAAGTCTTTATTAATGAAAAGGAACAAGGAAGGTATGTAACAAAGGACATGATTCCGTGACAGGTTTGCATACATACCAAATAACTGTATGTCCCAGTCTAAAGTAGCCTGTATAGAGCATTCAGAGTGTTCACAGGGTGCCTTTCCAAAACTTGTTGAAATCCCACCAACCAGCTGTTTTGCAGGAAGAAAAAGCTGAAGGATGCAGGTAAATTGAGACTCCTGTTTGCCCTCCTGAGCAGCTGAGTAACAGAATGTTTAACCTAATTAACAAGTATTCATGGATGCATACTCTGAAAACAAGTATCAGAAAGGGGAGCTATAAGTGTAGAACCCAACTGTACCTTCAGTTCTCTTTCATATGATTCCAACATTGATTGCAGTGATAAGTTTCATAAATATGTAGGATACTATGCTGGCATAACAAAGTTGAAGGGGTGTTCCATACTTGTTAATAGATTAATATAAGGGTTTTTTGTCTGTTAACCAATTACATTAATATTTTCTAGTAAATAGATTAAACCCTCTTTCCCTGTTTCAGATTTAGACAAGAGATTGCATTTAAAAATGAGAATGCCATAAAGGATAGCCAAATAGAAAATAAAAATTTTGATTGGACAGCACCAGGCAATATAGATCAAAGTAAGAAGCTATTTACTGCGAAAGATAAGGTAATCAATACTCATCTTGCATATGTATGAAAGTTTCAAGGCAGTTCAACCCATCTTGCTGCCTATATACAGTAGGTCTTTATTGCTTTCAATAATAAAAAGGCAAACCATAAAACTAACTATACCTATACCTTGCTATGTACCCTTGATTGAGTTTGTAGTACATGATGTATAGTTTTAACATTATAATTAATGTTAATTTATAATTAATATTTTAAAATGTAGACATTTTAAAAAGAATAATTTCTGGAATGATTTATTTACAGATTCTGGAACTCAATGCAGTTACTGAAAAAGAATTAAATGGGCTTTCTCTCCCCTACTTGTGGATAGACAAAGCTGAAGTCCTAATCCAGCTATGTTTATATCAACCAGCAAGATTATTACTCTCAGAAGCACACCAAGCAACTCAGGTAACTTAATCATTTTTTTCCTCAAAAGTGCTTGTCTCCAATTTTTTTCTTTTGATTTGGCATTTCCAGAAAATATATATCCTGTAACTATTCAGTAAGAGAAAAAACTGGGTAGTTTTGCAATAGTAGGTGCACAACTCTTGATCAGCAATAGCATAATTGTCAAAGACTCCCAGTGGCCTGTCCTTGTTTTCAGTTTTTCAAATTACAGGGTTTTCAAAATTGAATTTTAATCATTTTGATAAGGTAAATAATAGAGCTGTATCTACAGAGCATCCATTGCTTTCCAAATCAAGAGCTGGGTTGAGAGAAAACCACCTAAAGTATGAGTTACAGTAAATAGAATATTCAAATTTCATTTTTGAATTTCCAAAAAAAAAACACCCTATATGTATCTATTAAAAGAGCAGTGTCAACCCTTTGGAATACCACACCCCCTGAGATTTGACTTGCCCTGACCCTGCCAGCTTTTCAGAAAGCCTTAAAAACTTGGTTGTGTTCCCAGGCGTGATTGGGAATTGAGTGTGTGGCCCTGAGATGTTGTGGCTTTTGTTATGCATATTGCTGTCAATGACCATTTAGGACCTTTCTTCCTATCCATCTCATTAAATTGAGAAAAGCTTCTTAAACTAGGTGAGGGAACATTGTTTCCTTACCCAGACCATAATATTTTGGAAGACGCAACAGAGAAGTAAAAAGAACGGTCTTGGGAGATGAACAACTTCAAAGTTCTTTGTACCCCCTTTTCCTTATACAGGAGGATGACTTATGCCATTCCTGATCTTTTAAAACTTTTTGGAACAGATTACGCAATGTAATCCTCTTGCAGCTGTAGGAGAGGACATCCAATGCTTTCTCCCCCATGAAAGGCAACTGTGAGAACAAGAGGGAGATGTGTTCCTAGCACAGCAGCACTATGAATGGAATTTAACCCAGTCATCTAGCAACAGTAGAACAAGGAGCAGAGGTGGCATTTTGCCAGATCAGTGAGACCAAAAGGTTTCAGAAATAAGCTTTATGGAAGACACATAAAGACACATGTCTGTTCAATTGAACAAAACTAGTCAAGAAAGTGAGCTTTTTCACTGACTACCACCAGCAAGATATATGTTATTGATGGGATATATGCTGGCTTAAAGGGAAAAAACCCGAGGCTTGAGAATAAACAGACAAGAATGCAGCTTGTTAGGGCTAACAGTGTTTACTGTTTAGCATAAGGCAATAATGCATATACAATCACATTATCGCAACAATGAAAAAAAATGAATATACAGGATACATCATTGTAAAAGGAAAAACAAACCATCTTTATAAGCAGAGTTCCGTGTATTGATCCCAGGGCCAGAGTTCCTGCCATGGCCTATATCCAAAGCCAGGCATAGCTCACTCTGCCCAGTCCACGGGAAGTGAACACGAGAAGAACTACATGACTAAAACACACTAGAAATCAAGAAGACATAGTACACCATTTTGCATGGTTGTATATCCAGTTCTTCTAGCATTCTGATTGGCTGGACGTTAGCTGTTACACACACACGGCTTCAAAGCACACAGCATTGGTTGGCAGTGCTGCATCTACGCACTGAGTTCCCCCCCTCCTCCTTGCTCAGGGGGGGCCTGGGCAAGGCTTCCCACAGAAGGAAATCAGGAGGCTTCGCCTTCATGGGAAGATCCATTGCTAGCCATAGCAATGGTACTTTCTCGCTTCCTATCTGTTGAGGATGTAAACAAAGCCAAGGCTTCTCTGTTATCCAGCCACCTGGCATTCACGTCACCATGAGAATGCTTTTGCTTTGTACAGGAATAATTCGCCAAGGCAACACAAGAACTCTAACAGTTATGAATCTCGGGTTGCACATCTTATAGCCTGTGGCTTTGGTTTTTTTTAATGTTTTTATATTATTTATTTATTTATTTATTTATTTTTCAAATTTATATGGCTTCCCAACTGCCCCAAAGGGGGACTCTGAGCGGCTTACAATAAAAACAAGATTAAATTACAATATAAATACAATATGACATAAAAATATAAATATAAAATCCAATCTGGTGAATTAGGGAGGGTATTATGATATTAACCACCCCCAGGAGGAGCTATTACCTTTTCCTTCCCACGCTAGGCGGCAGAACCAGGTTTTCAGATTTTTCCAGAAGGCCGGGGGGGAGGAAACCCACCTCAACTCGGGGGGTAAGATATTCCAGAGGGCTGGCGCCGTTGCAGAGAAGGTCCGCCTCCTGGACCCTGTTAGATGGAATTCTTTTATTGATGGGGTCTGTAGCAAGCTTTCTCTGCATGATCGGGTGGGGCGGGTCGATGTTATGGGGATAAGATGGTCCATCAGGTATCCTGGTCGCATGCCATGTAGGGCTTTAAAGGTAATAACCAACACCTTGAATTGGACCCGGAAGCAAACCGGCACCCAATGCAGCTCGCAGAGCAAAGGTGTTATGTGTGCTGATCTTGGTGTACCTAAGATTGCCCACACGGCTGCATTCTGTACCGGCTGTAGCTTCCGGATACTCTTCAAGGGTAGCCCCATGTAGAGCACATTGCAATAGTCTATATGAGAGATGACAAGGGCATGAGTGACATCGCGGTCCAGGAATGGGCGTACCTGGCGCGCAAGCCGAAGCTGTGCAAATGCCCTCCTAGCCACGACTGCCACCTGCTCTTTGAGCAGGAGTCGTGAGTCCAAGAGGACCCCCAAGTTCCGCACCGGTTCCAAATGGGGCAGTGCCACCCCATCCAGAACCAAAGATGACAACTTCCCGGACACCGAGGGGCCATCAATCCACAGCCACTCGGTCTTGCCAGGGTTCAGCTGAAGCCTGTTGTTCCCCATCCAGGCACTGAGATAGGGCAGTGACCGCATCACTTACTTCACCTGGGATGGAGATATACAATTGAGTATCATCAGCATATTGATGATACCTCATCCCATGGTGATGGATGATCTCACCCAGTGGTTTCATGTAGATGTTGAAGAGGAGCGGAGAGAGAACCGAGCCCTGCGGCACCCCACAAACCTTCAAAACCGTCAGGTCCTCTGTAAACCACGGGGAGTGATGGTTCGAATGAGGCTGGAGAGGTCGCACCAGCACGATCCTGTCCAAGGCCCCGGCCGCCTTCCTATTCCAGGCTGCAGCCAGGGCCTCCGCTGGACCGTGCAGCAGATCCTCGGGTATTACCCCCAGTTCCCTCTGAAACCTCATTGGGTCCATAAGTCGCCGGGGGCGGACCAATCGAATGGGTCCTGCCTCCCTGCGGAGTGGAGCGGCATAAGAGAATCCCAGGGCCACCAGAGTGTGATCTGACCATGACAATGGGGATAGTTCTAACTTGCCCCTCAGGTCACATTGCCATTGCTCCGACAAGAAAACCAAGTCCAGAGTGAGTCCACTTTCCCGAGTCGGAAATATGCTGTTAACTGTTCAGAGTTGCTGTAGCAAATTGGGCAGCCATACAAATCAACTAGATATAAATAAATAAATACATACATACTAATTTTAAACATTCAGATCTTTAAGATCTTTCAATAAACATTAAAAATTAAGAACTTTGTTTGAATTAAAGGATTACTTAAAGCTGCAACAACTGAACTTGCCATTTTCTTTCATAAAGAAAGGTAAAGACTCCCTTGAGTCAAGCCTGACTTTTAGCAACTATTATTCGAATTATTCAAATGTGAACCCTCGGTCTAAAAACTAAGCAAAATATTGAGCAAGGGAATCTAGTAGTTATAGTGCAGTACAGAGGTAAGCCCCAATGAATTCAATGAGACTTACTTCAAGGTAAGAGTATAGAAAATTGCAGGTTAAGTTAAGTTTTGAGAGGTTTGTCTTTTTATCAGTCAGGATTCAGAAAGAGCAAATTCTGTGATGAAGCTGAATTGTCTTAGCTTAAGTAAACATTCTTATTCTCCATTTCCTGATAATTAAATTAATTGAAATTATGCTGAAAAGGTTTTCCCATGTCATATATAATAGAAACTTGGAGGATATGTTCTGAAATCTGTTTTTTACAGTATATAAGGAGCCTGAATAATTATAATGGAATGGAATGGAATGTTCTGGCATATTATTGATCATGATGTTCCAACTTATGTTAAGAAAACATAATCTCTTCTTTTTAGGAAATGAATGATCCATCTGCTGTATCACGATGCCTTTATCTTCTAGCTGTACTAGCTAATTTAGAAAAAAACCATGGGCAAGCTAAGGTACTGCTTGAAAAGGCCCGCTTGATAGGTGGAAATGAACAGTTTTGGCACAATAGCACTTTTTCTCTCACAGATGCAATTTTAGGAGATGACCAGGAAGTAAATGAAAAAATGGTAAGTAAACCATCTTTTCATTTATCTAATTGAAATATCTAGTAGTACATTAAATATGGATTTTATAGTTGAATAGATCACCCTTTTAATATTAGCTATCAATATAGGTAGTCCTCTTTTAGTGACCGCAATTGGTTCCAGCAAAGCAGTCACTAAGTGAAAATCATGTGACCACCACTGTGCTTACGATTTTACTTCAGCTTTCCTTTGCTGTACAGCATCAGAAGGATACAATCCCAAACAGCCGGGTGAGCCCAAATGGCAGGAAAGGTTTCCGGAACTCAACTCACGAGGAAGCCGGGTAAAAGGGCAAATATTATAGCCCTTTTTCCCCACTCCCCTGCCCTTTGGAATGTTCACTCTAGTGCTGAGATAATTAACAAGAAGGGAATTAATGTTTGTATATATATTCATTGGAGAGGAAGGGATTTCAAGAGAGTAAGCAGGTACACAATGGGGAATACACATTGAAAGGAATGCACTAGTGCTGGCTGTTTGCCTAGTGCAAGGGTCGGAAATGGCGGCTCGCGAGCCACATGTGGCTCTTTGGCCCCTTGAGTGTGGCTCTTCCGCAGCTGAACTCACCCCCGCCCCTTCCACGTGATTGGATCCCGCCCCCAAACTCTTACGCTCTTACGCGCTCTCGCTCTCGCTCTCCAAGGCCGGGGCCACCCGCAGCCGCCCACACCTCGCGCACAGCCCGCGGGGCTCTCTGCCGCTCCCTTCGACGGAGGAGGGACCGGCGTGCCTTGGGAGCTGCTGCTGGCGGCATGTCTGGGCGAGGCGCGCGGGCGAAGCTGCCCGTCTGGCACTTGGGCGCTCCCGAGCCTCTTCCCTTCTCCCTCGCCACGTTCGGGCGTTGAGGCCAGGCAAAGCCGGGCGGTCGCGCAGGGGTGAGGCGAGGAGTCCCACTCCTGCGCCTACCGCCACATCCGTCCGTTCCCGGCCTCTCTCCCCATATCCGGCGGGTGCCCATGCCAGAATCCGCGCGACCCGGAGGCAACGACTGCTCGGAGGGCCCCAGCGAGAAGAGGCGCGTGATCCCCGGTGGATCCCTTCGAGGGGCCGCGGGGCTTCCCCGCTTTCCTCCCAAGGAGGCCTCGACGGCGCACCCTCCCGCCCCATCAATCCCCCCACCCCACCGTTGGGTGTCAGAGGCTGAAAGGATGTGGCAGGAACGGCCCTGGAAAGCAGGGCCTGCGGAGCGCCACCTTTGGGGAGGAGGGTCCAGCCGGCGAGCAATGGCGGCACCGGAGTTTTCGCCGGAGCGCTGTCTGTCGGGAGAGAAAAGCAGCCACCGCACAGGCCCCCTTAAAAAACCACCACCCCGAAACCGCTTTCGAGCCGCCTCTCCGGAGGGTCCCTACGGTCCCGCCGGGTGCACCCCCCCACCCCGCCGTTCGGCGTCCTCTCCCCCCGCTAACCCGAGCCCTGCGGCGGCCGGGGGTTACATCGGGACCGAGTCCGGCCTATCCCCGGTCTGTGTCGCGTTAATGCCGCCCCCTTTCCCACCTGGGAGGCCAGCTTGCAGCGCAAACGGCAGTCGCTTACTGAGCGAGTGCATTTTAAAATCTGCTTAACCACCACCCCCCCGCACTTCTCCCTCTTTGAAAAAGGAAGGCCGGAAAAGCGCAGTTTCAGTCTTGCGTTAAAGGGAGAAGCTGCCCTTAATGACAAGGCCATTCAAGTTGGAGAAACCTCGCGGGATGGGCGGAATCGCTACACAAGCCACACGCCCCATTTCGTTCCTCCTTCCCTATCGCTTAATTGCCAGGCGCTCCTCCCCTGGAAACCCCGCGCTGTCTGTCGGTAGAGAAAAGCAGCCACCGCACAGGGGGGGTGGTTAAGCAGATTTTAAAATGCACTCGCTCAGTAAGCGACTGCCGTTTGCGCTGCAAGCTGGCCTCCCAGGTGGGAAAGGGGGCGGCATTAACGCGACACAGACCGGGGATAGGCCGGACTCGGTCCCGATGTAACCCCGCCGTTAGGTCTCAAAAGCATCTGCTCGGCCCAGCAGCAACTCGTCCGCTGCAAGCAGAACTCCGGCCGGCCTCCTTCCAGAGGACCCGCCCGCCCGCACTGTCTGTGGGGAGAGAAAAGCAGCCACCGCACAGGCCCGCTTAAAAAACAACCACCCCGAAACCGCTTTCGAGCCGCCTCTCCGGAGGGTCCCTGCGGTCCCGCCGGGTGCACCCCCCCACCCCGCCGTTCGGTGTCCTCTCCCCCCGCTAACCCGAGCCCTGCGGTGGCCGGGGGAGCCAAGCCAGGCTCCGTTCCGGCGGGGCGACTGTAGCGACCGGAGGCGGCCAAGGGGAGAGCAGGCGGCTCTTCGCCCTCAGCGCGCCGCTGGGCCCGCTGCACCCCCGCCTGGCTCGGCTTCCCCCGGCCGCCGCAGGGCTCGGGTTAGCGGGGGGAGAGGACGCCGAACGGCGGGGTGGGGGGGTGCACCCGGCGGGACCGCAGGGACCCTCCGGAGAGGCGGCTCGAAAGCGGTTTCGGGGTGGTTGTTTTTTAAGCGGGCCTGTGCGGTGGCTGCTTTTCTCTCCCAACAGACAGCGCTCCGGCGAAAACTCCGGTGCCGCCATTGCTCGCCGGCTGGACCCTCCTCCCCAAAGGTGGCGCTCCGCAGGCCCTGCTTTCCAGGGCCGTTCCTGCCACATCCTTTCAGCCTCTGACACCCAACGGTGGGGTGGGGGGATTGATGGGGCGGGAGGGTGCGCCGTCGAGGCCTCCTTGGGAGGAAAGCGGGGAAGCCCCGCGGCCCCTCGAAGGGATCCACCGGGGATCACGCGCCTCTTCTCGCTGGGGCCCTCCGAGCAGTCGCTGCCTCCGGGTCGCGGGGATTCTGGCATGGGCACCCGCCGGATATGGGGAGAGAGGCCGGGAACGGACGGATGTGGCGGTAGGCGTAGGAGCGGGACTCCTCGCCTCGCCCCTGCGCGACCGCCCGGCTTTGCCTGGCCTCAACGCCCGAACGTGGCGAGGGAGAAGGGAAGAGGCTCGGGAGCGCCCAAGTGCCAGACGGGCAGCTTCGCCCGCGCGCCTCGCCCAGACATGCCGCCAGCAGCAGCTCCCAAGGCACGCCGGTCCCTCCTCTGTCGAAGGGAGCGGCAGAGAGGGTGGCCCCGGCCTTGGAGAGCTGGGGTGCAGGGGGACGGGAGCGTCGCCGGCAGCCCGCGAGGACCGGCCATGGAAGGTGAGCGAGGACCGGGGTGGCCGGCCAAGCGCAGCGCAGCCCTTCCACGCGATTGGATCCCGCCCCCAAACCCCGCCCCCTTCCACGCGATTGGCTCCTGCCCGCAAACCTCGCCCCCTTCCACGCGATTGGCCCCCGCCCGCAAACCCCGCCCCCTGGCTCTCGAGCACTTAAAAATGTGCACGAGCATACCAAAATGGCTCTCGGCTCAAAAAGTTTGCCGACCCTTGGCCTAGTGTGCTCCCTGCTTTGACCTGGAGCCACTTAGAGGCAAACAAAAGCCTTTAGTGTGAAACTGATTAGGGTCTTGTCAGTTATAAGCAGCAGCTTATAAACAGCAGCTGACAGCTAGCTTCTAATCCACTAATTAAGGTCACAGAGCTGAGCTTGTTAAAACTTGCGATTAGCACCTTTTGGGGAAGCTCTGCTCTGTGGAGAAAAGCAGATCAGGAACAGATAGCTTGTTTAAGCAATCTCTCCATCCTGTGAGGGGGGAAAAAAGGGAAAAAACAGGTCAGGCACAGGACGCAATACCATACTCACTGACTGTAATGGCAAACATGTGACAGAGAAAGAGACGCTGCGACAGTCATAAATGCAGGCATTGGTTGCAAAGTTACTTTTTCATCACCGTCGTAACTGCGAACAGTTGCTGTCCGAGGCAGTCGCTAAACAAGGAGTGCCTGTATATATTTTTCCCTACATTTTTCCTATTTATGTCTAGCAAAGAATATTGTATAAGTGAATATTTTTAGAACAATGTAACCTGCAGCAAAATTCAGGATTTATTCCACCAGCAGGAAGAAATATTCTGTACCGTAATGCAGAATATTATCTCTAATGTTAGAAAAAAGAAAAAAATCAATATAACTTTCATGATTTTATTTGTTAATTTATTAGATTTTTTGAAACACTGCGATTTTGTGACTCCCTATGTAATTTCTGTGTAATTATTAAAATTTTGCATATAATTTTATTTCCTGTATTTACCCAAAACAAATATTATCTTAAAGACAACTGCCCCAAAAGGAGGAGTAGAGGGGGGGAAAATTAGTACAAAGAAAGGCCTGTACAATGCCCATCTTCCCCACTTATAAATCTAAATCCTTGTTGCCATTTCCAGCTGAAACCAGTCCTAACCAGTCCTTTGCCCAATAAATGTGCACACAAGTACATTTGAAGCCATACTTCCTCCTGAAAAAGAAGGCAGTGCCAAAAACAAAAAGTAAAAATATTTTTTTTACTAATTAAAATTAGTTCCCTGTAATATTAGATGCTCAATTAACAAAAGTAATTGATCTGTATATGTACATGCCGACTATTCTTTCTCCCACCCTTTGGTGAGGGAAACTGGAGAAGGGCCTCATTACAGGTAAGTCCTCAACTTACTGTACATCCATTTGTTCATCGACTGTTTAGAGTTATGGCGGCACTGAAAACAATGGACGTACAACCCGTCCTCAAAGTTCCGGCCATCACAGCACCCTGCGGTCATGTGATCGTGATCCAGGTGCTTGGGTGCCTGGCTCATGATTATGACATTGCAGGGAGCCATGGTCATGTGATTGCCATTTGCTACCTTCCCTGCCAGTTTCCTACAAGCAAAGTCAGTAGGGAAGCCAGCAGGGAAGGTCACAAGTTGCTCTGGTAAGTCACTCCCGCTTTTTCTCCCACCCACAGAAACCCCTGCCCACATGCTGTGGCCTGTGCCAGCCCCCCCATCCCTCCCCCAGCCTCCCCCACCCCCCTGCACTTCCTACTTGGTACTCCCGCCTCTTCCCACTTAATGACCCGCACATCTTGGGGTTACGATGGCAACCAGGACTGCCTGGGATTGCTGGTGCTAAGCAGTGTGGTCACATGATGTCATTCTTTACAACCGCATTGTTTAGTGACAGCAATCCCAGTCCCAATTGCTGTAATAACCCGAGGGCTACCTGTAGATTATCTTAAGGTCTAGGTAGATACATATGGTAGAAGGTGCTGGTCCTAAGCCATTTAAGGCTTTAAAGGTCAAATCCAGCACTTTGAACTGGATCCAGAAGGGGCATAAGCTTCACTCATTCTTTTCAGCAGTGATGTCTGCAGCAGTTTGCACCTCATACTAATTCCTTTGTTTCTTCTATTCTTGTTTGCATTAAGAGGATTCACACCACCACCCACTTTCCTATTGGGTAAATACAGTATTTAATAAGCTTAATTAAGGCTAATCCGTTTATACCATGGGTCTTCATGTAGCCTTTGTAAAATATAACTTTTATGCAATTTATCCTGGAATACATTGTTAGTATTTTTGACAATCTATTTTCTCATAGATGCAGGCTTGCCATTTTCTGCAAAAAAACATAAATATCTTGAGGCCATTATTGAAGAAAAGACCCAACAGAGAATCTGAAGTGGGTTTTATAATTGCATGCTTTGAAGCCAGGTAATTATCACAAGTTAACATACTACTGTAGCTTGGGTTTATTTTTATAATCAAGTAATAGCACAATCCACCACATGCCTCTTCAGAAATAACATTGCAGCCTCACTAATCTATTAATCTAGTTAATATATAAGTTAATATAATAAGGCCATACATGCTGTGAAAATGATCCAGACGTTTTTTAGGTCTTGTGTGAACAGAGCAGCTCTCTGCTCTTCATTAAAGCAAACCACTTATGAAAACTTGCCAAGAAAATTACAGGGATTAGTGGTTTGCCATTACCTCCTTCTTAGGGCTGAGAGAAAGTGACTGGCCTGAGGTCACCCAGTTGGCTTTGTGCCTAAGGCAGGACTAGAACTCACGGTCTCCCGGTTTCCAGCCTGATGCCTTAACCACTACACCAAACTGGCTCTCTACCTTGTACATAAAAAGGTAAAGGTTCCCCCCGCGCAGTTGTGCAGTCGTGTCCGACTCTAGGGGCCGGTGCTCATCTCCGTTTGTTATCCAAAGAGCCAGCATTGTCCAAAGACGCTTCCACGGTCATGTGGCCGGCATGACGCACGCGGAACGCTGTTACCTACCCACCGAAGTGGTACCTGTTAATCTACTTGCATTTGCATGCTTTCGAATTGCTAGGTTGGCAAGAGCTGGGGTGAGTGCGGGAGCTCACTCCGTCACGTGGGGCTAGGGATTCAAACCTCTGAACTTGCAATCTTCCGATCGACAAGCCTGGCGTCTTACCCACTGAGCCACCACACCCCTACCTTGTACCTTGTACATACAGTATGTATAAAGGGGAAGGACTTTGACTGCGCTGAGGTGACCACTGTCTTACCTCTTTTGACCTCCCGAGAGATGCTGTGAACTGCAGTGACAATTTCTTCCACTACACAGGCCATGCTGTAGAGCAGAGCTTTCCAAACTGTGTGTCGGGACACGTTAGTGTGTCGGCTGCAGTGTCTGCGTGTGTCGTGACTGCTGCTGCTTCCGAGCCCTGCCAGGATTCCGCGCAGGTCCTAGTGCCTGCCTTGTGCCCTGCTGTCTCCAAACCTGCCCTGCCAGGATTCCGCGCAGGTCCTAGTGCCTGCCTTGTGCCCTGCTGCCTCCAAACCTGCTGTGATTCTGCGCAGGTCCTAGTGCCTGCCTTGTGCCCTGCTGTAAGAGTGTGTCACGAAATGATGCATGTCTAAAAAGTGTGTCACCGACATGAAAAGTTTGGAAAGCTCTGCTGTAGAGAAAGCAGAGTTAATTGTTCATGGAATGAGGTTTCCACTGAGATCTAGATGGCCCTACCCTGCTGGTATTTCGGAGGGCCTTGAAGACCTGAGTCTTCACCTAGGCCTTTGTAGAGGGTGATTGAAGCTCCGTTCTGGGTAGTATAGGTTTGCCTTTGGTTGTTGCCTGGTTTTCACCATCATTTGTTCCTTGTTTTTATTATTGTATTGTTTTATTCTCTGTGTTCTTATTTGTGAACTGCCCAGAGTTGCTGGGAGTCGGGCAGTGTAAAAATTTAATAAATAAATATCAAACAAATCTATGGCAGAGGCCTCATAAATGACCAAAGAGTGGGAAGTTGGCAGTCCACACACACACACACACATATATATATAATGTATATACATTCACACACACACACACACATACACACACATCACCTTTTACAAGCAAGCTGAAATTTATCCTTTACCAGTGAATGTAAAATTAGATTTTTCTGTTTTACTAATTTGTTGTCCTAATTAATTAATTAAATGTTAGTCAAGGAGCTATTTTTATAGCAATAAGAATCATTGCTTAAATATATATGCTACTTTGGAGGAAATCTCTGACCATATGTTGTTCATGTACTCTTCTGTGCAGGAAAGCGTGTATTCAGATAGATTTGGTTAAATATCTCATTAATACTAGCCTTTTTTCTGCTGAGTTGCCAACAATGTTGCTGGAATCCTATGATAAATTAATTTACATAGAGAAGGTCTTCCTTTCTTATGGATATAAAGATCGCAGTGCTGAAGCATTGATGGCATGTGCAAATATTCACAGGTAAGTTCTCAAATTGAATTTTTCATAAATACCTACATGCATATATACCATGACACTATTCCTTTTTTTGAGATAAACAACGTTGCACAGAATGCAGAAAAGAGTAGGAAAGAGTCAAAAGAAATTAAAGGCATGAGGTAAGAAAAAGAAAGGGAAACCCTGCAAGCACCATTCACATTACTTCTTCAAGCCTTTCTATCCTTGCAAACCATCTTTCCCTCTGTTTATATACTTCATACATTGCCTTTTGTTCTTTAAAATTCTCATTTCCCTCTTTTTGAGGATCTTATCAATTCTATCCAATCATGGTTTACTTGATCTTCCCCTTCCTTTTGACTTTCATGTATTTGTTTTGTAATTCAGTCCTCGTTCATTCTCTCTGTGTGCGTCAATGTACTTCTTTCAAACTGGTCATCCACTTTTATATTCAGTGCACATTCATTCAGCACCTATTCATTGTTGAGTCTCTCTCTTCTTGTTTTAACACATATATTTCTTAAGTATTCCATTGTATTACCAAGCACTGGCCAGGTGCCAGACAATTGGTTCTTTTTAGGATCCAGAGACACTGAACACACCAGTAAGTAAGGAGATTTTTAAGCTTTATTGTTAACTTTAGCAGACAGATTAAATAGAAACATAAAAGCATAACATATAAAAGCACAACATACCAAGCAAGATGATAACCAATGTCCCTTCAGCCATCGGGAGCCCCAGTGAAACAACAGCGGAGAGACCCCAAGACGGCCAATTCACACAGCACCTGGTAGCTGGGTCTGTGTCAATGCTCAAGCTCAAGAGGCAATGCCAGGGTCTTTTATCCCTATCTTGCAATAAAACCTCATGACCTTGTTTCCATGGTGCCGAGATTGCAGGACCTGACCTTGGCTAGATGGTGCACCTGTTCCTCCTGTGACCCGACTGAACCCTGGGATGTCTGGGAACTCTACAGATAACCTTGAGATCCTCCTACAACTATGTGAAGATTCCTCCCTTCTCTTTATTTCCCAAGCAAGAGTGAAAAACAAGCCAGCTATGACTCAGAATGAACTCTAAGCTTCTAGAATTTTCTTAATATGAAGGAGAAATTAAAAGATGTCACTGTCTCCTCAAAATACAATGGTCTTCCGCATTGCCACTACACCCATTCCCACTGCATTGCTTTTAAGTTTCTCCTGAATCCTTAAATCTCACTTCCACACAACAGTGGGCAAAAATATATTCTTATACAAAACCATTTTCACTTATTTTGAGAAGCATTCATTCCTTGCAATAGATATACTGGTGACTATAACTTTCTAGCAGCATTTGTGGGTCCTCAAATGTCTCTGTCCAGTTTTACATCTTTAGTAAACGTTCTACCAAGATACACAAGTTAATTTACTTTGTCTCATTTTTCACCATTTATGTATAGTATGACATTAAGTTATTCACTCCATTTCTCCTGTCAAACACAACTGCATTGGTTTTTGATAAATTAATTTTATCAAGAATGGTTCTCATACATACAATACAATGCAGCATGGCAAATACAAACACAGTCTGGCTTCTAAGGGGGCTTAAATGCATACAACACTGTAAATTAGCAGGTGTACAAAAAGGAGGATGTTTGAAACCCAATAGTTCTTTTTCTTTGCCCCTTTTCCTCTCTTCTTTCTTTTTTTAACTATTTTTGTTAATTTAATTCTTGTGAAATTTGTATTGCTTATTTATTTTCTCCTTTTATTAATATTTGAACACACACACACACACTAAGTAACTACACAATGGAGGCTTTAACACTAAGTAATCAGCGCAAGACCAGAACCTTTATTGTATAACAAATACTTTGATGCAATCTGTACTAGTCTTTTTTTCTTAATGTTATATTTAATTTTGGATGAAAAAGTCAAATAATTTTATACTTATGACATCCTAAACTGTAACTAATATTAATAGAATATTTATTTCTCCTCTTCTTACCCTAAGTTATCCAGACAATAGCATGTAATAATTTTAATGAATATTGTATAAATATCATTGTATCAAAACAATATAATGTATTAAGACTCACAGCAATATAGTAAAAAGTAAAAAAGTAAAAATAGTTTCAGTAATGGTACGTAAATTAATTTATTCTTTGTTTATAAGAATAACTTTTTTCATGAAACACAAAAATATGAAAATGTCCAGTTTTCCTTTTCTAACGGTGATTTCTTCCAGATATATTTTTTCCTAAACCTTTTAATGCTTATCATTGCCAGGTGCTAAATGTCCTTTCTGTTTAAAATATGTATTACTTTTCTTACAGGATACTTGGTAAACATACAGAACTTGCTGCACACAAGCAAAGTCATTACTTGGATGCATATAAATTAGCACAAAATGCAGTATCACAAATGGAACAGCTTTTTCAACATATTAATAATATACTTCCAGTTAATGAGGTGAATATGATGTTTATGTATGTTACAGTCAGTATCCACAATGTGGAGACTATTGTCAGTTAGATGACAGTATTAAAATATCTCAGAAATACAGAACAGTGCAGATATAAACTGAAAGTGTGACAGGTCTTCAGTCCCAAATCCAGCTGAAACAGTCCCCAGTTCAATTTGAGGCTCAAATGTTAATTTTGACTGTAAATCCGACTCTTCACTTGATAAGAATTGGAAATCAACAAACAGAATCTTTTTTTCTGCTCAACATAATTGGATGAAGTTTACCAAAACAGAATCATCTTGTTTGGAAATTAATATGAAATTTCAGACAAAATACCACATTTTGATTTTGGGAGGTGGGCAAATTGCCTTATCTGGAAAGATCAAGGTCACTACTTTTCAAATTAATTCATCAGGGTTTCTGCTTCTCTGCTTGTATAAGCCTGTGTTATGAAATGACATGGCATAGAAGGAACAGGATCTAAGAAAGTTGCAGACTTTCCAAAGAATACCAGCACTGATTCTTGCAGAAATAAGTCTGCTTAACCTTCTCCACCCCCACCCCCTCCCCCTCCACAGTATATTTTGGTGTGAGATAGATATTGTATGTATGTATGGCAAGAGATTAAGAA
Source organism: Charina bottae (assembly GCA_023362775.1). Taxonomy (NCBI): domain Eukaryota; kingdom Metazoa; phylum Chordata; class Lepidosauria; order Squamata; family Charinaidae; genus Charina; species Charina bottae. The sequence continues at coordinate 68,389,659 of JALMGJ010000005.1, read as the reverse complement.
GAGACAGGCCTAGAAAGTTATAGTGAGTCAAAAAAGGTAAAGCCTCTTTTACATTTTCTTCTCAGTTGTCACCAAAAGCACAGATGATGATGAAGTACAGAGTGGCAAAAGCAGGAATCCTTAAACATCTACCATTTTTCCAAACAACTACCTAATTCTACATCTGTTCAAGACCCACATCTCCCTTAAACCTCTTTATTAGTCCTGCTTCTGGGACAGAAATCAAGCTAAAACAATTAAACGCTAAAAGAATCCAGCAATTTATTAATTCCTGCCCTGTGGTTGGAGAGCCCTTGATGAAAAAAATTATACATATAGGGTGTCCCAAGGGGTTAGGGTTAGAACCAAACTCTGGTACAAACTGAAAAATTCCACAGTTGACAAACGCCTACTCCTGCTACTCATTAAAATACACGAGAACACAAGTTTGAAAGTCAGGTGCAGTAACCAAGGACATGTCACAAAGGAAATACCTGTAAGGAGGGGAGTCAGACAGGGATGCGTATTGGCCCCAGTTTTATTTAACTATTACATAAATTCACTGGTCCCTTATTTAAGTAACTCCACTTTTCATCCCCCCAAATTAGCCCAAAGACATGTCAATTTATTACTTTATGCCGATGATGCAGTAATTCTATCACTAACCCCTATTGGCCTTAAAAGAGCTTTGAGATCACTCATACATTACTGTACTGAGCAGGAATTAATAATAAATTACACCAAAACTAAGATACTTACTTTCTCCAAACATCTGAAACAGAGAAACTGGAAGTTAGGTGAGCAGCCCATTGAGCAGGTTAAGATATTTAGATATCTAGGGATAGTTTTTCAAGCTACAGGAAGCAGAAATGCCCACCTGGACAATGTAACTCACAATGCACAGAGATCTGCATCAGCTATCCAAACGTATTATTTTACCAGAGGAGCACAGTTTATCCCTGCTGCAATTAAGTTGTTTGCAGCTAAAGCTCGAGCACAACTACTATACTGGGGTCAACTAGGACCATATAACAATATGGTTGCCCTAGAAAGAATTCAAACAAAATTTCTAAGAAACATCTTTCAGGTTACCCGCTGTGTTCCAAATTTTTATTTATTTATTTCTTTGATTTATCACCACCCATCTCCCCCGCGGGGGACTCTGGTTTACAAACAGTATAACTCATTAAAATACAATTATAAATAGATTAAAATACATATTCATTAACAAATAATAAAATTATTAATAAATTATTAATAAAATTATTAATAAAATCCAAATGGCAGAATCTTCTTAAGTCCATGGGAAGGGCACTCCATGGCCACCCTAGGGCACTAGCCATCCCCAAGAGCATACTCTCTCGGTCCCGCTCCAAGCATATTGACACAACCAGGACGGGAAGCAGGAGTTAGTAAAGTTGAATCTAACCTCTGGATAAATATCTTTACCTATTGGTTAAAATTACATCACAACCCCAGTGGACTGACCCACCTAATATTGGTAGATAATTTTAAATCTTCCTGGAAAACAGCTATTCAAAAGAGACTGAGCCTTTTTTGGTTTCTCCAGTGATGCCATCTTAGCCTTAGAGCTAGACCACGCAAGATCACTACTAAGACAAAGGATCTTAGATATAGAAGGCCAAACAGAAACTGAAACTGCTACTTTTACCAATAATATATTTGTCAATAATCAAATTTTACTGCCCAAACCAGCCCCATACCTATATTATATTATAGTTCCCAAATTTAGGACAGCCCTACCATTAGCCCGACTGAATGCCCTCCCTACAGCTGCTGTAAGGGGAAATATAAGAAAACCCCATTTGAAACCCGTCTTTGCCCCTGTGATACGGGTGCTGTAGAGACCACAGCCCACGCTCTCTTATACTGTCAGTTTTATAGGGATATTCGCCACCAGCTGATTACCGCCATTTTGCTTAAATTCCTGGGTCATTCTGATAATTTTTACTTGCATTTTCCGTTAAACAACGAAGACAAAAGTATCTCCTTGATTGTAGCAAAATTCTGCTACATTTTATGTAAGCTGCGCTTACAAATGGTTATTAGCAGTCACTGATACTAGGGGATAACTCTGTTTGCCTTTTGTATTTGACTGGAATAAAGTTTATATATCTTAATATAAGCTAGCATAGCTTTAAATTCTCATAGTGCTCTATAAATTCTAGTACTACTTATGTCCTTTTATAGTTAGCCATCTTAGTAATTTATAGCATTTATTCTTTACAAAACCAATAGTAATTTTATAGGATTCTTCTGCTTTTTAATATCTGCACTCTGTAATTTTACTTTAATAATTTTATTTTTACCTTATTTTATTCTATCAATATGTTTTTTATTTCTATTTTAGCATAATTGTTATGTTATTAGTTCTATGCTGGTCTATGACCGAAATAAAGATTGATTGATTGATTGATTGATCCCAAAGGTTTTAGTGCATATATAGGCTATCATTCAAACATTCTGCCTCCTCTCCCTCTCCTTCCTGGAATTTCTTTCTCTAGAAGAGTCCAAAGAAAAATGTATCCATTTTTACAGACATACTATGCAGGTTCATGCAACATACAAAGTCAAAATATGGTTTCTGTTGTTTTGAGTTAACATGTAGTGTGAACCTAGAAGCTGTGGTTTTCAAACCATAGTTTGGCTTACACCATATTTAAGCCAATTGTGCCTTAAAGAAACCATAGTTAAGCAGAGCATGTTTTGATGTGATTTGTGAGCCCAGCCTCTTTTTCTATGCATCACCGTATCTCAGGTTCATAAACAGAATTTGTGTGTCAGCTCATATTTGATTTAGTCTACTTCAGTATATATATACAGTATATCTCCTGAATCTATCAAAATCTGTCTAATTCAGTTTAGGATTCATCTCCCATATAGACTATTGCAACGCAATCTACATGGGGCTACCCTTGAAGAGTATCCGGAAGCTTCAGCTGGTCCAGAATGCGGTCGCGCATGCAGTTACTGGTGCCTCAAGATCGGCACATGTGACACCACTGCTGCACGAGCTGCACTGGGTACCGGTTTGCTTCTGGGTCCAATTCAAGGTGTTGGTTATCACCTTTAAAGCCCTACATGGCATGGGGCCAGGTTACCTGAGGGACCGTCTTATCCCCATAACATTGACCCTCCCCACCCGGGCATACAGAGAGGGCATGCTATGGACCCCATCGACAAGGGAATTTCACTTGACGGGGTCCAGGAGGCAGGCCTTCTCTGCAGTGGCGCCCACCCTGTGGAATATTCTGCCCCCGGAGGTGAGGTGGGCTCCTTCGCTCCCGGCCTTCCGGACGAATCTGAGGACCTGGCTCTGCCGCCTTGCCTGGGAGGGGAAGTGCAATAGTTCCTCTGGGGGTGGCTGGCGCTGTAGTGCCCTCCCTACTGAATGAGATCTCATAGTCACTTGAGTTTTATATTTATTTATTCTCTATTTATATTGGTTGTAGATTGTAATTTTACGTTTGTATGGTTTTAATTGCTGATTTTATTGTAAACCGCCCAGAGTCCCCCGTTTGGGGGAGATGGGCGGTGATAGAAATATGAATAATTAATTAATTAATTAATTAATCTGAAGTACACCCAGGCTATAAACAGTGAATACTGTATATACAACCATCAGTGATCTTTTATCAACATTCAGTACAGGAGCCCTTTAACTTTGGAATTTGCATGCCAAACATCTTGTGAAACTCCAAGCAATTTTAACATTTTACAGTATATGTATATATAATATATGTTAATAAATATCTATCTAAAACCATGTGCACTTTGTCTTCCTCCATATTCCATTTTGCAGCTGTTTTCTCTTTTTATATTTAGATCTGTGCTTCTCACTGTATGAGGGTAACCAACTTGTCAAAAACCAGAGTAGGAAGTCAGTGGCTGAAAGGGGACGTGGTAGTCATGGTTTTCTTTCTCCCATGTTTCTCTCCTGTATTTACCTGGACATTTTCTGCAATTATGGAAACTGAAACCCAGATTGTTCTTTAATGTTTCTTTTCCATTTTCAGTATAATTATTTTTTATTTCAGACTAGAAATATAAATACACCTTTAATGAGAAGACTTGCAAACATGAAGGTGAACTTCATAGAAATCATTTTGGATATTTTTGTTCTTATCAATATTGAAAAGAAGAAAAAAGAAGCTAGATCAGACAAAATTGAGCAAATTATTGAGGATTTTGTAAGGTTTACCCCTGACCCTTCTTCAGTTGAACAGGTGTGTGCTTGTGCAATACATTCATAATTAATCTCTTTTGCATACAATCTATTTATATAGAAATAATTATTGTCATGGAAGTCTCATTGAAAACATCAGCAAGGCACTTTTAGGTATTTTTTATGGAGAACCTAACAGGTTGTATCCAGATACAGGTAACTGCATAAAGCAGATGGGAATAGATTTTCCCATTCTTCCTCACCACAGTAGTCCCTCCACCCTTTAAAAACAGTACATCAGGGAATTCTGAAGACTAAGGTAGATTGAGTGGGAAAAGATAAAAACATAGACAAAGTTGCTATTCAGCCTGCAATATTATCCTAGTCTATGTAACTATTTCAAAATTGGTTACGAATAGGTAATAGCCCAATTACTAATTTAATGTACATACATACAAACATTCAATTTATTACATACAATTTATTGCAGTAAATGAAATATTACCAGTTTGAAAAATTGTAGCCAGGTTATCTGTGTCTTGGAATATACACTTAATTTATTTGGGGGAAAAACCCTCTGTATCACAGGAATCTCTTCAACCTTTAAAGACCAGGCATGAAACAAAACTACCAACCTGATATTTCTGAAAGTGCGGAATGCCCCTTGGAGACTTCTGAACAACCTCACTCAGTGATTTTAGGCTGATATCATGAAAATAGTATCTTATGTAAAACTCATAATATAATTGCTCATAGAGTATGGCAGCACAGTCGCTATCCACAGTAAATAGCTATTTGGGTAGGAAATTCCCAGTTCCCATCCTGGATGGCTGGTCTAGAAACATACGTGAGTTGACAGTATCAAACTCTGCTGGGTGCACCAGAGAACTGAGTTTACTTCTCTGTTCCTTCTCCCAGCATTGGTCACCCTCAAAGTGACCAAAGCAGTTTATAAAACCAGGGCTGAAACTATACTGAAGTCAACAAGTATGTGATATAATCTAGCCATGATACAATATCAAACGAAGAGAATTGATGATACATGATACAATATCCTAGTTTAAACTCCTTGCTGAAAATAAAGTATATGGCAAGTGCTAAATACTAGTTGATGTAAGAGGACCCAGAGGTTTTCAGGAATGACTCTCTTGCATAATTTTTGTAGCAATACTTCAGGAATCAGTTCCTAAAGCACTGATTTATTTCTCTTTGTTAATATTGTTGAATGCAAGCACTTTTTAAACACTCAGATTTTAACTTTTCTGACATTCTTAACAGTTCTTTTATTTTATATTCTCTGGATTCTTAACAGGCCTGGATAATCCTTGGGCAAACGATTGGTCATGATGCCCAGGCTCAACTTACAAGCCTACAGAGTCTTTATGGTGGTTGTCCTGACATCAGAGCCAAGTACCTCTATCTCTCTGGGAGGAGTCTACATTTCCTAGCTAATCATATAGACCCTTTTAGTTTGGATATTCACTGGTGTGAAAATGCAATAGTAAGGCATAGTTTACTCAATTTAATTAAAGTTATTTAAATCTTCTCTTCTATCTGTGCTCCTGCCCTCTGAAGATGCTGGCCACAGATGCTGGCGAAACGTTAGGAACCACAACTTCCAGAACACGGCCACACAGCCCGGAAGACCCACAACAGCCATTGAACTCCGGCCGTGAAAGCCTTCGACAATACATTATTTAAATCTCTTTTGTTGGATTATGTGGTTGCATTGTTTCCAAATAGATTTCATTAGCCATTTTTGGTGCATGTTTATGATGATAGGTGATATAGAGGTTTAAAATGAGACCTACAACAAAATGTTATCATACGCAGTGATATTCAGGATTCTAGCAATCCTATCCAATCTTCTCAGCTTTGTTCTCTCCAGCAACCAGCATCTTCTGACTTCTAAAGCAGAGGGGCAAGGGTTTGATCACATGATCACAGTCATCAGCTTGACCTTTTGACACCACCTTCCCCACAGATGCCTCTAAGCATACTCAGTCCATACTAGGCAGTTTTTTAAGGATCGCTTTTTCTTTTTTTTCCCCTTAAATAATTTTATTTTATAATAAATAATTAAAATAATTAAATAATTTTTATTTTATATTGTAGATAACTCCTGTTTTTTCTTCTTGGGCTACTGGGTCTTTTGGTTTACTTACGATGTTCTGAAGGGTTACAACCACATGGCATCACCGTAGCACACAAACCAACCAAAACCCTTCAGAACATCGTAAGTAAACCAAAAGACCCAGTAGCCCAAGAAGAAAAAACAGGAGTTATCTACAACATACAGTGTAAGGACTGTAACAGCCACTATGTAGGACAGACTGGCAGAAGACTAGCAGAACGCATCCATGAACACCAACTAGCAGTCAGAAGACATGATGAAAACTCCTTAATTTCACAACACATAGACAGACTTAACCATACTTTCAACTGGGAAACTGTGAGCATATTAAACCAAGCCAGATCCAAAAATGCTAGAGAATTCCTGGAAGCTTGGCACTCAGACAAAGCAGCCATCAATAGACACATAGAGATAAACAACATTTACATACCATTCATAAGAGACAATAGAAAAGCCAGAAGACCAGAACACCTCTTGGCCAGCAATCAACTACAAGATATGCAAAGATTAACAGCAAGATTAGCAGCAGAGGAGCAATCAAACAACACAATAGACCCTAATCAAGGAACTATTAACTGTCAATCAACCAAGCAGTAAACAACAACCCAGTCAAAGTACTACCAAGGAGAGTACAACACCCCCACCAACACAGGCAGAACATGCCAGGGTATATAAACAGAGGGCAAGTTCCACTCCCTTTTCGCACTGAAGATGTTGCCTAGCCTGGCAATGAAACATCTGCAAGAAAACAACAAGGCTCAGAGAGCACCAAGGACTCCACAGTTCAACCCTGAGCTACAAATATTCTCTTCAATTCTATTGTTGTACTTATTCAGGATATAATATGAGCTAAAGCAAATGTAATAATACTCTACCATTATAGAAATCTTTGCTGTTGATACGAGCAATCCCAAGTTTGTATCAGCTGCCCCTCCTCTTTCTAAAGGAAATTATCTGTGGGTATATTTTTGAGAATATTTGGTGTGGACTGACGCAGTACGCTTACTCCTCACCTCTCATATTTAAATGCTCACGAAAGACTCTGTGTTTGTAGCACTGTGTGTTTTCAACCTTGCATTGGGCTGCGTGCTTTTGTAAAGCAAATACATTTCCATTTGACTGTGATTCTTTTATATAATTGTGATGTGCAATTAGGTGGTGGCTAAAGTTAATTCTGAGAAATCTCCAACACCAGAAGGAGAAACAACAGATGAAAATAATGAAGCACCAAATCCTCAGTTGCAACTTACTAAAAAACAGCTTGATGACTACAGGAAAAAAGCCAGTGAATTAAGGGTATGTTTATGTATAATATGCACAGCATAATTTAAATTAGGACATATCATGACACATTTCAGTTGTGTTGGGACTACAGCACACAGCATTTCTTCAGCTATGCTGGTTTGCAGTTCTGGGAGCTGCAGCCCACAGTATCTAAAGTGTGCCAGGTTCAAGAAGGAGATTTAACCTGTTGAATATTGAATAGTAACAATTATACTTAAACACCTAAAATAATTTAAAAGAAGGAAGTTGAACAATCAGAAAGACAAGCTATTTAAAAAGTGGGAATCTTTTCGTACATGCTTTTAGGCCTTTCCTGCTCCTTTCCCTGTTTATTTAATCTATTCTTTGCCAAAATAGTTTATGAACATTTGTTCTGAGATGAGACAAAAATCTGAATAGCTTGTATTTTTCCTCCAAAATACTTTGAGACAGCAAGAAATGGTAGATTCAATAGTAACTGCTGGTGGGGGGGGCAGGTGGGCAGGTGGAACTATCCATTTCTTCCCAAAGTTATTCAGATGGATTTAGATATGGAGTTATGGAAGGAAAGATTATTTGGTCTGCACGTGTTGGTGATAAGCTGTGCCACCCGATGTTGCATGTGACATCTGAGGTCACATCCCAAGTATCCACACATACAGTGCACTATTAATATTGAGGAAGCAGTTTGATTTTGATGCAAACTCAAACCCTGATGGCGTTGATCTCATGCAGAAACAGATTAATGTCTTTTAGAAACATAAAAAGGGAGATCCTGTAAGGATAGCTAATCCTTTAATAATATGAGGAACATGTGAGAGTGAAGCATGACTGCCCTTTTTACTGAGAATTTACCAGTCTTCAGGAAGTCAGACATATGCCTATGGCTTCTATATAGGCTCATGATCTCCTGATTTTGTTTGGGTATATGTGGAAAAGAGGAATTCTATGGAAAGCATGGCTTACCACAGATATTAGTAGTTCTTGAAATGAGAAATAGATGGGGAGATGTGGGTTGAGAATTTATAACTAAGGAACTCAATCATGCAACCCTTGCTTGAATTTTTGTGGGAAAAAGAATCAAAGTTATCACTATAGAGGAAAGCTAAGCATTCAGAATGCCCAGTTGATTTTTGAGGTGAGCAACATATAGTTGAGGTAAGAACAAACTGATATGTCTTCCATCCACAAAGGAATAAATACCTATGTGTTTCTGGTCTCTCTGTGAGAGTGACTGGAGCAATATTGAATGCTTTTTTTTTTAACTATACAGAAGAGACAGACCTGGACTCATAAATACATATTTCAGTCAACTGAGGTTTTGCTGCAGTGCATTAATGTTGCAATTAATAATAACATGGTCGATACCTTGGCAGCTGCTAGTTTGGAAATGGTGGAGTGCTTTGGACAATTTGATCCAGTTTCAGCAAGTCAGTTTTTAGCTCTTTATCAGGTAAGACAAGAACTGTAAATCAAAATGATAACCACAATGTCTGCTACCATTTTAGCTACAATAGTAATTGTAGTTGCAAGAAAAGTATTGTTCCAAGCTCAGAATAAAACAGTTCACCTCAGAATGTTCCATCGGAACGTTCAGAAAATACTCTATTCTAGTGGAACAAAACTTGAAATGTTCCAAGAATTTCCCTATAGGGAACAATGGGAAGTTGAAACAAGCTCCTTGCTTTCTCATTTTTCATCCTCTGATCACAAAAATAAATTGGATGGTTGTAGCAGGATGAGATCCCCTCCCTGGGATAGAGTTGTAAATTGGTTGCAATGTTAAGGGGTTAGGGTTAAAAAAGAAAGCACAAATGCACATTACATTGCAATCCTTTTCTCTAGTAAAGAATTTAAGAAGAGCAACTCCAGTATGTGACTGACTTTTTCTCACTCACCCCACCCTCCTCCTCTTTGTTAGCTCCAACCAGTGACAGCATGAAAGAAACCTGTGCTGCCTGGTGTTTTGGCTAATGTATAATTCAATTCCCCATGATTTGGAGGAATTTAAATTTTTAAAAAGTAAACCCCACAATATTAGAATACTTGAAACAACAAGGATTGGAACACTTTCATCCTAAGCTTGGTACAGAACTCTAAATTGTCCATTCTGAAATCAGAATGTTTTTCACACTCCTAAAAATAATCAGCTAAATTAATATTAAAATATGAAGTAGCCATGAATGCAGACCATTATATTATGGAATGAAATTATTATTTTTGCTTGCTTCAACTGTAATTATATATTTATTATTTTGAACATAATGTAATTTTAATTGAGAACTCTTCTCTTGATCAATGCAAATCTTCTTTCGTGGTTAGCATTTAGAGATCTATAGATTTAAGGCACAGTGGAAGGAAGGTTTTACATTCACCTTCAAAAGAGTTAAGTGGCTTTCATTGCAAAGCAAACAATTTAAAATGCCATTCTGTAAAAAAATACCAATGCTTTTCATCTGAATATTCTGTTGAATCAGAATGAAGATAACTTTAATAATCAGTGTTTACATAAAAGTTGTATAAGCCTTTTTTTTAGGGTAAGAAAATGGGTAAGATTTATTGAGAGGCTGTTCCCTAGAAGGAAGTTAAATAGCTGGAAATCTGTTCTTCATATTTATTGTCAATGTCATTGAAAATATTTGTACAATATTTTAATTTGGCTGTAAATAGCTTGCTTGGGTTTTCAGAAGTGGTCTGTTTTGAAAAACATTTGCTTAGCTAATGTTAAATCTAATTTTACCATCTTCCAGAGTTGTACAGCATCCTTGATGATGAAAGAAATCCTGTTAGCAGCTACCTTGAACAGCAGCAGTTCACAAATGGCAGCAATGCTGCATCTGCAGCACCACTTACAACAAAGAGGAGATACAAGTGCTCTCCTCAGAAATGTAGAGCAGAGGTTGACTGCTATATCAAGGGTAACTTAATCAATTAAATGAAATTGTAATTCCTGCTCCGTTACAGATAGAAGTTTCATCCATCTATGAGTGGATGAATGGGATTAAATTGAAACACCTGTCAGGATGCATGAATAGAATAGAATAGAATAGAATAGAATAGAATAGAATAGAATAGAATAGAATAGAATAGAATAGAATAGAATAATAACTTTATTGTCATCCCACTATACACTATACAAGTGCACAATAGAATGAAATTTCGTTGCAGTTGGCTCACAATTTCACTCAAGCAATAAAATACTAATGATAATAATAAAAAACCATAATTACTATAAAATACCCATTCTTATAAAATATACATTCTTATAAAATATACATTCTTTAACTCACAATTTCAGTCAAACATTAAAATACTAATAAAAATCCATAATTACTATAAAATATACATTCTTTACATATCCAACATATTTCACCTAAAAGAATCTATTTGGCATTCAAGAATCCAATAGCCTGGGGTATACATGGTACTTTACTCTCTTTTCCTTCAAGTTGTTCTGAAAAAGTTCCTTCTAAAAAAGAGCAGTAATATTACAGTTATTTTATGTAAGTAATTGACTGCCTAATTCTATTTCTGTGCAGATGTTTTACTGCATAATTGAGCAAGTGATAAATGAACTAAAACAATGGTTTCGTTTCCCAACATTGAAAGGTTCAACCGTTTATACATTTTCTTAGCACAGCAAATAGTTTGTTGTATTTTTTCAATAAAGTATTATTGTACATTAATCACTAATATATAACTTGTAAATACTTTTCTATAAGTATAAGGTATTATGATTATACATTAATCACTAACATGATTAACAAATCTCCTTGACAATGCTGTCATTACACTTTATAATTAACATTTACAAATGGTATTCTTAACTTTTTTGAAAAATAATTTTTATGACTTTTGTAGGCATGGGGAAGCCTCTCCATTTCTACACACCACTTTAACATCATGAATGAATTGCCAGTAAATTTCCATATAATTATTCTCCAGCATTCAGAAGACAGGTATGAATATAACAGTGCTCATGAATGATTGATGTGTCTTTGCCCAGATGCAAGTATAACACTTAAATATGATTAGTGCTAATCTTCACTACTTTTTCAACATAGTCTCTGCAATTCATGCATTTGCATTCTGCCCTTGTGAAACGTTCTGTTTGGAAGCTTCCAGTGCTTAGAGGTTTTTGGCAAGAATCCTTTCCCATAATATGCATACATGCCCTAGGCATGACTCTTGCCATCCTCCCATTTCAACTGATATAGTAGTAATATATTGGATGGACTTGTGAAACTCATTCAGTACTCCATCTTTTTTTTCTACCTTTATTTGGCTTTCTTATTGTGTATCTATGTGTGTTTTACTTATCTCAGGAATACATAGTGTGATAACTGGCCACCAAAGTCCGTATAGGCTTGAAGGCCCTGTTTTGCAACTACCAATACTGTGGGAGTAAAGTCCTCCCATCTGAAGGACACAACTTGTGCATAGTCAAGTTTTTACTCTATTTATGGAATCAGAATAATATAATGTAAGGTTAAGAAGGGCTTTGGAGATCCTCTAGTCCAGACCCTTGCCCAATGCAGGAATCTGCTACTACAGCATCCCCAACAGATGGCTGTGCAGCCTTTGTTTAAAAACACCTTCAGTGAAAGAGGGTCTGACACCTCCTGAGACAGTCAGTTCCACTGCCGAACATCTCTTATCCATTCTCTCTGCTGCATCTGCTGCACCCAGTCTTCTCTTTTCCAAACCAAATATACCCAGGGCTTCTAACTGTTCCTCATAGGTTTTTCCTTCCAGTCCCCCTTATCATTTTGGTTCCTGTCCCTTGGACATGCTCCAGTTTGTCAATTGAGTGATTGATGGTGTGCCATCAAGTCAGTGTCGACTCTTAATATCCTTCATAAAATGTCATGTCCAGGACTGGATGCAATATTCTAGGTACAGTCAGTGCAGAATTAAAAAGAACAATTAACTTCTCTTGATCCTGGCACTGTATTTCTATTCATGCAGCCTAGATTGCATTTGCTATTTTTTGAAACTGGATCACACTGTTGGCTCATGTTCAGCTTGTAATCCACCAAGACAGCCAGATCTTTTTCACATGTACTATGCCCAGTATGATTCCCTCCCTATCCTTTACTCATGCCCTTAATTTTTTCTACCCAAATGAATTTGCATTTAGCATCTTGCTGCTTTCCGCCTGTTGTCAGAATCCTCCTGAATCTTGATAGTGTCCTCTAAAGCAGGGGTCCCCAACCTTAGCAACTTGAAGATGTGTGAACTTCAACTCCCAGAATTCCCCAGCCAGCAGCGCTGGCTAGGGAATTCTGGGAGTTGAAGTCCACACATCTTCAAGTTGCTAAGGTTGGGGACCCCTGCTCTAAAGTGTTTGCTATCTGCCCCTCCCCCATCCAAAGAGGTTTGGTATCTCTGGGGTGCCTTGAAAAATGAATTTTTACATCTGATAGTCCCTCTTTGAACTGGTCAGTTTAGCCTCTTTCATTCCACCCACCACCCTGGGCTAACAGGTGACTCAGTAGCATACTCCACGCCAAAGACTTCACCTGCCATAGGCAATAAATTTCATGGCTGTCTGTCACTTGCCTCACTGGAACCTCAAGTTAGTTCTCAGGCATGCCTCAGAACTGGTACAGTTGTCAAAGTCCCAGCAGTTCTGAATCAGAGCAGAGGTTGCCTATTTTAGAGCTCCCAGTCTTTAGGTTGATTATAAAACTTACACAGGTTTGGTCAGTGGGAAGACTGGGCATGTCCCAGCTACCTGCCTGAGGCACCATCTTCTCCTGGTAACTGGGAGTATTTGATGCGTAACTCTGAAGTGGACAACATCCTGGGAACTGTTAATCAAGCTACCTGCCCTGTAGATCCATGTCCATCCTGGTTAATTAAGGCTGCCCAGTAGTTAACACATCCTTCAGTGAAGGGCTACATCATACCCCCTCCTCAAGAAGCCATTGCTGGACCCAACAGTGCTAGACAATTTTGCCCAGCCTTCCTTTTCTTATTGAGAAGGTGGTTGGGTACAGCTTCAGAGTAAGCAGATTATCTAGACCCTTTTCACTCATATTTCAGTTGTTGTTTATTCGTTCAGTCGCTTCCGACTCTTCGTGACTTCATGGACCAGCCCACGCCAGAGCTTCCTGTCGGCCGTCACCATCCCCAGCTCCCCCATGGTTGAGTCTGTCACCTCCAGAATATCATCCATCCATCTTGCCCTTGGTCAGCCCCTCTTCCTTTTGCCTTCCACTTTCCCTAGCATCAGCTTCTTCTCCAGGGTATCCTGTCTTCTCATTATGTGGCCAAAGTACTTCAGTTTTGCCTTTAATATCATTCCCTCAAGTGAGCAGTCTGGCTTGATTTCCTGGAGTATGGACTGGTTTGATCTTCTTGCAGTCCAAGGCACTCTGAGAATTTTCCTCCAACACCACAGTTCAAAAGCATCTATGTTCCTTCGCTCATCCTTCCTTATGGTCCAGCTCTCACAGCCATAGGTTACTACAGGGAATACCATTGCTTTAACTATGCGGACCTTTGTTGTCAGTGTGATGTCTCTGCTCTTAACTATTTTATCAAGATTTGCCATTGCTCTCCTCCCAAGAAGTAGACGTCTTCTGATTTCCTGGCTGCAGTCAGCATCTGCAGTAATCTTTGCGCCTAGAAATACAAAGTCTGTCACTGCCTCCACTTTTTCTCCCTCTATTTGCCAGTTATCAATCAAGCTGGTTGCCATAATCTTGGTTTTTTTGAGGTTTAACTGCAACCCAGCTTCTGCACTTTCTTCTTTCACCTTCGTCATAAGGCTCCTCAGCTCCTCCTCGCTTTCAGCCATCAAAGTGGTATCATCTGCATATCTAAGATTGTTAATGTTTCTTCCAGCGATTTTAACTCCAGCCTTGGATTCCTCAAGCCCAGCACGTCGCATGATGTGTTCTGCGTACAGGTTGAATATGTGGGGTGAGAGTATACAGCCCTGCCGTACTCCTTTCCCAATCTTAAACCAGTCCGTTGTTCCGTGCTCTGTTCTTACCGTTGCTACTTGGTCGTTATACAGATTCCTCAGGAGGCATCATATTTTAGACCAGCACTGAAATGGCACTGATTGCACTTGTCAGTGACCCTTAGCAGAACTGGGGTGGTAAAGGTGAAACTATCCTGGTCCTCCTTGATCTCTCAGTGGCCTTCAATAGCATTTATCATGGATCCTACTGGACTAACTATGAGAATTAGTTGTAGGAGGCGCAATGTTGTGGTGTTTCTCCTTTCTCTGTGGCCAGTTCCAGTAAGTGTTGATGGGGGGTGGGGGGAGGTGGTCAAGCCTGAGGCCTCTGGCAAGCAGAGTGCCACAGGGCTTGATGCTCTCATCCCTGCTGTTTAACTTCTATATGAAGCTGTTGGATGAGGCCATCCATCAGCACAGAGTCAGGAATGATTTGATGATACCAGAGTACTGACTACCCTAACAAGACTGAATGGTGGTTATGTTCCTAGTTCTTCTGGTCTCACAGATTTTCCCCCTTTAGTTCTGAATGCAGTTACACTCCTCAGCAGAACAGGTATGCTATTTGGGTGTCCTTCTGGACTCACAGCTCCTGCTCAAACAGATGACAGTTGTGGCCGATGGGGGGGGGGGCGCTTTGGCTCAGATTTATCTAGTGCACCAGTTGCACCTTAAATAAAGGTAAAGGTTCCCCCCGCACATTTGTGCAGTCGTGTCCGACTCTAGGGGCCGGTGCTCATCTCCGTTTGTTAGCCGAAGAGCCAGCGTTGTCCGAAGACGCTTCCACGGTCATGTGGCCGCATGACGCACATGAATACCTACTTACAATCACTGACGGTCACCTTGCATGTGGACTATTGCAGTGTGCTCTACACGGCTGTATTTGAAGACCACTTGGAAGCTTCACTGGTTCAGAATGGGGTAGCATGGGCACACCTTGCTATGCTCAAGTTACATCTCTGCTATATAAGCTGTACTAGCTACCAATAAGTTTGAGACTGCGATTCAGGATGCTGGTTGTGACCTATAAAGCCCTTCCTGGCATAGGTCTTGGCTCTCTAAGGGACTATCTCTCTCTCACCATTTCTCCCTGGCCAGTAAGATGAGACAGAATGGGCATGCTCCAGGTGATCACTTTAAAATAATGTCATCTGATGGGACCTAGGCAATGTGTCACATAAATTCTGAATGAAAGGTTATGAGTAATTACAAGTAGTCCTTGTTTGGCAGCTGCCTCAGATAGCGACCGTTCACAAATACCAGGGCAATAAATGGTGATAAAAAATTAATTTTCTGACCACATTTACCACAACAAAAGCCTTCAGTGTGAAACTGATCAAAGTATGGTCAGTTTCAGGCAGCAGCTGCAAGCTGGCCAGAGGGTTCTAATCAACTAATTAAGGTCACAGAGCTGAGCTTGTTAACTGGCCTGTAGCACTTTGTAGAGACAGGCTGCGCTGTGGAGAAAAGCAGCACAGGAAGAGATAGCTTGTTTAAGCAATCTCTCTGCCCTGCGAGGGGGGGAAAACAGGTCAGGCACAGAACACTGTACGATAGAACTTTATCTAAATGAGACCGCAGCAACCAGCGATTTTTGCAGTCTCTCTCTCTGTCACATGGTTCACTTAGTGACTGTGTTGTTTAACGACCATTTTGCCAGAACCAATTGCAACCACTAAATGAGGGCTACTTGTATTCAGGGAAGGAAAGTTACAGTTTTTGTTTCTTTTGATAGATCTTTCCTGTATGGTGCTGTACTTGAAAAAATAAAATCAACCAACCTTAAAGAGCAAAAGGAACAAAAGGAAAAGAGTGGACAGCAGAAGGAAAAGGGTGGACAGCAAAAGGAAAAGGGTGGACAACAGAAAGGAAAATGTGCTCAACCAACTTGTAAGTATTTCTAAACAGTGCAAATATAATTGCACTTTCTGCTGCATAGCTGCGCTGAGTAGTCACACATGAGTATTTGGGAAATGAAAGTACAGTTTCTTAGCGACCAAAATATGTCCCTGAGTTTACATCCTCCTCTTGCACTCCACTGAATGACAGTAGCTTTGGCATGATTTTTTTCCAGTGATGATGTCACATTGCTATATAGCCCAACTAGTATATAAAATACTTTTCCTGGCAACCAAAAGTATCCTTTGTTTTATTTCCACCTTAATTTTTAATCATAGAACTTATAGATTAAAACCTGAGTTTAATGCATAATTTTGGAGGAGAAGGCATCTATTAAATGTGTGTATTGGTGAAATCCAACTTGCATTTTGTGAATGCGCAAAATTGAGACAGAGGAAGAAGCATCAGGATGGGGAAGCCGATATAGTGGGCTTAGGCAGCGGTGACTTCAGAGATGTTGATAGGTAAGATACTTACCTATGTTGGATGGTTGGAGGATCAAACTGAGGCTTTACTGAATCTTAATAAATTTCAATTCCTTGTATCTCTATTATTTTACATTTAGAAGGATTGTGATGGCAATACTTCAGTGCTCGTGCATCCCTCATGAATATAGGAACATAGCTATTATAAGAAAACCTAATTTTCTTATCCATCTCTACTACCCATTCATTTCTACATTTGTATGCTACATAAATGGGGATATGAAAAAGGAAAATGCAATGGGTTTTTAAAGAAGTTTCAACATATTTAATTGGTTTGCATTTTAATTAACTCCAGTGCAGGCTAAAATTGTCCGGAGCTCTGTGGATCCTGAAACATTTTTAAATTTATTGGAAAAAGTCAAGGTTTATAAAGAGGAGATGATGGACAGTCTTTTGAGAGAAATAGAAAAAAATGAGTTTCAAAGAAAGCAAGTATCATCTGTCAAACTAGATACCGTAAGAAATGTTTAAATGTTACTTAGATATTTCAGTAATTTAGATATTACAGATCACGTTGGCTTTTTTACAAGTAAGATAACATGATCGTAGAATAATAATTTATGACTACTTTCATTGATGAGATAATGTATAACAGTTGCTTATACAGGGTAAGTTTTTGTCCCAAATAGGGCTGTGAACAAAATAGGAAATGGGTTGTTTTGAGTTGGCTGCATTCCGGTGAGATAAGACTCCAAAGTTCCAGGTACTTTGGAACAAAATTCATGTTTGAATGTTCTGGCCAGAGAAAACAATGGAAATTCAGAACAAGCACCTTGTTCCCTTGTTTTTCACCCAGGGCCGCAAGATTAGGTTGGGTTGTAGTCTATTATGATTGCTACATGTCTGCCAACCTACATAAGAAGTAAGCAAATTGCTGATTTTTTTTTTATTTAAATATTTTTATTAAGAAAAATAAAAGGTATACAAAACAGACACAACCAATATTAGCACACAACAAATTGCTGATTTTTAAAAATATTTTTGAAGCATTAAAATGATCTCTAAGGAAACAACTGGGGAACATCTCTTCTCTCACCAATTAAAAAAAAAACCCTTAGAATCTGCACCAATTTGCTCTTGAAGGAAGCCTAAGGCACTCAGCCAACATGTTAATAGGACATTGGCAGGCACAAATCTCAGTCTACAAGTGCAATTCCATATTAAAAATAATCCCCATTGCCATTTTTTTCCCTTTAGTTGAATGGTAGAATTCTGTTGGTGAATGGTCAGAATAGACGACCGCTTCAGTTGGACCAAATGGCTGAGGTGAAGGGGGTCCTTGTCTCAGGATCTTCTGCTTAGTCAGCAGCATGGGTTGCTTACTTACTGCCAGTAGGTGCAAGGAGGCTTGAATGATGCCTAAGTAGGAATTTAGGAGATTTTGTGGCCAATGCCCTGCTGATTGGTGGTTTGTAGTGGGTGCAAGTAGCATAGTGTGTTTCTTTGCGCTCAGACTTTAAATTTATTTATTTATTTATATTTCCAACTTATATCACCGCCCATCTCCCCCCATTCCGGAGGGGACTCTGGGCGGTTTACACCAAGCCAGCAATTAAAACATATAAAAATTTATAAAATAGAATACATAATTTAATTAAATATATAAGATCCAAGAGGCTCTGATGTTAGGTTTTAAAGAGCTCTACGGAGCAAGCCAACCCCAAGAGGAGCTATTACTCCCCCCATCCCAAGCGAGGTGGCAGAGACAGGTCTTCAGTTGTTTCCGGAAGGTCATAAGTGTGGGGGCTAGCCTCACCTCCAGGGGCAGAATATTCCAGAGGGCGGGTGCCACTGCCGAGGAGGCCCGCCTCCTGGACCCCATCAGGTGGAATTCTCTTATAGACGGGGTCCGAAGCAAGCCCTCTCTGCATAACCGGGTGGAGCGGGTCGATGCTCTGGGGATGAGGCGGTCCTTTAGGTAACCTGGTCCCATGCCATGTAGGGCTTTAAAGGTGACAACCAACACCTTGAATTGGACCCGGAAGCAGACCGGTAACCAATGCAGCTCGCGCAGCAGAGATGTCACATGTGCCGACCTTGGGGCACCCATAACTGCGCGCGCAGCCGCATTCTGGACCAGTTGAAGCTTCCGGATACTCTTCAAGGGTAGCCCCATGTAGAGCGCATTGCAATAGTCTATGTGGGAGATGACCAGGGCATGAGTGACTGTACGGAGGGCATCTCGGTCCAGGAAAGGGCGAAGCTGGCGTACAACTCGAAGTTGCACAAAAGCCCTTCTGGCCATGACTGCCACCTGCTCTTCAAGCAGGAGTCGTGAGTCCAGAAGGACCCCCAGGTTCCGCACCAAGTCCGAACGGGGTAGTGCCACCCCATCCAGATCTAAAGATAACAACTCTCTGGATCCCGAGGCGCCATCAATCCACAGCCACTCTGTCTTACCAGGGTTCAGCTGAAGCCTGTTGTTCCCCATCCAGGCCCCCACAGCCTTCAGACACTGAGGAAAGGCAGCCACTGCATCACTTAACTCACCCGGGATGGAGATATATAATTGAGTATCATCAGCATATTGATGATACTTCATCCCGTGTTGGTGGATGATCTCACCCAGCGGTTTCATGTAGATATTAAATAGGAGAGGGGAGAGAACCGAACCCTGTGGCACCCCACAAAGTAGGGGCCGAGGGTCGGACCTCTCATCTCCTATAACCACCGATTGGGATCGGCCCTGGAGGAAGGTGAACCAGCGTAAAACCACGCCGCCCACCCCCAACCCCCTAAGCCGTCCCAAAAGGATACCATGGTCGATGGTATCGAAAGCCGCTGAGAGGTCAAGAAGAGCCAGGATGGACGCACTGCCGCCATCCCGCGCCCGCCAGAGATCATCAGTAAGTGCGACCAATGCAGTTTCCACCCCATATCCCGGCCTGAATCCTGACTGGAAGGGGTCTAGATAATCCGTATCATCCAGAATCCTCTGGAGCTGTAATGCCACCACTTTCTCAACCACCTTCCCCAAAAAGGGGAGGTGGGAGACAGGACGAAAATTGTCCAACACTATAGGGTCCAGCGATGGCTTCTTGAGGAGGGGGTGCACCAGCGCTTCCTTAAAAGCCGCCGGAAACACTCCCTCTCCCAAGGATGTAAGAACCATCGCATGGACCCAGCCACATGTCACCTCCCTGGCTGCTAAATACTCCCATACTATGCTTACTTCAGCCACTTGGGTGGTAGAGGGTTATCTGGTGATTTCTCTGGGTCACCAGCAGCAGCAGCTATGGATCCAGCTCGTCCTCCCCCAGCAATCATTCCTAGCCCCTTGGGTTAGTAAAAGGAGAGTGGGCTGACTGTAAAGATTCACTAATCTTGCTGAGAGAATAGTGCACTCTTCTAGCATCAGGTACTGCCTCCTCCATCGTGTTGCCATCAGATAGCACCACTGCAGGTATAGGAGGAACGGGCATTTTAGAAATATCATGCTTCCATATGGCTGCCCCTCTCCTTGACCAGCAAACTTTTTCCCAGAATACCCTTCCAGTTCCTCCACTAATTTTCATATAGATGGCTATGGAGAACTTTTTGTGGGTGATAGAGAGGATGTAACTAGCTAGCCAGACATATGTCATGTCCAGCAACACTAGCTCTAGCCCCAATTGATCAATTTGTTGCAGCATCCTGGTCTTCCATCTCCAGCAGCAGAGTCAGGTCTAGAATGGCTGTCCCCTCTGAGTTATTCTTACTTTTACCCAGCATCTCCATCTAATCTAAGCCAATAACAACTGGAACATGACAGTTCCAGTTTCTGTAAAGGCTGAATGTTTTGTGATTTTCATTTTTTAAAAGCTTAGTTGTAAGACACAGGATAAAAGTTCAATTACAGCACATGGAACAACCAGAGCACTCAAAACAACACCAATCAAAACAGCCAGTTTGTGCTCGAAACTTGGAACAAAACTTTTCAAACTTATGTATTTTGTGTAGAGCTTGGAACACCCATTTCTGAAATACCTTGCAGAATAGTTTTTGCTATTATTAGTAAGAATGTTTTCTGGGAGCAACCACTGTTAGTGCAGCCAGTGATTTAAGGGTGGTCACAACACTTTCTCTGAATTAATAGATGGCAAATAATTAGATGGGTCTCCCCATATACAGGCGTAGGTTAAAAGTAGAGGCTAAAATTGAAAGTCACCAATTCTAGAGAAGGATTTTACAAGAATAGCTACTGTAATTATATTAATATATTCCTTAGAGTTGTGGTTATCAAATGCCATGCATGCATATTTTATTTTTACTGAATAAAGAAAATAGCAAGAGAAAAGCTTAAAACACAGAATTATTCTGTTTGTATTTCATACAGAACAGGGCTTTCTTTTTTACTCTTAGGCCTTTTAAATTGAACATTTATTCTTGAAAAATGTCTTAATATTATGTCACAGAATGTAGAAGATGAAGACGAACCAGATTTAGCATTTATGTTTCAAAAGATATTGTCAGAGATGGAAGAATATCTGAAGCCTGTACTGTCACAGCTTCATCTCTCTGAACTGAGGTAACTAGTGTGTATGTTTGTATGTTTATCCTGGTGGTTTACAATACCCAAAATAACAGTAAAATTCATTAAAATAGCAATAAAATACATAAATGCTAAGGAACATTTTCATTTATTATTTATTTATTAAACAGATTTATAAGGCCGCCCAACTCACACACGGTGACTCTGGGCGGCTTACAGAATTAAAAACCATAACAACACAATAAATACCCCCCCCAGCGGCAGCAAAGACATTCATACCAGCCACTTGATTGGCTCCGAAGCAGCTTGGAGTCCCCAGGCCGGTTGACAGAACCACATCTTCAGGGACTTCCAGAATATGAGCAAGGAGGGGGGCAATCTTATATCTGGGGGAATGATGTTCCAAAGGGAGGGAGCCACTACAGAGAAGGCCCTTTTCCTTGGTCCCACTAGATGTACCTCCCTGACTGAAGGGACCCGCAACATGCCCTGCCTCCCCGCTCTGGTGGGCTGGGTAGATGTGACTGGGGAAAGGCGGTCCTGCAAATAACCTGGCCCCAAGCCATGTAGGGCTTTAAAGGTGATAACCATCACCTTGAATTCGACCCAGAAGGAAATCAGCAACCAATGCAGCTCCCGCAAGAGAGGTGACACATGCACAAGTCTAGGTTTGTGCAAAACTATGCGGGCTGCTGCATTTTGAACCAAATTAAGCTCCCAGATACTTTTCAAGGGCAGCCCCATGTAGAGTGCATTACAGTAGTCCAAACGGGAGGTGACTAGGGTGTGGGTGACTGTGAGAAGAGCCTGTTGGTCCAGGAATGGGCGTAGCTGGCGCACAACACGTAGTTGTGCAAAGGCTCTCCTGGCCACGACTGCCACCTGCTCTCCGAGCAGGAGTCATGAGTCCAGGAGAACCCCCAGGTTACACACACGGTCTGTCTGGGGCCGTGCAACCCCATCCAAGACCAAAGATGGTAATAGTAATAGTAAAGTTTATTGTTGTAACCACAGGTCATAACATAAGAATGCAATAAAATACAATAAAATATAATGACATTAAACAATAAAATGAAATTATAAAATAAAATAATAAAAGAAGCATTAAATATATAAGAAAAAGGTTACAGCAAAACAGAGCCAGAGCTACAACTAAGAGCTTAAATATTTCTTCCTAAGTTTAAGTGAGAGTAGAGCAAAAGTAGCAACTTGGTTGCTAACAGTTGGGAACACATCTGCAAGAAGATAAATCAGTTTTTCAACATCAGAGCCCTTGAGTTCATCAGTCATTAATAATTTAGCCCTGATCTCGTTATAAATGGGGCAGTGGAGGACATAATGGATAACATCCTCCACTTGACCAACACCACAAGGACAGAGGCGTTGTTCGACAGGGAGCTTACGAAATATCCCTTCGAGATATGCGGAGGGCATGGTCTGCAGGCGAAGGGATGTTAAAGCCCTTCTCAGTGGCGCACTGGTTATGTTAACCAGGTACTGGGAGAGTCTTCTATGTTTTTTATAATGATAGTACCAGGATGAAAATTTGGATGATTGTACTGTAATTGCATCTTTATTGGCATCCCTTTCAAAAAGCGAATCTCTAATGTTTTCTCTATTCCAAGTTCTGAGTTCTCCCAAAGATGGTAGGGAATACATTTTATTTATTTATTTATTTATTTATTTATTTATTTATTTATTTATTTTATTCCCCGCCCATCTCCCATACAAGGGACTCTGGGCGGGTTACAATAATTAAGACTTAAAAATTTAAAATATTTAAAACCATACAAAGTAGAAAATGTATAAAAATAAATCCAAATATAAAATAAAATAAAATAGAATCCAAGATGGATTGGAGACCGTAGCATAGGTCTTATTGTTACGGGGCCAGCCAACCCCAGGATAATGTATAATGGATAAGCTGTATAATGGATAATGGATAAAGCTGTATAATGGATAAAACAAAGTTTGGCGAGATGGGATTCTTGAAGGCTTTCTAATTTCTTATAGTGGCCCAACAATGCAAGGTGTATTCTAACAGTGATGGAAGGTAGTCCTACCTCCATCCTTAAATAGGCAGCAGGGGTGCCCTGGGGGAGGCCTAAGTTCTTCCTTAAAAAGTTATTTTGGACTATTTCCAATTGGGCAATGACCTTCTCATCCCACCCCCAAATCTCAGACCCATAAAGCATCTGGGCTATCACCTTGCCTTGGAATATTTTAAGTACAGGGACTACCAATTGCCCTCCATTAGAATAGAAAAATTTCAAAATGGCACCTACTGTTCGCTGAGCAGTTGCCAAAGCATTAGATAAATGTATTTTCCACGAAAGGGACTCATGAAAGGTGATGCCCAGGTATTTAAAAGAGGGACATTGCTCTATTAGTTGGGCATTAATTGTCCATCTATGTTTAATATTACTTTTGCCAAAAACTACTACTTTAGTTTTATTGTAGTTTATCTTCAATTTTTCCATTTCACAATAAGCAGCTAGTCTGGCCAATAATCTTCTGAGGCCGATCTCAAGATGGTAATTCTCTGGAAACCAAAGAGCCCCAAACCCACAGCCATTCCATCTTGCCAGGGTTCAACTTCAACCTGTTGCTCCCCATCCAGACCTCAACAGCCTCCAGGCACCGGGAGAGGGCGGTCATGGCATCGATTAACTTACCATGGGCAGAGATGTGCAACTGAGTATCATCAGCATACTGATGATATATCACCCCATGGTGACGGATGATCTCACCCAGCAGCTTCATGTAGATGTTAAACGGGAGTGGAGAGAGCACTGACCCCTGCGGCACCCCACAAAGCAGGGACCGAGGGCGGGACCTCTTGCCCCCGATCAACACTGACTGGAAACGGCCCTGGAGGAAGGATTTAAACCAGGACAACACAGTGCCCCCCACCCCCAACCCCCGAAGCAGCTCCAGAAGGATACCATGGTCGATGGTATCGAAAGCTGCCAAGAGGTCAAGTAGAGCCAGGATGGTCGCACACCCTCCATCCCACTCCTGCCAGAGATCATCGAAAAGCGCGACCAATGCCATTTCCATCCCATATCCAGGCCTGAATACTGACTGAAAGGGGTCCAGATAATCCGTTTCATCCAGGATCCTCTGGAGCTGCAGCATGACCACCTTCTCCACAACCTTCCCCAAAAAGGGGAGGTTGGAGACAGGACAAAAACTGTCCATCAGGGTGGGATTCAGCAATGGCTTCTTGAGGGGGCAAACCACAGCCTCGTTAAAAGGCTGGGGCACAACCCCCTCCTCCAGAGATGCATTAATCACTGCCAGTACCCACCCATACGTCACCTCCCGGGAGGCTTTTACTAGCCAGGAGGGACATGGATCCAACACACAGGTAGCCGAGCTCACAGTCCCTAGGATCCTGTCCACTTCCTCAGAAGCAACAGGGTTAAAGTATTCCCAGATAACTGGGCAAGAACCTACCTCAGGCATCTCCACCAGACCATTATCCACGCTGGCATCCAACTGGGAACAAATCTGAGTGATTTTATCTGTCAGAAAATCCACAAATTCCTCAGCGCACCCCTGCAGGTATACCCCCAAATCCTCCTTACCCAGAAGGAGATGGGTTACCTTAAAAAGGGCCACTGGGTGATTATCTGCAGATGCAATTCGTGCGGAGACGTATTGCCTCGTCACCGCACGAATCGCCACGAGGTAGGCTTTAATAGCAGCTCTTACCCGTGTTCGGTCAGATTTGTTCTTCGTCTTCCACCACTGACGCTCTAGACGTCTCTTGATCCATTTCATTCCTCTCAGTTCCTCCGTATACCACGGGGCCCTATGAGGTCCACGGGTCAGGAGAGGTCGCATGGGTGCAAGCCTGTCTAGAGCCTCAGTCACCCTCCTATTCCAGGTGGCAACCAAGGTCTCAGCAGGACTATGCAGCAGATCCTCAGTTATAACCCCTAGTTCCCTCTGGAACCCAACTGGGTCCATCAGTCGCCGGGGGTGGACCAATCTAATAGGTCCTGCCTCCATGCGGAGGGGTGTGGCCCTGGAGAAGCTCTTAGCCACCAGGGCATGATCTGACCATGACAGGGGGACCAAAGATAGGTCCACCAGTTCCAAATCCCATAAGCAACGCTCTGACAAGAACACCAAATCAGGAGTGTGACCACTATTCCTAGTTGGGCCCTGGATGACTTGGGACAGGCCCATGGAAGTCATGGTTTCCATGAACTCCCGAGCTACCTCTGATCCCACTCCTAGGGAAGGCAGGTTGAAGTCTCCCAGAACCATAAGCCTGGGAAACTCCACCGCCAACCCTGCGGTGAGGTCAAGGAGCTCGGGCAGGGAGGCTGCTAAGCAGCAGGGAGGCTGGTACAGCAGCAGCAATCCCAACTGATCCCTAGAGCCCAACCTAAGAAAAAGGGTCTCACAACCGGGCACTTGTGGAGCGGTACCCCTGGTAGCCACCAGAGATTCTCGGATGACAGCAGCAACACCTCCTCCCCTGCCCTGCAGTCTAGGCTGGTGCTACACTCAAAAGCCGGCTGGGCACATTTCAGAGAGAGGAACACTCCCCCCCGGCCCCAGCCATGTTTCGGTGACACATGCCAGATCAGCCTTCTCTGCGATGATAAGATCAGCAATAAGAGGAGCTTTATTGCAGACTGATTTGGCATTCAGAAGCAGCAGCCTAAAACCCGGGCAATTGTAGATCTGCTGAACAGGCCATTGGGTTGAGCTCAGGGGGGTGGAATGCAAGATGGGTATGAGGCATCGAGGTCGCGTTCCCTGAAAACGACCCCCCCATCTCCCACCATATTTCCCCATACCCGACACCACCAAGATCTGCTCCCCCATCCTATCCACCCCACAAGTCTCTCTATCCCCCATCCTTGAACCTCCCCTTTCGATCTAAAGAGAACCCCCCTCCAAACAGCCTACATACAGAATATGCACAACCAAGGGGCAAAGTGAAAACCCAACAGGTGCTACAGCACTAGCTCTCAGCACCTGTAGGTCATCACCCACCCCCACTCATATCCCCAACAACCACAAGCGCCCCCCTGCCTGGTCGCTCTCACCCACCCAGCATGGAGCCACATCATTCCAAGCTAGCATCCACATACACAAAAGTAGCACAATGTGCATATAGAGCACATTGCTGTAGTCTGTCCTTGAGTTACTAATGGCATGAGTTACCTCCCCCAGCAGCTTCATTTAGATACTGAAAAATAGGTGTGTTTGTGAGAGAGAGAGAGAGAGAGAGAGAGAGAGAGAGAGAGAGAGAGAGAGAAACCCTGAGGCACTTAACATAGGAGCCAACTTCTACCCCCTCAATCCCATTGATTGGAACCTCCCACTCAGAAATGTGTGGCATATTCCCACAACCCCCCACTCCCAGCCCTCTCAGGTGATCCAGAAGGATACCATACTCAAGACTATTAAAAGCCATCAAGAGGTCTAAGGAAACCAAGAGTGTGCACTTCCCTTATCCAGGACCTGATGAAGATCATGCAATAGAGCAACCAGTGTGATTTTGTCTCATGCCCAGATGTGAACCCTGACTGAAAAGGAGCTAATTAACCCATTGTGCAGTTGAAGTTCCAGCATCTTCTCAATGACCTTTCCTTAAAAGGAGAAGGTGGGCTAGTGGGTGATAGCTATCAAAAACAACCAGATCCAGAAAAGGTGTCTTCAGAATGTTGTGTACCACCACCTCCTTCAAGATGGTTGGTATCACCTCTTCCCTGAAAAAGGCATTTACCACTACCAGTATTCAGCTGTTCAGCCAGAAGGAGGAGCAGGTTGGGCATCGATGTAGCACACAGATAGCAGAGTTCATGCTATGCAACTCCCTGTCGTCTTCCCCTGAATTGGCATGCCAAAACAAATCCCGAATAACATGGCAAGATGTTACAAGAGTCGTTTTTTCAGGTACCTTCCCCCTGTGGAGTCCAGACATGAGTGAATAAGGCCAATTTTATCAGCAAAATGTTGTGTAAATATCTCACAGCATCTTCTGGGATCTCCCTACCCATCCTTTCTAAAAGAAAACAGATCACCCTAAGCAACCCTAAGTTGCTGGAGGATATTCCACTGATGCATTAATGGCAGAAAATACTGATGCTTCACTTCCCCTATTGCCTCAGTGTAGGCTTGAATGCAAGCTCTTCTTATTTCTGGGGCAAACTGTTTTGCCATTGGATTCTGGTGTTCAAAGGCAATGAACACAGGGATGAGGTGAATGCTAAAGTGATGTAATAAATTCGCCAAAGTAACAATAACAGTTCTTAGTTAAGGAATGTATTAAAAGAGATACAGAATTTAAAAAAAAACCAAGTCTCTTTTGCTGCTGGGACCACCCCCTCACGCGCACACAGATAATAGCAGATGAATCCTGGAACCCAGTGGTTACACAGCATCTGCCTACTCTGACATTCATCTCTGAGAACACTTGCAAAATTAACATGGTGTACTACTTACTAACCATCTGTTGCTTAACTTACTTATCAGCTACCAAGTAAATATTTCAAACAGTATTAAAACCCTCCCACTTATAGGAGGCTAGCCTTGAAAGTTGGTCACATCATCTCAGAGATAGATGATAGCCTGACCTGAGCTATACTGTACCACAAAATAAGAAACAGCCAAGGAAACAGCCATTCTCTAAGGAAAAAGAGAATGGAAAATGTAAAGTTATTGTAAAAGAATCTTAGTTTTAAAAAGAGATTTTCTACATTAGGGCACAGAGGAAAATGGGCGCACACCATTAAACTTAAACAAGTATGTTCCAGAATATTGCTACACCAGGACATAATTGCCATGGTGGCTATGAAGTCCTGAGCCTTCCCAGAACTCTCTGCAGAGCACTGAGACTGAAGTTCCTCAGCATTAATAGCTGAGGGTATTCCAACAGCAGTCCTGCAGTGAGATCCAGGGACTCAAAAAGGGATTCTGTCCTCTGTAATATTGTAAAAATCTGTTCTGCTGTTTTTATCTCCTCAGACGCCAAAGTCCAATAGTGTCTCCAGCTGACTCAGGAAAAAACAGAAAAAGCAGTCCAGGAAAAACTAAGGCAGATGATTCAGGGAAAACCAAACCAAATGAGACAGGGAAAACTAAAACTAAGGAGAAAAACCTATTAAATCAAGGTATATCTTAAGCTTCAAAGCATATATAGAACACTTACATTTGAATAAAAATGATTGCATTTTCAGATTTGCATGTTATTTACAGTTTGCATTTCTTAGGATTGATTCTTTTGGTACCATTCAGTGGCTGAAATTTGGTTTAAAAGAGCAGCCACAGGCTCATTATCCTTACTGTCCTTTTGTACTCATCTGTGTAAAAAGAAAAGAGATTAGAAACATTATTCCTACTTTTTGTCCTAGCCAAAATTCTGGTTCATAGAAATTAACTCTCTCTTAAGGGTGTTTTAATCCCAGTTTTCAGACAATTACAAGTTTGAACAAAACAAAACACTATGGCAGGGCTTTCCAAAGTTTTTCCCGCGGCGACACACCAACCGGCGTTGGTGTGTCGCCGCGGGAAAACCCGGAAGTGCGGCAGCACACAAAAACCCGGAAGCGCTGCTGCTGCTTTCGGGTTTTGCGCGCTGCAGTTGGTGTGTCGCCGCGGGAAAACCCGGAAGCACTGATGATGATCAGCGCTTCCAGGTTGTGTGGCGACACACCAGACTCTGTGTGGCAACACATTTTTGTGTCACGACACACAGTTTGGAAAGCTCTGCACTATGGGGTTGCTTCAGATCAGGAACATGTGCTTCTAATCACTTTATTAATGTGAAGACAGAAGAGACTGCAAGTCAGGTTATGTGTTCAAATCTGATAATGCTCATAAAAATAAAACAAAAATTGTTTGCTATTGTTTCTGAATGTAGTCATTATATTTACTGTAGGTGGGTAAGGAAATGTTGCCACATAGTTAATTTAGTATTTGTTATTGATCCTCTCCAAACAAAGGGTTTTGTAGCTTTTAAGATATACTATATCCCCAGAGCTTATTAGACAGGGTTAAAAAATTAGGGATGAGAACAAAGTTAGTTCATTTGAACAGAAGAGGAAATATCAGAAGAGATTTTATTCTTAATGCCTTTGTGTATATTAGTGGTTGACCTCATTTTTCCTGTTTTCATCAGGTATTGAAGATATAGGAGAATGTGTGATACTATTGGTAGATAAAAATCTTATGGAATTACCTTTGGAAGCTCTAGCTATTTTTCAAGATGATGCAATAAGTTCTCTGTCCAGAGATTTTTCTCTCCAAATGGTCTACAATCGGTTGCATAAAGATGAAGGAGGTACAGCTATGTTGACAAACATTTGAAAATATAATCAAAGCTTCTTGTGGTTGTTTAATTACGGTAGTACAGAAACCTTATTCAAGTCTTTCTGCACAACCAGTTGTGTTAATTTGTGTGATTAGGTTTGTGCATACTGGCCTGATTTAGGTGTCTCAGCTTTGCCTTCCCACTTCCCAGCAAGGCTGGATTGAGCAGCGAGGTCTGAAAAGAGATTCACTTTTATATAAGTAGAACTCACAGCATGAGGAGAAGCTCCCTTCAAATCACTGCTCAGCAAAGAGAAGTCAAGAACTGAGAGACACACTTATATGCACGGGTCTCTTTCATGTCTCATACACTTTTCAGATATTTACATATTCTGTAAGGATATACTACCTAAATAAGGCTAACAGCATTTCAGATCTTGGTTTCTTCTGATGCTGGTAGAAAATGTAGTCAATCTATGAAGCAGTGCTAAAAAGGTATGTGCTAAGTCTCAAAAGGAGGTAAGGGAACCAAGGCAGCAATATGAACTTTGTATTTATCTGGATGGTTTCCCAAACTTTTTAGATTCCTTAGTCAAGAGACCCATCTTAAGATAAAGAAGCCCAGAATTGTACCTAAGCTTTAAAAAAACCCAAAGAAATACAGTATCTATGTGAAGTTAAATGGATAAACAAGTCAATAACTTAATTATTTATTGCTTAATTAGTATTACCTAAGAGCGCTGTTGATGTACAAGAATAAAGAACATGCATGCTGCTATAGAGAAACACATCTTGTTTTATTTACATGGTGCTTTTAATGCTTATAGAAAGTGAGGGAAAAAAGAATGCAAAACCAAAAAATGAACCAAGAAGAAGTATGAAAACAGTAAGTACATATTCTTCAGTTTCACTGAAATTCTGAGCTTGTACCTTCATGCCATTGTCAATATCCAAAACAATCACAGTTTCTAATAGGTTTATTTTTTATTTTGAACATGCATATTAGTGAAAAAGTTACATGTTTTCTTAGCTCCTTAGTTTTGTTATACTGTATTAGATCTATGTAGCAAATGTAGTGCAAATTTCACAGAATTTTTCTCATTATTGATTATAACTACATTTTGGAATTGGGTGAAAAGTATCAGCTAGTACAAGCTAGTAGTAAGTTATTTTGATTAACTGGTTAGCAGACTTCATCTCATCCAAACACATCATAGCTTACAACAGTAGCAATTTAGGAGTTTCAATATAATCTATACATTCCAGAAAAAAGAAAATGATCCTTCCCTCTACCCAAGACCTCTCAACAGTGGGGTCTGAGATAATGTGGTCAGTTGCATTCTTTCCAACCTGCACATGTATGCACAAACGTATTTGCATTCTTTCCGATCAAATCCATATTTGCAATCAAGTTATACAAATGAGATAAGGAGTATAGTATATATGCCATCTGTTGCAAATACAGGTAGACCTCACTTACAAATGGTAATTGGGACCAGGAACTGTCATAAAGCACAACGTCACATGACCGTGTCGACTTACGACAGCAGTTTTGGCAGTCTAAGTTGCTGTCGTTAGGAGAATCCTCGCAACGTCCCACACGGTCGCAGCATCCTGCAGTCACATGATCACCATTTGCAACCTCCTGCCAGCTTCCCTATTGACTTTGCTTGTTGGAAGCCAGCAGTGAAGGTCACGAATGGCGATCATGTGACTATGTGATGCTCTGACGTCATAACTGCAAGCCGGTTGCCAAGCGTCTGAATTGTGATCACATGATTGTGGGGACACCACGACAGCCACAACTTCGAAAACCGGTCGTAAGTCCCCCTCCTTCAGTGCTGTCATAATTTTGAATGGTTGCTGAACAAGTGGTTGTTAAACGAGGACTACCTATAGCAAACAAAAGAAGGAAGCCCTGATGTTCAGTTGAATTCTTATGGCAAAAAAAATGTATATGTTTAACATTTTATGTGGTTTTCTTTTAAATTCCTTATTCAGAGTTGAATTTATTAGACATTTTCAGCAGATGTGTGTTTAATAGAGAGCAGAAAAGGGGAGATTCAATATGGGGGGAATATATAATTTCTCCCACTCAGCTCTTTTACCCCAAGGCTCTAAGGGAATATATTCCTCATGAGATTTGCCCAGTTCAGCCTTTTCGCTCCTGTATGACGCTAGGAAAATATGATGTCTTTGGAGAAAATCCATCAAGAAAAGAACACTGGGTTCTTTTTCACAAATTGAAATACCTATGGAGAAGCATAAAATTATGTTCACTTAGATCAGCAAAACAGCTTCGTGCCCTGGGACCTAGGAAGTAATGGTGATCAAGAAATATTTGAATTAGTTTCCCATAGCCATAGTAGTTGTATTCTTCTGAATGATACATTTTCCCTGAAGATCATTCAGTGGCCAGTTAGAACCAGTGAATGGAGCAGAGCTTAATGTTGTGTAAACTCATGCATAGAAAAAGGAATATTGGTTAAAAACACAGCCTGTGAGCACGTTAGAGAGATTCAGGTTCTTATTCTTACACTTTTAGCCCACCCAAGCATAAAGAACACATTGCAGGTACAAAAAGTAAGTACAAAAGAGTTCTTGCATTTATTTTGGTCCAGGTACAGCCATTTCAGTAGAAAATTGGTTTCAGTTCTTCTTTCTGTTCCCTAAACTGAATACCTCTGGCCCTGTTTGCTGCCAGGGGCTGCATGGAGAAAGGGGTTTGAGGCCTAGCACATGGCCTCTCCATGGAAGGAGCTAAGGCACATGCGTCCTACCCCATCGGTGGAAGAATCAGAGAGAGAGAAGAGGAAGTGGGAGGGGCAACAAGCAGCTTCCTCTAGAAGCACAGAGTTTGCCTCCTAGAGCAATCACCCATATGCTAATGAGGCGTGCTTGATTTGCCGGATTCCAACACTCCCAAGGAGTTATCTATAGTAGCATTTTCCTGTTTATTTTAAGAAAAACAGCATCATGTGTTAATAATAAAAATGGTTTAGCATTCTGGTCCTGAACTAGGAAATTAGTCACAGTTGAGCTGAACTTATTTTGAATACCAAATTTAGGTTTTTGTTTGAGAAAGCAATTTTCAAGTATCCTACACAAGTTTTTTTTTCTGGAGGGGGTTTGTTTGTTTGTTTGTTGCATGCCACACTAAACTGTTTCTTATTTCAAAACAGCCGGCTCTTAACCATATTCTGCCACCCAATTGTATTTCCATTGATGTCCACAATGTGAAATGTATCCTTTGAAAATAGCTGTTTACCAAATTGAATACCTAAACCATGAGTTTTTCATAAGAACTTCCATAAATAAGGTTACTACAGGAGGGAGCAATGTGTATGTTACCTCAAGCTTCTAAATAAAATTTAAAAATAAATAAATAAATAGAAAGAATTAAATCAATTTCAGAGCTAAGAAAATGCACCCTTAGTAGAGCAAAATGTCTGACCTATGTTCCTCATACTATATGTATGTTTCTTATTTTATATTATTTCTGTGATACGCCAATCATACGACTCTGGGTAGCTTGCAATAAATAAAAACAAAACTATAAAACATATGACTATGGTAAAAGAATAAAGCAAATAAACCCAGCCAACTGGTAAAATATAATAACAGCAGCCCCCAGTAGATTAAGATCCAGAAGCCTGGCAAAAGAAGGATCATTTTAAGCTTCCTTCTTGAATCTCAGCAGGGATAAAATTAGAGTCAGGGTGAAGATACAAGTGTCAAGTGAGTGTTTGATAATATTTCCAGCCAAGGAGGCATGAATTATTGAGTGTGATCTTTGAATAATAGAAAAAGAGAAGTGGTATTTAGACAGTATTTCTGTTACCAGGATGTGAAGGGAGGCCATTTCATAGTGGGAGAACAGATGCCACAAGCAGTATCATGTGGAATGGGAAGCTGCTGATCCACAGGACTAGCAAGCAGTCAAGAACAAAGAGGATTTTCAGGCCATTTAGGAGGAGCAGAGTGTCAGGTGTATGGTGGCGCTGATGAAATTACATTCACAGCCAAATATGTTGGGGTGCCATGTTAATATTTCATGGAAAGGGTTTTTTAAAAACAAGATAACCACTTATCTACTGTTGGCCTGTTGTTCAAACTCAGTGGGACTATTTTCCTGCAATATTATGATTGGGGGTATCTTGTGGGTAGGGAGCTTGATAGAGCAGCCGAGTTCAGTTGGGCCCATTTCTCACCTCATTTGCACATTCTTAATGGCTTGTCTCAGATATTGTGGATCCATATAATGATGGAAGGGAAGACGGTAAGGCTAGTAAGATTATTTGTTAACCATGAGAAATCATCCTGTTTTTTGCTTTTGTGTTTGCTTTTCCAACATCACAAAAATCACTTTTAAAGACAACAAAGCTAAGACTGAGGTTAAAAATTAAGAGTCATTTTTATGCCACCCCAAGTATAAATGATATTTATTTATTTTATTTATTTATATTTCAACTTCTATCACCACTGTATACTAAGAAAAAGTACTGTATTACAAGCTTATATTAATAAGTTGCCTGATTCCTGTAGGTGACTAGCAATTCCCTGTAACAAAATTCCCCCCAACTGAATACATAGGACAAGTAGGACAGGGCCAAACCTTTAGGCCCAGTATTTGGGTATCTGAGGTGGCTCTTTTAAAATAAAAATAAGGCTAGAAGAGATATAAAATGCTTATTTTGCTTCTTACTTTTTGGTGAGGAATAAATAGCAATGCTGGCATTTTGTCAGCTCATTTTGATGTGGGCAGATTGATGATTACAACTTTATCCAGTATGAAATCAAGGTTTACAAATCTTTGCGCAGGCTGCTAGAGAGAAAAAATCAGTGATCTAATTTTTGTGTGCTTATTTACAAGCCTGCTTTTATTATATTTTTTTTAATTTAGAATTATAGCTGGAAAATCTAACTAATGCTAATCTAACTTTTTTTAAAAAAAATCTTTATATAGAATTAGAAAATCCTGCAAACAGTTTTAGAGAAATCCTAGAAAAATATGAGCCGTTTACCATTTGTTGGGAAGGCATGATGGGCGACACACACTTTCCAAGGTAGGTATATTCAGTAGGTGAATCCATTTCAGTTTATTTCCATTTTTCATTTTTGTGAATCTGTATAGTTTGGTTTGTTGAAAACCTGAGGGCTTTTTTTTTAAGTTTGCATTAAAATATGTATTTTTTGCTGCAAATTTCTAGTCATGCATTTTTGTTTGCAATTTCGCCTAACATGGTTATATTTACAAAGAATTTTCCATGATAATATGCCTCATGTTATTTTCATGAATACAGATTGCTCTTGCTATCTGTAGTTCTGTTTCTCACAGTTTTATGGAACCACAGTTAATAAATACAAAGCAGACCTTGTTATCTATGGTAAAATGGACAAAATGGTGTAAAGTACAGGCTTTTGCCCATGTGTAAAATGCATTTTTCACAGTCTCATTATCTGCAATTCCATTACCAGCAGTTGTTAGGTTAGAACACAATCCCGGTATTTCCACTTTTGAACAGACTTTTCCTTTTATCCATTTTTAGTTGGCAAACAGCATTGCAATATTTGAAAAAGGACAAATCCACTCTGATAACCAAGTTTCAGTTTGTATATTGATTTTAGAATGTGAAATTAAATTCGTATTTCAACTCCTAAGAGATTTCTCAAAAAAATTTGTAGTCTTAAAAGAACATAGTACATTTTTTAATAGAAAGAGTCACAGTAATTTTAATCAATTTTAGTTGAAAAATTTCAAAAACCCATGTCGAAATGAATAGGATTTAGGGTACCTTAGGATACTTTGTACAGAGTGCTGCAGTCTTTCGTGACAAAAGCACTGAAATGGACCTTAAGGAAACTAACTGAAATAATATACTGTAGAGACAGATCCAAATACTTTTTAAAGTATATACATATACATCCATCTCTAATGCTGATACCCTACACATCTGTAAAAATTGAATTATAAATTGCTTTCCACTTCATATTAATTTTACAAGTATTCCAGACTGGCTGGAGTAAACAATCTGGCATAGCCAGGAGACCATGAGTTCTAGTCTCCGCTTAGGCAGGAAACCAGCTGGGTGACCTTGGGCCAGTCACTCTCTCTCAGCCCTAGGAAGGATGCAATGGCAAACCACTTCTGAAATCTTGCCAAGAAAACTGCAAGGCTTGACAGTCACCAGGAGTCAACCCTGACTTGAAGGCACCAAATGCACACGCGCACGCGCATACACACACACAGCTGAGTTGAGCAGAAAATTCTTGAAGTAGCATAGCATAATAGTAATAAAATTTGGTAACCTGCAATGTAGATTGCATATTCTTGTGCTGCATTTTGATGTGGTATTAGCACGCTTTGTTGTGGTCTTCCCTCTAAATAGAAAATATTGTTAAAATTAAATTTTGACTTTTTCCCCCCTGCAGTTACACAGAGTGGGAATACATACTGAATAACTGCAGCATGCTGTTCTTCTCTGCAATGGCAAGGTTCCTCTCCCATATACCACTTGACAAGCTAGTTGCTATGAACATCCCAGGTGATTCACTGAAACTTCCTTTCTTCTTTGTAGAATAGATTTCTTTTTCATTTATTTAAATTTATTATTAAGTTATTACCAAGTTTACTGTGAATATTCCTATTCCATACTGACGGTGTTGAGACACCACAATGAACTGTGGTTTTCTGTGGCAGGTTAGCCTTAGCCTTGCCCATTTCTGCGTCTCCTCTCCTTCTCTGTCACTTTTGCTGACTTCTCTCTCTATGTCTCCAAACTGGAAAAGGAACCTCTACCTGCTAATTTTTGGAGTTGCAGAAATGCAGAGCAAGTAGAAGAAAAGGAGATAAAGGCAGAAAGATTTACATGAGTGGGGGGAATGGAGGGACACTTGAATTGAGATGAGGGGAGTGGAGGACTGAAACCAGTAGAATAGCGAACCAAAGATTTCCCACCAAAGATTCCTTGGAGCTCTAGTCAAGCTTTACTGTTGTGAAATGTTCCCCCCATTGCTTTCCATAGGTTGCTTGATTTTGACAATTATTTTAGCTCTTTTTTCCTTGGCTGGCTGGCTGGCTGGCTGGCTGGCTGGCTGGCTGGCTGGCTTTCTTTCTTTCTTTCTTTCTTTCTTTCTTTCTTTCTTTCTTTCTTTCTTTCTTTCTTTCTTTCTTTCTTTCCTTCCTTCCTTCCTTCCTTCCTTCCTTCCTTCCTTCCTTCCTTCCTTCTTTCCTTCTTTCCTTCTTTCCTTCTTTCTTGTCTCTTGATAGCCTTCTATTTGCCCAGGCTCATCTCTGTTACTTTCTGCCAAAAGATGCCCTCCCTTCTTCTGATGTCCCAGGTATTACAGTACATACCACAAGATTCAGGAGATGTCTTGATCTTTAAGAATGGCTCAGGTAGAGTTTGCCCTCACGTCTTCAAGTGCTCCTGAAATGACATCAATTTTGCTGTTTCTTTCTTCCTCAGAATGCCAGTTGATTATACTTTCAGGACGGGTGCATTCAAAACCAAGTCTTATACGATTAAGAAACCAAGATGAAGGCAGAAGGTAAAATAAATGTTACAATGAGAAAAGAATGCAGGCTAAACCTGAACATAAAGTTACATTAAGCCTTTTCATTTTAAACTTGATCTGATTTATTTAATATCCATCAACAAAATTTTACTATTTTATAACATGTCTGTTAGGTTTGCTTCTATCAACAGTTAAATTTCTCACTCTTTTCTTTCAAAGTTAAAATCTCAGGGCTAATATCCTACATTACGCAAACAAACTGCTACTTGTAATAGGACTTCCTCTCATATCTTCCACACACATCCTCAAATTTACCCCAGAAGATCTGTTGCCATCCAGAGTAGAATTGAAGAGTTATGGAAACATGTAGTTGAGTATGCTGTGTCATGGGTGCCAAACTGCAATTTGTTTATACTTACTAAAAGTATTATTTTCATCTGTGGCTTAAGCACATCTAGATCTTCTGTGAACAGAGTTTCTTATAATAACCTTATCTTACACCTTGGGAATAAAATATATGGAACAAATATATTACATCTCCTTTTGGGGCAGATGGGCGATGATAGAAATATGAAAAATAAACAAATAAACAAATAATATGTTTTGACCTTGGAATAGCAGTTTTGAGCATTCCAAACCCAAAACAAAATGTGTGCGTTCTGATTGTTTTGAGGATTGGAACAAAATTTAGTTATTCCAACTGTTTTGGTTAAAACAACCTCCAAACAGGGAGCTCCAACCTCAGCATGCTGGTTTTAGGTATTACAATCTCAAAACAGAATGTATGTTCTGAGAGTGTTGTTTTAAATTCAGGAAAAGCACTTGAGCTGTCCAGATTTTGTTCTGATCCAATACTTGCCTGTTGGAACGTTCCAAGTGGGACCCTTTTATTCTGAGCAAAACTACATGTTTCGTGCATGTCCCTAATGGCAGCCATAGTGTGTTACAGCTTTTCATAGCTTGCACATCCCATATTTAATCCCCTATGTGCTGATGAGGAACAGATAAGAAAATTGCCGTTACTTCTTGGCAGTGTAGCTGAATGACAAAATTTGAACACACTTGTCTTTGCCTTTTGTATTCAGGTTATTCGAGAATACCTGTAATTTTATATTTGAAGTTTCTTATAGCTTTTTTTTTTTTTAGTTCTTTACGCTTATCTCTGGAAATGACCACAGAGACTGCAATCATTCTAAGCCTTATTGGAGTGCGTTCCGTCATAGTCAACCAATGGTTCACTACCCTGGAAGAGAATACAATACGACTAGATAGTTTATGTAAAAGTACGTAAAAGCAAACTCAGTGGAAAACATGATTCTATTACGTATCATTTTGTTTTGAATATTAAATTAATCTCTCTAATTTTAGAGAGTGAAGCATCTGGACTCTTAAAGATTTTTTTGCTTCAGGGGAACTTTTCCTCAAAGAGCTCTACATATTTGCCGTGGATCCCTGTATGCTACAGAGAATTCTGGGAAGTGGTGCAGATACTCCCTAAATCCATGCAGGGCGCCTGCTAAGCAAGTAGAACTATCACTTATAACTGAAAGAGCACACCCACTGTTTTCAGTAGCTGTGAATGTTATGTAATCTGTAACATTTCCAGAAACGTCTGAACCAAGAAAAATAAAACCCAATGGAAGCTGAGGATAAATTGCAAGGTGTTTAGGATGCTTTACACATTTGTATAACTTTTCATTGATGATCAAATCATTATGCTTTGTATATTAAAAGTGGTGAATCCATACAAACAGCATGCACAGATTTGAGTTAACTGTAAACAGTGTTCCTGTCCTATAGGTAGGTCTCCACACCATTTTGTGCAGTAGATGATTTTGTTAAATATCAATTTAATTAAAAAATCACCTTTAATTTACATAGATTGTGAAAAAAAATTAATGGGGTCACCTTTTACTGAAGACATAGGCATTCTTGTATGCTGCTCTGTTCTTTGGTGGATTCCAAGAACAAGATGTGGGAGAGGAGTTCCTTCTAACGACAAAACCTTTTGTCAAGCTTTGGCCTTTGAAACCAGTTGGAAATTTAACATCTTATTTCCCGCCTATATCCCTAGAACAGTAAGCTGGCTAGGGAATTCTGGGAGTTGAAGTCCACACATCTTAAAGTTGCTAAGGTTGAGAAACCCTGTTCTAGAAGAATAAATGGCTGGTTCCCTATTCTAGTCTACTTGAAGCCTGAACGGGCTGGCAGGGCAGGAACAAATCCATTGTCAGCAGATCCTGCAAAAGACAAGTGCAAGTGCAACAGCCATTACTGTTGCATCTGCCATTGCCAAACGCTAGCTTTCCAAGGAAAGGGATGCTGGGACAAGCATGTTGCTACCAGTAATTGTAGAACATTCTGATAACAAACCTTTAAGGTTCAGATCCCTAACTAGTCACATAGCTAAAATATGTAGCTATGTAATATTCTGTTAACAGCTCAAGCCAGAAGCTTACTTTGTTTTCCCTGAACATAGGTTGCCACCTTAAATATGCTTATTAGGAAATTAGCATTGCTACATATAATCAAATCCAGAAATCAACTTATTTTCAGTAGTCCAGGCTGAATGTAGATTTGGCCTGTTAGCTCATATAAACTATCAAGCTTGAACAAGTTGTTTATACTTTTGCTGGGGAGTGGGGAGGCAGAGCCGACTGCCGTGAATGTGGGCCGGCGCCAGGCAGAGTGCAGCCATTTTGAATCCAAGATCCATGATCTTAGAGAATAGATAATGAATAGCAGCATGAGTTCTGGTTCTGGTTTGTTTCTAACAAGTGAGAAGCGGTTCCTCTATGTCCAGGTCCTCTTTGATTATGTCCACACTCTGGACAGCCATTTGTCCAATCAAGTTTGTACTTTCAAAAATGTTTGAATCAAATATTTATCTTGTATTTAAAAAGGAAGGAAGAGAATAGTCACAATCCAGGTCAGAGCTCTGAGCTAGCTTTGAAGGAAGCTACCATTGCCCCCAACTGCTGTTTGCCAATGGAAGGTTGCAATTCAGGTAGTCCTCACTTAGTGACTGCCTCATACAGTGACCGTTTGCAATTACGATGGTGATGAAAAAGTAACTTTGCAATCAATCCTTGCATTTACAACCTTCGCAGGTCTGTAAAGCAAAGGAAAGCTGAAGTGAGAACAGAAGCACAGTCGTGGTTTCACTTAGCGACTGCTTTACTTAACAACCGAGTTTCCAGTCCCAATTGTGGTTGCTAAACGAGGACTACCTGTAAATTGATGCTAGAAATTATTTCTTGTTTGCTGGCGGGGAGGGAGTTATATATAATAAATTTCATACCATGTAGTTTCACATCATAAACCCATTCATTGTAATGGTTTTCCATTGTTTTACACATATAAGACTGTATGTTGAATCTGCATATGTTTTTTAATGTATATGTGAGTTTTAGTAACTGTTCTTCTTTTACAGATTTCATAAAAGTAGGCAAAACAACTGGACAGGCTGTTCGTATTATTCAGAGGAAAAAGACGCTCAGGGACGAGTCACCGAGAAGTAAAATGTTTATTTTTATAATTAAAAAATTCATTCCCCAAATGTGCTGTTTGTCCTATTGAAGAAAATACACACTTTCATCCATGTAGAAAGTAGCAACTTGGGGATAGGGGTTAGGGAAGCTAATTGTAAAATAATATGAACAAAAATACTGTCCTCTTAATCCAGTTCAGCTCTGTCCCATGTGATGGTTTTGGTCCTTGACTATTATCACACATGAAGCTCAAAGGGCCTTTTAACTGCTGTAACTCTGATCACATGAAAGTAGGGTTTCTTTTTTACATGAAAAATAAAGGTAGTCGTAGTACTTTATTGACCAGATGAATAATAAAAGAGCTATTTGTAATGCAAATGAGCATTAGGTTTACATTACAAAGTTCATGCTTGAAATGCATTATTCAGTCACATAAATGTTGCTTGGTTTCTGT
Organism: Charina bottae; assembly: GCA_023362775.1. Taxonomy (NCBI): domain Eukaryota; kingdom Metazoa; phylum Chordata; class Lepidosauria; order Squamata; family Charinaidae; genus Charina; species Charina bottae. The sequence continues at coordinate 68,348,529 of JALMGJ010000005.1, read as the reverse complement.
TTCACCAGTGATCAGAGATTTCTGTAAGTTCAGAATAGGTCTTGTTTGTCAGGGACAATTTCTGGCAATCAGGTAGAAGGCAGAGTTTTATGACAGGTAACCTTACCATTAGCTGGCCTTTGATATTCCCTAGCTTTTAGTATTGAATTTAGACACTACTTTAACCTTTGCATTAACAAAGTTTCGGGTCACCAGGTTATTCTATGAGCTGATTTTAGAGCTTAATACATGCAGTTCTTGCTGATTTCAGTAACTTCTAAAACACCGGTGAAATGCCAAAATGCAAAGCAAATTGGATAATCCTGAATCAAGAAACAGTGGCCTATCAGAATAGGCTCAGTGCCTTAACACACATGATACTGAGACATGGCAAAGGTGAATGGGACACGTGAGCTCTCAAACGTCTGCTGGTCCACTTGTCAGGGAGCCCTTGTTGGCTACAGATCCCTGCTAATACAGCAAAAACCAGGGCGCCTTTTCCAATGGAACAGGCGCCACCTTATTTTCTAAAACATGATAGTTCTTTGGTTACTAGGCTTTAAATGACACCTCTTTCCCAGGTAGATGAAACTTATTAATCACATATTGCCTGAACAGGAAGTGGGGGTTGGGGCTTTGTATATAATGTAGTGCTTGAATGGGACCAAACATTCATTCATTCATTCATTCATTCATTCATTCATTCATTCATTCAATATCCTGCCTTTCCTTCAGGAGTTCAAGGAGGCATACATAACACAACCACATCTTGTACATAGGCATATATAGCGCTACCTCACAACAACCCATAAAGGTACATTGGATTGAGAGAAGCACTGGCCCAACATCCTCCAATGAGCTTCTGTGGCTGAAGGGGGACTCTCAGCTGCCAGTCCAGTGCCTTGACCACTGCACCACGCTGGCTCTCTGTTGAAGCAAGCAAAAGGAAACACTCTGGACTCAATCCCACCAAACGCGAATGTTTTGAAATGTCTTTATACCAGTAGAAAAACTCAATCTAGTTCTTCAAAAGACTTGCCTGTCCTCTTGAAATCTTGTGATCTCAGTATGTATCTCAGGTGGAATATTTTGCTCTGTTTCTGCAGCATCATCTGGTTCCCCTGGAGATGAGAAAGAAGGCCACAGTCTTGAGAAAAGTCCCAATCAGCCAAACCAGACTCCAATTCACCCTTCGGTTATTGATGCTATTTTATATGGGCTGCCCAACACGATGTTTACGTGATTAGCAATATATTTCTTTAAGTACGCTTGGAGTGTGAAGGGAACAGGTTTTCATGCCATTTGATGTTGTTTTTAAGAAGCTGATACTTGATGGTTCTTTTAAAGTTTAACACTGACATTCACTTTAAACTCTTTTCTTTTTTTAACTTGATATTTCTCTTACTCTAATTTGCATCAGATGTTTCAGTTACAGGATTTATTTTTTTTAATATTAGGTTGTGGTATATGGGGGCCTGATTTTTTTTTACACTGGGTGATTGAGACAAGGTTGTTGTAGTAGGGCCTTGAGATAAAGATTTGCAGGGTTAATTGCTCAAATAGCATAAATGGTGAAAATAGTTAGTGATAGTAACAGTACATTGAAACACAGATTTAGTATATTTAAAAAAAATTAAAATACAAGATGGTTGTTTAAAACATAAGCCCATTAACTAAACAAAATCATTGGTGTGCCTGATGAAACCATACCTACTACATCTGTTCAAGTCATGGTTCTTCTCAAAATTCCATCTACTATTCTAATTGGTCAGACCAAATTTTCATTAGGTCAACAATCCATCCACAATCACTTCGTACAGGTCCAGCTGCAACCCCCATCACCCCCATCTCTTCCTTTTCTTTACCTCAAGGCCCTGCAAATTTGCAGAAAAGAAGAACTACCAGTGATACTGTTCAACTGTCACCACATTTTTGCATTTACTTCTACTGGGGTATATTGTTGGGGTGATTCAGAAATATGAATTTTGTTTTCTTTTCTTTTAGTTTTGTTTTTTACCTTATTTTGTTATGTTTGTAAGGTCTTATTATTGTCTTGTATTTTGTATTTTGATATGGCCTCATGGCTAATCAATAAAGTGTTGTTGTTGTTGTTAGGAATGTAGTGGTGGTTGCTATTTTTTGCAAATGCGCAGGCTGCAGGACGCGTCAGCAGAAAGACTGACAGAGGGAGCTACACTGCTTGAAACTACATGCACAAAGAGACATCATGGCTTATCAGTGCAGAAGACAGAAGAAAGAAAGAGCTTGGGAGCTCCATTCGAATGCACAATATGAGCTGTATCAGCAGAACTTGCCTCCACTTTTCTCCCCTTGTCCACACTATCAATTAATTCTGATTTTTCCTCCAGGACTAGTAGGATGTTCAAACACATTATCAAAGCTTTGGCTTTGAGGGTGGAAGGGGAACAGGGCAAGCTCTCTTATGACTGTCAGTGTCCAACAGAGCTTCCACTATTCCAATTTTTCCACTTGTCTGCAATACCATCCACCTTTAGCAGCACTGGCTCTTAACTTCAAATATTTGCTGTTTAGCTCAGGAAGAAATGCAAGCATTTTGAACTTGCTTTAATTATTCCGCACTAAACTGCTACCAGAGCTTTGTCTGTGGATTAGGGGTAAAGTATATTTTTCATAAGTGCTCATGATTCACATGTCACAACATCCTGCATGTGTTTATTCTGTTCACATATAGGTAATAGATCTGCATGTACTGTATATAACAAGATACATACTGTGTGACAGTATAGTGAAATATAATGTAGAGAGACCCACATTTAGATCTACCCAAAGCTCATTCTGGTTGACTTTGGGCCAGTCATTGGGATCACCTGCACATCCCCCTTGATTCAGCTTGGTTACCAGTCCTTGAGGACATACATAGTTTTGCACCAAAGCTTCCATCTTGAGGCCAAAGCCAGATCAAAGGAAAGTGGTCTTTCCCAGTGGAAAACAGTACAAGACCTTCCCTGGGAACATTCTCATTTGCATGGAGGAGGAGCTTGAGAGATCTGGCCAGCCTGCAGGGCTTCAAATGGCCTTGCACAGGACCACACCCTCCCATCCATCTACAGGGCTCTGTGCTTCTGTGGCCATTTCTCCCTTGGCTGCCAGAGAAAACAGCCTTGCCCTGCAGCCAACATTTTCTTTTTCTTTCTTGGCTTCTGTAGGAACACCAATCTTGTACTATGTTCCCACCAGTAGCCTCTGTCGCCTTCTACCATGCTTGCTGGAGCGCACTGCTGCTGCCCTCAACTGTCAAGTGGTGGTTTCCAGCAAGTGGTTAGGGAAGGGCAGGAATTGACTGGTGGAAAGCAGCGACGGACCTGGGCTTGGGGGGGATGGGGGAGAGAAAGGGAAGGATCTTCTTTGTTACTCCCTGACAGCAGCTGTAGAAACCAGTAAGAGCTGTTTCAGCAGAACTTGCCTCCTAGTGATCCAGATGCCCCCCTCCCCCCCCCCCAGACATTCAGGAAGCTCCTAAGGATCCGGCTATTCTCCCGGGCCTTGTGGCAGGGTGAAGATTGAGCCCCTGCTGGATTGGGGAGGAGGGGTGTTCTATATGTTTGTCTTTGGACCATCCATGATGTCCTTTTTTGTCTTTTGTCCTTTTTAACTTTTTAATTGTAAGCCTCCCAGAGTTGTTGGCAGTCACATAGCCAATAAATTGTATGCAAGTGCATACATACATACTGTATGAATGAATTCATGCTGCTGGACCTGACTCGCTGTTTCATGCATATCTAGTTTTTTTGAACCTAAAATGTTCGTTTTTCATAAGCAATCGAATGTTCCTAAAATGCATGGTACAATGTTAAATTTCCATTTTAGTCATAGAAACCAGTGCATGATTATGCCCTCTTAAGGACATGTATGATTCTGTATAATTGTGATCCCAGCTTTGCCCACAGAGTTATTGGCCTGGCAAAGATTCCTACAGCCGGGTAACATCCTGGACACCTCCAGCAAGCTAAATACAACGCTTAGAAGTATTATGCCCATACATTATATAACTACATTGCATGTTACCATCTTCTTGGTTCTGTTTAATAGAAAAATAATATCACATAAAATTCCCAAAATCAATCATCCCCGCATTCCCCCCAAAGTTTTAGAATATTTCTTTCTCAGCAAGTTAGACGAGTCTGTTTGCTACGATAAATTGTTTGTGTTCCTTTTAAAGACATTAATGTGTCATTGAAAAATGCTACTTGTGGCTCCCCTGCTACGCTAAAGTTAATTAGAACATGATAGAAGTATAAAGGGTCTGTTACACAGTAGTACAAGTATCATGGTATCTATAGTATTTTGATGGTTGAGGGTTTATCTGTGGATAGAAATAAATGGAATTTTCCCTTTCTGTCTCCCCAGCCTGATTTATCAAATAACTATGTCAACCGTGTTTCTCTCATCAAATTATTTACTTGAAAGCACCCATAATTTCTTTCATATTTGTTCCATTTCATTCGTATATATTCTTAAGCTGTAAAGTTAATTGAATTTAGGCAATTGACGTTTTGCAGACCTCTGGAAATTTGAGGAAAAGGGGGGCATATTTGGGGAATGAAAAGAACATTTTAATTATAGTGACTCTGGTCCAAAAAGCCACCGATAATGCATGATGTCTGCCTCCATCAAACTTTAAGCTGTTGGATTCTGTCATTTCAAACCATAGGAGAATATTGGAGTTCATTTAAACTGGAGACCAGAACACCTTCATTGAAGCCCAAATTGGTCCATCGATCTGTACAGGAGGCAGAGACAAGCTAAAGAGAGGAGGGGGTACAGCTTCCCTTTCTAGATATATGCACATTACAATATCCAATTAATTAGCTTTTGATTCATTGATTGGGTTACAACAAATGTGTGTTAACATGTGTAATGGTATGTGGGGATGACCTTGTGAGACAGGAGGAAGAGTCACAGCCTCAACAACGGTCTGATAAACGAAATCCGAGTTCGAAGGAGGGGTGGGGTGAAGAACGCGTCTCAGAAGGGACCCTCCCTAGTTTTGGGGAGAGTAAAAGTAAGGGATGGGAGAAATACTTTCAGACTTGCAAGATTCTGTTAATGTAACCTTACAAAAAAGATAGAGCTGGTACTTCTGATTGTGCTTCTTGTCTGGACTACCTTGCAAGGCTAACAACATGTGTGGTAATAACGTGAGATAGGTGAGGTGATGGGTCCAGTTACAGTAGCACCTTTGAGTTGAAACAAATCACATACATATACTTATAAACGTCAAGCTCACCCAACATTTAACAGTCTGATTAATTGACCTCAAGTACTACCTTATATGGACTGTCTGTGTTGCTACTTTCTCTATGTTACCCTGTGACGTGGCTGATTGTCAAAAAAAGTCAAGATGACAGCTGCAACAGTGCAATCAAAGCTCTGCCTGATTTTTATCTGGGTTGCATAGCTATCATCTTGACTTTTTTTTACCATTCCCTGCAAACACCTCTGTATTTTTTTAATTTATTGTCTCATGTGCAGCCTAAGAATACTGTGTTAAATCATGGAGGACCAAATGTTAAATTCTGCCTAAATGTTTGCCTATCTTGACCTTTTCCATATCTTGCCATTTTGTGAGACTGATCATTGTTTTCATAGACAAGTCTTCAAAACAGATGTTTCACAATGCACAAGCACACATATGAAGCACCTCTTTTTGATTCATTAAAGCGGGGGGGAAATACAAAATGAAGTGGTTATACATGGGCATGCACGAGAAGAGGGTTTCACCTACCGCAAAGCACCTCTTTTGAAGGCATTGCACAGTCCTGATAAGAAATCCAAAAATATAAGTTTGGACACCATTATCATCATAATGGTAGCAATGTTCCCCAGCTACAGAAATCTTTTTGTAGACCAGTGCTATAAAGCTTGTTTTAGTGGCTCCAAATGATTGGTAAAGATGCAAATCCCTGCTCACTAACTGATGAACACAAGCAGGACAAGCCGTGGTATATAAACAGAGAGCAAGTCCCACTCCTTTTTGCACTGAAGAAGTTGCCTAGCCTGGCAATGAAACGTCTGCAAGAAAACAACAAGGCTCAGAGAGCACCAAGGACTCTACAGTAACTGATCTTTGCCCGATTTCTCTCCCCTAATCTACTTCATAGCATTGTACTGAGCTTAAAAGGTAATCATGAGCCATAGAATAAAAATGGAATAACAGATAAAGTTGAACAATTTATTTTTCCTGATATTTGCAGAATATTTCTAACATATTTCTAGTTCCTTTATAATAGTGTTTCTCAACCTTGGCAACTTTAAGGTGTGTGGACTTCAATTCCCAGAATTCCCTGGCTGGGGAATTCTGGGAGTTGAAGTCCACAATCTTAAAGTTGCTAAGGTTAAGAAACACTGCTTTATAATCTGTTTGGTTGATGAACTCATTTGAATTTTTACTTGATATACACGTATTGTATTTATCATTATTTCAGGTTATTTAATTATCACATTTCCTTTATCAAAATGGAACATTTTGGTGTATTGTTATCAATTTTATCAGTTAAATTGTACTCTTGTTATCTCATTTTATCTTTGATATGGTCGTAAGACTAATCAATAAAGTTGTTGTTGTTGTTGTTTGGTTGATGATAAGTATCTGAAATGCTGGTGACTAGAAAAGATGTTTAGAAACATTTATGGATGGAAATTAGTTTCCACTCTTAAGGAAAAATAGTTTCTTGGTGCAGAACTTTCCAGAAATGTCTGATAGTTTCATGTAAGAAATTTCTTACCTAAAATAATATTTTTTAAAGCAATCCAAACATTTCTTCTTTCCCTAGTACTAATCTTCAGTTGCCTTTTCCCACATAGATTTCCCACTTTGACCTGTTCCATCTATTTTTTAACAGCTTTTCATTTTGTATGATTTTAAATCAAGCTTTAGGTGTCTTCTGCACAATTGATACAGATTGAAAACAAAGGCATGTGGTTATTCTTTAACTCAAAATGGGAGACATGCTTGCTTACTTCTTAGAACAATAAGCAATCTTCTTTTAAAATGCAGCTCAGCTCCATTTTTTTTCTGCTGCTGTAGTGTAGCATGGAGTTTAGCAATAATCGTTTTTAGCAAATAATAAGAGAAAGTTCAAGTGTTTATTTTTAGCAACAGGTGACAGGCAAAATTTATCATGTGCAGCTATTAATGTTGTTTTTTTAAAAAGAATGGGTCCGTGCTAAAGCAAACTGGCATTGGGCAACAAAGATTAAGAATGATTGTCCATCTGTGTCGGGCATCAAGTTATTAGGAGCTAATTTGATAGTTTACAAAAGTTCATTTTCTTTATGCAGCTGATGCAAAATGTTTAATCTTCCAAAGTGTTTCCCCCCAAAATGTTGCCATGTTTAATAGATGTTTTGGCCTTGGCAACTACACCACTATCTTCTGTCAAAAAGATGGATGAGGAAAACCAAGAATTTCTTTACAGCCTGACAGCCCTACTTTATCATAAAGCATTGATAAAGAGTTATGCCGAGATCCAGGAAACCACCAACTTGGAATCTTGACTTCTTGAGCCCAAGTTACTGGAAACGTTTATCAGTAATACATTTAGGAACATTTGGAAAGGCTTAATATTTGCACTTATTCTATTGTGTAATATTTATTGTTTTTGTTGTTAAAGATGGAAAATCATGAAAGATAAGCAGGCTTGCACGAATAGAAGACTTTAAGAAGTAAGTAGGAATAACAGAGCAAACACATTTCTATGGGAAGCAAACATTTTTTTCCAGCCTTTGCCTCAATAAATTGCTTTTGGGACCCAACCCTCAGAGGACTGCTATTAATGTATAGTATCAGAATGAACACTATCATCTGGGATAAAATGGTTCCAGTATGGATCTGAGGGCTAAAAATCCTGCCACAATTGCAAAAGCTGCTGTGATGTAGCAACAACAGCAGTAACAGTAAGAACAATGGCAACAACACCTCTTTCATCATCATCATCATCATCATCCTATTTCAAGGCAGCCTTGAAATCTTGTGCTTCCTGTGTTCCTATCGGGGGTACCAAGGGTGGGGTGGCAGGAATGGTCCACCCTGGGTGCAGGCACTCCAGGGCTACATACATGTCTGAGGCGGCTATCTGGAGGGTCAGCGGTGGGTGTGGAGTTCTAATGTCTATGTGAGGGTGTGCGCGTATACACTCATGTCGGTTTACATGCACATATGTATGTTTATGTATTCTGGCTTTGCTCTTCTAGCTTTTCTAAAGCATTAGTTTTGGGGGGGAAATAACTTAAGCTTGCACTCTGAATTCAGAAACAATAGGAAATAAGAACAGTTCGGCAAGCACTTGAATTCACAAGCAACTAGGAAGAATTATTTCAAACAAGTATATTTTACACCAGTGTTTCTCAACCTTAGCAACTGTAAAACGTGTGGACTTCAATTCCCAGAATTCTGGGAGTAGAAGTCCACACATCTTAAAGTTGCTAAGGTTGAGAAAGCTTGCTGGCTGGGGAATTCTGGGAGTTGAAGTCCACACTTCTTAAAGTTGCTAAGGTTGAGAAACACTGTTTTACACAGATGGAGATAAAAAGGCAGGGGAAAAAACAATCATTCATTTGAACAGAAAAAATACAGAGAAGAACAGCAATTTTAAAAATGGTTAGGGACAGGAAGTGCTATGAAAGCCATGTACAGTAGTTATCACGATATAGATTAATGAAGCTCAGTGGACACGGTAATTGTATCCTCAAATTATCTTTAATCTCTGGCTCCCCAAATTATGGTAAAGCTGCAGAAAATGACAACTTCTAGAAGTGCTCCAAAACATAAAAATGTTTAACTATTCATTCTTAATGAACACAATAGCTACAGTATTTGCTAATAACACCATTTTAAAAAATATCTTTCATATGCATTTTAAAAAGTACTTTATTCAGACCAAAATATATCTCCCTATATGTATAATTAATGAAATTTACTTGTACTTTAAAATTGTAATTAAAAGTTGTGTACCTAAAAATAAGCTATTATAGTTTGATTTACTATTGAAAGTAAATTTTCCTAAATTTACATAATCCTTGTTCTTTCTTAACAAAAACATACCTGCACATATTAAAGAAATACGTTCTGGTAAAAATTACTTAGGAAATATGAGCTTTCTACTAGAAAGCCATTGGCAAAAGCCCAAACCAGAATAAAAGCTTCCAGAAACATTTCATTTACACAGCTCTCCATTTTTTTAACCTGATGCTTTCTCTGTTCACATAAGAAATATTAAACAGTACTGTTCATGTATTAAAGCCTTTAAAAAAAACTTTCTAAATTATGTCTTAGCAACATAACAAATCACATTATCAATTAGCTTTTACAACAATAATGGCATTTCCCTAATAGATTTCAATAAAAGAAAAAAATTACCCTGCTTAAACCTATGTAACCTTTTAAAAAAAAAAAGTGAAGGAGGGGACTCATGATTGAATTTTATTAATAATATTAAGGGAGAAGACCATTATTTGTGTGAGAAGTGCCTTTCCCAGAACAGGTTGCAAAATGCCAAAGCTTGAAACGTGCCAGGCTGGAACAGCAAGTAAGATCTGGAGAAGATAATTTTAACCATTTTCATGCTAATCTAATCTAGGTGCAAATATCCTTAGTCTGGAAAAAGGATTGTTTAGCCAAGAAGTTTTTCATGATCAATTCAGATATACATTAAAGCCTGTCATTTTTAGGAAGTAGCTTCTGCCACAAATAAGTACATATTTATTAAAAGTCTATGAAGGTTCTCAGTCATCCAGGTGGAATTGTCTGTAGCTTGACTGAAGCATCCAAGGAGCTTCTTCAGTCTGAGCAAAGTTAGTAAGGGAATCCTTAAATATGTTGCTGTGTGACCTTACACCTGGGGCTAGGTCATGGTTATTTTGAGATGTTATTTCTAAGTCCCTTTATCATCTAAAGAAGGATCGTTAAGATCACCATGCTGCTGTTGAGCTGTTGCTCAGACTGAAGAAGCTCCTTGGATAAGGAGCGAAACGTTTCCACTGAGAAAATATAAATCCAGTTGACATGATTCAAGCTACAGATTTATTAAAAGTATTTATAAATGGCTTTCTTCTAAGGCTCTCAAACTGATATGTAATTCAATAATACAAAATTATAACAACATTAAGGCAGAAACCAAACTTTATAAAAATCCTTCTCAATAGGGTCTCTGAGAAGGACAGAGATTAGGACAAATATATAGAGGATAAACTTTTTTGAGTCTTGCCTCTGAGCTGTTCAGGCCTCCAGAGTTAGTCAATCACATCAGTTCACCCACATAGCAATCCATGGTAGATTTATTTTACATACCTTGGAGAAGCCACAGATCATGATAATGCTATAATGCTATGGTATTTCTCACATGCCATACAGATATTATTAATTTTTGTTTAAATGTCAACAAAAAACTGGCCATAACCCCGCATTTCATTTCAGATTAATTTGGTTGCTATTGAGGAGCATCACTTCTTGTGAAGGTTGAATATGGTGGTGGACCAAATTTTTCCTCCTGCACATTACACATACATGTACACACAGAGGGATACGCATATACGTGCACACCCACCCTCAGTATTCCTGAAAGTGAGAGTGTAAATGTCCTCACTATTGAAATAAATGTACAGTTAAGTTTTACAAACCACTCCAATTCTTATCAGTATAATTCCAAAGACATGGCCTGGGGCTCTACAATAGTATATACAATATAATCTATCTGTGTGACATTTTTATTGCAACTCATTGAGACTCAAAAGAGAGACAACTGCATTAATAACTTGATGAAATTGAGAAATAAGTGATAGAAACAAATGTGCCAAATTTAAGAGCCCTTAAATTCATTTGCAGGCTTTATCTGTTTGCAACCAACAAGAAAGGTGACCCTTCAGAGCAAATGCCATAAAGTATTGATTCTTCTTTTATTAATCATAATTAATGTGCTATTTTAAAGACTATGATTTTCTCTGTGTGTAATCATTTACTATATGGGACTGTAATTATATCAAGCTGTCTTATGAGTTTAGAATTTTCAACATCCAAAATCACAAAGACCTGGTAGAAAGAGAGGAGTAAATAATTATATATTATTATTAGCAGACTGAATCATTCCATGGTAGGATGAAGGTTTCCTCACTGAAGGTTATGGACTGTAATGTATCATAGTGGTCGAGTTCAGGCTGGTAGATAGAGTCACTCCTTGAGTGAAATGGGCAGTGACTAAATGTGAAGTATAAAATAAATAAAATTTTTCAGCTTCTCGGCGTTAAATGGAGAAAGAGTGAGTAGCCCAAACATAGATGATAGATGAGAGAGAGAGAGATGATTAGATGATAGATAGATAGATAGATAGATAGATAGATGATAGATAGATGATTGATAGATTGATAGATTGATAGATTGATAGATTGATAGATTGATAGATGATACAGACAGACAGACAGATAGATATACAGTAAATAGAGAGATGATAGACAGACAGATAGACAGACAGATAGATATACAGTAGATAGATAAATGATAGATAGTTATACAGTAGATAGATGATAGATGATATATTAGATGATAGATAAGAGAGAGAGAGATACAGTAGATAGATGATAGATGAAATGATAGATACTGTAGATAGATAGATGATAGATAGATAGATAGATAGATAGATAGATAGATAGATGATAGATTGATAATAGATAGATAGATAGATAGATAGATAGATAGATAGATAATTGATAGATAGATAGATAGTTGATAGATGATAGATGATAGATGATAGATGATAGATGATAGATGATCAAGAGATGATATAGATCAGAGCTTTCCAAACTTTTCATGTTGGTGACACACTTTTTAGACATGCATCATTTTGTGACACACTCTTACAGCAAGGCACAAGGCAGGCGCTAGGACCTGCACAGAATCACAGCAGGTATGGAGGCAGCAAGGCACAAGGCAGGCGCTAGGACCTGCGCGGAATCCTGGCAGGGCAGGTTTGGAGGCAGCAAGGCACAAGGCAGGCACTAGGACCTGCGCAGAATCACAGCAGGTTTGGAGGCAGGAAAGCACAAGGCAGGCACTAGGACCTGCGCAGAATCACAGCAGGTTTGGAGGCAGCAAGGCACAAGGCAGGCACTAGGACCTGCGCGGAATCCTGGCAGGGCAGGTTTGGAGGCAGCAAGGCACAAGGCAGGCACTAGGACCTGCGCAGAATCACAGCAGGTTTGGAGGCAGGAAGGCACAAGGCAGGCACTAGGACCTGCGCAGAATCCTGGCAGGGCTTGGAGGCAGCAGCAGCCACAACACACCCAGACGCTGCAGCTGACACACTAACATGTCCCGACACACAGTTTGGAAAGCTATGATATGGGGGGGGGGAGAGAGAGAGAGAGAGAGGGAGAGAGATGATTGATAGGAAAAGCCACAGCCCTAATAGGATTGGCCTCCAATTTTTGTTGTTTTTCAGACAACTAGCTTGTCTAGGCAAAGCAGCAAAATGTGAGTTTATATCTTAGCTCTAGTTGTATTGAAAATGTTTATATTTAAGACCTAATGAGAAATTTAATTTGTACTAATTATTTTTAATAGAACTTAATGTGCATAACTATGGTTTAGAGATGAAATTTTCTTCTATCTATAAATCACAATTATTTTCTTTCATCTGTAAATCACAATTATCCACATTAAGCTCCATTAAAAAGAAATTAGTGTAAGTTAGATTCTTCATTACCTGGCCACACATCTGCTTACAGGTACTGTATATAGTTCACAGGACTTGGGGCTTCAGACAATACCTGTTTTGACAACTGATGCACCATTTAAACAGTGGTAAAAGGAGATTATCTAAATCTGTGTGGCAGGGGAAAAACCATGAGTTAAATATAAGGTGTTACAAGATGCAAAGGAAAGAGGAGGATTGGGTGTACTTGTCAGGCCCAGCCCAAGAACGACCAAGAACCAGTCCAGCCAAACTTCAGTTCTTTATTTGCGAACGCCGTACAGACAGAATCTTGCCAGGCTAAAGCAACTCTACCTAACCTAAGGGGAAATAACCCAGGAAAGCTCTAGGGCGGGGCTATTCTGAACCTCTTCGTTTTCCCACAACTGCCCTCTGGATTATGTTTCTGCTTATCTCCTTCCCCTTCTTGGAATTGGCTCCCTCCTTCCTGAGAACCAGCGGTGCTGCCAAAATCCACATCATCTCCCCCTTCAGAGACACATTCCATAGCAGTACCTGATTTGAAATTGCATTTTTTGCAGCTTGCTGTTTGGTTTAGATGAAAGAGTGGGTGTTGCTGAGGAATAGAAGGCTTTTGGAGTTAGAAGGACATGACCTGAGATTTGGGTGGCATGGGTATTTGTGGTATGATAAAGTCAAGGTTAATGTGGATTTTAAAAATCATTATGTTAGACGTGCCATATTGAGAGTATGGAATAGATACAAACCCTGGTTGTGTCCAAAAACACTTTGTGGCTCTCAGCACAAGAAGCATTTTATAGATGAGAAATAATAGGTAAACACAAATGGCTAACTTATCATTATATACTAGAATTATGTCAAGGGAAATACAAAATAAAATCCAGAGAACAACTGGTGGCAGAGGGATATAGTTGCCAATGGTTATTAGAAAGATTTAAAATAGACAAAAGGGTTTATGGCATAGCTTTCCAAACTGTGTTGCGACACTTTAGTGTGTCGCAACACGCAATTTAGTGTGTTGCGAAGCAGCGGCACGCCATCAGCGCTTCCACGTTTTAGCGAGGCCGCCGCTGCCGCCGCCCACACCACCACACGCCCCCCCGCACTGCCACTGTGCACGCACGCGCCCCTGTGCCACCACTGCTGCCGCCGTTGGTGTGTCGCCAATGGCGGCAGTTTGGAAAGCACTGGTTTATGGTATTGAACACTGTAAGAGTGATTTTGAAATAGAATTGTGTACAAATGATGAACATGTAATTGCTAAAATGTATAAACTTTTATTGAAATTTGAAATAGAAGAAGAAGTGAAAGAATGTATGATAAATTGGGCTAAAAAAATTGGTTGTAATATACATATTGAACAATGGGAAAATATGTGGTTGAAAGGATTGAAATTTACATTATGTTTTAAAGAGAATTTTTGTAAAATGATGTACCCTTGGTATATGACACCACCAGAGAAATTGTCTAGAACAGGGGTCGGCAAACTTTTTATGCCGGAAGCCATTTTGACATGCTCATGCACATTTTGAAATGCTCGAGAGCCAGGGGGCGGGGTTTGCGGGCAGGGGCCAATCGCGTGGAAGGGGGCGAGGTTTGCGGGCAGGAGCCAATCGCGCGGAAGGGGGCGGGGTTTGGGGGCAGGATCCAATCGCGTGGAAGGGGCGGGGTTTGGGGGCGGGATCCAATCGCGTGGAAGGGCTGCGCTGCGCTTGGCCGGCCACCCCGGTCCTCGCTCACCTTCCATGGCCGGTCCTCGCGGGCTGCCAGCGACGCTCCCGTCCCCCTGCACCCCAGCTCTCCAAGGCCGGGGCCACCCTCTCTGCCGCTCCCTTCGACGGAGGAGGGACCGGCATGCCTTGGGAGCTGCTGCTGGTGGCATGTCTGGGCGAGGCGCGCAGGCGGAGCTGCCCGTCTGGCACTTGGGCACTCCCGAGCCTCTTCCCTTCTCCCTCGCCACGTTCGGGCGTTGAGGCCAGGCAAAGCCGGGCGGTTGCGCAGGGGCGAGGCGAGGAGTCCTGCTCCTGCGCCTACTGCCACATCCGTCCGTTCCCGGCCTCTCTCCCCATGTCCGGCGGGTGCCCATGCCAGAATCCCCGCGACCCGGAGGCAGCGACTGCTCGGAGGGCCCCAGCGAGAAGAGGCGCGTGATCCCCGGTGGATCCCTTCCAGGGCCCGCGGGGCTTCCCCGCTTTCCTCCCGAGGAGGCCTCGACGGCGCACCCTCCCGCCCCATCAATCCCCCCACCCCGCCGTTGGGCGTCAGAGGCTGAAAGGATGTGGCAGGAACGGCCCTGGAAAGCGGGGCCTGCGGAGCGCCACCTTTGGGGAGGAGGGTCCAGCCGGCGAGCAATGGTGGCGCCGGAGTTTTCGCCGGAGCGGCTGGCGCGCTGGCTGGCCGAGGCATCCAGGCGCTGGGCAAGGGCGCGGGCCCGGGACGCGAGCAACCCGCCTTGGCGCTCCTGGAGAAGTGGCCGCGGGAGGCCCGCCGGGTGCACCCTCCTGCCCCATCAATCCTCCCACCCCGCCGTTCGGCGTCCTCTCCCCCCGCTAACCTGAGCCCTGCGGTGGCCGGGGGAGCCAAGCCAGGCTCCGTTCCGGCGGGGCGACTGTAGCGACCGGAGGCGGCCAAGGGGAGAGCAGGCGGCTCTTCACCCTCAGCGCGCCGCTGGGCCCCGCTGCACCCCCGCCTGGATCGGCTTCCCCCGGCCGCCGCAGGGCTCGGATTAGCAGGGGGGAGAGGACACCGAACGGCGGGGTGGGGGGATTGATGGGGCGGGAGGGTGCACCCAGCGGGCCTCCCGAGGCCGCTTAGAAGCAGAAAAAATACTTTGCACGTGATCAAGGGCACTCCTGCCATGTTTTAAAAGGAGGGCGGTTCCACAGGGAAGAGGAGGGCGCTTGGGCAACCCCAAGGCTCTGGCTTCTTGCCCTGCCTGTCCCCCGCTCCCCCGGAAACCCTCCGGATCTCCTTGGGTGTACACTTGGACTTCCCGGATTGGCGAGTTGTGTGAAGCGGCCTTTCTACCGCCCCCTCTGGGTTTCCAGGGGAGGAGCGCCTGGCAATTAAGCGATAGGGAAGGAGGAACGAAATGGGGCGTGTGGCTTGTGTGTAGCGATTCCGCCCATCCCGCGAGGTTAAGGGCATTATCATTAAGGGCAGCTTCTCCCTTTAACGCAAGACTGAAACTGCACTTTTCCGGCCTTCCTTTTTCAAAGAGGGAGAAGTGCGGGGGGGGGGGGGGGTTAAGCAGATTTTAAAATGCACTCGCTCAGCGACTGCCGTTTGCGCTGCAAGCTGGCCTTCCAGGTGGGAAAGGGGGCGGCATTAACGCGACACAGACCGGGGATAGGCCGGACTTGGTCCCGATATAACCCCGCCATTAGGTCTCAAAAGCATCTGCTCGGCCCAGCAGCAACTCGTCCGCTGCAAGCAGAACTCTGGCCGGCCTCCTTCCAGAGGACCCGCCCGCCCGCGCTGTCTGTGGGGAGAGAAAAGCAGCCACCGCACAGGCCCGCTTAAAAAACAACCACCCCAAAACCGCTTTCGAGCCGCCTCTCCGGAGGGTCTCTGCGGTCCCGCCGGGTGCACCCCCCAACCCCGCCGTTCGGCGTCCTCTCCCCCCACTAACCCGAGCCCTGCGGTGGCCGGGGGAGCCAAGCCAGGCTCCGTTCCGGCGGGGCGACTGTAGCCACCGGAGGCGGCCAAGGGGAGAGCAGGCGGCTCTTCGCCCTCAGCGCGCCGCTGGGCCCCGCTGCACCCCCGCCTGGCTCGGCTTCCCCCGGCCGCCGCAGGGCTCGGGTTAGCGGGGGGAGAGGACGCCGAACGGTGGGGTGGGGGGATTGATGGGGCGGGAGGGTGCACCCAGCGGGCCTCCCGCGGCCGCTTCTCCAGCAGTGCCAGGGCGGGTTGCTCGCGTCCTGGGCCCGCGCCCTTGCCCAGCGCCTGGATGCCTCGGCCAGCCAGCGCGTCAGCCGCTCTGGCGAAAACTCCGGCGCCGCCATTGCTCGCCGGCTGGACCCTCCTCCCCAAAGTGGCGCTCCGCAGGCCCCGCTTTCCAGGGCCGTTCCTGCCACATCCTTTCAGCCTCTGACGCCCAACGGCGGGGTGGGGGGATTGATGGGGCGGGAGGGTGCGCCGTCGAGGCCTCCTCGGGAGGAAAGTGGGGAAGCCCCGCGGGCCCTGGAAGGGATCCACCGGGGATCACGCGCCTCTTCTCGCTGGGGCCCTCCGAGCAGTCGCTGCCTCCGGGTCGCGGGGATTCTGGCATGGGCACCCGCCGGACATGGGGAGAGAGGCCGGGAACGGACGGATGTGGCAGTAGGCGCAGGAGCGGGACTCCTCGCCTCGCCCCTGCGCGACCGCCCGGCTTTGCCTGGCCTCAACGCCCGAACGTGGCAAGGGAGAAGGGAAGAGGCTCGGGAGCGCCCAAGTGCCAGACGGGTAGCTCCGCCCGCGCGCCTCGCCCAGACATGCTGCCAGCAGCAGCTCCCAAGGCACGCCGGTCCCTCCTCCGTCGAAGGGAGCGGCAGAGAGCCCCGCGGGCTGTGCGCGAGGTGTGTGCGGCTGCGGGTGGCCCCGGCCTTGGAGAGCGAGAGCGAGAGCGCGTAAGAGCGTAAGAGTTTGGGGGCGGGATCCAATCGCGTGGAAGGGGCGGGGGTGAGTTCAGCTGCGGAAGAGCCACACTCAAGGGGCCAAAGAGCCGCATGTGCCTCGCGAGCCGCCATTTCCGACCCTTGGTCTAGAATGTTTTAAAAATGAAGGTAAAAATTAAAATAAAACTTTTAATAAAATTATTTTTAAAAAAGGTACTTGGGACATAAAACAGTATTACACTTCAACCCAGTTCTAAGCAGATATGTTGCTAGTGAGTTTAGGATTGCAACTCGTGCTTCTTAACTAGCAAAACCTTTAAAATTGTTTTAATGTTCTTTGTATCACATCAGCAATATTTTTAAAAAGGGAGTGTTAAATAAGGGGGGAAAATAGATTTTAGCAGCAGATTTGTGCATCAGTTGAAGGCAATGAGAAGCTCTCAACCAGGCACTGTCCCTCACAGGGCTCCTTCAGCTGGGGGAGAGGAAGCGAAGGTTTGTTCTTGTCACTTTCAGGGGACAGCTAAAGGGGCCAGATCCTAGCCAGCATCTGAAAAATAGGACAATCACGTGTAAAGGCTGCCATGCTTTTGAGGGCAGAGGACAGTTACAGCTGGTCTGTACAGAGTAAGATTTCTATTTTTCTTATAAACAAGCAGCGTGATGGATTACCCCTGGCATGTTCTTTAAAGACAAACACAAAGTAATTATCCTCCAATGTCATGGAAGATTTATAAGAGGTCAGTTGGTTTGTCTAAGCTGCATCATTAAAATTAAATAACTGACTGAGAAATAGAAGAAAGGCTGTGGCAAACTGTAGGTGGCAGCACCTGGCCATCTTTGTTGGTCTTGGAAGCTAAGTAAGGCTGGGCCTGGTTAATACTTGGATGGGATTCAGGAAGTACCAGCCAGGGCTGAAAGAAAGACTAAGACATTGAAGGAAATCTTGGAAGAAGGCAATCGTAAACTAACAGAGAAAATAATATGGATATAATCATGATGTCACTGGGAGTTGAGCTCGGCTTCATATATGTAATGTTACATAATGGTTTTAATAAATTATGGAATTTATTTACCGTATATACTCACATATAAGCCCACCCATGGATAAGCCAACTCATGAAATTGCAACCAAAATACCAGGAAAAATGGAATCCGTACTGGAAAACATCATTTATGAACTTGTTTTTCATGTACCTTTCTCTGGCAGCAACAGAATTGTCCATCTCCTCCACTCTAATAACTTTTAGCCTGAAAGCTGCATCATATGATAACCATTGGCAATTTCCAGACATGCAAACTTTTACATCATCATTTAAAGCCTGTGACCTTGCCAAAAAGGTTGAGAAACATTGCTTTAGATCAAGGGCAAGCAATCTTTCAAGCGTCCTGTTTTTAAAACCTTTGAGGGTGGGGAATTTCCTACAGCCTCAGTGGATAAGATGGTAACATTATAATATAAATGAGGAGGACAAAGTTGGGGTTTAATCTTCCCTTGAAGGGATAGCTTTATAGGTATCAAACCTGCTAGAGGTTTAACATGTCTGTTTTGACATTTTTAGCTGAAAATTGGCAGGCAATTGTGCTGGCCACTTTCAGCATGGGAGATGGAAAATGGGGGGTCCCAGAAGGATCAGGTGATAAATGCAGTCTATAATCTATTTTAGGTTGAGCTCATTTCTCTATTAGTAACTATCTTTGCACTTAGTGGGGTAGTGAGTGTGCAAATAGGCAGGTGATATGTCAAATTGCACTATTCCTGTCCCAATGAGTAATAGGATGAAAATGCCCCTAACTAGTCCATTACCCCCTTCATTTTTCAAAAGCTAAAAATCCAGCTGTTGCTTCAAAAATACAGTAACTCAGTATATGCTTGTGTTAGACAATGGGTGTTGTCTTTTTTATTACATCTGAAGACCTCAGGTTGGAGAAAACTAGGATATAGTATTTGACAGATGGCCTATAATTATCATAGCTAGATTCATTTAATGGCTGATTTATTAAGCTGGCAAAGCATTGAGTCATGAACACCTAATAAAGTGGTCACAAGAGGACTTCTAGTGTTTTTCTTTTTATCATAGTTGTCATTCCTTGTGTGATATTAAGCAAGAATGCAATAAAGTAAAATGAGAAAAGCTTGTGGTGGCTTCTTGGTTCTTTGGGAAATTGGAGTTGCACTGATTAGTCTGCGTAGAAGCTGTAAATTAAATTCTGCAGGTGTTGCAAATTCCTCAATTCAAAGAGCGTCCAGGGACGAGGACATGTGCAGATGGCCTGCTCAGCCAAAAATGTTTTATAAGCCAGTTTGCATTAGTGAGTACCACTAACAGAAGGCATTTTTATTATCACCCAGGACCACTGTGGGTGGCTGCTCCTTCTCGATCAAGGGTGGGGTAACTGCAAATCCACCAGCCATTGTGGTCAGAGTTCCCCCACTTTATGGCCCTGGGGAGAAGATTCAAAACCGAAGACCTTTTCTCCAGCTACAGGACCCAAGGATGCTCCTCTTACTTACACATGTGCATCACATACCATGAGTTGTGCTCCGCTTTTTTGTAGTTCTCAAGCCTTGTAAAGAAACTAGAACAGCTCGAAGGCACAATATACATTTTTTTCCATTTATTTATTATTACATTTAGATCCCGCCACAATCAATCTGGTTCTGGTGTTTTACATGATACGAAAAATAATTTTAAAACATCCACTTTAAGCAGAAAAGTAAAAACTGTAAAATTCATAAACCTAAATGAAAATAACAATTAAAAAACAAAAGAAGAAAATAAAAGATGTTTAGTTTAACCTCTCCAGAAAGCTCAGTTTTCAGCAACTTCTTGAATGTGAGCAGGGAGGGTGCTCGTTGGATCTCTACTAAGAGACCGTTCCAAAGAATGGGGAGGCTACCAAAAAGCAGTGCCTTCTGGCCTCAGCTCTCATTACTTCCCAAAATTGGGGAACCAAGAACAGTCTCTCCCTAGATCAGTATTTTTCAACCTTGGCAACTTTAAAATGTGTGGACTTCAACTCCCAGAATTCCTCAGCCAGCTTGGAATTCTGGGGATTGAAGTCCACATATCTTAAAGTTGTCAAGATTGAAAAACACTGATCTAGATGATCTAATAAGTCAGACTGGTTCTTGTTGGAGCAAGTGATCCTGCATGCATCTAGGAGCCAAGCTATAAAGGGCTTTATAGGTCAAAACCAGCACTTGAAATTTCATCCCAAAGCCAACGGGTAGCCAATGCCAGGCCCAAAGCCATAATATGCCCCCAGCAATGGAAGCCAATTAGCACTCAAGCTGCTGGGTTCTGGACTAATTGCAGCTTTCAAGTGGTACAAGGCCTTTACAAGGAAGTCCCATGTAAAGTATGCCCGAGTTACTGGGTGGTAACAAGGGCATGAATGATGATTGTGAAGTCCTTGCCACGGAATCATCATCATCATCATCCTTCATTCTCTATTTTTTTCTAGACACTTGTACATGATATAAGCCAAAAGGCTAGGTAGCAATTTTGCGGGCACCTAATAAGAAGGCTATTTTACATGATGGAAACTCAGCACTGTTATCAGTTCCTCCACTTTTCTTTCTACTCAGTCTTGTATTTTCTAAACTAAAGCTAATGCAGGGGAAAAAACCAGAAAGAAAAAAAGTGAATGGCTGGGTAGACCTGAAATTTCTAATAACTATGTTGCCATTTATATTTGCAATCTTGGATTTCATTCAACTTTATGGCTTAACTTTCCAGAAATGATTTCAAGTTTGTAAATACAAAAAGTGCTTATGGTCAAAGCCAGGAAAACTATTGATTGCAGACATAAATGCACAGACACACGCACAAATACACTCCTGACCGCACAGTAGTTTATAGCCAGTTGATATTGTACTCTCAAAAACTGTTGGCGGCAACTGGCTGGGAAATGACATGGCTGGAGGCACTGCCTAATTTGATGAAATAATTACTTTGAACTAGAATAAAGACTAGAGAATTGGAGGAAGATGGAAACAGCCACCCACGTGGCTGAAAGGAAGATGTTTGAGAACATCTGATCTATTTTCAATGAACAATAATTGAGACATATCTTTCACATAATTTCTTTTACTTTCATCCATCAGACTCACTTGGAGTCTTCTGCTCTGAAATACCTGAAGACCCTCTGATTAGACTGAGGCTGCCTAGTTCTCTCTTTTGCTTAGTAAGGTCAGTGTGCAAGGTCTATTTCATTCTGCTAGTTCAGCTTCAGCCAGACAAGGACTAGAGACCTCTGAGAAATGTTCTCAAGTTCTCGAACCCAGGGAGCATTTTCTAAATGCCAAGGACAGGTTAAACAATAACAAGCACATTATACTAACTTGAGAAAATGCAATTGTCCAATCCTACGTGTTCGCAGTCTTTTCCAACTCAGTGCTCTTCAGACATAGAGGACTTTCTGTCTTCTGGGAGTTGAAGCTCAGGGTATCTGGAGTGAGTATGGTTGTAAGAAGCTAGGAATAGATAAGAGCCCAAATGGATGCCAATTAAAATCTGTAATAAGTCCTGTTAGAAGAGTATTTCCTATGTCTTCCTTTGTGTCTTCTTCTTGGCTGCCATTTTGTACAAATGAATGGAAATGATAAATCAGTGTAGAGTTTTGACTTCATCCTCTCAGAAAGTGACATAGCCACATTGGACAGATTCTGTTTTCCGAAACTGAGACCAGAGTGAAGGATTGTCAGCTACCTCTCTCATCTTCATTTCTCTGGTTGAAGACAGTGACATGTGCTGCTACTGTGGAGACCTCGCCACACTTTCTGGTACATGTTAGCACTGCTCTCTTCGAAATCTGATTCATGTTGGAGTCTGCAATATCTTGTCCACTGCATCGGAACAGCTGGACTAGACATTTCCGGAACTAAAAATGAAATAAATGGTAACAATTGATATTTTATCAATAAATCAATGTTTATATGTACCTTTTAAAAGTTTCTATTATTAAAACAGGTACAGATAAGTTGTAGCCCTCAGCCTCATTTCAGAAGCCCTTTGTTAGAAACTGATATAGAATTCTAACCAAGAGTGACTTGTGCCTTTCCTAGCACCGTGTTTAGCAGGGATAAAGAGGGGGGGGGGGGGGAGAGAGAGAGAGAGAGAGAGAGAGAGAGAGAAAGAGAAAAGAGAAGGTGCCAAAGAAGAAGGGATATTAAAAAGAGGAAATACGGGTGACCCTCCCCACTGCTTGCTTTAAACTTACAGATCAAGGCCATGCAGCCCGAACAGACTATTCCAGTGTTTCTCAACCTTGCCAACTTTAAGATGTATGGACTTCAACTCCCAGAATTTCCCAGCCAACACTGAAGTCTACACATCTTTAAAGTTGGCAAGGTTGAGAAGCACTGGACTATTCTAAAGGGAATTTAGCCTTCTAAAGTAAAAAGGTTGCCCACAGTGGCCAAAATGATCCTTAATGTCTGGATGCTTATTGAACCAAATCCATCTCTGGATGCCAGGGATTTCCACAATATAGAGCAACTTCAGCCAGGCAAGGCTAGTGCCTCAGATGAGGCTCCTCTTGGCTGGATAATCATTCCCATGATTATCCATCTTCCATTAACTTTCAGATTATACTGTTGCAACTTTACTCTGTCTTGTGGACATGGAAAAAAAGGTAAGAAGTGAAAGAAACTAGAGTGAAACTAGAATGGCTAAGGAAGAGAAACTATGAGAAGTATTAGATTAATCTCTCAGAGAAGAAAGGGAAAGTGGACATGAGTGAAACTCCTTGGAAGAGAGTGAAAAGAATTATGTTACAGAATGTCACAGCAGTATGTGGAGTTATACTCGAAAAAAGATGTGAAATGATGAAATGAAAAAGGCTGTGGATGAAAAATGCACATAAGAGAATGGTGAAAAAAATGAGGATGAGAGAGTATGTATAATGTGCATATAGAGAACAACATTGTTGCAAAAGAATGTAGTCAACAATAGCAAAGAATATTTATGATTTTAAAAGGCAGATAAAATGCAGAGTGATTTTGATGGATATTAAAAAAAGTTTTGGAAATGGGTGAAGAGGGCTGAACAAGGAGAGTCCAGCAGGATGAATGGAAATAAAAGTTAAGACATGGTACTGTATGTGAGGAGACTGTAGGAAGGGAATACTGGAAGGAATATTGTTGAGATCTGCATGGGAACATAGTAATATGTTATGAGAGGTTGAAAAATGGTAAAGCTGCAGATGCAGATGGTGTAACTGGACTGATGTTAAAATATGGGTGTGTTATGGAATGGCTGTGCAGTTTGTTTAATGTGTGTATGAGGACTGCATGTGTGCCTGACAATTGGAACGCGGTTATTGTCCCCTTAAACAAAGGGAGAGCTAGCAAGAGTGAATCCAAAACTACAGGGGGATTAGTTTGTGAAGTGTGCCTAGGAAGGTGTTTGGCACAACTCTGACCGAAAGAATACAATGGGGACCAAACTTTGGAAAGTTCAATGTGGCCTTATGCTGGGCAGGGGGTATACAGGTCAAAAAGGTATGAATTGATAAAGGTATGCTTGTTGATTTAGCAAAAGAACATGATCAAGTGAATAGGCTTGAATTATGGAATGCTTTGCATGAGTTGTGCGTTGGTTGGTTAGTTGGTTGAAGGTCAGTTGCCTAATGAGATAAGAGCAGTATATAATAGAAGCAAGCAAATATGAGAGGTAAATGAATCGGAGTATGTATATGAGTTAACAAATGATGTTTTACAAGGACAGGAAGGTATGAAGAATCTAGCGAATGATGTTAATATAAATTAGATTTAGATTTATAATTTAGATTTATTTTATTTTCTTATTGCATGCTTTTAATCTCTTTGGCTTATTATTTCTTGCTCTTTTTCTGTGTTTTGCATAACATTGCTGACTCCAAAAGGGAATAATAGTATAATGGGTATGCACTTATGTATGTAAATTGTTCCAGATTAGGGAACACTGCAATATTGCAATACCCATGGGTAGCTCAAATATGTTCAGAATATAAATGGATGCAACTAAATGTGTTACAGAAAATAAATGAATGAAACTGAATGAGGTTCAGTACTTGGAATCTATCTCTCCAATATGGAGATCGCTTCACTAGCCCTTGTGAGGCCCTTTCCTTGATGATGTTTCAAATTTCATCCAATCATTTTTTATTTCAACCTTCTGGCCTTCCATTTTACCAGCAATTAAGGATTCAGTTAGCCTGTAGCCTTGCTGAACTACAACATCCAGGTGCCTCAGCTAGCTTGGTCAATGGTAAGGCATGCTGGGGCTGTAATTCAGCAAGATCTGGATGGCAACTGGTTCCTCATGCTGTTAAGCATGTTAACAGGATATTAATATGGGGAATAAAAGCCACTTAACTCCATGGAGGTAAAATATATGGTATTACATTGATTATGGCCTTCTCACACAAGCACACACACACACACATACCAATCTGTGCTCTATTACTTTTAATTTTAAATCATTGCTTTACTCTGCATTTGAAATGGAAATCAGAATCAAATATTTTGATTCTACTACTAGTGCGTAGTAATGTGCTCAAAGGAACAAAACAGAAGAAAAACAAATTGGGTTACATAAAAACAAAAATCGTTCTCCCTAAATTTTACTCACTCTTGACAGATTCCCAGAAACATTTTGAGATATTGATATTGCTTTCCAGTGCTTCCACTTTGCAGTTGTTGTTGTTTATTCGTTCAGTCGTTTCCGACTCTTCGTGACTTCATGGACCAGTCCACGCCAGAGCTTTCTGTCGGCCGTCACCATCCCCAGCTCCCCAGTGGTTGAGTCCGTCACCTCCAGAATACCATCCATCCATCTTGCCCTTGGTCGGCCCCTCTTCCTTTTGCCTTCCACTTTCCCTAGCATCAGCTTCTTCTCCAGGGTATCCTGTCTTCTCATTATGTGGCCAAAGTACTTCAGTTTTGCCTTTAAGATCATTCCCTCAAGTGAGCAGTCTGGCTTGATTTCCTGGAGTATGGACTGGTTTGATCTTCTTGCAGTCCAAGGCACTCTCAGAATTTTCCTCCAACACCACAGTTCAAAAGCATCTATCTTCCTTCGCTCAGCCTTCCTTATGGTCCAGCTCTCGGAGCCATAGGTTACTACGGGGAATACCATTGCTTTAACTATGCGGACCTTTGTTGTCAGTGTGATGTCTCTGCTCTTAACTATTTTATCAAGATTTGCCATTGCTCTCCTCCCAAGAAGTAGACGTCTTCTGATTTCCTGGCTGCAGTCAGCGTCTGCAGTAATCTTTGCGCCTAGAAATACAAAGTCTGTCACTGCCTCCACTTTTTCTCCCTCTATTTGCCAGTCATCAATCAAGCTGGTTGCCATAATCTTGGTTTTTTTGAGGTTTAACTGTAACCCAGCTTTTGCACTTTCTTCTTTCACCTTCGTCATACGGTTCCTCAACTCCTCCTCGCTTTCAGCCATCATCCACTTTGCAGTACTGTACTTTATATAATATTATCCTTCAATATAAACAGCTGTTATATAAATGTTTCTGGTGGCATAAAGTCCATCTCTTCTTCTATCCCCTTGAGGGTTATGAAAAAAAAGGATGCATAAGTTGGTGTATAATCAATAGCAAGACTGTTTTAATAATGTAACATGGCTTTAGCTGGTTGAAGAATTGCTTTATCGCTTCCATCGGTATGGTTTCCTATCCTATTATATTTTGCTTTTGTCTGATACACTCTTTGTGAATTGTCTTGAAAGCCTGGTTCATATTTAAAGGAGCATATACTGTAGGTATGTTTTAAATGAATAAAGGGCATTTCTTCAAGCTGGTGGAGGGAGAGGGAAAGAACAGCTTGTCCATCATCCCCAGAGAACCTCTCTGAACCTCTGATTTATTTATAACTTCTAACAGATGTGCAAATATGCTTCATCCAGAGGAGCACCAAAATCTGTGTTTTGTTAGTATCAGGCAGGATTGTATGAGCTCACAAAAATTACTAGCCTGAAAAAAGTGGAGCATAAAAGGACTTGTATTCAGCGCACTCATGATTGCCATGGAGAAGAAAAATATCCATCATCCATCACAATAGATGCCCAGTATGATTAGCTGCTTCGTTGTGTGCATGTGCGTGTGTTTACACACGTACACACGCACACCCACACACAATTAATAAGCTTGTTGAGCAGGGAGTAAGACATCTGAAGGCTAAATTTCTCTTGCTCTTCAGCTACAAGCTCACCCACAGAACCAAAGCAATTTGAAGAGAGGAAATATGGAGAGATCCATCTGTCTTTCACCAGTCAATCCATTTACCTGCATGGAATTGTAGGCACAACTACAGGAGATTTCTGTTTACTTTGCTGCTGAAACAGAATACAACCTGAAAGCAGATTTGGTTTCTATCAGATTGTCAACCAGATGATGTAATGTGGAAAGTGTCAAGTTCTATATTGGTGGCCTTCTTTTTTTTTTAAGTAGGTAAGTGTGTTCATGCTAGGGAAAGTGGAAGGCAAAAGGAAGAGGGGCCGACCAAGGGCAAGATGGATGGATGATATTCTGGAGGTGACGGACTCGACCTTGGGGGAGCTGGGGGTGACGACGGCCGACAGGAAGCTCTGGTGTGGGCTGGTCCATGAAGTCACGAAGAGTCGGAAGTGACCGAACAAATAAACAACAAAAAAGTGTGTTCATCATGCAGTAAAGGGTGTTTAATTAAATATTCTAATTCAGAGCTTTCCAAACTGTGTGTCGCGACACAAAAGTGTGTCGCCACACACAGCGTGGTGTGTCGCCACACCACCCGGAAGCGGCGGCGCGCGCATGCACGGCAGCCGCCATGCACGTGTGCGCTGCCGCACGCCCCCCACGCTGCCACACGCCCCTCCCACGCCACCGTGCACAAGTGTGCCGCCACACGCCCCCCCGCGCCACCGCCGTGCATGTGCGCACCGCCGCACGCCCCCCCCACGCCGCCGCACGCCCCCCGCGCCGCCGCACGCCCCCCTGCGCCGTCGCCGTGCGCGTGCGTGTTGCCGCCGCCGCCGCCGGGTGTGTCACCAGCGGCAGCACTTTGGAAAGCCCTGTTCTAATTATTTTATGGTGACCTAAGGAAATGAAAGTTAGAAAATAATATTAAAATGTTTCAATGAAGCGACTGTAATTTTCCATTCTTTCTCTGTTTGTAAGAGCATGAAAGCAAAGAAATAAAAAGAGACAGTGCAGAACACAACTTTTAACAGAAAGCACGTGGATTTTTGATACGCATCTGCAGTGCGCTATGTGGGTTCAGCCGCTTATCCAATGTATAGATGACATTGTTCAGATGTATTCTTAAGTAAGCATGATGTACACTAGCCTAGGCATTTTCTAGAGAAGTGAAGGACTAAGAATTACACAGTTGCACCAACAATTAAGAGCAAAAAGATTGAAAACTTGAAGCTCTAAAAAAAGAGGCCAACATCCTTCTCAGGTACAGTAGCTTAAGCACACACATGCATACAAAGACAACAATTTTTTAAACTCAATCAATATTTCAATAGAGCATCAAGACCTTCTGAGCTTTCACTTATTTCAGTCCCTTTATCTTGCATATTTTCACCTGAAATCACCTGAGACTTGGTACTTTCCTAAGATTTCATTCATAAAATAAAATAAATTTTATATTTAATTTTGGAGGCATGTGAATGCTATAAGGGCACCACAGACACCCTAGTTCCTAAAGATGACACATTAAAGATTACATATTTACCATTGCTAACATATTTCCCCTTAACACAAAATATCATGCCTTGAAGTTCATCACTATACTGCGATGCATATTTCTGATAAACATTTGCACCTACCTTTCTAAGTTTCCGCATCAATTTTCCATAGGATACCAGAATGACCAATAAGGGCATTATGAAACAAGTGGTGAAGAAGGTAATAATGAAAGTATGATCATTATATTCTCCAGAATACCTATAAAATACAGAGGCATGTAAGTCTGTTAGGTTCTGTTAGATGAGAAGCGGTTAGATAAAGGCTACTTCCCTGAGTTGCCTTACCAGTTGGGTTCACAAGTGGTCCCAATCTTGCTGGTAGTATAGCTGCTCCACCCCACTGTTGGAGGGATGGTCCATATAAAGGAGAAAACCCGCACAAAGGCTATCCCCAGAGCGGCGTGCTTCCCCTTGAAGTGCACATTTCCCAGGGGAAGTCAAATGACTACATAGTGCTCAAATGCAAGCAGAGCGAGTGACCAGAGGGCAACTATTCCTGTAACAAGAATAAGAGCTACTACAGAGCAAGAAGATAAATCAGTACAGTTTAGTCAATAAGTACAGTACAGTTTAGTTTTTCAGCAAGAAAACCTAAGTTCAGAATTCCACTTATGGGACCATCTAAAGCCGTCTTCCTGGTCCATCAATACATTGCCTAGACTGATTGGTGGCTGTTATTTTCCAGAATTTCAGACAGAAGTTTTTCTCAAGCCAAGCTGAATACACCAAAGGTTGAAACTGTAACTTTGGCCACCCAAAACATGTCCCTTTATTCATGAGCCTTGGCTTTTCCCAAAACTGATTCAAGAGACTGAGTCTGAGGCATTTGGTAAGTATAATTTGTGCCTTGACACTGATCCAGGTTTCTTGGCCACGAAGCTCTCTGGGCAATTTGGGGCCAAACTATTTGACCCAGGATCATTACAATCAAAGGAGGGAAATGGAGCCCACCTTGATTTCTGTGGTGGAAAGTTGTGATACAAATCAGTACACAAGACCCAAAGGCTGAAAGTAAATGTCAGAGCATTCAAATAGCCTTGCCGCTTCAGTCCCAAACAGTGTGAATGTCTGGAATGTGAACTATTTGAAAAAGTATACAGCACAATCTGTTTCTGGTCCTGCGTGACCCCCACAGTGCAACACTGACATGGAGATGAAGTTCAGGCACAGAGGCTTTAGATCAGGGATTGAGGATAGAAGTATAGTAATTATTGGAAGGACTGACACTGAAAATGGAATCCTTATTTTGAATTTTCTTTCTCTACCTCCCTCCATATTTAGACACGCTTCCCTGGGTGCTCACATCATCGCCCTTATCATCAACTTTCCTGTCTGCTGACATCATATGATGATGTAGCACAGCATGTTATTGGTTACCATGTGCATAAGAGAACCATGTCAGAACATGGAGAGGCCATAGACATCCATAACTAATCATGACACCAGAATGATAGAACGTGCATTGTGACATCACAACAAATACTCTATTCTTTTATACTTGTGATGACACATGTCAATTCATAAGGGGCCACAGTTTACATCAAAACAATGCAATGATGTTTCATCATTCCCCAGCCACAGATACCAACAGGAGCCGTGTGTCCTTTTTCCCCAATGTTGCCCCGAGGCCTCTGGAGCTTCAGTTGTTGGTAAAATCAGGTTCCAGAATTAGATGAAGCATTTTTTATTGAAATTTAATGTGCTGAATACATTAGGTTTCATTATAATTTGGGCAGATTGTTCACCTAACACAGAGTTGTAGATTTAAAAAAAAAAATTACCTTAACGCAACTTAAACATCAAGGCTCCTGTACTATGCATTATCATTGAGTGGGGAAGTTCTATAGTACCTCTCTATTTCATGTAATTCAGATCCTGTATTACATTATAGTTGCCTATACTTTACTTCTCCCCCTACCCTATATGAATAATGACTAAACAGGTCCTTTGTTAGCAACGTAATAGGCAAGAATTGGCATTTCTCCTGGTGAAATATCTCAATTCTAGCATAGCTTGGAATGACAAGAAAAAAAAGGGAAGATTGCAGAAGAAGCTGGTGTTACTGCACAAAAAGCTTAGTGAAAATCTGAAAAAGGGCATAGGCAGTGGGAAAAGGAACCAATCACCAAGAAAGAGTACCTCTAGGTTGCCCGAAAATTGTAGAAAGGTTGTCAGGAAATCTAAAGCTCATGGTGAACTGAGGTTAGCAAACAACAACAAAATGAAATTCCTCAGACATGTTCAGTACCAAAGTAAGGGAAATGTATCAGCTGCTCAGTTCAGATGGGAAAATTCTAACAGGTAACAAAGAAAAAGCAATTTCTATTTCTATTTCAGAATGAGCTGAAAAGAACACAGAGTGCTCAGGGAATATCTACTGATCTTGGAACAACTAATCTTATCTTTTGATTGGGTAATCCCTTTAGTGGATTATGGGAATTCTGTGGACATAATATATCTTGACTTCAGCAAAACATTTGACAAATGACCCTATGACATTCTGATTAGCAAGCTAGCTAAATATTAGGGCTATACAAACCATTCCACAAGGTCCTTCTCAAAACACCCTTTCAAACCCTTGCTCAAATATTAAGGTATCTGCATACTCTTGAAACTTTACTACAGGCATGCCAATGGTCTCCCTACTGCATCCAAGCATAATAGGGGAAGAATAGAGGTCTTTGTGGACGATATAGGATGGGATGGGACTGGGGGGCTACCAGAAGAAAATTGGGCAGAGAAACTTTCCACTAAGTTATCTTATTTTAGCATCCAAACCATTATTATCAGCAATATTGTTAGTATTAACAATTATTGGTTTCATATACTTAATATAAAACAAGAGAACAAAAGAAGAGAACACTAGTTTCTGGGTTGTTTTTTGTTTTTTTGCAATGGTATATACTTACCCAATTAGTGGTTTAATATCACAAGTTTCATTCCAAAAAAAAATATACACATTGAATCCAATGAGGAAAAGTTAAATGTCTTCTTGACCCTCCTAATTAAATCAGAGGAAATGTGAGCTTCCACCTCCCCCCGCTCCTATGCCTTATTTATTGCAAAGATGATTTTTCCTGAAAACTAGACACAAGGAAAATGTATCTATTGGTTTTGCTGGAAATTTTCTGCAGCATTCAATACCATTGATACCTTTCCAGCACATCTAATTGATATGAGAATTAGGGCACTATTTTACAGTTCTTCTCATTGGCTAGTTACCACTTACTTTTTTGCTGAATATATTGCTGATGTTATCTGCACTGCTGAACAATTCAGCACTGTATTATGGTTGCTAGAAGATAGAGCTAAAAATTGGCATTTCCCCTGGAATGGTTGAAAGAGATAGTGTTGATTGATAGCCCAACAATATAACACAACTACTTTGGATCTCATAGGCAGAAATTGCTGGGCAGAATAAACTTTTCATAGCCAACTTAAAACATAGAACAATTATGTTTCCCACTGAGACCCAGGAAAAGACAGTGTAATTGACCTGGCCACTCTGAAGCCCACTTAGTAGCCTTGGCCAAGGTTCTATCCCTTAAGCCTCACAGGGTTGCTATGAGAGAAGAAAAGGAAATTACCCTTCATACCTCACCTCAGGGGGCAGCCAATCCAGCTGATCTTGTCTGGCCCAAGACCTAAGTAGGATTAGCCCTGGTTAGTACTCGGAGAGAGGCCCTCGGGGACAATCAGGGCTGTAAACTGGACTGGGAAGTTGAAAAAGGGACCAGGAAGAAGACTGTAGCAAATTACTTCTATATTTTTACCAAGAAGTAAGTCTACATGGATATATTCCTTGAGTCACCTGGAGTCAAGCTTCACTCCAAGAAGACTTTACTTACAATACAGAATAGCCCAATGCTTAGTCTTAATCAAACATAATTTTATTGAAACAGTATGTCAGAGTTCGGCAGACCTCTGCCATTCATACAAGTACGTGCTAACCGACATGCGGAAATAGACTCGCAACTGACAAGCAGCCGAAGCCAACGTAACGAGCTGTGAAACGGAACGTATCAGCCCAGGAAGGACTGTCTAGTGAAGCTGGAGCCAAGTACTTCACACATCAACTTCAAAAGGACAATGGGGGGATAAATGTTTAAATGTAACATACCATGCCATGCCAATTCATTCACGTCTTTGTTCCTGCACCTATGTACTTCAATAAACCTCTTTACTTTTAAAGAAGCCTGCGTTTCGGAGCTTTCTTGAGAAAGGAGAATTTGATAGACATCGTTGGGAGCAGTCCTTACATAAAGACGTGAATCAATCCTGACCACGTATCCTGAGGAATATCCCGGCAAAATTCGGTGAGCTCCCCAGTTGAAAGCGGTCCCACCACCGGGGGGGGGGGATTTTTTTTCCACCCACGGAGCAGAATGGAGTCAGTAGCAGCAGCGGAGACTCTCGGGGTAGCCGGAACCAGCGCGGCAGCTGTCCGGGCGTTGGAGGCAACCCAGCGAGCGGAGTCGTCCCCTACAGAGACTACTGAACAGCGAGAAAATAAGAAATCACAAAAGAAGGAGGTAAACCTCATGGCCCTCAGCAATCCCAAGCCTACCCCGGCGGGATGGTCTATCGCAGTCGGGGAAGGGCTGAAAGGAAAAGGAGGGAAAGCCAAGAAAAGGGTCACCCAGACCCATCGAATCGAAGCCCTGGAGAACCAGATGGCACACCTGAGCCTAGAGGTAGGGACGATGAACAAAAAATTGGACTCCATGGGGGGGGCCATTGAACAGTTGTTAAGAGCCCTAGAGGGACCTAGGGAGGCAGAAAGGAGCCCAACAGGCTCCGACAAAGAGGAAGAAATCGTAGAGTCAAGTGGGGAAAACGAGGAGAGGGAGGAAGAAACACTATTCTATGGGCAGCTTCCATACAGCCGAACTCCTGTAACCCCAGACTACGATCATCGCAGAACCTCTTTGAGAGCCCATGCCCCAAGCGGGGTTAACGAACTAAAAATGAAATTCGATGGGGACCCAAGGAAATTAGCATGTTTCCTAACACACATTCAGGGGTTTATGGAGGAATTCGAGCATACCTTCCAAACGGAGGTGAGCAAGGTGCGTTATGTCTCCAGTTTTCTAAGGGGAGAGGCGGGTGACTGGCTAGTGAGTCTCCACGACTGCGGAGCCAGCGAGCTGAGGAACTTTCAGAAGTTTATGTACGCACTCAGACAGAGATTTGAAGATACGCTATCTAAAATCTCAGCGAAGACTCGAATTCAAAATTTAAGACAAGGCAACAGAACAGTAGCGGAATACGCTATGGACTTCAAGAAACTCCTATCGAAATTACCTGACTGGCCTGAATCCTTCAAAGTCCAGCACTTTCAATACGGATTACGACAGGAAATTATAGAACTAGCCATAACGAGAGATGACCCGGGGACGTTAGAAGGATGGATTCAACTGGCTGGGAAAGTGGAAAACAGCACAATGCAGCTCCAGAACATAAAAAGTTTCAACTCCATGCGCAAGAAACCTGGGACCTCTTTCACTCAACCCCGCAAATTCACCAAGCAACGGAATTGGGAGGAGGAGAAAGAATGCCGTACGAAAGATGGGCTATGCTTTCGTTGCGGCAAAGAGGGTCACCGGATAAGCAATTGCCCACAAACCAAGACGAACGCCAAAGAGAAAATCCCATTGAAAAAGGCACCTGACACCAAAGAAAGCAAGACTGCAACGGCGAAGTACAAAGGAGCGGCGGCAGCAACCGTGGGGAGACGGGACTGGCAACAGGGGAGCAGCGAGTCCGACACCTCAAATGATGACTTCGAGCCGGCGGAAAACTACAACGGCCTGTGCTAAAGTGCGCCGCAGGACAGGCCTTCACCATTGGGCGCAACGGGGGGGCAGGTGTCCCAAAATGCCCCACGATGAACGTTAAGGTACAGTTGCAAACTTTGGATGGGACGGGACAATTGTGGGGGGTGGCCATGCTGGACTCTGGGTGTTCCAGATGTTTGATACACCCAAAAATAGCAACCAAACTGAAACTCAGGTTGGTTAAAATGCAGACACCCATCACGTTCTGCCAATTGGATGGGTCCGAAATGAAGGGGGGCCCAATCGAATTCACCACTGAAGACATACAAATGTCTGTGGGGACATGTAGAGACATTACGCTTCATAGTCGCACCCATTGCTGCGCGACATATCGTGTTAGGACTCAAATGGCTCAGGAAAAGAAACCCTAGAGTGGACTGGGCGTCTGGGGAAATTGAGTTCTTTGATGGGCTTTACAAAGCGGTTGAAGAAACAAATGGAGTAAGTGAATTGGAATGGGGGCGGCTGGCACGGTACACGAGGGGATGGAACAATGGGAGGAGGATCAAGACGAGGAGGGGGAGACGCTCCCAGACACAATCCCGGAGGTCTACACCTCCGTGGGTGAGGTGTTTGGGCAAAAAGTATGCGAACAGGAACCCCCCCACAGGGCTTCAGACGCAACGGTTGATTTGATCCCTGGGGCCCCCTTCCCAAAACCCAAAATGTATGCGATGACCCAGAAAGAATTAGGTGAGCTACGTAAATTCATCGATAAAAATTTGGCAAGGGGTTTTATTGAACCCTCAAACTCACCTTTAGCTGCCCCTGTACTTTTCCGGAAAAAGAAGGATGGGTCCTTACGGCTTTGCACAGACTACAGGGGGTTAAATGCTATTTCAGTGACCAACCAGTACCCTCTCCCACTCCTCAAAGACATGCTAGCGCAATTGGCAAAAGGCAAAATTTTTACCAAGCTAGATGTGCGAGAAGCATACTATCGAGTACGCATACGGGAAGGGGACGAATGGAAAACGGCATTTAACTGCCCATTGGGTCAATATCAGTATCGGGTTCTCCCGTTTGGGATTGCGGGAGGACCGGGCATATTCATGCGACTAATTAATGAGGTTTTATATGAGTTTCTCTACCAAGGGGTAATTGTGTATTTAGACGACATCTTGATTTTTTCTGATAACCTGGAGGAACACACACAACTAGTTAAGAGAGTGTTAGAGAAATTGCTTGAGGCTAAACTATATGTCAAATTGGAAAAGTGTGAATTCCACAAGGACAGCTTAGACTTCCTAGGCTATAGGATATCTCACAGAGGCATTGAAATGGACCCGGGGAAAGTAAAAGCAGTGTTAGAGTGGGAACCCCCCCGAACCCGCAGACAACTCCAAGCCTTTTTGGGTTTTGCGGGGTTCTATCGCCAATTTATTCACGGGTTCGCCCAGATTGCACTACCCTTGACGGACCTATTGAAAACAAAAGGAAAGGGGGCCAAGGGGAAATCACCCAGTACTAGACTAATTTGGACCACGGAATGCCAGGAGGCATTCGACAAACTCAAGGCTCTATTCACAGAGGAACCCATCCTCAAACACCCGGAAGTGGAGAAGCAATTCATAATTCACACGGATGCTTCCCACAATGCCATTGGGTCAATACTGCTTCAATTCGATGAGGCAAAGAAATTGAGACCGTGCGCTTACATTTCCAAAAAATTCAGCGAAACGCAAAAAAGATGGCATGTTTGGGAGAAGGAAGCATTCGCTGTCAAACACGCACTAGACACATGGCGCCATCTCTTGGAGGGGGCGACCATCCCTTTCCAGGTCTGGACGGACCACAAAAACCTAGAGGCACTCAAATCCCCCAGGAAACTGAATCACAAGCAATTGCGGTGGGCTGAATTTTTCAGGAAATTTAACTTCACCCTGCAATACTTTCCGGGGGGAAAGAACCTCCTAGCAGATGCGTTGTCACGACTACCCCAACACGATGGTAAAGTTGAGGGGCTGGTAGAAACACTATTCCCTAAGCAAGCACACACACCTCAACAACCAGGCGAACCCTCGGAACAGGGCTGCCAGGCGACCAGGCTAGACGGTACAGCAAACACACTCACCCCCACGCTCGCACACACATCGCCACAGGCAGGTGAGCCAGCAGAACGGGGGGGGGGGGGGAAACGAACAGGTTAGAAGGGAATCTAGCTCTCACTCGCAGCAAAGCCAAGGCAGCAGAGGAAAACCCTTTTGAAGCTAAGCTATGAACAGAAACACTGTCTGACGACTGGTGGAGGGAGAACAGACATACGCTCACTGAAAGCAACGGGCTGTGGTGGAAGGAAGGAAAGGTGTACGTCCCCAAAGGACTTAGGAAGGGGGCATTAGAGAAAACACACGACCACAAAACGGCTGGCCACTTCGGGTTTGTTAAAACACTACATTTGATCAGGAATAAGTTTTGGTGGCCAACCCTGCGCAAGGACGTAAAGGAATATGTAGCCTCTTGCCCAGTATGCGCCACAGCAAAGCGGGTGATGGGGAAACCCACAGGGCTACTGCAACCGGTGGCCAACCCTACACAACCATGGAAACAAATCGCCATGGATTTTATCGTGGACTTACCCACGAGCAGCAAGAAAACGGCAATCTGGGTGGTCACTGACCTATTTTCCAAGCAAGCACATTTCATTGCATGCAATGGGATTCTGAACGCACACAAATTGGCTAAATTGTTCATTCAACACATCTACAGAGCCCACGGTACGCCCGAACGCATAATAAGCGACCGCGGAAGTACCTTTACGTGCAAATTCTGGCGGGCATTTTTAAAATTGATTCGTTCTAGCCAGGGGTTAAGCTCTGCGTTCCACGTGTGTACTGACGGATCGTCTGAACGCATTAACTCCATACTAGAACAGTACCTAAGATGCTACATTAGCTATCAACAGAATGATTGGGTGGAGTTATTACCTTTCGCTGAAGTAGCATACAATAACTCCATCCATCAAAGCACGGGTTTCTCACCGTACCAAATCGCAACGGGGCAGGACTTTGTCACTATCCCCGAACTCGCGCTGACCCAAGTAATGGAAGGGTCCATCCCTTTACAGGCAGACGAGTGGATCGCTAAAATAAAGAGTAATTGGCCGGTGATGATGAAAACCCTCGAGGACGCAAAAGCAAATTACAAAAAATACGCTGACAGGAAAAGAGCGGCGGAATGGGAACTCAGAGTGGGAGATAAAGTGTATCTCTCCACAAAGAACTTGCGCTCCACACAGCCATCTAAAAAACTCGCACCCAAATTCATTGGACCGTTCACTATTGTAACTGTAATCAACCCAGTGACGGTTAAACTGCAACTCCCCAAAGCATTGAAACATGTCCACCCAGTTTTCCACATCAGCTTACTAAAACGTTATAAACCATCTGACTGGCACCCCGAAGTGGCCGAGCCAACACCGACACTAGTCAATGGGGAACCACATTTTGAAATTGACAAAATTCTAGACAGTAGACGACATAAAGGACAGCTGCAGTACTTAGTGAAATGGCAACACCTCCCGATCGGGGACAGAGAGTGGGTTGCTCAAAAACACATGCAAGCCCCAGAGATGATCAGAAACTTTCACAAAGAATTCCCGGACAAACCACGTTAACCAATTAAACGATTTACTGTACAATTATTGATCTGACCCAGAAGGTACCAAGTGTAAAAATGTATATACATTCCAAGGGGAGGGGGGATTTTCTTGGACGGGCGGCATGTCAGAGTTCGGCAGACCTCTGCCATTCATACAAGTACGTGCTAACCGACATGCGGAAATAGACTCGCAACTGACAAGCAGCCAAAGCCAACGTAACGAGCTGTGAAACGGAACGTATCAGCCCAGGAAGGACTGTCTAGTGAAGCTGGAGCCAAGTACTTCACACATCAACTTCAAAAGGACAATGGGGGGAGAAATGTTTAAATGTAACATACCATGCCATGCCAATTCATTCACGTCTTTGTTCCTGCACCTATGTACTTCAATAAACCTCTTTACTTTTAAAGAAGCCTGCGTTTTGGAGCTTTCTTGAGAAAGGAGAATTTGATAGACATCGTTGGGAGCAGTCCTTACACAGTACTATGAACAGGGAGTTAGAACAATTTACTGCTAAATGTAACCTAGGAAGTAACTGCTGTTGCTGGAAAAGCCACTACAGGGATACTAAGCTGATTGGAAAATTTGTAGGATCCATTTGATACTGGAAGGTTTTTTTGTGTGTGTAACCCTAGATGCAAACTAATTGACCAGTGGAATCACAATAATAATCAGCTAAGAACATTATAGTTGCCTTGAGTTACAATACCATTATTTGACAGGGAGACATACTTCATCATGATCACTTCAAATTACATTATGATGAAAGTGGGTTTTATTCCCCAACCCTCTAAAAAACTGTTTTTCTTCCAGTCTTTTAAGAGAGAAATCTATGAACATATGCACATGAACACAGACATAGTTTTTTTAAGGGACTGCCTTGCAGGATATACTTTTTTCTGGCATCAGAAATGAAAGCTGCTGCTAAGAGATCTTCTTGTGTATGATTCAATCACCAACATCAGCATTAGCAAATGCCAACTTGGCAGTATTAACAAATGCAAACTGTGTACACACTGTGAAGTTTGCAGATTGTGTACACAGATTCCTTTTACCTGGTCCATTACGACACAAAAGACAGGTGTTAAAAGTGCAAATGCCACTTGTTTTAAAGGCTGTGAAAAGACAGAAACTTTCCTCTTAACCAAAGAACGTGACGGCAAATCCCTCCAGGATGCAGGCCCAACGGCCCATATAAAAATAACCCTTCAGATTAGTTAGAAAGCTGACTGTGCCCCCAAGCAGAGATACAAGGAAGTCAGCCACTGAGAGATTCACGAAGACATAGCTGAGAGGTTGCCTCAACTGTTTGAATTTAAGAGTGATGAGGACGACAGTGAAATTTTCAAACAGGGACAAGGAGGTCACCAAGAACATCAGAGCAGAGAGTAGATGGAAATTCCAGGATTCAATGAAGTCCAATGGTTGTGAGAAGGGATCCGCTTGCATAGGGATGACAAACTTGCATAGGCATCTAACTGCAAAGACCCATTTTCAGATTCTCTCCTTGCTCCATCCATGTCTATCTTTCACCACAGAAGAGCAAGTAATATTAGGAAAAAATTAGTCCATTCAGATTTTATTCCTAAAATGAATCATGTCTCCCAGTACTAGAAATTTGTTTCTTTGTTTTAAAAAGCATCACATCTAGCACACTGGCAAAACAAAGCTCCACATGAAAAGATGTTTGGCACTTACAGTGGGTTCAACTCGAAACAAAACAGCAGCAGAAAAGCAGCTTGGTCCCCTTCATTTTTTCTCTTTCAACTGCACTGCCTCCCGACCAGTGAGGATTAAAAGATCGGCAGTGTTTCTGCATGCGAGTCTTTCATGCCAGACATAGCAATGCAGGAATGGCCCCACCAGCATCTAATCCAAAGGCAACCAATGAGCCACAGGTAGAAAGGAGCAACTGATCCTTCTTTTCCATCCTTGGGACTCTCATCCTACTTCTTCTCCAAAGCTCAAGGATCTGTTTGCTTTCAGAGTTTCAAACTCTGGTACTGCTAATACATGAATACCAAATGCTCACAGCTGAACTGTAGTCTATGAAGGTTCTCAGTCATCCAGGTGGAATTGTCTGTAGCTTGAATCATGTCAACTGGATTTCTATTTTCTTCTATGAGAACCTTCATAGACATATTGCCATACATTTTGGGGATGAAACCCTGAAGTTGGTAAGGAAATTCGAGAAGACAGCAAGAAAGGTGGCAGACTATAGAAACCACCTACGTTTTAACCTCAGATGCAGACAACAGAGACTCATCCCGACAAGCCTACGCCTGCAATCTACAGTTAAGGGTCACAGAGCAGAGCAGATCCTGCAGCAGGCACAAAGACATCTTCTAAATGAAAGAATAAGGCAAGTCCACTTCACCATTGATGCCCTGCAATACAATTTTGAAAACCTTCACCAGGAACTCACAGCCACCCTTCCTGACCCAATCCTGGATAGAGTTATTCAGCTTGGCAATAAAGTACAGCTGGCCCAGCATCACAAGACAAAGGAGAGGCAAACTAAGAAATTTGACATTCTTCTTTCTCGCAGCAAGCAGAAACAAGGAACTGGAGAAACCGCTGGGAGGAACAACAACAACAGGACCACAGAGGACAAAAAGAACATGTGGGTGAAAAATCTCTCAGACAGAGAACTTACCCAACCAGAGAGAGATGTCCTAGCCAAAGGTCTTAATTTTGCCATCACTCCCAAGCAAGTTCCGGTTGTGGAGCTCATTACAGCCACAGAATCTGCCATCCACAACAACCACCTACCTTTTGAAGAAGCAGAACAACTCCGGCTTAAAATATCTGCAGCTCTGTCCAGTGCTCAACCTCCTCCCCCCAACCTTACCGTCCAAGAGAGGAGAGCCCTGACAGCCCTCAGCAAAGATGAAACCATCACCATTTTACCTGCTGACAAAGGAAGATGTACAGTGGTTCTAAACACTGCAGACTACCACAATAAAATTACCTCACTTTTGGAGGATCACCATACATATGAAAAACTGAAAAGAGACCCCACCAACAATTACAAGAAAAAGGCAATAGACAGTTTGAAACAATTGGAACATGATGGCTCCATCGATAGGATTACCTACCACCGTCTGTATCCTGGAGAAGCCATCCCCTGCATCTACGGACTTCCTAAGATCCACAAGGAAGGAACACCCCTCCGACCCATAGTCAGCAGCATCAATTCGGTAACATACAACATTGCCAAACACCTCTCTACCATACTAGCACCTCTAGTTGGACACTCTGAACACCA
Source organism: Charina bottae (assembly GCA_023362775.1). Lineage (NCBI taxonomy): Eukaryota > Metazoa > Chordata > Lepidosauria > Squamata > Charinaidae > Charina > Charina bottae. Next base: position 68,307,809 of record JALMGJ010000005.1, on the reverse strand, counting down.
CATCCATAATTCGGAAGAATTTGTTTCCAAAGCAAAGATCCTGAAACTGGATACAGATGAAACTATGGTCTCCTTTGATGTGTCCTCCCTTTTCACCAGCATCCCCACCACTCATGCTCTATCCGCTGTCAGGAAGAGACTAGAAGAGGACAGCACCCTGGAAAGGAGAAGCCATCTCAACCCAAACCAGATCTGCCATCTTCTGGACCTGTGTCTTAACACCACTTATTTCACATACAGAGGTGACTTTTACAGACAAAAACACGGCTGTGCCATGGGTTCTCCTGTGTCACCCATTGTGGCCAATTTATACATGGAAGAAGTGGAGAAGAAAGCACTCAACACATTCCAGGGAACGGTGCCCACCCACTGGTTTAGGTATGTGGATGACACCTGGGTCAAAATCAAGGCCCAGGAAGTACAGGCCTTCACGGACCATATAAACACTATAGATGCCAACATTAGCTTCACCAGAGAAGACACCAAGGACAACAGACTGGCATTCCTAGACTGTGAAGTCCTCATTGGGACCGGTGGCAAGCTAGAAATAGGGATCTACAGGAAACCCACACACACAGATCAATACCTGATGTTTGACTCCCACCATCCACTGCAGCACAAACTAGGAGTCATCAGGACATTGTCACACAGAGCAGAAACCATCCCCACCTCCATGGATTCCAAAAAGAATGAAAAGCAGCATCTGAGAACAGCTCTGCAGGCCTGTGGATATCCAAATTGGGCCTTCACTAAATCTAAGTCTACCAGACCTAAAACAGCGACAGATAGGGCTGAGACTCAGAGTAAACGGAAGAACCTGGTCATTCCTTACATGGCTGGCGTGTCTGAAAAGATAAAACGGATATTTGGCAAACACCACATACCTGTATATTTCAAACCCACCAACACACTGAGACAGAGGCTTGTACACCCCAAAGATCAAACTCCAAAACACAAGGAAAGCAATGTAGTGTATGCAATCCAGTGCAGTGAGGAGTGCTCTGAACTCTACATTGGAGAAACCAAACAACCTTTGTACAGGAGGATGGCCCAACACAGGAGAAGTAACACCACAGGACCAGAGTCAGCAGTTTATCTTCATCTAAAGGAAAAAGGACACTCATTTGAGGACATTAATGTTCACATTTTAGACAGAGAAGATAGGTGGTTTGAGAGAGGGGTCAAGGAATCCATTCATGCCAACTTGGAAAATCCTTCCTTGAATAGAGGTGGGGGCCTCAGGCATAACCTTTCCCCTATCTTCCTTCCTGCTTTGTCTTCTGTGCCTAGGAAGATTAAGACCATTTCACAAGCTCAACAGCAGCAGGGTAATCTTAACGATCCTCCTTTAGATGATAAAGGGACTTAGAAACAAACATCTCAAAATAACCATGACCTAGCCCCAGGTGCAAGGTCACACAGCCAGCCTAGAAACATATTTAAGGATTCCCTTACTAACTTTACTCAGACTGAAGAAGCTCCTTGGATAAGGAGTGAAACGTTTCCACTAAGAAAATAGAAATCCAGTTGACATGATTCAAGCTACAGACAGCTGAACTGTAGCAACAGCTGTCGCTGTTTCCAATGGATAATCATTGTGGCAATGACAGCATTTCCCATAATTTCTGCCCTCTTTTTCTCCAGTCCTGTAGGCAAGTAATTCTAATTAATAAAATGATTTTGAAGGTTTGAGAGTTGTTTTATATACATAATCCTTCCATCCCCATTTCAATAAACATAAAAGAGACTGTCCTGTCTTTTTTATTTAAAGGTTGAACCTTTATAAATTGCCCTTCAAGGGCAATTCTTGGGCTCATGAAATTAGCCTCTGAAGATGAGGAGTTGATCTCAGGCAAGGAGACAGAAGAATCTAAAGCAGTGCATTCCTTTATGCAACCATTTTAAACATTAATTGTGATGCAGAGATCCCGAAATTCTCTCAGAATATTTCACATTTTGTTGGTTTGTTTATTCCGTTTGTAGAGTTACCTACTTGGCACCTAACTCTAGGTGATGAAAATCAAATTAAAACAGCAGTAAAATCAAACAGAGCATTGAAAAATGTCACACCTGGGGCAGCACATGTCTCCAACACAATATGGATTTGAGGAATGTCTTGACTCTGTGTTTGGTTTAGAGAAAAGAAATCCAAGTGGCAGATATGGACAACCTCGGTGCTTCCCAAGTTGGTGCTTCCCTACTCCCTGGTCTCATCTTTACATCTCAGATGGGACTCCCAATTGTGGAGGGAGAGGGAGCCATTGGGGTTAGAAGTTGACCTCAGTCTTGACCCTTGCCAAGATTGGTGCCTTAACGTGACTCCCGCTGCCAATCCCTGTGACTTCTCATTGCTCACGCTCACCACTTACCTGCCATCTTTCACTGGAGAACACGAGGAAATAGAAACAAAAGTGACTAACAGGAATTCACCTCTCCTGGTTTCTCTCCATGCAGACTGGACCCAGAGAAACAGGACAGGCACAATTTATTTATTTTTATTCTTGTCTTTACAATTTATCAGCCACCTTTCTTTCAGGAGCTCAAGGAGACACACACAGTGTTCCGTCCTCCCATTTCTTCCCTGCAAGAACCATCTGATGAAGTTGGTTGAGCTGAGAGAGAACGGCTGGCTCACAGTCCCCCAGTAGGCTTCAGTGGCTGACAGTAGACTTGAACCTGGGCATCCTTGGTGCCAGTGCAAGACTTTGGGCACTACACCACACTGGCTCTCCAAACTGGCAGTAGGGGGTGCATTGAAATTCCCTGGTTATCATCCAAGTAGTAACCAGGCCCAATCTTGCTTAGCTTCTGAGCCCAGGCAATTGCAGCCTGATACTGCCAACTGCAAAATATGAACACAGTCCCATTATCAGTGTTGAAAAAAGATTTAACTACCAACCCAGTTGTTTCTTACAGATAGGCCAGAGAAAGACCATCTTCTTCTTTGCCCTCATTAACCATGCAACTATGCTGCAATAATTGCTTGTATAAAGAGTTGCAGTGTTAGCTATAGTACTAATATAGTCATTAAGATGACTGATTTTTCAAGGATGTGCATGATACACATTTTAAACGTTAAACTATTCCTAGCTGTAATGATTCTTTCATTTCAAACACCTTTTAAATGTTATGTATTTTCTTACACACCCTTCCCATGATGCTTGGTAATGCTAGAAAATTTGTCACATGGCTGAAACAAAAGGTACTTCTCCTTCCCACTTTAACCAAGCACTTCCTGAAAACTGTAGTAAATGCACTCCATGCGGCCCACCTTTTCCGAAGTTAGCAGGGACAGTATATGATGAGTGTGCTCTTCAACAAGTCAAGACCTTCTCTTTTAAAACTTTTCTGGAATGGATATGTAGCCTTGTAGTAGCAATGATGGTTCTTAATATTATTTGAGTCACCGCTCAGAAACAAAGCGAGTAATCTACCTCGGCAATGTTTGGTTCACTTAGGAGGGCAGGGAAATGACAAGCTCAGAAGGACATGGAGTATGAGGAGAAGCATCTTCCCAAGGGCGCTGTGCCAGAGAATGACAGACGATGATGCCTTTGGTTGCACATCACATGGGGAACTGTCGTTTCCACTTCACCAAGCTTGGGGAAGGGCACGGTGAGTTGCAGCTAAATCCATCTAACATCAACTGCATTAAAGGGCTTCAAACATTCATCTGTCATAATTAGTATGTCTTTACAATGTTATATTTTAGCTGGAACAAATCCAAACTTTTAAAAAAGGCAACAATATAACTGATGGAGTTTATTTATCATCTACAGCCAATGAACCTAACAGGGAAGTCCTAGTTCGGATCTTGAAGTGTAGTAGGGAAAGACGCAGGGGATCCCCTCTGTAAACTCACTCAGCCTAAGCAGTATAAAAGGAAGTTGGCAGGCAGGGAAATGTTCAACCGTAAACAGCTGCAGCAGGAATGAAAAGATCTGCAAGAAGCTGCAGCCGAGGGACAGGGAAGAGCAGTGAGAATGAGGAAGGGAATGGCTGTCAGTGATCTTCATCCAAGTAGTAACCAAGCCAAAGCATGATTTACCATTAAAGTCTAATATGAACATTTTAATTGAGAAAAGAACAATTTCTCAAAAGCACCATTGATACAATAGGGAAATGAACAATCCATATTGATTTGGTTTAACTGTCTCGTGTTCCTGTTTTATCTGTTCTCTTGATGCATGTCCAAGAGAAACACAGGATGAAGCTGAGTGTGATGTCTGTCTTGCTTGCATGAGGCTAAATCTTCTAGTTCCTTTATTCTGAATATGAGTTTAAAACGCCATCCTGTATCACACAAAGCTTTTAAAAATGGTATCAGTCATAAGATAAGAAAGTTGTTAACTTCAATTAGAGTGGCTTAGATTAAGTCCTGGGCTGGGTAGGTATTTGAGAAAAAGTGATGGTATTAAACAGAAAATCTATTAAATGTTCTGGTTATTTATAAAATCTGCCTGATCATAGAGTGATAAAGTTTTTCGTGAAGCCATTGGAAAGAAACACTTCATTGTTGTTGTTTTTAGTTCAGTAATATATATATATTACTGAATATATACACACATACATATACATATACATATACATATACATACATACATACATACATACATATATATATATATATATATAGTAATATAGGTGCGTGGTGGCTCAGCGGGTAAGATGCCAGGCTTGTCGATCGGAAGATCACAAGTTCGGAGGTTCGAATCCCTAGCCCTGCGTGCGGAGTGAGCTCCCGCACTAGCTCCAGCTCTTGCCAACCTAGCAATTCGAAAGCATGCAAATGCAAGTAGATTAATAGGTACCACTTCGGTGGGTAGGTAACAGCGTTTCGCGCATGTCATGCGGCCACATGACCGTGGAAGCATCTTCGGAGAACGCTGGCTCTTCAGCTAACAAACGGAGATGAGCACCGGCCCCTAGAGTCGGACACGACTGCACAAATGTGCGGGGGGAACCTTTACCTTTACCTTAATATATTGTTAACAGTGTTACATTTCCATTTTGTGAGGTTTCTGCAGTGTAGGAAGATAATCAGCAGGTGGCAGTACCTAAGACTGAAAGGGATCCAAATAATCTTGGGTACTTTGTAGTTGGATGGATGGATGGATGGTATTCTGGAGGTGATGGACTCAACCATTGGGGAGCTGGGGATGGTGACGGCCGACAGAGGGCTCTGGCGTGGACTGGTCCATGAAGTCACGAAGAGTCGGAAACGACTGAACGAATAAACAACAAAAAAAACTTTGTAGTTGAGGGGGCGTGGTGGCTCAGCGGGTAAGACACCAGGCTTGTTGATCGGAAGATCGCAAGTTCGGAGGTTCGAGACCCTAGCCCCACGTGACGGAGTGAGCTCCCGCACTCGCCCCAGCTCTTGCCAACCTAGCAATTTGAAAGCATGCAAATGCAAGTAGATTAATAGGTACCACTTCGGTGGGTAGGTAACAGCGTTCCGCGTGCGGCATGCCAGCCACATGACCGTGGAAGCATCTTCGGACAACGCTGGCTCTTTGGCTGAGAAACGGAGATGAGCACCGGCCCCTAGAGTCGGACACGACTGCACAAATGTGGGGAAACCTTTACCTTTACTTTGTAGTTGAATCCCCTCCACTTCTCAACAGCTTTTTCTAAGAAGGGAAGATTTGAAACTGAACAGTATTTATCACATGTGTCTGGATCCAGAGAAGGCCTCTTTAGGAAGGGGCATACCCCAGCCACTTTCATGCCTGCCAGCTTCATTCCCCCTGCAGAGCGGCTCTGGGTCCAGCACGGGTCCAGCCAGCCACACTTTCACCTTTTCCTAGCCCAACAGTGCAATGAGGGAGGCGAAGTAGAGCTGCTGTGGGCCTCCCTTACTGCCAGGATGCATGCCTGAATGTGGACTCACACCTAATGCTCAATCGGGTTCACTTTTCACCTTCCACCCCCTGTACCCCAAGCATTATTACTTCTGCCACTTCATCTCTCAGACCCACTCAGTAAGCCAAGAGGCCAACCAAGATCAATGCACAATACACAACAATTTTGTCAATTGCTCAGGTTGTCTCCTGGTGATCTTTCTATCAGAACTTAAAGGAATGCTAGTATGAAGGTAAGGGCCACAAGAGGGAAAAAAGAAAGAAAAGGAAGTTTGTAAGTTTCACAAGTGAAAAAGAGTCACAAAGAACCTCCCTTAACTGCTGTTTTTGGCAATCAGCATAGAATTGAACCAGGAGTTTTCTCACACAGCTTGGAAACTATGTACAAGAAGTGAGAAAAGCCCACTCAAGGACAGATGGTTGTCACTTAACCAACTAAGATTCCAGACTGTTTTGTGTGTTTCGTGGCTTTTTCTAGCCAAGGCACATACCTTTTGAGGGTCCTAGGCCATACTCTAAGAAGATAGTTGCCTAAAAAAGTTTATACTATCTGACTTTTTAAAAAGTTTCATCTCAACAAGTTTCATCTCAACACTGACTGTATTTTTGTCTCTCGATTGTGACAGAGTGCCCTCTAGTGGAACAAATTAAATTACAGTATGTCAAAAGCAGTTCCATAGATGTCCACATCTGATCCTTTTCTGATCTGCTTTTCAAAATTCAAAAAGATCTAAAGCAAACAAAATGAACAACATTTCTTGTTTGGACAATTTCAAAATTGCTACAGAATGTTTTGCACATATATACAGTGTGTGTGTGTGTGTGTGTGTGTGTATACTGTATGTATGTATGTGTGTATATATATGTGTATATATATGTGTGTGTATATATATATATATATATATATATATATAATTTATTTATTTTATATCCCGCCTTTATTATTTTTATAAATAACTCAAGGCGGCGAACATACTAAATACTCCTTCCTCCTCCTATTTTCCCCACAACAACCACCCTGTGATATAAACCCCCCCCCCAAAAAAAACACCAGACATTGAAATATTGACTTGATGGGGCTTCCAGTGGGGACATGGCGGACTGAGCAGCTGTGCCCGTGGGCTTAGCGGGCAGAGCTGACAATGTGGCAATTTTTGGGGGGCTCAGGCTTCCTGAAGCTCAGGAACGTTCTCCGGATAAAGGAGAACACCTGGAATCACCCCATCTGTCCTCCGGATGGCTGCTTGCAGCCAGAAGATCGCAAACAGTGTTTCGTGTTTGACTGGTAAGAGCCAGCTGGGAGGCGGGGATGTCATCATTTTCCAAGCTGCGCTGTAGCCTTAAAGGGACACTAAGACCGGCCACCCCATTTCTGAAGCAGTAAATTATGGCGCCCCCTGGATATTTAACCAGCCAAAGTGAGAGTCAATGGAAAATTACCAAACTGAGTTAAGATAAGATACCAGACAGTTCCCAGAGAAAGCAGTGGCAGGAAAGCGAAAGTTCAGAATGGCAGATTCAACCTGCAGGAAAAATGCCAAAATCTTCAGAATTAGCGCAAAAATAATAACAGGGAGACGATAGCATACTCTCAACCCTCCATAGTGTTGGATGGAAAGCAAAATCCAAAGCTTTAAAAAAAAATTAAAAATTAATCAAAAAAATAACAATAAGCACCAAGAGAGATCATTTCTCCTTAATGTAGAAAGCGTCTCTTAGGGTAGAAATACTTTAAAAAAAATAAATTGGGTGCTTTAGAAATGGGGTGGCTGGACTTAATGTCCCTTTAAGGGCTGCAGCGTGGCGTGGAAATGATGTCTTCCCAGCCTCCCGGCGAAGTCTTACCCGTCGATCCATGATCTTACGCTGTCCACGATCTCCTGGCTGCAACTCGCAATCCGGAGGACAAATGGGTCAATTCCAAGTGTTTTCCTTAATCCAGAAAAAAGCTCTGGGCTACAGGAGAAACCAGCCTGAGCCCAAAAAAACTGCCAAAGCCAGTTTTGCCCATGGAGCTCACAGGCACAGCTGGTCAGTCCGTCATATTCCCACCGGAAGTGGGAGGTTTTTTGAAGAGAAGCTGGAATTTTTGAGGGGGGCAGTTGGGCTGTTTGATTTTTTCAAGAGAAAAGCTCTGTGTACATTGTGGGGATATGTAAATGCTCTGGTTTATTTTGAAGTGGGATAAGGGTTAAAGAATGTTTATCTGGATTGCCTTAAAGCTTCAACTGATGTTATTTGCTTTTAAGGATTTGGATGGTTTTAAGGATTTAAGGCTACTGTTTTGAATTGTTTTTGTTTTTTGTGTTTATTAAGATTGAGATTATTAAAACTGTTGTACTATTAAGTATAATGGCAGACAATTTATGTGCTTTTTAGTTTGATTTTTATTATAGTAGACAGAAATGTATAGAGTAGTAGTAGGAAGGGAATAATTAAATAAGTGTTATCTTTTGCAGGGGGAAAAAGTTGCTTAGGAGGTTTATATGATTTTTTTCTTTATTTTAATATAAGGGGGGAGTAACTGTACTTAGTGATTTTTATAATGTGCTAAACTGGAATGATTTATAGAAATAATGTGGGTTTGGTTTAATATAGAGTAAGAGATTGATTATGGAAATTTTTGTATATCCTTGATGTTTAAAGTCGGAAGTCACATCTTTCTGTAATTTTGAAAAAAAAAATCTCTTGTGTTTTCACACCTTTTTAGTTCTTTTTTCTTTTTTTGTAGTTTTTTTTTTGTAGCTTTCATCTTTGTCTTGAAACTTAATAAAATTCTTTAAAAAATAGAAATATTGACTTGATGGAGCTCTGTAAAAAGTGCATCCTATTGCCTTTTGTGTTTCCTGAATTTTTATAATTTTAGGGTTATCTCTAGATCATCGTATTGGTCAATACACCCATGTACATCTGTGACTATGTATGAAGTTGTCTTTATACCTGTCAGTATTGACCTTCATTCTGTTGATTTCAGGGTACTACATAAAATCAACTTACAAAGTCAGTTTGCAAAGGACGAGCATACGTTTATCCTGTCATGTTATCAAACAGGTTTAGAAGGCCATCCTCTGGCTGCTACTTCCCCACCGTCACTGCTTCTTTCTCAGCTTCTTCCTCCCCCTGCTGCTTCTGCTTCCACCACTATCAAGACCTTCTCAGCAGCTAATACACCATTCTTGGAGATCGAAGCATTCTATGTATAAGACAAGACATTCCTGAGACCAGGAGTTTGACCTGAGCAATGATTAGTGAAGCAGGTTTTATAATTATAACACAAAGGAGATGTATTTACAGAGATGGGCAAAGCCTTGGCAGCAAGCTACTTACCTCCTGCCCACTGGAGAGTCCAACAGCGTGGAATTCATGCATGCACATCTAGGAAGAAAGACGGAAAGACGTGACCTTGGATTAGCAATCTATTAGACAAAGAGCAGGCAGAGTGATAGACAAGGAAGGGACACAGAGTAAACCCTTAACTCTCTGTCTACACCCTATTGCCTCTTTGAGGCTAGGAGGTCATGAGGTGCTGAAGAGTCACTGCCATGGCCTTGGACCTCCAGCAACTTTAAACAGCCAGCCAGTTCTAAAATAAATTCTTGGCCACTTATTCACTAGTAACTTCTACACTCTTCCCCCAAATTCATCCTTTTCTGCTCTTTCTTTTTGTGTATTAAAATGTATAACTCACATTTGCATCTCAGGATGGGTTCAAATATTTACCTTATACATCAAGTTAGTTCCTATAATGATAGTTTCAAGAAACGTAGGTAAACAACCAGCTGCAAACTTCCTCATTATCAGTGAAAAGAACCGCCTCTCCCACAGCTCATCAGAAGGCTGTTAGAAAGAGAACCAGGATGTCTCTGCCCTGATTTATATGGGGATATATTGGTTCTAAACCAGAAATAGTTTAGCTGCTAGAATTCTTGTAACCCCATCCCATTCATCTGTCTAGTGGTTAAGGTGCTGGGCTAGAAACCAGGAGACTGAGAGTTCTAGTCCCACCTTAGGCATGAAAGCCGGCTGGGTGACCTTGGGCCAGTCACTCTCCCTCAGCCCAACTCACCTCACAGGGTTGCTGTTGTGGGGAAAAGAGGAGGATGAGGGAGTATTAGGTATGTTCGCCGCCTTGAGTTATTTATAAACATAATAAAGGTGAGATAAAATTAAATAAATAAATACTCTGTGAAAACCATTCTTGGAAAAGAATCTTTTTTGGTTTAGACAACTGCTAAAAGGCTTGACCAGATAATCTAGATTTTTGCAGCCCAGAATTGGGCATGATTGATTGATTGACTGATTGATTGAAACAGGAAATAGCACTTTCCACAGCAGTATTTTGTCATAACTCTCACTTGTAGTAATAGTTATTGTATTTTACCCTTCAGCCCAAAGACCTCCAAGATCAAGCTATGTAGGTATTTAACAGGAAATAAACTGTTAACCAACATGTTGAATGATGTGTAAAGGTTGGAAGAGGAAATAATTTGGTTTTTTTTTCTGTTTTAACAAAAATCTTCTTTAATAAAAAGGACATACTGCTAAAAATAAACTTTATTTATTTATTTGTTTGTTTGTTTGTTTGTTATTTGGATTTATCACCGCCCATCTCTACCATGGTAGACTCTGGGCGGTTTACAATCATATTATAAAAAGTGAAAAACCTATACATATAAAATCTACTATAAAATAAATAAAAAATCCAAGCGATGGTGTGTTCTTAAAAGGAGGATATTACTAAGCTAACCACCCCCAGGAGGAACTATTATTTCCTTCGTTCCAAGCAAGGCGGCAGAACCAGATCTTTAAAGACTTCCTGAAGGCCAGGAGCGAGGGTGCCCGCCTCACCTCCGGGGGCAAGATATTCCATAGGGCAGGTGCTATCGCAGAGAAGGCACGCCTCCTGGACCCCGCTAGATGGAATTCTTTTAATGATGGGGTCTGAAGCATGCCCTCCCTGCATGACCGGGTGGGGCAGGTAGATGTAATCGGGATGAGACGGTCCCTCAGGTACCCAGGTCCCATGCCATGTAGGGCTTTAAAGGTGATAACCAACCCCTTGAATTGGACCCAGAAGCAAACTGGTACCCAATGCAGCTCACGGAGCAGCGGTATTACATGTGCTGATCTTATAGCACCCATGACTACTCGTGCAGCTGCATTCTGGACCAGCTGAAGCTTCTGGATACTCTTCAAGGGTAGCCCCATGTAGAGCACGTTGCAATAATCTATATGGGAGATGACAAGGGCATGAGTGACTGTTCGGAGGGCCTCTTGATCCAGGAATGGGTGCAACTGGCGCACAACCCGAAGCTGTGCAAAGGCCCTTCTGGCCATGACTGCCATCTGCTCCTTGAGCAGGAGTCGCGAGTCCAGGAGGACCCCCAAGTTTCGCACTGAGTCTGAACTGGGCAGTCCCACCCCATCCAGAGTTAAAGATGACAACTTCCTGGAAGTCGAGAGGCCATCAATCAATCAATCAATCAATTAATTAATGTCAGGAAACCTGCACCAGCTTAATTTCTCCCTTCCAGAGGTTAACATTATAGTAACCTTTCACAGGAAAAAGGGGCAGACCAGTTTTTCTTTTATCCCCCAAAATAATCTATAGAAGAAATAAAACGTAAGAAACTATTTTGTTCTCCCTTACTTTAGTAGAAATAAACTGCTTACTAAAAGCTGCAAAACAACAGTGAGACCAAGCAAATGCCACTACATGGAAAGCTTGTGATACCTGATGTATGGTATGACACACAGCAAGCGATCCAACAAAACTTCTGTAGGAAGGTTGTTCAATTTCCATTTTTGTAAGATTTCTGCAGTGCAGAAAGATAATCAGCAGGTGGCAGTACCTGCCTCTTACACTGATTCCATTTTTTCCCCACTGTTCAGTGATCAGCATGTCTTAGCTAGAAGTTTCCAAGTGTGTATGTATGTGAATGTGTGTAATCAATAGAGTTGCAAATGACATCAATCTGGAATAAGATTATTGACAAAAAGGGCAGATTAAGGACCTAACTCCATATTACTTTAAATGTATCCCTTGCAGCCATGTTTATTTTTGGTTAATATTTAGCGCAGAGAGCTATTCTTGTTTGGAGTACAGGATGCAGGGAAAGAAGCTTTGAGCTTTCCCTTCTCTGCCACGATCCCAAGAAAATGTTATCAAAAAATAATTTGAAAAAAGTATAAATATAACCATGGTGTTATATTTATGTTTGCCTTGTATAAAAGAAGTCCACATTGTAAAGTGATTCAGCACTGAATAACTAATCCAGAGGTAACTTAAAACTTTGCACTTGATTTAAACTTTTCACTTCCTTTACATAAACTAATGATTATATCTCACACATATAAGTTATCTTTAAAGGCTTTCTACAACCATCCAATTGAGGATCATACATGTTAAGTACTCACAGAGCAACCTAACTTGTGTTGCGAAGGGTACTTGGGAATCTACAAAATATAGATTCAACCCTCTTACCGTTCCCATGTAGAAAAAAGCATTTGGGGGGTGGGCAGACACAACATCCTTCCTTCTCCGCTTTTGCAGAGCAGGTACTCTAAATCCCCACCAGCTGAGCACACCTGCCCCTACAGAGAGAGTTAGAAACAGTACACCAGATGCTACTATACCGTAACTTAGGTATATTAGTACATCCTGGTACCAACATATTAATGGGAACATCAGTAGAGATGGCAGAAAAAGACAGCAATTCTGAAAGAACCACATACTGCAGGTCACAACCTTCAGAATAACTCTAGTATTGGGAAGGACTTGGGAGAGCAGGCATACCTTCTGTGAAGTAATTCTTGTTTTACTTCTGGATTTGGCATTACCATCTGTGAAAAACAAACTGCTTGAAGCATCCACTATTCACATTAGGTGTATTCCACTGATCAAGCCAATGATCTACAAAACATCTGAATCTAGCAAACAGCACTTTACTGTATAATCCCAAAGACCCTGTGGGATGTCATGGTTAGGGTGCTGGACTAGAGTGGGGAGAAGCAGGTTCAAATCCATCCAGCAGGTCAGTGTGATGATAACACTGAAGAAGGCAGCACTATGCACATCACCTTTGAGTTCCCAGGACAAAGATAAGTTATAAATCAGAGTATTGATCTGAATAACTGGTGTAGCACAGCAGTAAGGATGGAAATTGTGTTGCTGCTATTGTGCTGACATTTTTTTAACCAAAAAAAATTCCAAATCAGATTCATTAAAAAAGGGCTGATAGGTTTTCCACCTATATACTACTAAAACTCTCGTGTCTGTTTGTCTGTTTGCAACCTTCAATTGGGTGAAACGGTGCGTCATAGGGCAACAATTTTTGAACCAAGGTGCCTCAAATGGGCTAACTTACAATGTAAGTGAATGCATCCAAAATCCAGGATCCATTACTCCATTGCTTTCCAAACTGTGTGTGGACACACTAATGTGTTGCGACAAAACCCGGAAGTGCTGATGGCGCGTCGCCACCGCTCCTGCGGCGGCGCACGCAGCAACAGTGGTGGTGTGTGTGGCGGTGGCAGCGGCAGTGGCAGTGGCGCGCCATCAGCGCTTCTAGGTCTTAGCACAAAACACGAGGCCGCCGCCCACACCGCTGCCGCCACCACCATTGGTGTGTCACTTTGGAAAACACTGCATTACTCCCATGGTATTTAAATTCGGCAAAGTAGTGACCGCTTCAGTGCCACCGCACCTTCTGACTACACTTCCCAGAAACCTGTAGGTTGCATGGCGCATGGGGAGATGGGAGGGGTGTACCCTGTTTTTTAGCTATTAAGAACCTTCACAACTGCAGGTTTTAGAGCACTGGGTGAGTTTTCTTCAATCTTAGCGAAAGAAGTTTTAACTACAGGTTTAAGGACTTTTAAAAAATTCTTTTCTTTTGGAATAAACAGCAAAAGGGTGATTAGGATGTTGATTTTGGAAAGTATGCATTTGGACTGATATTAAGGCTTATATGATTCAATTTTTCTTTAATTATTTAAAGTTTGCTTGATTTTTTTTACAGAAATTAAGAATATGTATTTGGATTGACATTAAGGCTTGTATGATTTCATTTTTTTAATGGTTTATTTTTTAAAGATTTAAATTTTTAAAGATTTAAATAAGTGGCTGTTGTGGGTCTTCCGGGCTGTGTGGCCATGTTCTGGAAGTTGTGGTTCCTAACGTTTCGCCAGCATCTGTGGCCAGCATCTTCAGAGGGCAGGAGCACAGATAGAAGCAAAATCTCTGTGGGAAGACCCACAACAGCCATTGAACTCCGGCCGTGAAAGCCTTCGACAATACATTTAAATAAGTGTTTAGTTTTACATTTAATAGGGTTAAGACTGCTATAGTATTATTAAGTATAAAAGTAGATAATTTAAATGTTTTTATAATTTGATTTTATTATTTTGGATTGACATTAAGGCTTGTATGATTTTATTTTTCTTTAATGGTTAAAAGTTTGCTTGATTTTTTAAAAGATTTATAAGGTATAAGAATAAGTGTTTTGTTTTAGGTTCAATAGGGTTAAGATTGCTATAGTATTATTAAGTATAAAAGTAGATAATTTAAATGTTTTTATAATTTTATTTTTATTATAGTGGCCAGAAATATATAGAATAGTGATAGGAAGGAAATATTTAATAAACAAGTTCCTTTGGGGGGGGGGGGGAGTTGATTTAGAGGTTTATATATTTGTTTATTTCTCTTTATATATAAGGGGAAAGACCAATGGTTTTAAGTGATTTTTATTATGTGTTTATGGAATTATTTATAGAAATAATGTGATTTGGGTTAAAGTTAGAGTAAGGGATTAATTATGGAAATTGCTGAATATTCTTGTTGTTGAAAGTTGGAAGTCATCTTGTAATCTCTCCAAAAATCTTTTTTCATTTTGTTTTTTCACTTTTTTTCTTTTTTGTAGTTTTTTTGTTTTGTTTTGTAGTTTTTATCTTTGTTTCAAACTTAATAAAAATTCATATTAAAAAAAAGTGTGACAAACTAATTATGTATTTAAGCTCCTGGTTATTTCTATTTTAATAGGTTAATTCTTAACAATGTAGTTTTAATAACTATATAAATAACAAATATCGTTAAAAACTGATTGAGGAGGGAGAAAGAAACCTGTTGCTTCTTTTTCCCCTTCATGAGCTTAGAGGCACAGAATAGTAAGTAATAAAATGCTTTTTCCAGTCTTAGTTAATACCATCTTCCAGCCTCCACAAAATGTCTTTCCACCTCATTCCCAGAGTGCTTTATTTATTTATTTATTTATTGTATTTAAAAATACAATGTGAATCTCTTGTGGTGAGTTTACTTTATTCTTGCGAAGTGGGAGAGAGGGGGGATACATGTGCCTCTTGTACAAGCCATGATGATGTAATCACGTAAATGACAGGAACTTTCTCTAGCACATTTCTCTATCATTCTGCCTTCTTAAAGGGTAAAGGTAAAGGTTCCCCCCGCACATTTGTGCAGTCGTGTCTGACTCTAGGGGCCGGTGCTGATCTCCGTTTGTTAGCCGAAGAGCCAGCATTGTCCGAAGACGCTTCTGCGGTCATGTGGCTGGCATGATGCACGCAGAACGCTGTTACCTACTCACCGAAGTGGTACCTATTCATCTACTTGCATTTGCATGCTTTCGAATTGCTAAGTGGGCAAGAGCTGGGGCGAGTGCGGGAGCTCACTCCGTCACGCGGGGCTAGGGATTCGAACCTCCGAACTTGCAATCTTCTGATCGAAAAGCCTGGCGTCTTACCCGCTGAGCCACCACGCCCCTGCCTTCTTAAAACTGTAACCAAATTTGCTAACAGAAGCACTACAGCCAGCAGCCCAAATCAACAGCAACATTTTTTGGAATGTTACAGTATCTGTTCCCCAGAAAAGTTTGTTCTATTTTGAAACCTTCAAGATGCTGCTTTGTCAGAAATATTCCATATTCCAAAGCAAGGTGTGGAGAGAATTTCTAGGCAGGATTGGAAAATCTGGAAAATGTAGTGCAAGACATCTAGAGGAAGGCACCAGGATAGCAAAAGCTGCTTTCAATATGGCTAGAAAAAGGAGAGCTAATTTGGTTTCCTATATTGCAAGTTTTTTTTTTCACAGCAGAAAATAATTCCACCTTTTCTCAAGGCACTCCAAAAGGTACCTTCGCTAGGATTGTGTGGCAGCTCCATTTATTTAAATGTCAATGATTAATTAATCAACTGAAGGACAATCCATTAAAAATCTTAAAGTGGCTGGTTTGTTGTTTATTCGTTCAGTTGCTTCCGACTCTTCGTGACTTCATGGACCAGCCCCCGCCAGAGCTTCCTGTCGGCTGTCACCATCCCCAGCTCCCCCAAGGTCAATCCCGTCACCTCCAGAATATCATCCATCCATCTTGCCCTTAGTCGGCCCCTCTTCCTTTTGCCTTCCACTTTCCCTAGCATCAGCATCTTCTCCAGGGTATCCTGTCTTCTCATTATGTGGCCAAAGTACTTCAGTTTTGCCTTTAATATCATTCCCTCAAGTGAGCAGTCTGGCTTTATTTCCTGGAGTATGGACTGGTTTGATCTTCTTGCAGTCCAAGGCACTCTCAGAATTTTCCTCCAGCACCACAGTTCAAAAGCATCTATCTTCCTTCGCTCAACCTTCCTTATGGTCCAGCTCTCGCAGCCATAGGTTACTACGGGGAATACCATTGCTTTGACTATGCGGACCTTTGTTGTCAATGTGATGTCTCTGCTCTTAACTATTTTATCAAGATTTGCCAAGTGGCTGGTAGACCTACTAAAATTATTATAAGCATGTGTGTGCGTTTTTTAAATTGATGTAATTAAGAGGGGAGAATTCCAGCAGAACAACACAGAAATAATTACAGGACATGGGGCATTTGGGTACTGTATCCCTAAAGCCAATCTGTACTTCAGTGAAACTGTAGCCACATGAAACTAAGTTTATATCTTGACTCCTCTGGAGTGAGTTGTCATCTATGGGCCATCAGAAGCATCTTTCTCCCTGAAGATGCACCTGATATGTTTGGGTTTTCACAAGTTTGTTTTCCTTAGGTGTAACTCTGGTAGCATTCTCTAAGGTGGATTGTTGTTTATTATCAGCGTATATTATTTTTATTCACTGTAGTTATTTTATTTATGTATTAGGTTTTTTCATTCATAAACTGTTCAAGTGGCAAGCAGCTAAAAGTACTTTTACACAGAACAAATGTTTAAAAAATGCAGCTGCACTGTCTTGAATGAAAATGAATTTTCTTTGCTCTTCCCAGGCAAAAATCTTTCCCCTTAGCCTGAACCGCTTGCTCTTAGTGCTTTAACGTGTTCTGACATATTCATCAACAGAGCATATTTAGGAAATGTTGGAGGTTTGGGGATCTTGGGGCAGCAACTCGGCATAATTTACCAATGCAATAAATCCTTGTGCCCAAGGATTCGGTGCTAAATAGTGACGGAAGCTGCTGTTTAGAGAGACCATTCCTGCAGAAAGGAAAGCCTAGGAAGCGTAAGATAGAAGTGCTCGGGTTATACAGCACCTTCTTCAGGGATGACTGGAGAAACGGCATTCAAAATGACCTGATAAAAAAGAATTGCATTACCTGGGAATGGGCCACCACAGTGAAAAGTGGCAGAGAGAGAAAGCAAGAGAGGAACATAAGGAGATAGATGGGTAGAGTACATCAAGTTTCACAAGGCATTAATCCAGGTCCAAGATCAGGCATCTCCAAATACAGAGAGTGGAACATACGTGAGGGAAATGGGGCTAGACAGCAAACCAAATCAAACTCTAGTTCAAACAGACAGGACAGAGTGCCTGGAGGTACAGGTAGTCTCACTTAGAAACTGCCTCATTTAGTGACCATTCAAAGTTATGATGGCACTAAAAACAATTTGCATTTTATGACCTTCACACCCTCCCTCTGCTCTTATTTTCACTTGCTTATTTACCCCATACCAAGGTGTCCTCAAAGAGAAGGAGAAAGAACCAGTTCAGCTGAAGGAAGTAGCAAGCAGCAAAGGAAAACTGAAGTAAAATCATAAGCACAGTCACAGCATTTTCACTTAGTGACTGCTTTGCTTAACGACTGAGTTGCAGGTCCCAATTGCAATCGCTAAACGAGGACTACCTTTAATTCAGTTCAGTACAGAACTATCTATCTGTTCTTCAATTATAAGAGGCAGTCTCAATGTCCATGTATTACTTTTTACAACTGTATCATTCCCTACAAGAAAATGGCACTTATTCCCACATAAACTGTGCTAGTCCTGTATTAATGGTGTTGATATAAGTTAAGTGATTTTTAAAAGTTAAACATACTTTTTTTAAAAGTATGTTTAAAAAGTATGTATGGAAATCTTTTTCTTTTTGCTCTGTTTCTTTTCTTGTTTATTTCTTGACTTTTGCAGGGAATTAGTAAAGGTAAAGGTTCCCCCCGCACATTTGTGCAGTCGTGTCCGACTCTAGGGGCCGGTGCTCATCTCCGTTTGTTAGCCGAAGAGCCAGCGTTGTCCGAAGATGCTTCCACGGTCATGTGGCTGGCATGACGCACGCAGAACGCTGTTACCTTCCCACCGAAGTGGTACCTATTCATCTACTTGCATTTGCATGCTTTCGAATTGCTAGGTTGGCAAGAGCTGGGACGAGTGCGGGAGCTCACTCCGCACGCAGGGCTCGGGATTCGAACCTCCGAACTTGCGATCTTCTGATCGACAAGCCTGGCGTCTTACCCACTGAGCCACCATGCCCCTTTGCAGGGAATTACCAGGCAAGTAATATCCTTAAGAACATAGAACTGTGGTATTTATGAGGGAGAAGGGAATGCTGATTGTATTAGGTGCTTCGCAGCTAATACACAAGGCCATTTGAACAAGGGTTCCCAGGAGTTAAATTTACTTAGCCATACCATTGCAAATAGTTAAACACCCCAGTTTTACTCTAACAAAGCAGGACCAAAGTTTTCATGAAGACAATAAACACGGAGTGTCAGAGAGATGTTTAGAGAAGGAAGAAAATCATTCTCCTGGAGAGTGTATAAATATATCATGACACTCAGTATCTGAGGTGCCTGGAAGGTTCTGCAGACCTTCCTAGGACACTTTTGAGCGTTGAACTCCAGAACGACTTCTCAGGAATTGCCTAGGACCACGTGACCACAGCTGTGGATCAGACAGCCTTCCAGCCACTCCAACCCTGGGAAACCAACTTCTGGCTTGCGGTTCTCTCATCACCCCTTCCAACTCTCACAATCAAGTGGCCATGTGACCCTCCTGGCCCTGCTCTCCAACACTCATTGGAGAAAGGTGGAGGGAGCATCTATCGTTTCCTAGGCCGCAAATGAGGACACCTTTGCCTTTGCCGACTAAGCGCCCTCCAGTCACGTTGGACTACATCAACCATCACTCTCAGCCGTGCTTGCTGAGTGATGAAATTAGGACTCCCAGGAAGGTTGATTTAAGAAATAAGTGGTTTTTTCCTCCCCCAAACTCATGTGTTGGCTGCCCTTCTTGGACATAAGGATTTCTCAGAGCGACCGACTAAAAGGCCTCAGCCTTTGCCGTCCGGAGCGGGGCTACCATTTCACCTCCACTCCAACGGCTCGCCGGCTGAGAGGCCTGCACGGATCCCCCAAATCCGAATCCTCCCTTGGTTGACTCTCCACGTCCTGACCAGCACAAGCCGTTGGATTCTCCCGTCCTCCTCTCCAGCAATTCCTCCTCGACCGCCGCTCCTCCGGGAATCCGCCCGCCGCCCTCCCCCTCCCTTTTCCTTCGGCCTCCTCGAAGCAGCCGGCGGGGGTGGGCGTGGCTGGAGGTATGACGCAGGGCCTTCGGAAGGGGCGGGAGACAGCTGGAGGCACACGCAAATTTGGTGGCACTTTGAAAACGAGGAACAACTCTTCCGGGGCGGGGCGGGGCGGGGCGGGGCGGGGCCGGGCATCTTCAAAACGACGGACAACTGAGCAACGCGTCTCTGCTACAGGGGCTGCGGACCCCGGCTAGGAAAACAGCTCCGGCGAGAAACGGGGCAGATGAATTCCCAGAGAAGATACGGAGCACTTTCTGTAGGGCACGCCCTAAAAAGCGAGGCGGGGTTGGGGGGGGGAGGGGTCGACAGAGAGAAATGTTAGCCTTCCCTCGGTGAATTGGGGCGCCACCATCGTCCTTCCCAGCCATTCTTGGTCTTGTTTAGGGATGTGGGAATTGCAATCCAGCATGTACGCAGGGCAGGAGGTTTAAGAAGGCTGTCGCATGAACCCCATCCGCCAAAGTGAAAGTCACATTTGAATCCCCCCCAAAAAAAATTCTTTCCTAGCAATTAAGCTATTCCGAAGTACCAAGATTCCTGATAAGTGAGCCTCTGCCCTCCTCTCTTGCTAGATTTGCTTCGATTTGCCTGATAAAGAGATCTAGAAATCTCTTGTGTTTATGTCTGTCTTGTGCCTGTTTGGGTTGACCTGTTAGGCTACTGCTGCTGTGTGAATTTTAGAACTTCGTATATGTGTGTATTTCCTTATCTGTAATAAGAGAGGTATTACTCGCTGCGGTTACCTGTCTCTGTAAAAGGAAGAGCTCGGGAAAGAATGAAAAAGATCCGGGAAAGAATGACCAAAAAAAAAAAAAAAAGGAAACCCGGACCCTTTTAAAAGAGGGGAGAGCTCATTTTCAAGTAAGCTATGGTTTAAAAATGCTTACTTGCTTTTCTGAGTAGTCTAACCTCTGTTCCACACGTGTGAATAGCATTACATTGTGACTGTGAATGTGCGTTGGAAAGGCGTTTACTAATAAGAAAACGGGCAACACGCACAGCAGCTGTTTCCTTTGAACTTTTTCCAACCAAGGCAAACTCCCATCGATTTTGTTGGTTGGAAATCCTATGGAATAGACCGATTTCCTATTTCGACATTCCCCCGAAACTGACCGCCTCCATCAGGCCCTGGATCCGAGCGCCGAGTAGCTGCAGTCGCGGTATTTCCCCTGTATCTGAGTTTGGCTTGGGCCAGAGCTGGCAAAATCGGCCACAT
This sequence comes from Charina bottae, assembly GCA_023362775.1. Taxonomy (NCBI): domain Eukaryota; kingdom Metazoa; phylum Chordata; class Lepidosauria; order Squamata; family Charinaidae; genus Charina; species Charina bottae. The sequence goes on along the minus strand of JALMGJ010000005.1, from coordinate 68,286,934 downwards.
CAAACTCCGTTACAAGATTCCTGCTAAACGAACCGTTCATTAGCCGGCAGGGCCTTCTATTAGGAAATCAGCTCCGCCGAGGTTTATCCCAAGGCACGTATGAATAGCATTTCATGGAGAATGTGAATGTGCGTTGGAAGAGAGTTACTTAAGAGGAAAACGGGCAATCTCTACAGCAGCAGTTTCTCTCTTTTTCTTTTTCTTTTTTCTTTTTAGCAGAGGGCTTTTTCTTTCGCTTTATCTCCCCCGGGGTTTAAACGCCAAGAAAATGTACAATCTAGTGCCGCAAGAACGCTGCCTTCCCGATGTTACTTCTTGCGGGGCACGCGCCATATGCAGGCTGCTTTCTGCGTTTGAAAAAAAAAATGTAGATTTTGGAGATGACAGGTAGGATACAAATACAACTTCCTGAGCTGGAATAGTTAAGATACTGTGGAAGAGAGAAACGGAGATACCCAGAGAGAAGGAATCAAGTAAAATATTGGTCCAAGTAGTCACCTAATGGTTTGATCTAAGGAAAATACTATTAGGAGAAGGATAGATAGAATGCAGCAAGTTTAATCGTGGAACCCAAGAAGTCTGCGGGCCTTACGGCAAAAAGTAGTTTTCTCTTCTGCTAGGTGAGACACGTGTCTAGAAAATGCTGTTTTCTCCGCAGGAAAAAACTTGCGCAAATTCACGTGACCACCCCAGATTTCGTAGCGGTTGGATCTCTCGCTCATAGGCTACACTCTTGCTTCCGAGACTGTCCCATTGAAGGCAATGGGTTCTACTTTTCCACTCGCCCACAGTCAGGATACAGTTCTGGTCAGGGGCGCCTTTTCCTGTGCCCTGAAGACCACCCGGCGAAGTCCAGACAGGCCAGGCTTTACGCCGTGGTCGTCTTTGCACGATCTGTCTTCTTTACTGGTGCAGCTTTTCTTGGCTTCTCTGTCCTCTTGGGTTCCCCTCAGCAAGTCCTTCCTTAGCATTCACAACCACTGAATATCCAGGAAGGGTCAAGAGAAGCCGCTGAGTTTGACATCGAAAGGTCCCACTTCAAAACCAGACTTTGCTGATTCCGGTGCGGGGCTCCCACCACAATTCAGTTGTTCTTCTCTTCAACGCTGTAGAAGTCAAGGTCGGATTCCCAGAACTTTTGGGGAAACGCCTCTTGGGGCTAGATATGATTCGGATTCAAATCGGTTCCTTTTACATAAATAAGTGCCACTATTCTGCTGGCTGTGCTATCCTGGACGGTTCGAGTATTATTAGGCTGCTGCTGGGTCCAGCAGCTCTGCCTGGAGCAGGAGCTGAACGCAGTTAGTTGCAAAACTCTTTGGCCGAAAACCTCCAAGAACCCAGCAAGGATCATTTCTGAGTCAAAGAAGAAAGGTTTGTAAGTTTCAGAACTGGTGTATGAAACCGCCCCTTGCCTGGGAAAGACAAAACAAAACAAAACCTCTTAAAAAGTCAAAATATCACACGTTTCCCCCAAACACCAGGCGTTGTGGGGGGTGCACGAACTCGAGATATTCTTAGAACTGGGTCGGAAAGTTTGCTAAACTGATGCATTTGTGACGTTATATTTCAAACAGAAAAGTAACGGATACCGGGCGATTCACACGAAGCTGCAAAATAAACTGTTGGCTGAAAGGATCGGGCAAGAGGAGCTTCAGAAAAGACCCCCCCCCCGGCCCTCCCTCTCTTGGTTGCGTTTTGAAACTAGGGCTAAAGAATCGAGCGCTGGAGGTGGTAGATCTAATGTAATCAGTGGGGACACAAAATCTGCTGTAAAAGGTATTTTGCAGGGTAAGATTGAGCGCAGTGGGAAGCGGAAGACTCAAAAATCCCCGAGATGCAACAGAAAACAAATTTGCCCTTCTCCGCGTCTGGAAATGAGAAAAAAAAATCTTGAAGGAAAAGACAGATAAGGAAACGGAAAATTCAGATTCCGTTTATGTCGCTTCTCTTCTCCTGAAACCCCGGGCTTCCAGGAAAGAAGACTTGTTAATGTTTTTAGCGGTCTCAGAAAATCAGAAAAGCGGAATGAGCCGTGTTAAAAAAAAGAGCTTTCACTTGTGAAAGTGGCTTTGAATAATGGTGCGAAAGATCTGGAGGACTTCAGTGACATAAACGCCGTACTTTATTAATTTTTAAAAAATTTATTGCTTAAACCCAGGAGGGAAAAAAGAAGCTTACGCCTAACTAAACTCCCATTCCCAACGATTTATTTAATCGTTGGAAAGATAAATCAGCTGGTAAATTTACAGCCATTTAAAGTACCTTGACCGACTTTATCACTAAACCTTCAAGGAGCGTCGCTCTGGTCCCGCCCCTTCCAGGCCTGGCGTGTCTTGCTCCGCCCGGCCCGAAAGACACGCTGGCGGGCGATGGATGCAAAGCGGGAGAGTAGACTGCCAACTCATTGGCTGAGAGCCGCGGCCTCGGAAGAGATCTCGGCCAATCAGGCAGCGCGGCTGGCAGGTGGCTGCGAGGTTATCAGTGCATCTTGTTTGAGCCCGGGACTCCTTCGCCGGGGCGTTTTCGCGGGGAGGGAAACTCCGCGGAGGCTTGGAAGGGACGGCGCCCGGCACCTGGCGGCGCGGCAGGGGACGCACAAAAGCCGGGGACACTTGGAGAAGCGCTCCACTTCGCCCCGCAGGATTTCCAACCGGGGCGCAAAGAAGTCGGCGCCTTTTTAAAGCAGAAAAGCCGCGGCCGCCAGAAGGCTGGAGCGGGCCGGCTTGGTTTCTTCCTCGGTGGCCGCCACGCCCTGTTCTTCCTCCACCCCTGGCCTGAAAACGTCCCGCCCCGGGCGACCGCGGCTGGGCTGGGCTGGGCTGGCCCTCCTCGGCGAACAAGCGGGACTTGAGGCTGTCATAGTCTGTGCTGGGTGGCGGCGTCAGCGGGCGCGGGAGTGCCAAACTTTGTGACTTGTCTTGGTTCGCGGCTGTTACTTTTTCCGCGCCGAGGGTTCCGCCTTCTCCTTCCCCGAGTTGGAGGGCAGGGACGGGCGGCGGCGGCGGCGGCGGGCGGCTCCCTTCTCTCCCCTTCCCCTCCCCCCCGCCGCCGCCGCCGCCGCTTGATGCTCCCCAATGTTAGCCGTGGGGCAGATGGAGGCTAACCGCCAGGGCGCGTTCGTGCTCAGCAGTACGCCGCTGGCCGCGCTACACAACATGGCCGAGATGAAGACCTCCCTCTTCCCGTACGCCCTGCAGAGCCCGGCCGGCTTCAAAGCGCCCGCGCTCGGCGGCCTCAACGCGCAGATCCCGCTGGGCACGCCGCACGGGATCAGCGACATCCTGGGCAGACCCGTGGCGGGCGCCACCGCCAGCAACCTGCTCTCCGGCCTGCCCCGCCTGAACGGACTGGCCACCGCGGCAGCCGCGGGGATGTATTTTAACCCGGCCGCCGTCTCCAGATACCCCAAGCCCTTGGCCGAGCTGCCCGGCCGGCCTCCCATTTTCTGGCCCGGAGTTATGCAGGGATCGCCCTGGAGGGATCCCCGGCTCGCCTGTCCCGGTAAGGCGGACTTTGGGGGCGGAGGGGAAGCGCGGGGAGAGGCCGCAAAGGAGCGGAGGAGGCGCGGGCAGGTGGAAACCGGAGGGGCGCCCTTTGAATCGGGGTCCTTTTCGATTAGTTTTTTACCCCCAAAGATTGAGGCGCCCAGTTGCCGTCAGGGTAGAGGCTCGCTTAACAAACGCCACCTCTCTGCTTATCGAGGGTACTAGGAGGGCTCTATCAGCGCTCTGCTCGTGCTCAGAGATTCTCTCGCCCTTGAGTCGTTCTCCCGTTGCGTGGCTGTTGCAGCAGCAGCTTCTAGGATATTTGAATCAAACGCGACCTCAAAGCCACCGCACTTGGACGGGATGTCGCTGAGGTTCCGGGCTGCCGGATACCGGCGTCGACCGAGGGCCCCCCTCCTGCTGCGAGGCCCGCCGTTTCTGCTTTTCTTGCTGCGACTCCGCCGTCCGTCGAGCCAGGCGGGGAAAGCGAAGCGAAGGGGGTGGCAGTGGGAAGGAGGGCGCTTGGGCGAGGCAGCCTTTCCCGAGGCTGCGCGGGCCTGGCAAAGGCTTGTTTCGGTTCACGTGTCCAGCTAAGCCGCGTTCGTCCGCCCTCGGAGGCGGCGATTCCGTTTCCTAGTGTTTCCCCGCCGCGGGCGAAGGGAAGGGGGCTGCCGTGCTAGCGCGCGTCCCTGGGGAAGGGCAAGTCCGGGAAGCCGGTTCAGGATTCCGGTCGGGGCCGAAAGGCAGCGCGAGGAAGCGGCGCAGTTTTCCTACGCTGCGCTCCCCTCTGGAGCTTCTCGAGACGCTGATGGGGTCTTCTCTCCCTCCCCCCCCCTCCCTGTTTGCAGCCCAGGCTGGGATGGTTTTGGACAAGGATGGCAAGAAAAAACACTCCCGACCGACCTTCTCGGGCCAGCAGATTTTTGCGCTGGAGAAAACCTTCGAGCAGACGAAATACCTGGCCGGTCCAGAGAGAGCCCGCCTCGCCTACTCGCTGGGGATGACGGAAAGTCAAGTCAAGGTAGGGCGCCCTTGTCGCTCAGCCGGGGAGACGCCGCGCTCGGCTTTCCGGCACAGATGCAGATGCAGATCCAGGGAGGGCTAACTCGCCCTGCGGGTTGCAAAGTCCTAAATCTCCGCAACCACTTGCGGGGGGGGGGGGGGGGGGCGGGGGGACGGACTGAACTGGAGGGAATGGTTTCGAAGGAAGCCAGCAGGCTCTCAGCAGTTAGTCTTGCTCGGTTCCAGAGAACTTACTCCCAGATAAAGTAGCACTAACTAGGATTCAGAGCCTACCTGAGTTTTATCCCAGGTTGCGTCAGTTTCCATGGCCAGACCCTTGTCACATTTACCTCGCTGTTGTACTTAAATAAATGCGAATGAACAAAGGCCACAGGCTTCTTAGAACAAAATTAGGTTTACTGTCAAGAAATTAGGTTTTCCTAATCAATCACACAGGTCTAATTAATGCACAGTTCATTCCTGAATGTCAAAAAAAAAAAAAAAAAAAAGCCCACCTTGAACTTTGGGAAACTTTGATATTTATCATATATCATATTCTGCATAGCACAATTTACTGATTAAAATTTAAAAAAGTCCATTGCTATTACTAAATTAGAAATAAAATGTTGTGAAGAGGTTAGGCTGTATTTTCAGCCTTTCTCCTTCTCAGCTCCAAACTTACTCAGCCTCCGCCCCGCCCGCTCCCCCCTTTTCACTCACTTCAAGTTCTAGCAGTGAGCTAGAATCTGAAACGTTTTTTAAAGTCTGGAAGAAACATTATTTATATTCCATCCCTTTCCTGGCAAGATGCAAATTATTTAAAAATGAGAAAGAACCTTTTTGGAAATAAAAGCTAAGCTAATTAATTGAACACTGTTTGCCTGGAGCCAAGATGAGACATCCTTTGCATTAGAAATCCTCCCAGGGCTTTTCTTCAGGCTGTTAAAAAATTGGTCTGCAGAGAATTTGGGCATTTTCTCATGAAGTAGCAAGCATTTCAGAAGTATTTTACTTAATGAGGGTTTTGCAACAAGGACCTGTTGAATTAAAAATAAAATAGTTATAGATTATGCCGAAACTAAAATATGGATTGGAGCCAGATGCTTTACAAATTCAAAGATGATCTCTCCCTGAATTTTGGAAGCCCCGTTTTAGACACACTTAGTGCCTGTTCATTTCAATCAGACTTTCCAGAAGGCTGGATCTTCTCTCACCGGTCTCTACCAATGGTCTTGCTGTGAGTTAATTGTCTTGAAAACAAGTTAAATAACAGTCTTAAATGTTGCCTTACTTTGTAGTGTTACAGAAGGCCAAAGAAGAATATTAATGCAAACTAGTGTGTCCTATGCCTTTAAGAGGCCAAGGGATTTGCTTAATGTGTGTGTAACAGCCTGATGCACATTTATTCTGGGTGGACTTCAGTGAACTGAGATTTGATCCATATTCTGTGTGAGTTTTCTCCTATTTGATTTAGAAAAAGAAAGAAAAGAAAGAAGAAAGAAAATCTAGGTTTAAATAAAGTTAAGTTTTCAGTCGGAAGATATCTAGATAGTATTACCTCTAATCCAGTGATTAGTACCAAGATATCCAAAGAAAAAGTTTTTTTTTTTTTTTTTTTTTAAAAAGTAGGACCACAACCTTGACAATTAATTCAAAAGGAGTTTCTTGGAAAATAAGCTTCTATTGAGTTCAGCTAGTTTTTGTTTTTGATTAAAATGGTTCATCTGTACTTCAAAGCGGCTTGCTGGGAGTGCTCCTTAAATCCAAGGGGAGTTTATTTTGGAGTAAATCTGTTTACAGCACAATTGAAAGCCCTCTTGCTTGAAAGCAGGGGTCATTGGAAATTTCCTTCCTACAAATTACCAACTTTGCAATTGGCGGCTGAATGTGTGGATGGTGTGACATGGTTTAGAGGCCTGTATCTGTGCATTTGCACATAGACAAACTTGGAATAATAATTGTTCCATGGGTGTCTTCGCCTCTGCAGGATTGCAAGGTGGTGGGTTGAAGAATAATTATACCGAGTTCCAGATTCCAAGGGCAAAATGTGATTTTGGAGTGTTCATGGGCTTCTACCTAAGAGCAGCACCTTAAACCAAACCTTCTTTTCCTGGAATTGTGCGTGAACTCAGAAAAAGACATAGCTGCACCAAAGTGCTCTTGACAAGTGTTTTGTGCATACCCACATCTGCTCTGAATCAGTTTTGATCTTCAAATCCAGATTGCTGCACTATTTTAGCAGAATCTTTAGTGATAGGGGATTGCAAGTGGGATATAGGGAACATATTGCTGATGGATCTCCAGGGCAATGCCTTGTAGTCGTTGTAAATTTGCATGGAAATGTCTATTTTTGCAGCTCTGGGGAGCAGCTGGTCATACTGGTAGGGGATTTAAATAGCATGTATAAGTGTGCACAACATGTATCTTTAGCATTAGCAGTCTGGGTATTACTAAGTGGCATTCTATGCCTTGTGTTGATATTCAGGACCTGAAAACCATTTAGGAATAAAATGCACTGCTCAGATTGATTCCAAGCAAGCACTGTTGACCTCCATGCACAGGAATAAATTGCTTCATATATCGAAGCCCCACTCAAATTCACAATGTTCTAATTGTGCCCCTATCTAGTCTTTTGAGAGTGACATTGCACAGACTGAAAATCCAATATCCAAATTAAGGCAATCATTTGTTAGCTCAAATTAAAGTTTCTAGACTAGCATGCAATCTTTAAAAACCAACCAACCAACCACAATTCACAAAATGGCAAAAAAACCCACAGGAATGGGGTATATGCAACTGTGCTTTGAGGGTCAGCCCCATACCTTCCCTCTCTTTCTCCACGGATTCTTGGCTAGGTGAAGAGTTCTTTTAATCTAAAAGCTTTGAATATGTTTTTGTAAATTTTCTGTTTAGTAAAAGTCATGCCTTGTGTTTTGCTCTCTCCCCCCCCCCTTCCTAAAAGTCAAAATAATTGCATTTATGTGTGGAGTTAGTTCGTGTGTAGCTATTGAGGGTGTTTTTTTTTAACCAATTCCATTGGTGGGTCTTTCCACCAAATATCTGTGTCGCTGTGAGGGCACTGAAAACCGGGGAATCCAAACGTCGCCGTAGAGAAGTTTCCTCCAAGTGTTATCCTACGGATTATTCCCGATTCGCAGGATCCCATTGCAAACACCAGAAGGTGCTGATGATGGCTAGCAAAGATCGACACCCCCTCCCTCTCTTTAGGGACCCCTGCTTCTCCCCCCCCCCCCCCCGCCAGTCCTTCAACCAAGGCCACTTTCACTGCAACCCACCCCGGATGGCTCAGTCTTCCCAAAGGACGCGCGTGCACGGAGCTGCAACCCTTCGTCTAGCGCAGCTCCTTTCAGTTGCCCTCGCCTGCTGCGCCATTTCAGAGGTTGCGGGGGAGGGGGTTGCCCATCCCGCGCCCGATGGGTATCCTGGGCCACTTAAGTGCCGTCTGACTCGGCGCGCAAGGTGGCCAGGAATAAAGAGGGAAAGATCTCGGACTGGGAAGAAGGACCGATTCTCTTGCGGCTCCCGAGGGGAGGGCTCATCGCAGAAAATGTGGGGCGGGGGAAGCGGGGCTTGCATAACCCTGGAGCGGGAAAGGGAGAGGCGCTCCCCGGATCGTCCCCGCCCTCGGGAGTCGACAGGCGTGTGACTCTGCCGTCTCTCTCTCCCTCTCTCTGGGCGGCCCAGGTCTGGTTCCAGAACCGGAGGACCAAGTGGCGGAAGCGGCACGCCGCCGAAATGGCCTCGGCCAAGAAGAAGCACGACTCGGAGACCGAGAAGCTGAAGGAGGGTTCAGAGAACGAGGACGACGACGAGTATAACAAGCCCCTGGACCCCAATTCGGACGACGAGAAGATCACGCGGCTCCTCAAGAAGCACAAAGCGGCCGCGGCCGCCGCCCCCCTGGCCCTGCTCAGCCCCTGCAGCAACGCCTCGGACCCCTCGTGACTGGGGCCCGGTCCTCGCCGCCCCCCCGCCCCTCCTCTCCGCCGGCCAAGCAGGGTAGTCGACGCCAGTCCGCCAGCCTCGGGACTGGCCGCCGCAACGTCTTGTACAGCCCGCACGTCGGGAAAGTCACGTCTGTATATATATTTTTACCGAATAAGTTATGGCAATGAATGGCCACCCTTTCTACGTTGCGCAGGAAGGAAGGAAGGAAGCTTTCCGATTCCAGCCTTCGTGGGGTAACGCCTTGGTTTCTTTGCCGCCCAGCCTTTCGCCCCCTCCTTCCCATGCACCCCCTTCTGACTTAGGATATCAAAGCTGCCGCCTGCCCCTCGAGGGCCAGCGTGACTCGAAAGAAAGTAGCGCTAAATGCAAACGGGTTTCGGCTGCAGCCGGGCCACCTGGCCATAAGCGGGATTGAGGGCCGGGGCTCGGCTCAAGCGTAGCCACCGGGAGGAGGGCCCGTTACATCCAGGACTCGCTTTGAGAACCGGCTCCGTAGCGGCGGCGTCCCAAGCACCCTGGCACTTAAGGGGACTTGCCTCTGGTTCAAAAGGGGTGTAGCACTGCAGCGACTAATAGGTAATTGATTAGGGCCAAGCTTGATCGCAGCGTTATGCGTGCTGCTTGGAGGCTTCATCAGAGCCAACTAAGTAGGTATGAGATCGGGCCTCATCTATGCTGCAAGGACCCAGGAGAGCCCCAGGCTGAATCTCCTAGGCGTATCTGCACTTAGTTGAAGCCTGCTTAACTCCTGGGATGTAACGTGCAAGTAACTGCTTTAAATGTCAACCATCTCTTTCCGTAGAACTTTCATCCCATCCGATTCTAGACACACTTATTTGGAAAGAGGGCGATCCGTAAATGCCACTGGGATGTCAATGGGCTGGGGATGGAGTAGCTACTGCCTTTGAAATTGTGATTTCCACCCCCCACCCCACCCCACCCCCCCACCCCCGTGGCTTTCCTGCTCCTAACAATCAAGCTGCTGTTACTGTTTTGTATATGAGTGGAGGATACCAGCTCAGCTGTGTATATAGAAAATTACAGATTTTTGTGATGTATATTTCTAGTGTAAAAACGAAAAAGGTTTCTTTCCTTTTTTTAATTTTGGGTTTGGATGGTTTCACTTCCTTCTCTTTGATTTTTTGTTTTGTTTTGTTCTAAGAGATTGTAAAGGGGGAGAGAACGGCATCACTTGATTTTCAGTTGCTGACTCTTACCGTTGGAAAGACTTTGTATAAATCAATAAATTATTTAACAAGCTTTTCCTTTGGAAAACATCTGCCTTTGGAGTGTGATGGAATGACGGCTGTCTTGCACTTATTTCACTGGAGTTTTGTGGGCCAGCTCTTTCTTAGGGAGCAGCATCACTTCTTCGTGAGATTTGCTGTTTTTGGTGGAAAGATTTTTGAGCTGGGTTATTTTCTATGTTGTTTAAACAAGAAGCGTAGCTAATGTTTTCTTGCTAATGGGCAGGACACTCTTTTAGAAACTGAAATAGAGAATATAGTACTGAGTAGTTTAAAGCGCTAACTTCCATTTCAGTGGATAGTTCCAGATAAAGCTATGTCTTGATTTATTAGAGCATCAGGTATATGAATGGTTGGACCAAATATTCAGTACTAGGAGCGTGTTTGCTGTGAAAGGAAACTTTTCTGGGCAATTTCCCCCTGATTAGATGCTAGTTTAAAAAAACTTTCCATTAGAAAAATGCTTTACCTATGGAGAATATGCTTGAAAACTCTGCATTTGCATTTCTCAGATCAAAGACCTACAGAAGAAGGAAACCTTTAGGTGCAACAAACACTGCTTCCCAGTGGCAATGTGATATCATCACCATCACCATCCATAGTGTGTCTGTAAATTGTTGTCCAAAAGAATTGTCAGATGAAACATTTTTTCTTTCAGGGAGAATTTCAGAGTGGCTAAATAGGACCATCTCAATGGGTGATGCAGCTTCCATGATAATATCCAACTGTTAGAAAACATTTCTCCTGCTGAATCTCTTTTATTCCCTCAGAGTTATTAGGACAGACACAACTATTTTTGGCCTGATGGTATGATCTGGCCTTTAGCTAGCCACTCTCCATAAAATAGGTGGACCAGGACAGAAAAGTGAGCAGAATCAAGACAAAAACCAAAGTTGGGTTAACTCAAATTAAATTTACTTTAAATCAATACAGTTAATATGATTGCTTCTCGTGTGTTTAATATGTTCCCCTTCTATCACATTATTATTTACACTGTGGTCGTAACTTTTGAATGGGTAATGGGGTCTACACCCAAGGCTTTCAGGGGACACATACATCCCTGAACTATGAACTCCGGGGGATTTCAGTCAATGTAGTTCAGGATAGCTATCATCCTCATTCTGGTTTGACGTCCGTCCGTCCGCTGGGAGTCGTAATACTCTGATGGGATCCGTTAAACAGCGGTCCCCAACCTTTTTGGCACCAGGGACCGGTTTCGTGGAAGACAATTTTTCCACAGACGGGGGTGGGGGATGGTTTTGGGATGGCGCGGACAGAAACGGCAAGCGGACAGGATGGCGCGGACGGAAGTGCGCGGCCCGGTTCCTAACAGGCCAGGGACCGGGACCAGTCTGGGGGTTGGGGACCTCTGAGTTAGAAGAACAAGTCAAACAAGGCATGTTGCAAAGTGACAAACACTGCTATATGATCCATTCATCTTGGGCAGCAATATTGCTGTAATACGAATCTGATTATGCTCGAAGAGACTCCATCAGCTCCTATGAGAAATAATGCACTGCCACGCACCTCGTTCCAAAATAATATAGCCCTTTAGTCATAATGCAGAACTATTAATGCTGTTTGAGTAGACAAGAAAGCATGAACAGGAATGGAATGAAATGTGAATATATTATCTGGCCTTTAGCTACCTTAAAGCTATAGTTTCAAACACTATAGTTTCTACAGGATTTTATGTATGCCATACAAATAATGTGAGAGAAATTATATAGAGGCTTTGGGTTGCAGTGCTATACAGGCTTATATGGGACTGTGTCCCCTTAAAATATGTGAGACTAACTTCTGAGTAGATATGCACAGGACTGCATAGTCAGTTGTTTGGTGGAAAGTGAATAGACTTCAAAAAAGCCAGAAACTCTAAAAAAAAAAAAGTTAAGGCCCATCAGAATGAGCGATTAGCACTGGGCTGAATGCATGATGGCACAAAAGCCACATAGGATTTCAGTGGGAGCAACGTTTGTTTATTTAAGGACTTGATAAACGGTCCCTTCCATGATTTGTGACTTTAGGCATGGTGCATCAATGAATTTTTTTTTTAGAAAAGTCAAAATGTAAGTACAATACAGAGCCAATATAACAAATCATGGTCAACACAGCTGTCGAAGACAGCTTCATGCTGGCAGCAGAAAATCCAAAGTGGTCATTCCAATAAGAATGGTGAAACCAGTAATAAAACTCTTTTCCCCAAGATCTTCTGCCTGAGGCAGACCATTTCACCCTTCTTAATGGAAAAGGGGCAAAACGAGAGCATTTTCGCTCAGTTCAGGCCCTGGTTTTGGATAGGTTTAAGATTCAAATGAAAAAAGGCAGTTTATATTAACAATATTTGCTGTAATTCCATTTTTAGTCTCATAGTTTCTATTAATGCTAGCAACACTGGATGATGATGTTTATTTCCCTTATTTTTACAAGAGTACTCATGCCTTTGGCCTTTGTGTTTCTAACACATAGGGCTATTTAAAATGAACCTATACATGCTTATTTAGAAATAAGACCAGCATTAAATGGGGCTCAGAGGTAAGTGTATAAGGATTGTAGCTTTAATTATTTACTTCACAAGGTATAAAATATATAATATCAGTAAGCTGAACAGATACACTTTCTGAGGAATGTGGTTTGTTTGCTTGAGATATTTTTATAGCAGCAGTGAAGTATATTCCCTGGACAATTTAGAAGAAACCACTGACATATAACTTAATGAATTAAAGGAACACAAAAATATCACAAAGTCTATGTGAAGTAAGGTGCAAGATTAAAATATTATTTTTAAAAAGTCATGGAAAATGAAGATTCATCATGTGGTACAAAAATGACAGTATTTTTATTTATATAAAAAATGTCTATCTGACCCTGAATGATACATATGTATTATAAAGGCAGGATGTTGTTTTTATCTGAATAAATAGGAATGCAATGAACCTTTCTCCTAGATTGTAAGAATTCTTCTTTGTAAGGAAAAAAATCCATCATCTACATTAGGACAATCCTATATTAAGCTACCTTATGTGTTATAAAATATGCGAGCTTTCTAGTTATATTGATGTCTTCATCAGGCAAAATATTGAAAGCAAGTTGGAAAGGGAACAAGGAAAGATGCTGCAGTGAAGGATGGGGGAAAGTGTTCCACAGCTTTAGATGGTGGCTCCACCTTTGAAATCAGGCAAAGAGCTGACACTAAACCGCAAAAGCAATACTTGAAATAGTATTATTATTATGGATGCTAATGTGTGATTCTTCATCTTATAGTGGCACTCTTGCTAATTGTTCATTCTAGTCATCATAAACCTTAGCCTGGTCTAGGCCAGGGATGGACTTAAAACTTCACATATTGCCACCAAGCTTTTTCTCCCTCCCTCCCTCTCTTTCTTTGCCTGGAGTCCCTCTGACCACACTGCATCACCAAAATTTAACAACTGCTGAAAACCTACGGGTGAAGACAACACAAGAAACCAGTAATGCAAGTTGTTTACAAAAGCCAGCAAAAAGCTGTGCAGACAGGGTGGGGGAGGAGGAAACTTTCTAGTCCCTCACCTACATGCGTGACCCAACATCAGCCAACTGCTGCCTTCTTCCTCCTCTAAAATAATAAGTGTGGCTTCCTGGTCTCCAAAATGTTGCCTTATTCTAGGTGGTCCATGTGACAAAACAGGCTAAAAAATCTGGACTAAAACGTTTTCCTTCCTAGCCAGTCTTTTGGGAATGTCTATAATGGGTTGTATCATCGAGGAGGTCACGCTATATTTTTCAGACAAAAAAAATTGCTGTATTATCCTACAAACGTATGTGCTTCAGGAATAGTGCTAAATTTCAAGGCATGCTGAAAGTGCTGTTTCTCTTCTCGGTGAAACAGCTACATTTTAAGCATCTGCTGGATGTCAAATACATTAAAATTTCCTATCCCTAATGAGGCTCTTTTTAAGCTTCATAATTACCTTATGATATCTAAGAGGTTAATTTTCACTTTTGTTTCTCTATGTATTTGGATATGGCCCTAGGGAGGGGCAATTATTCTAGATTAAGGGGCAAAGAAGCACTGAATTAAACAGAAGAAGACAGACCACATGTCCATTATTCCTTTGAAGAACAAGGATGCATTAAGTATCTGCAGTGCACAAAACAAAAATTTCCCCACTTCCAGTAACTTTTTAGGCCTGGAAAAAATTTTTCCCAAGTAGCATAAAATGTTACTTTAGATGTACATGTTACTTTTCTTCCAGGAACTCTTCATGGTGTTTTCTCCATGAGCTCTAATTTTATCCACAAACCTGTGAGTTGGGTTGGGCTGCAAGACAGGGACTACCCTGGCGTGACCCTTAAGCTTCATGGTTGGGTACGGACTAGAACTTGGGTCTCCCCGGTTGTAGTCCAACACTCAACACTACACCACACTTATCTTTTACAAAGCCTAATCTTTGCATGGGATAGTCCTTTCCTTCCTTCCTTCCTTTTGGAGGGAATGAGGAGGCGATTTATTTTGTTAAGAAATAAATTCTTAGACTGAGCATTTCAGGGGATATCAGTGCCTGTATTTCTCATGTCTCTAACAAAGATGTAGGAGGATTCTTATGTTTCTCCCACAGACTACCCACATTCACAATACTCACAAGTGACATAATTCAGGCCACACCTGCAATCCCAATGCACATTCCTTTGGCACTATATCCCACTGAGACCAATTGCCAGGATGGTCGTTTAGTAGTGCGGCACAACATTAATAGGTAGAAATGCCTATTTTCTGCAGATGGGAATCTTTTCCATCCCTATCTAAAAACAAGCAGAGCATCTTCCAATTAGTACAATCTATTCTGCACTAGGTGAATCAAGAGCCTAACTTGATACCCCTTCATTGTTATGTTTAGGGTGGGGAGTTTTTCAAGGTATCTATGCAAACAGATTATATCTAAACGACTCTTTCACACTAGGACCCAAGAGCATCCAAAGTTTAGCTCCTCTAATGTGCAGCACTGGGACTTAATATTACCCATAGGTCTAGGGTTTGGATTCACACCATATTACACTAGCAGAAGCTGACCTAGGCTACCTTATCTTGATTGTACAATATTGAGCTGTAATGTAGGAGGGGAAACACTTGATATTTTCCTATATTTTGAAGCTAAACATGGAAACTGATTTGCACTTAGGTCCCCAGACATTAACGATGCCTGAGAAGACCTAAAAACAACACACCCCCGCCCAGCATTGAAAGCCCAATTTTGTAAGTCAGACTAAAACTAGGATTTGGCTCCTGGGGCCCTCTAGAAGTTGCCAGGCTACAATTATTCACCTCTATGCCGTAGACGTTGCTGGGCTTGGCAGCTCAACATCCAAGTCCGGAGAATCCCTGCAATTACAGGAAACACCCGTTGGCCTCAGCAATGGACACCTGTTTTTAGATCAAGTTTTAGGCCTGAACCTACGGACAGGCAGAACTGTTTGTGCAAGCACGTGCTTAGAGTAGCAATCTTCTTCCGGCGTCTTCCTAATTTAAAACATAATTTTGCAATGACTACCCACTCCCGTTGGCTAGGCCTGACCAACGTTACTCCCAACGTTCGTTAACCTACATCCGGTGGACCTCAGGCTCACACACGGGTGTCTTAAACAGAACAAATTAGCTTCAGCCTCTCGGACCGTTTCCATGATTAACCACACATCGCTGAGAGCCCGCCCCTTCCGGAAAACCTGACAATATGATGCGCTGCAGGCCTTCTGGGAGAGTGACAGGATCGTTCCACCTTTAAGGACGTCTCGATAAACTTTGCCAGAAGCTGCTGCTCGAGCGGAAGGAGGGCTGCAGCGTAAGGGACGGGAGAGAAGGGGCGCCTCCGTGGCAAGCACTTCCCGAGCTGCCTGTGGATGCGCGGGACTCGCTCGTCCGGTGCTACTGGGGGTGAAAAAAGGAAACGAAAGGGAGCGAGCCTCGACCTCGGAGGCGAGGGAAACCTGCGGAGGAAGACGCGGTGTTTCTCGTTCCGAAACAAGACTGCCTCTCTTCTGGTCGGGTGCTTCTGCCACTGGCTAGTCTCAGTGGACCGGACCCCCTAACTTGGATTATAGATTTGCAGAGGATGATGGAGGGGTAGTCTGGCACGCGTAAAGGGCGTCGGCTTAGGCGCAGTAGACAAGCCTTCCCCAACCTTAAGTCTTTCAGGTGTGTTGGACTTCAACTCCCAGAATTCTCAGCCAGCCTTCGGCCATCCCGGGTGAGGGCTACGGGAGCTGAAATCCAACACACCTGGGAGGCAACAGCGTAGGGCAATAGTGGACCGGG
Organism: Charina bottae; assembly: GCA_023362775.1. NCBI lineage: Eukaryota > Metazoa > Chordata > Lepidosauria > Squamata > Charinaidae > Charina > Charina bottae. Next base: position 68,270,939 of record JALMGJ010000005.1, on the reverse strand, counting down.
CAGACCAAGAAAGCTGTCGCCTGTGAAAATGTACAGAGGGAAAGGGGGAGAGATTCTTCCTGCCGCCGTTTAGCTGTTCTAATAAGCGTCTCTCCGGGCAGCCTTAAGGGGTGCTATTAACACTTTCTGTTAGTGAATGAGCCGGCCCAGCTCCTACCTGCGGTTAGGCGGGGGTTCCCTCTGGAGAGGCGTCGGGACCGCCTTCCTCCTCTCGCTCAAGTCACGTGGTGGCCACTGAGTAGCCCCGGACGCCTCGCGGCCGTACATTCCTGCAGCAAAGCGACCCAATCCCAGGGTGGTGATTATCCTTCGGGGGTTATAGGGCTTCGGGGGTTTATAGGATTTGGGGGGGGGGCGGTGAGAGCGAAGAGATTTAAGCAGTGACGGGAGCGCGTTAATTTGGGATGAGCCCCTTTCAAAGCTCTTTGGGCAGGGTGGCAACCTCTCTCAGAAGAAGTCGAGCAGGACTGGAATGCACGCTTAGCTGCGCAAAGATCAACTACCCTCCTTCGGAGCTAAGCCTCCAGCGGCAGCCATTCCCGCTAACACAGGGTCGGTGGGTTCAATGGGAGCCCACGCCGGCCCATCTTCACATCGGTTGAGACCTCGCGAGTTTCAAGGGAAGGGCCGCAGCAACCGCCTTGCTGGACTACAGCCCCCCCCCCTTTCCCGGTCACCGTGCTGTTGATGATGGGGCTGGTAGTCCAACCCTTCTGGAGGACACCAGGTTGGGCAGGCTGCCTCTGCACCATCTCTCATGCCGGCCGGGGATGGCGGGACTTCGCGTTCAGCAACGCTGGCTGGGAGAACCAGGGATGCTCGGCCCTAGCTGTGGAGAAGAGCGATGCGCACGCGCCCCGCCCGCTTGCTGCCCCGAGGAGCGCTTTCCTCGGGCTCGTGCCACTGATCCCAAGAGGCTGTTCACCCTTCCTTAGAAATGCGTTGCCCTCAGTTCTACGAACCTCACGTCCAAAAAACAGGCAGGTAGGTAGGCGTTTGCTTCTCTGTAGTACGGCAATCCGAGTCTGGCTTCAGAGACCTTGCTAAGCCAAGGATGTGTTGCTTTTAGCCACGATTTCTGCCAAAGGCCGTAGCGGCCCGGCTCACAACGGTTACGGTTACCCATACACCAATGGATGAGTTCCACAAGGTATGGTAAAAAAAAGTCGCGTTGGCGATGGCCACGATGCGACCAAAGCACTGAAAAAACGGGGGGGCTTCACTCGCACCGTCGCGGCGGCCATCTTGACTTTTTTGACCCTAATCTCTGAATACCCCTGTAAGACACAAGCTAAAATTGAACAAATGATCTAAAGGCCCAGACGAGCCAACCGCATCTTAGCCTAGGCCGCTGTCTGAATTCTGGTGGCTTGCAGGCCGAGTAAGCCCAGTCCAGGCTCAGCGCGCTTTGAAAGCCGGACAGATCTACCCTTCAGCACTTGGCCTCGTTTGCGTTGATGAACGGGAGGCAAGTGGCCCTCACTTGTTCTCTATCCACATCTTAGCAGTAGCTTTTATTTCCCGCGTTTCCAAAGGATTGGAGCCAGGTCCGTTTGTTCCTGACGCGCATCAAAAACAGCGGCTTTTAAGACCTCCCCCCCGCCCCTCTAACGGTGGTTGTGATTAATCGCTTCCCCTTTGAGAGACAGCGGGACCGTTTCTTCGCCCTTCTGAAAACCGACTCGGAAGGAAATCCCTTTCTGAAAGCGGGCTTATTCCCGAGGACTTGGCTCACCAAGACGCCGATCCACACTTGATGGCTGACCTCGGATCTAGAGGCCAAGCAAAGTGAGTTTCTGGCTTCGCCTCTTCGCTCAGACTTCCTAGCTGAACAGGCTGTTAAGAGGCTCCAGGACACGCGGGGAGCAGATTCGCTAGTTCGGCTCTTCCGAAACGGCGAAACCGGACCTCCCTCAGCCCAACCCCGTACGCGTTTTCCTTTCTCCCGGGGACAAAAGTCTCCGGAAAGCGGGACAGACGCGGAGGCGGTAGCTTTATAAAGATGCAATGAAAGTGAGGGTCAGGCCCTATGCTAGCCTTTAGACCGGTCCTTTCAATGTCAACTTTCTCTGGAATCTGCATGGGCAACGGGCATTATATATTACAAGAATATAATATCCACGTATATAAGGTACGCTTTGCTATCTCTTTCCCTTTCTTCCCGGGATGTATTTTCGACTTGTCATCCAGCCAACACCAACAGCCCTGGTGGTGTCCCATCCAGGGACTAACCAAAGGAAGGTCGGCTGGATGCCGAATTAATTTTCTGAGTTCGCATAAGGCACAACTATAAATTGAGCCTCTAGGTTCGGTTTGCCCGATACCTCGGGCGGCGAGGTAATTGGCTAGACTAGGTTCTGTGTTACCCTGTGAATTCAGGTAATGAGCTCTATCAAACAAATGCTTGATAGACATGTTTGTTCTTTCAAACAAATGTGCCTTGCTGTCCTGAGTTCTAAACGCGGGCCCTCCTCCATCTGAAGTTACTGCTACTCCTGGAGAACTGCAGATTAAGTGTAATTCCTGCAGGAGTATCTTTCCCCTCATCAGGGACGTCTAGGGCCTCAGGCACAACCTCTCCCCCATCTTCCTCCCCGCTTTGTCTTCTGTGCCTAGGAAGATTAAGACCATTTCGCAAGCTCAACAGCAGCATGGTGATCTTAACGATCCTCCTTTAGATGATAAAGGGACTTAGAAATAACATCTCAAAATAACCATGACCTAGCCCCAGGTGCAAGGTCACACAGCCACCTAGAAACATATTTAAGGATTCCCTTACTAACTTTGCTCAGACTGAAGAAGCTCCTTGGATAAGGAGCGAAACGTTTCCACTGAGAAAATAGAAATCCAGTTGACATGATTCAAGCTACAGACCTCATCAGGGACGTTACAATGTCAAATAAACGTTTTCTTGAGGCTTGGCAGGAGCTTGAGACGAAGAGTCTGGTGACACTTGAAAGAGTCACGCATTTATTCTGGCAGACCAGGCCTGTTAGTGGTTAAAGACTGTCTCTGTGTGTGTGTCTACAATAGGCTAGCATGGCTTCCTCTCCGGAAACCAAACTTCTAGTGTCGTCCTGTACAGCGACTGAGTCTGGGGGAATGGTCGAAGTGCCAAATTGGCCGGGAGGTCGCTGCAGTTGATGTAGGGTAAATAGGAGACATCTCCCCTCCCCCATTTTCTCTGCCTTCAGCTCCCAGAGAGAATTTGTAACGGGAGGGAGAGAGAAAGCAAGCAAGCAAGCAAGCAAGCAAGCAAGCAAGCAAGCATGAACTCCTAGCAAACTGGATGCGTGTCAGAAGGTAAAACATTTTGTAGAGATTCGAAGCAGCAATTTCTCCTTGGGCTCCAATAATGAAGACTGCAATCGCGCACTTGTCCCATCGACTTCACCGCAGCTTCCCTCCCAAAAGATCCGCGCAGGGTCGCATTGTTGACTCAGATGGCCGGTGCCCAGGTCGGCGAATATAAACCAATTTAAACGGGTCTCAGGCAGGTCCTTGCAGAGAAGGAGGCACAGAAGGAGCGGGGCATCTGGCTCACTCAGGTCGTGTGGAAAAGAGCGTTTCAGGTTCGGTATGGCTTTTTGGGGATACAGCCTGTTCTTCAGACGGTCTAAAGGGCCCGACCCGCTTTTGGCATCCTCGGAGCCGTTTGACTTCGGCACTTTTCCTTCCGGCACAGCCGGCAGGCCGCGGCTTCGCGTCGTTCACAGAAAGCTGCTTTCATCTCCCTTCAATAACAACGCGGAGCCGAGGAAAAGAGGGAGAAGAGTTGTCTGGATCAACGTGGTGGGAGGCGTCCAACAATCTCTCACAGCCCGTAGCAGGGTATAAATTCAGAATGAGATGCACTCATTACTTCTGCATCGGCAGTTTTGCACTGCCTGCGTTCAGACGACTTGTCAAAATCTGGTAAAGAAAGACTCGGCACAGATGTATTCACACAACATGCTAAGCTCGGTCTTGGGTTATTCAGCGTGTTGTGTGAAGGTACCTATGTTAACCCATAAAGGGGAGATAAAGCGATTGGCGGCCGTTCTTAGCTTTTCTGTGGCTTTAATGGGAAACCCGCAGGCTGAAAGCGTTTAGGACCTAGCGTTTAGAAATCGTCTGCCGCTCGCTTGAGATAAATCCCATTTAAAGTGGACACTGCTTCCGATCAGAGATAGGGGCTAGAGGTCGGGATTGTGTCGCCGCAGAGGAGCGGGACCGAAGCCTAACGCACAGGCGCTCGCGTTCATTAACTCCGCTGGGGCTGGCCTGGCGGGAAGAATCTGGGAGCGATCGGCAACTTTAGCCATGGGATCGGCAACACAGGTGCACTTTTTTCACCCCAGCCAGACTACAGTGTAATGCCGGTCAGTTCGTGGATCGTGCAGAAAAGGCGCATAACGCCTAAAAAGGATGAGGACGATGGGCTTGCAGTCCAGCACACTGAGGAAGCACCGGGCAAGGCCGGCTGGCTTAAAACGAAGGCTACTAGACCCTTTTACGAATCTGTATTTTTCAACCCCGAGAGAGGACAAGGGACGCTCAGAAAAACCCAGACAGACATCTTAACCATGATCAGATTTTTTTTATTGCTTGAGAACCAGAATGCTCATTTCGCAGTGAACCCGCCACACACAAACTCCTCCGAGCCCCGGGCGGCTCTGTGTCCTTCCACCCGCCCTTGACCTCCAATGGCTCCACTCCTGTAGGATCAGGGACATATTCCCGGGAGACTTTCTTTCCACCCTTCGGAAGTTTCTCTCCCCCCCCTCCCACCCCACCCGCCGCAAAGCTCGATTTGTTCTCCAAAGGCATCTTCCGCCTCCCGCCTCCCCCGCTCGGTAGTGTTCTCAATGAAATCAATAACGCTGTGCGCGTGTGTTTCTTCAACAGACTCGCTAATCACCTTTTAATGCTGTAGTCGGGGGGGGGGAGCTCTCAATGAGGCTTCAGCTTTCCCGACCCTCCTCTAGTCCGAGTCAACAAGTGCCGGTCCATCCCCCCCACCCCCGGGTCTTGTGTCTGCCCTCCACTAACGTGCTTTGGCACCAGAACTGCTGCTGCTTAGCGGCGGACTGCTGAGCGCCCCCGCTGTACGCACGACGAGAAAAGACCCGTCGGCCCGAGCAGCTCTCAACCGGCACCAGTCTGCGGGGGCTCACACCCGCCTCCTGAAACACGTGTCCGCGCTGTTAGCGCTCAGCCTGGGCAGGGTTGCTCCGAAGTCACGAAGCAGGGCTGCAAGGAATCAGGTCGAGTCGCCATCCCTCGGGGGGACCGCCGCGTCTCCTTGACGGCCGTGGCTTTCCACGCGGACGAAACGTGTTTCAGAAGGGGGGGTGGGGTGAAGCGTCCAACAGCCTCTCCCCCTCGTGAGCTCCGCCTCCCCTCTTCAGTCTGCAAATTAATCCCGAGTTGAATCGCCGGTGGCAGAATTTCCTGCCGGACAACGGTGGTACAGTTTGGGCTCGTTTGGAAAAGTCTACTTCTATCAGGAAAGACAGACCGTTTGTAATTATAAATTATTTCTATATCTGTGTATATATATTTATATCTCTATACACACTCACATACAATATATATATAAATATATACACGTATAGAAAGCAGCTGCTGTTGTGTGATTCAGAAACCATGGAACATGGCAGTATAGTAAATAACATGAGAAAACAAGTCTATAAAAAGGACAACAAAACAAAAAACCAAAACAAATTTGGATCCTCTTTCCCACCCGCAAATATCGCAGGGTGAAAGGACAACAATAACACAGCAGGACTTCTATACAAGGCAATATACAAAATCCCAACCTGGCTTTAAGCTAGGGAAGGGTGATGAAAATGGTCTTAATGTTGAAGGTGTGTCTATATATATCTATATATATATATACACTCATTCCACACTGACCAACTAAAAACACAAACCTCACAGTGAAATCCAAAACACAAAACACTGTAACAAACTAGTGTGAGGGTTTTTTTTGTTGTTGGTATGTTTTTGGCAACCAGAGGGTAGCATAATATAGGCATTGCCATATAAAAATAAAAAAGTCCACTTTTGATGACACAGGAATATACAAGACAGTGAGGTATGAGAGATTTTCGGGGATGGTGGGGACTCCTGCCCACGCCCGAAATAAGCTAGTGGCGCATAAAGAGCCTAAAATAACAAGAACAGTAATAATAAAAGAAGGACAGGCACGCAGGACTTGGATGGATGGCTAGAGCTGTCACGATTTAAGCGATGGGCAGGACTTTGAAGTCTTCCTCCTCCTCCTCTTCCTCCTCCTCGCTATAATGAACTTTCCCGAAATATCTTCTCATGTCGGAGGCATCTTTTTCCTGTTGTAGAATTGATGGGCAGCTATTGTTTTGTTTTCAAAACCAAAAAGACTAAAAAATGAAAGCAAAGAAGAAAGCAAACAAGCCCCACAAAAGGCGGGGGGGGGGGGGGGAGAGGGGAAAGGAAGCAGGGAAGAAACCAGGCTGTCAAAGGGAGGGAAGGGGGAGGAAAGGAAGAGATAAGAAAAATCTAACGTGATATTTACCACCACGTCACTGCACGACACAACACTTGTGCATATTGGCAATAGGTTTACCTGCCCCAGCGGCTATTCGAAAGGACAGGAACACGGGCTGTGGACGAAAAAGGAGGAGGCAAAAGCAGGTTAAAAGGTGGAGCTGCCACAGGCTGCCCCCACCAGCACACTTGAATGCTTCTTGGGAGTCGGCCCTTCCAGAGGCGAAGGGCTAGATGGCGTGCTCCAGATGAGCTGCCAAGCAGGCTGGATCCCCAGAGGTGGCACAGCTCCTGGGGCCTGCAGCCATGCTCCTCGGCCAGGATTCAGGGGAAAGGGGCTAAGCTCAGACCCTCTGAAACCAAGGATTTCAGTGGGACCGCTCTAGACATCCCTCAGCCTGAATCCTGCTCTGGCTTGGCCTCCGCCCTCTGAGGTGAAGGAAAGAAATCCCCAGTCTGTCTAACATCATTCTGCCAGAGGAAACATCATTCTCTGTTATTAGTTTAAACCAGAGCTTTCCAATAGTGAAATAGTAAAGTCTCCTTTGAGCTAAGGACCTCGACCACTGGTAATAACTTCATGGACACGTCCAAGTAGTTTCCTTGGCAACAATATGGAGGTGGTTCACCACTGCCTTCTTCCGGGATGCTGTTCCCTGCCCTCCTAGACTAGACTTACCTTCCTGGGATTCTCTTTCAAATACCTGTACATCTTTTCAAAATGTGTCTTTTGAAGCCCACAAGGCTGCTTTTCCTCCTGCATGCAGCTTCAGGCAAAAAGCACCATGGGGCTTTTTGCCAAGGAGCAGCCCATTGTGGGCTTTCTTTCATTCTACTGCTCCGGTGCCCATCCAAGGATGCAGGCAGCTATATTTTCACTGCTTTCCAAGATGCTCCAGAAAAACCAATGCTTTTCAGATCTGGGAGAACAGTTTCTAGTAGGCTGTTTTTATCATGCTTATTCACCTTCTTCCCTCCCTTTCCAATTTTATCTCTCTATCCCAGTGTTTTTCAACCTTGGCAACTTTAAGATGAGTGGACTTCAACTCCTAGAATTCCCCAGCCAGCCTTTGAAAAGTGAAGGCTTTTTGCCTCATCACTCTTCCTTCACCCTACAGGTTCCCTCAACTCTTTTCCATCCAGATCCTATTGAAATATACCCTCAAATACTGTAAGTCCTAATTCGTTCCTTGGGTTTTATTCTAAATGAGGGTATATCCTTTTTCGGCAGCCCTAGAGTGCTTCTAGATCGATGACAGTCCTGATCAAAGGACAGCCTACAACTTGAATTTCACATGAATGAATGTTTAATGGAAGAAAAAAAGAAAGAGGCAGGAAGAGACCCTTGGATCTCCAGTAAAATTAGCCCTGTCTGTAAAATTCCATGGACTAGTTTCTATTAACAACAACCAGAAAAAAGCCACAGGACAGCTATTCTGTCCCCCCCCCCCCCCCGCGTAATGGATTTTTTTTCTGTTTTGAGAAAATAAAAAGTGGTTTGCATATTCAGGACACTGTCACCTAGATTTTCTTTCATAAAACTATGTGAATAGTTTATGCAGAATAATTCTCATGAAAAAAAATGTGTCTGCAAGTAGTCTAGGAGTAAAGCTGGGGAACTGCCCAAATCCCTGCCTAGGGTCCTGCTCAGCCTTCCCTGCCCCCCGCCCCCCCCAGGCCCATCATCTGCCTGGTTATGAACCAGAGGCCAGCGTCTTTCCAGATCCCACTCAAAAACCCTCCCCAGCAGCTGCCCACCCCACCCCGCCTGATCTGCCAAAGGTACACTGGGGTCTCCATACCAGAAGTAGATAAGGTTACCTTGTGGTCCCCCATGCAGACGTTTGGTCCAATGTGGTCATACACCACTTGCCGCTCATCATTTTCTGACTGAGTGAAAACATAAAAGAAGCTTCTAGTCAGTATTGATATTTTGTGGAAAGCCTTTGCCAGATATCAAACACAGAGTTGAATAAATCAAATGAATTGAAAAATAGTTTTGCATTTATGTACAATGCATTTATATTTGCAAATAAGCGTCATTAGAATGTAGCATTCTGATACCATTATTTGGCTTAAATATAACTTTAGCCATAGATAGAGAAAGCAGTTGGGTCGGTGAATTTTTGCAAGATATGGCCCTGGACATTAACCCACAATCATTTAGGAACTTAAGAGGGCATGTCATATTTTGACTAGAATCCTGGAAGTATTTTATTTATTTATTTATTGTTTAAATTTCTATCACCGCCCATCTCCCCCAAACGGGGGACTCTGGGTGGTTTACAATAAAATCAACAGTTAAAAACATATAAACATAAAATTACAATCCAAACCCAATATAAATAAAATAAATAAATATAAAATCCAAGGATGATAAAATCTCATATAATAGGGAGGGCACTACGGCGCCAGCCACCCCCAGGAGGAACTATTGCCTTTCCCATCCCAGGCAAGGCGGCAGAACCAGGTTTTCAAATTCTTCCGGAAGGCCAGCAGCGAGGGAGCCCGCCTCAGCTCCGGGGGCAGGATATTCCAGAGGGCGGGCGCCACTGCAGAGAAGGCCCGCCTCCTGGCCCCCGCCAGATGAAACTCCCTTGTCGATGGGGTCCGTAGCATGCCCTCTCTGCATGACCGGGTGGGGTGGGTCGATGTTATGGGGATGAGATGGTCCTTCAAGTAACCTGGCCCCATGCCATGTAGGGCTTTAAAGGTGATAACCAACACCTTGAATTGGACCCGGAAGCAAACTGGCACCCAATGCAGCTTGCGCAGCAGTGGTGTCACGTGTGCCGATCTTACGGCACCAATAACTGTCTGCGCAGCCACATTCTGGCCCAGCTGAAGCTTCCGGATACTCTTCAAGGGTAGCCCCATGTAGAGCGTGTATGTTTATTGAACTGAATATTTACTTCTAAAGAGGCATACACAAGTTTAGACTGCTAATGTTAAAAATGACACACTCCCACACTTCAAAACGAAACAAAGCAACTTGCTGCATTCAAAGAAGTTTCCAAATGCACCTATTATTCTTCCAAAGTCACAGAGCGTATACTTGCACTGACTTAAACACCTTCAGTTCTGTTACTACACTGCAAACAATTTCCACTTAGCGACTTCGTACTTGACTTAAGTCAGCAAATACAAAAGAGGAGAAGGGTTCTGTTTCCACAGTGATGTAGAACTGGGGATTTTAGCAGCTCTTCCTGCATTCCGCGCCTTCTCCAAAACTAGCAAAGGTGCATCTGGCTATTCTAACATCCAGCCAAAAGCCCATTTCAATATTATTTTACTGAGCGAGTTTTAAAAATGAAAGGACTTCAAACTGTTAAAATTAGCTAAATTGAAACCATGGTTGGAAACACTCATGCCTCTGAGGATGCAGTCATTAATACATATTCTATAAGGCGCTGTCAACAGATCAAAGCTATTAATCAATTATCTTGTGAGATTTTCACTGGTCAATTAATTAACTAAAATAAATAGGCCAGTATCTTAATAAAAGTGACTCTGAATTAATGAATGTATGTTTCTCTTTAGCACATGAACTAAGGATGAAACCTTGCACACAATAAATTGAATTCACTCCAGCCTAAAGGCATCCACTTCCAACCTAACCACATTGGTGTGGTAGAAAAGCTCATTGAGTTCATCTGGTTTGAAAGGAGTAATTTTAACATCATTTTTAAATTGACAAAAGCACCCAGGGTATTTTCAATCCTGTGGTCTCTATTGGAAACACTTGTCAATCTTAGTTTTTTTAAACTCCTATTGTCCATTCACTATTAAATGCCTTAATTGATTAGGACACTGATAAAGGTGATTTGTGCTTCCAGTTTAATCCTTTTACCAGAATAGGTATGAACCCTGGTTAAATTTAGTTAGCTATTGAAGAAAAATGGAAATAATATAGAAGCGAGGAAAAAGGAACACACGTCATTTATGGAAAGAACTTTTTCTTCCTCAAGACCTATTTCTAAATAAAGTTATTTGGGATTAAGTTTTGATTTCTGTGGATCTGGCTTTCACTAGATGTTAACAGAACTACAAGCTTCAAAATGAAGAGTGAAAACAATATCAATGACAGTTTTGCCATTGACTTATGTAGAATGTGTAATTTTTATATATGCATATCCATCTCAAAATGAGTAGCAGCTGAACATTATTTTTTCCCTACCCAGCATTATTTCTGTTCTGTACTGGCACTTTATTCCCTTCTTCCCTTCAAACAAATAATGAAATCGACACAGCTTTCGCTACTGCATCGACCACCCCAACCGGCTGCTTTGTTTACCCAGCATAATGACCTTGCTAAAGCAATCACTTAAGAGAGAGACTGCCTTGCAATTTCTCAGGCTGGTTAAACTGGGAGATAATTAAATCTGGAACCCACATCTCTCTCCAGATCTTTCAAACATACGTACATGCCCAGCTGTGCTTGCAAATAGTTTACCACCCTAATTTATTTCAAATGAAAAACCGTCAAGCTTTCCCTCATCTGTAATCAAGTCAAGTTTGACTGGGTAAGAACTTTATATATAAATAGCCACATTTGGGACTATAAAGTTAAAACTGAATTATTTTTAATGCAGTAAGGAAGCTTAAGGTCACATTTGCTTCCTAGCATACTTACCTAGAAATCTGTATCTTTATCTACACACACACACACACACACACACACACAACCTTCTGCATTGCATGCACGAACACTTTCCAATATTTCAAGCTCATAATGCCACTGCTATCGGAAGTGGAGATACATTCATCAAAAACGACCTGATAATTTACAAAGGCAGCATCAAATTGTAGATTTTCAAGTGCATAATCTTTAGACAGATAAACAAATTACAGCAGCGCATGAACAGAAACACGCTCCACTCAGCTGAGCATTCATTACGCTTTGCTCGCAGGCAGTTCTGTGACTCCCAAACAGCGGGCAACCTTTGGTGTGTTAGGGCTCAGCAAGCATAAAATAACATGCTAGGGAGGTAACGGACCATGGCATGATAAATGAGGTTGTGCTAAAGCTGTTTACAGCCCCATGTCTGTACAATCTGTAAAGCCTACTGTGAGGAGCTAAGGCTGCCTGCTAATTTGGGCATAGATAAAAGCTCTCACCCTCTGCAAACAAACGCCAAACAAAACTGCAGGGCTCACACTGCATTTGTGAAATATTACTTCCCCTACTTCCATGTAGCATTTCAAAGCTAGCAGAATGCTTTAAAGCTTGTTTGCCCATAAATCACCAGATCCCAAATTTATCCCAATTTACAAATGGGAAACTCAGACTGAGAAACAGTGACTGTCCCTATTGGACTTTAGAGGCAGCATTCGTATGGTAGGGTTTTCATAGCTGTCTCTCCACATACAAGAAATTTAGCAGGTGAAACTTTTGCCCAGTACGGTTCTGGGAAAATTCTCTATGGTAATGTTTTATCTGGTGCCAGCAGTTAAGAGCAGTGGAATGCTGCCAGAAAAAGAAATCCATTCTATGCACTCGATGCATTAGTTCCCAGCAAAGAAAAACTTCAGGTATGCCCAATCCAAGTAGATCTGCCTGGACTAAATTAGCAGCTCTAGAACCATTCCAGCATCTTAATCGTATGTGACTGCCATATTAAATACTACTGGAAGAAGAAATTAAAAATGGAAAGTTATTATTATTTTTTTTAAAAAACTGAGCACTCAAATTATGAGCTTCAAAATGAAGGGTAGAAATACAGTACTAACATCAATGAATTACTAATATCCTCAACTGAGTTTGAGGGAAACTGTCTGGTGGAGAATCTGAATGATTACATTTTATTTATTTATTTACGTAATTTCTATAGCCGCCCATCTCAACAAGTGACTCTGGGTGGCTATACCTTTCAAATGTGATCAGACAGCTGTGTACTTCTTCCAAGGCATCTTTAGTTGGGTTCATGAAATGTCAAGGCAGAGCAATCTGAAGTATAGTAGAGGTTGCAACTCTACTATGCAATGCTGTCATAGTACCTCAAATGAGGTGGTGAGGACTACTAGTCCGGGCATCCTAAGAATACTACAGATCAGTATTTCTCAATCTCAGCAATGTTAAGATGTGTGGACTTCAACTCCCAGAATTCCCCAGCCAGCATGTTTGGGAGTTCTGGGAGTTGAAGTCCACACATCTTAAAGTTGCTGAGATTCTTAGCTGGGATAAAAGCTGGGCACCTCCTTACACTGAAAATCATCCAGTTTAGGCTTTGGGGTACAGAAACCAGAAAGAAAGACATGCAACCAAACTGCCACTTTTTAAACAGCACACTTGAATCATTTGCTTGTTTTATTCTTCCACTGTAATACAAACGTCAGATGAACATTCATGGTGGATACCTTTCTGACTGCCAGGGGTGCAGTCTTTCTCCCTCTGAGGCTAAGAGGTTCTCAGTCATTTGTTTCCTTCCCCTCTCATTAGCTTAAGGTGCAATAGACCAATTTTCTTCCTTATTTAAAAATAAAAAGTGGCAGAAAAATCACATCAGTTTCTGCTGAAATTCCGTGACATGATCTGAAAGAGGGTCCATGTGACCTCTGGACTGCCTACTTTTGATTTAAATAATAAGAGCAACTTGACCTGGCAAATACAATGCTATTTTGCTGGTTTTGCAAATGCTCTTACAGCCTACTGAACCCACTGTCTCTCTCCGGAATGCTTTGGACTGCATTTCTCACCATCCTTGACCAATGGCCATCCTGATTGGGACTCTTGGAAGTTGTAATCCAAAACAACTTGAGGGCACCACTTTGTCTGAGTCCTGTCTGGAATGTCAGCACCTTGTCACACTTTCAAAAAAAAAATTCAGGCGACAAATATTTTTACGATACAAAACTTTTATGGACTAAGATCTATTTCAACACATCCATGAAGCAATATCCTTATTTGGCAATTTATCTATATATATTCAAAAATTTAAAGAAAAAAAATAGAGTGGTCATTCTGAAATGTAGGACAAAAACAAAACCCCAAAACCAAATTGTGAGCATTACATTAAATGTTAACATTAAGCAAGATAAACTCAGTATTTATAAGACAGGCATCAAAGTATTGCTGGTTTAGAGCTTCATATAATAAACTCTGATAAATTCTAAGCACTGGTTCTAATGAAACAAACTCTTCCAGAAGGAATATACATTAGAAATATCCAGATTTAGCTTATGCTCTACATTAGGGGTGGGGAACGTCTGGCCCATGGGCCGTATAAGGCCCGCAAAATAATTTGGTCTGGCCCCCCGGTGCTTGTGATTGGCTCCTGCCCGCAAACCACGCCCTCTTCCGTGCGATTGGCTCCCGCCCGCAAACCCTGGCCCCGGTCCGCAAATGATGTTATAAATACCCAAATGGCCCTTGGCAGAAAAAAGGTTCCCCACCCCTGCTCTACATGACTTAGAAATTCAGCTGGTGCAGAGTACAACCACATATTGGTGAAGAAAGGTGACTGGAATACGTGACCCCTATAATGCTACCTGCTGCAGTGGTTACCTGTATGTTTCTGAGCCAATTCAAAGTGATTGTTAAAGCTTGGGTCAAACTACCTTTACCTGTATCAACTGTTTCAACAGTTTAAGACCGAAAATGGCAACCTTTTCCCAAAATGCCACCATGCTTATAAAAAACCTTGCCATGTAGAGTTTTTCAGGCTTCATCACTGCTAGCTTTTTAATAAAAAATACAGAAAACATGTATTTAATTAAACAAACATTCCTCATTGATGCAAAATATTCTACAAATTCGAATTCCATTTAAACCTGAACTATTTCTATTGGGAATATTAGAAGAACAAATAGGAAAGAAATTTACAAGAATTATGCAATATATGGTTACAGCAGCAAGACTTGTATATGCACAAAATTGGAAAAATCAGATTATACCTACGATACAGGACTGGATGTTAAAAGTAATGGACATGGCAGAAAATGATAAATTGACATGTTTATTAAAAGAAAATACAAATTATTACTTTCTTAAAGAGTGGAAACCATTAACGGACTATTTGCAAAATGCAGGAGGGGCAAAGCTTATATGGGGTTTTGAAGATTAAAACATATATAAATTGATATATTAGACAGGAAATGTTTTACAATGTTATATATAGTCCTAGCATGAAAGAGATTAATTTTTAAATTACTATGACCAGAGATAAATCGGAAGTTGACTAATTTCTATGTTTCATCTTTCTCTTTTTCTATTTACTTTACTACACTTTTTCTTTTCTTTCTTTGATTTGTATTTCTATTTCTTTTTCCTTTTCAAACTTTTATCTATGTATACTTAAAATTTAATAAAATATATTAAAAAAAATTAAACTAACATTCCTTTGAGTAAATTGTATGGCCCAGCTGAGCCTGGAGTTGATTTAATATTTTAGGAATGATGTTCTTCATTTTTGTAGCATGTTTATTTCAATATTGGTTTTGATATGGTATGATTTTTATTTAAAAGTTGCCTAGGAATATTTTAAAGAAATAAGCAAACGTATCTGCCATTTAACTAATGCTTCAACTGAGGGTAAAAGAGATTTGCTACCTACAGTATACAGTATAAGGCAAAATGCTTGAGTGATGCTTCCTGTGGGAATGGGATATCCAGTACTCCCTATGAATATGTTTCTCTGAAAAAACTCTACACGGTAATAGCAAGATCTAGTAATCAGAATTCTAGCACTGGATGTCCAGAATACTCCATGTGGTTACAGCAGAGGAAAACTCTGTGTGTGTGTGTGTAAGAGAGAGAGAGCGAGAGCGGTGGAAAGAGGTAGATTAGGTGAAGGTGAACGAGAAGGAAAGGTGCAGTTCAATTTCATTTATTTTAATTGCTTGAAGAGATGTCTGGAAAAATGTAGGTACATTATTTGCATAAGACTGTGCTGACATAGAGTCCTATAGAATCCATATACAATGAATGGATTTTGATATACAGAATAACCCAAGATCACTTCTAAATAACAGAGATCTAAAAGTAATGGATGTTTAAAATCAAGAACTATTTTATTCTTGAGGTACACACAGAGAGCTTGAATTCCAGGGCAATGTTTAAATAACTGAACAAAGAACAACCCCCTAATCAAACCAAATGACTTTTACCATTGGAGTTTCAGCAAATGAACCTGGAAAAGGAAAGAAATGCAGCTACCGAGCTCAGATGCCTACTGTAAACTTCTTATAAAAGTCTTGGATGAATTATACCTAGTAAACAGCAACATGTAATCTGATGACTCATTTTGACAACAGGTCATACTTGCCACCTCTTGTGATCTTTAATGTACTAGAGATCCCTTGACACAGAGCTGCATTCACAAATGTCCTGCACTGCATGATGCTTATGATGTTCAAGCTTTAGCAAACAATCACAGCACTCATTTTTTCTTTAGCTGTTAAAATTCCCTGGTGTTACTTCCAAATTTTTAGGATTAGGGATGTGCTCTGAAATCAAATGATGCTATGTTCACTTTTACGATGGGAGTTAATACCTTCCTCTTCAGTCAGGCCTTTTGAGTATAACTTGGTGTGCCATCAATATAACTTTTTAAACTGGATTTTACACCTCCCTCCCTCCCTCCCTCCCTCCCTTCCTCCTCTCTCTCTCTCTCTCTCTCTCTCTCTCTCTCTCTCTCTCTCTCTCTCTCCTGACTTTGACTAACTCTCAGCGGTTTACAATTATATTAAAATTGGCACCAAAACAACAGAAAACACAATGTAAAAGCTATTGTACTGCATAATCATTCATAGCCATGAGGTTCCAAATGCCTGGCGGAAGAGCTCTGTTTTCAAGGTTTTTGTAAGTGATACCAAGGACAGTGCAATCCGAACCTCTGAAGGAAGGCTGTTCCATAAGGTGGGGGGCACCACAAAAAAGCACTGCCTCACAATTGTTGAGTATCCTAAACTTCCACACTTGGGATGAGCGTATCCTCCTGAGGAAAGTGATCCAGAAGGTACCTAGGTGTCAAGCCATATAGGGCCTTAAAGGTTAAAAGCCAATACTTTGAACTGCACTCAGAAGCCTACTGGAAGGCACTGCACAGCCTGCAACGCAAATTATATAGCTGTGGAAGCTTGCACTAATCAGCATGCAGGCCATTATTTTCTGCACCAGTGGAAACTTCTACATCAGGGCTTTCCAAAGTTTTCCCACGGCAACACACCAACCGCCGTTGGTGTGTCACTGCGGGAAAACCTGGAAGTGCGCTGTTGCGGCAGCGTGCAAAAACCCGGAAGCGCTGCTGCCGCTTTCAGTTTTTGTGCGCCGCCGTTGGTGTGTCGCCGCGGGAAAACCCGGAAGCGCTGATGATTATCAGCGCTTCTGGGTTGTGTGGCGACACACCAGACTGTGTGTGGCGACACACTTTTGTGTCGCAACACACAGTTTGGAAAGCTCTGTTCTACATGGTCTTCAAAAGCAGACCCACTGCACTGCAATAGTTCATAGCTGTGATAAGGGAGTGAGTCAAACTTTTCTATTTGTTAGCTATCTTGAGCACCGAAGGATATACATAAATTGAATGAATTTGTATTCTTCAAGAGGTGAAAGGAGTTGGGGCCCAGAACTGTTTTTTCTTGGTTACAGCACTCATTATATAAAACATCTCCCTGTCTGAGGTTCAGCCCCCTGCCCCCATGTTTTTGGAAGCTTTAAAAAGTATTGTACTGATAAGTTTTTGATGTGGATGATGGAGCTAGGCTGCCTTGGTACATGTTTTTTTAAAAATTCTGTATTTCCCTTGTTTGTAAACTGCGCTGAGTCCATGGAAGTGGGTAGAATACAACTAAGTGTATAACAACAAACATACACCCATACACATCCCCAACTGTTTCAAAGAAATTCTTACCTTCAAAATGAGTTCTTTGGCAGAATGTGACATAAGGATTCTGTCACACCAAGCTGGACATCTAGTGTTCATATATTGCATTCCCTGGCTACAATCTTCACTATAAGGATAGCTGGGAAAGAGGGAGGGAACGAACAGAGTATCTGTTAGCAACCCGCATCCTTTTAACGTTTGCAAGACATATTTATCAGTCATCCATTCTAATAAACTCTGTAAAAACCAAGCAAATATGCAAATGTTTTCCAGTGTACTTACTACTCCATCTCCAACCCTAACCTCTTTTAATGTTCAGCACAATTTAAGGTTATTTAAATAAACAACAGGTCTGCTGCTATGGAAATACAACATATTTCAGCTCCCGCCCTCTGGAATATCCTTCCCCTAGAGATACAGCAGGCCCCATCTCTTGTGGCCTTCTGAAAACAACTGAAGACCTGGTTTTGCCAGCTTGCTTGGGGCGGGAGGGGAAGCAGCCACTCCTGGGGATGGCTGGCGTCCTAAGATGGCCTTAGATATACATGAGCGGCATTAAAATTGTCATTGCCATCTGGATTTTATTTTATCTCTTCTACTCTATATTTATATTTGTATCTGATATTTATTTATGTATTACCATATTTAGGGGCGTGGTGGCTCAGCGGGTAAGACGCCAGGCTTGTTGATCAGAAGATCGC
Source organism: Charina bottae (assembly GCA_023362775.1). Taxonomy (NCBI): domain Eukaryota; kingdom Metazoa; phylum Chordata; class Lepidosauria; order Squamata; family Charinaidae; genus Charina; species Charina bottae. The sequence continues at coordinate 68,252,905 of JALMGJ010000005.1, read as the reverse complement.
AAGTTCGGAGGTTCGAATCCCTAGAGCCGCGTGACAGAGTGAGCTCCCGCACTAGCCCCAGCTCTTGCCAACCTAGCAATTCAAAAGCATGCAAATGCAAGTAGATGAATAGGTACCACTTTGGTGGGAAGGTAACAGCGTTCCGCGTGCGTCATGCCGGCCACATGACCGTGGAAGCATCTTCGGACAACGCTGGCTCTTCAGCTAACAAACGGAGATGAGCACCGGCCCCTAGAGTCAGACACGACTGCACAAATGTGCGGGGGGAACCTTTACCTTTACTACCATATTTTAATGTTTTATTTTTATTGTAAACCACCCAAAGTCCCCCCTTGGGGGGGGGGAGAGATGGGCGGTGGCAAAATTTGACAAACAAACAAACACCAGCATAACACATTATGTGAGATGGAAAGGGCTATCTTAACATGCCAGACAGGATGTAGTTGCTAGGTCTGGGCCATTGGATAGCATGAATTTTCCTTTCTTTCTGGCAGCACTGCTTACCTCTCTACAGCAAGGCACATATGTGCACATTGGTGGAGGGAGGATGTTATCTTGAATTTGAGACTGGGGATGTGAGACAATGCTTAAGATCAGAAAGTGATCTTGAGAGTGTGAACATCTCTACTGCATCTTTGCAACTTTTAATCCTTAAAAGCCTGTCAACAGGACCTTCCATGAGTTCCTTCACTCATTATCTGCAGCAGTGCAATTCCCCCCCCCCATCTCCTACATAAGGAAAGGGTAATCTTGTGGTAACTGAAGGCTGCATTTAACATTTTTGGGAAGGCTGAGGAGCGCAGCAGGCATTGCAGTCATGGAAAGTCACTCACATGAGCAGTAACAGAGTTTTTGGTTTTCTCCTTGAAACTGAGAGGGATGGTTGGGGAGTTCATTAAAAAAAAATGATGTTAAGCCAGTTTTTAAGCGTTAACTCTAATGCTACCATTTTCACATACTTCCTTCTTCAATAAATGATACTGCTGAGTTTTAGCAATTGGGGCCACACAGATTATGTGGGGGGCACACAAAACAGGACGTTTTGTGGCTATAAGTGGCTCTGTGATCTCAGGTAGCATCATTCAGAGTTCACACAAACAGCAACAAACGGTGACCTATTACATTTCTTTTAAATTTTGCTCCTCTGTATTTTCAGGATGTACAATAAGTTGCACACTTTGTTTTGAAGTCCTTTGGAGATAAGTTAAGTTAAAGTTTTAACAATGTCTCTTACAGAAGTAGTCTCCAATATATTTAATATAATTTCACATTTTGCTTTATTTGCTCTTAACTTACAAGAACAACATAAATTGAACTAGACATAGAAAACATGACACACTTTTAAGTTGCTGTATTAATGCTAAGATTTATATAAAAGGAAAAAGGCTGGAAATTGCACTGGAGAAGACCAAATAAAAAGCATTTGAAAACTAAAACGGCATCTTCCTGATTCTTGGAGAATAACATATTGTATAGAGTCTAATCAAACATGATTTTGTTTTGCTTGAAACTTATTTTGTGTTGGAAAATGAATTCCTCATGAAGAACATATTAAGGCTTGAAAGTTTGCAGCACTTTAATATTTAGTTCTATTCCAGAACCCTTTTGCATAACCTGGGCTTTCACCACATGTACATTCAGGAGTTTCAAGGCAAAGATACTTGTGTCATCAAAATGTTAGTTCCTTTCACACTTTACAGTTTAAATAAAGATCTTTATTATATTATTTCGTCTTAACTCGATTTAAGTCAAGTTGTATTATATATTATCCTCAGAGCACATAATTCATTCTAATTATCAACATTCCAAGTACTTAACACCATTAAAAGAACACACTGACATGGGACAAATTGGAAGGCGTGATAAACAGCAGAGGTTTCATATGAAATCTGTGCAGAAAGCAAGAGAATTCTTGGAAAAATTCAGAGAAGAAATGGAGGAAATACAAATGGACATGACAGTGACAGATGACACTACACAAAAGTCTCAACAGGTGCAACAGGAAATTGAAAAGGATGTTACTGCATTAGGTGTTACAGGTATTGACTTTTCTAAATTGTTGGCCTAATTATGGATTACAAATGCTTAATGTGGAATATAAATGGAGAAAATGCTCCTCGAAAGAGAAAAAATATTTCATTATTTGAAAAAATTAAAATGATATAATTTTCCTACAAGAAACATGTATTAGAAAAAAGGATACAAAATATTTGGTTTACAAAAATTTGGGTGAAGAATTTATTTCAGCAGGAACAAAAAAAAAAGTTGTTTTATATATAAACCCTCAACTACAACCAGAACTTATACTGACTGATGAACATGTTAGATATGTTGGGGTGGAAGTTAATTTGCATGGGGTTAAGACTCTGATATTGGGAATTTATGTCTGAAATGAGGACAAAGTAACGTTTTATAAAGGACTTATGGATAGACTAATGGACTTTTCCTATGAAAATTGGTGTCTAATGGGGGATTGGAATGGAGTGGTTTCCCCACAAGAAGACAGAACCTCTGAGAAAAATATTAAAATTACACAAGGTAAATTACCAAAAGTTTTCTTTGATTTGAGGGATAATTTAGAGCTTGTTGACATATGGAGATACAAAAATGGCAATTCAAAAGAGTATACTTATTTCTCTGAAAGACACAGATCTTTTTCAAGAATAGATATGATTTGGATTTTGAAGAACTTGGCTATTAATGTTAATAAAGTAGAGATACGACCAAAGACTTTTTCAGACCATAAGTAGTGAGTCTGGTTTTTAAAAAGAAAATTAGTTCTTTCAGATGGAGGTTAAATGAAATGCTGTTACAAAAAGAAATAATAGTAGAGGACTGTAAAAAAGAAATTATTAAGATTATTTTAACAAAATTCTTTTAATTTCTTTTTACTGTCCTCTACTATTATTATAAGGCACAGATGTAAGGATGGTTTGGGACACAAGTAAAGCTTTCATGAGAAGTTATTTTATACAACATAATAGTGAACTTAAAAATAAGAGGCAAGAGAAAACACAAACTATTTTGGATGAGATAAAAAGAAAAGAAGAATTAAAGAAACTTCCAGAGAAGATAAGTATTACCCAACAAATTAAGTTTCTACAGTGACAATTGTATATGTTAACAGTAAGAGAAATGGAAATAAAGATGAATTCGCAAAACAAAAAAAAATTGAGTTTGCAAACAAACCAGGGAAATGGCTGGCATACAAATTATGAAAAGAAAAAAAATGATACTAAAATTACAAGAGGGAAATACTGTAATAACAGATAATGTGAACATGGAAAAATATTTTATCAATACTACTCTAATTTATATAAAGGACAAGAAATTTCCCTGGAGAAAATGGATGAATATTTAAAGAAACAAAATTTACCAAAGATTACAGAGAAACAGAAACAGATTATGAACGGACCAGTAACAATAAGTGAAGTTTATGAAGCTATAAAAAAGACTAAACAGGAAAGGAGTCTGGACCAGATGGTTTACTGGCTTCTTATTACAAATGTTTTCAGGATGAACTCTTACAACTTTACAAAATATGATGAATTCTATTTTACAGAGGGGAAAGATGCTGGACAGCTGGAATGAGGCTAATATAGCATTAATACCTAAAGAGGGCCAAGATTTGACTTCAACAAGAAGTCAATTATTGAATAATGATTATAAGTCGCTTATAATGATTTTGGCTGAGAGGTGGAAAATAATTTTGCAAGAGTTTATTCATGAAGATCAATGTGGGTTTTTACCTAAAAGACAGTTAAGTGATAATATTAGAAATGTGTTGGACATTTTGGAATATTTGGAGCAACATAATGAAAAATAAGCTGCATTGATTTTCTTAGACGTAGAGAAGGCCTTTGACAATTTGAACTGGACGTTCCTGTTTAAAGTTTTGGAAGTTATGAACTTCGGAGATAATTTTATTAAATGGGTAAGAGTGATTTACACCTCACAGAAAGCACAAATAATTGTTAATGGAGAACTAACAAAACCCCGTGAGGTACAAAAAGGGACAAGACAAGGATGCCCGTTGTCTTCGCTCCTGTTTATTTTAGTTCTTGAAGTACTGAACAGAGATATAAGACAAGATGAGAGAATTGTGGGAGTAAAGGTTAAAAGAGAAACTTATAAGCTAAGGGCATTTGCTGATTATTTGGTGCTAGTTTTGGAGGATCCATTAAAGGGAATTGAATTATTAATGGGAAAATTAAAAGAATTTGTTATGCTAGCAGGTTTTAATATTAATAATCAAAGATGAAGGTGTTAACCAAAATAAGAAAATAGAGGATCAAACACAACTGACGGAGAAAGCTGGTTTTAAGATTTGGAAAAAAGTAAAATATTTGGGTATCACTATGACAAATATGAATTGTATGTTATTTCAAAACAATTATGTTAAGACATGGAATGAAATTAAAAAGGACATGCTAAAATGAGAGAAACTACAATTGTCACTTGGGGAGAATCTCTGTGATAAAAAAAGAATGTTTTGCCTAGAATGATGTTTTTATTTCAGACAATACTTGTTTGACAACTGGTGCAGCATTTAAACAATGGCAAAAATATATATCTAAGTTTGTATGGCAAGGGAAAAAGCCATGAGTTCAATATAAGGTGTTACAAGATGCAAAGGAAAGGGGATTGGGTGTACCTGATCTGAAATTGTATTTTGCAGCTTGTTGTTTGGTTTGGATGACAGAATGGGTGTTGTTGAGAAATAGAAGACTTTTAGAGTTAGAAGAACATGACCTGATGGGTACCTGTGGTATGATAAAGTCAAGGTTAATGTAGATTTCAAAAATCATTTATGTTAGACATGCCATATTGAGAATATGGAATAGATACAAACCCAGGTTGTGCCTGAAAACACCTTTGTGGCTCTCAGCACAAGAAGCATTTTATAGATGACAAATAACAGGTAAAGATAAATGGTTAACATATTGTGAGATACTAGAATTTTACCAAGGGGAATATAAAATAAAATCAAGAGAACAACTGATGTCAGAAGAACATAGTTGTCAATTATTTTCTTACTTACAGTGATCAGAAAAAATTAAAAGTAGATAAAAGAATGCATGGTATTGAACAATGTAAGACAGAATTTCAAATGTAATTGGGTACAGATGATGAACATATAATTGCTAAAATGTATAAACTTTTATTGGAATTTGAAACAGAAGAAGAACAAGTCAAAGAATGTATGATAAAGTGGGCTAAAAACTTTGGTTATAATATACAGATGGAACAATGGGAAAATATGTGGTTGAAAGGATTGAAATTTACATTGTTATAATTTTAAAGAGAATTTTTATAAAATGATGTACAGTTGGTATATTATACCAGAAAAATTATCTAGAATATATAAAGGTATTTCAAATTTATTTTGGAAATGTGAAAAGCAAGAAGGGTCATTTTCTGATGCTTGGTGGATGTGTAAAAAAGCTAGAAAATTTTGGGCTCAAATACATACAGTGATTCAGAGGCTTTTCAAGATTAATATTCAATTGAAACCAGAATTTTTCCTCCTGGGACTGATGGATAAAAAGTCAGAAAAGAGCCATGGAATACTTTTTTATATATGATAACTACAGCAAGATTCTCCAGCAAGGGAGATCGTTACCTTGTCGTGGTGCTGGAGCTTGAGCATCTCAATGAAACCATGAGCTAAACCGTGAAGGGACACCCAAGACGGGAAGGTCGTGGCAGAGAGGTCAGACTAAATACGATCCCTGGGGAAGGTAATGGCAACCCACCCCAGTATTCTTGCCATGAAAACTAAATGGATCAGTACAACCAAAGGAACAACGGACTGGTTTAAGATTGGGAAAGGAGTACGGCAGGGTTGTATACTCTCACCCTACCTATTCAACCTGTACGCAGAACACATCATGCGACATGCTGGGCTTGAGGAATCCAAGGCTGGAGTTAAAATCGCTGGAAGAAACATTAACAATCTCAGATATGCAGATGATACCACTTTGATGGCTGAAAGCGAGGAGGAGTTGAGGAGCCTTATGACGAAGGTGAAAGAAGAAAGTGCAAAAGCTGGGTTGCAGTTAAACCTCAAAAAAACCAAGATTATGGCAACGAGCTTGATTGATGACTGGCAAATAGAGGGAGAAAAAGTGGAGGCAGTGACAGACTTTGTATTTCTAGGCGCAAAGATTACTGCAGACGCTGACTGCAGCCAGGAAATCAGAAGACGTCTACTTCTTGGGAGGAGAGCAATGGCAAATCTTGATAAAATAGTTAAGAGCAGAGACATCACACTGACAACAAAGGTCCGCATAGTTAAAGCAATGGTATTTCCTGTAGTAACCTATGGCTGCGAGAGCTGGACCATAAGGAAGGCTGAGCGAAGGAAGATAGATGCTTTTGAACTGTGGTGTTGGAGGAAAATTCTGAGAGTGCCTTGGACTGCAAGAAGATCAAACCAGTCCATACTCCAGGAAATCAAGCCAGACTGCTCACTTGAGGGAATGATATTAAAGGCAAAACTGAAGTACTTTGGCCACATAATGAGAAGACAGGATACCCTGGAGAAGAAGCTGATGCTAGGAAAAGTGGAAGGCAAAAGGAAGAGGGGACGACCAAGGGCAAGATGGATGGATGGTATTCTGGAGGTGACGGACTCAACCATTGGGGAGCTGGGGATGGTGACGGCCGACAGAAAGCTCTGGCGTGGACTGGTCCATGAAGTCACGAAGAGTCGGAAACGACTGAACGAATAAACAACAACAACAGCAAGATTATTGTATGTAAAAAGATGGAAAGATTTGGCAATACCTACAATGGAGGAATAGTTGGTGAAGATGACAGAATTTTCTGAAATGGCTAAATTGACTTGTTTGATTGATAAATGTCTACATTTATTGGTGACTGGAAACCCCTAATGGACTTTTTGTGTAAAAAAGAAAAAAAATGAACGTATGATTTATGGTTTCGATGATTAGACAGGATAGACTATAGAAAGATCTCTCTCTCTCTCTCTCTCTCTCTCTCTCTCTCTCTCTCTCTCTCTCTCTCTCTCTCTCTCTCTCTCACACACACACACACACACACACACACACACACACACACACACACTTTCTGTTCTGTTTTTGTATCTTGTTCTCGGGATTCTTGACAAATTACATTTAATTTCTTTTGGTGATTTTTGTGAACTTTATTTTTGGAAGTGGTGGTGGCTGTTACCACTGGTGTTGTTTTCTGTTGTTCCTCTTTCCATAATGCTGAAACCTCCATGGCTGTCCACACCATCTAATCTGGAAAAAGGTATTGTGAGGTGTTCCCTCATAATGACTTCCCTTGGGATTTAACTGAAGTGTAGGGACACTGCAGACTGCTGGAGAGACGGATGTACAACGGAAGCCTAGACACTCACAAACACGATCATCTTGCCAATAAAATGGTACAAGAACAGCACATTCTGCTCCTGAGAATATTACTGAATGTTTCTTCTCCTTTAAAATAAATGATGCAATAAATTCTCTTTCAACAAACTGAATGAGAACCAGTAGGAAAAAAATAATAAAGGGAAATGGTTCTGCATGGCATTGCTTTTCAGGCAGGAATGCAGTGAGTTTCAGCTAGAGGACCAGTGACTCTTATGGGTAATGCAAGTTTAGACCATCTTCAATTATCCACAGGAAGAAAAGATGAGCAGATGAGCAGAAAGTCTACAAAGTAATTCAAAGAGATCTGTAAATAGTATGTAAAAAGGACTACGTATCTGTAAAACTTAATGGTTTCAAGCTGCATTCTATGCTATGAGTTATATTTTAAACTCTGCAGTTATTAGGTTAATAATGGATAATATTAATAATAATATTAATAAGTTTATAATAATAATGGAATTGCTTTTTTTTAAGTGTCACAGTTTTAACTATCGTTTATAACCCACCTCAGAAGGACTTAAGTATTTCAAACAAATAAAAATTAAATCAGGCTTTAGAGTAAGGAATGCTACTTAACATTTATATTAGCAAGTGTTTACACAGCAAATCTGTGTGAAAACTCAGGACAACTGGGAAAGGCACATTTTGAAAAATAGAACAATAAATGTACAAGGATTAAAAAATGTGTGGAAAATTGTTCTGCTTATTGCTAGATTCAAAAAGAAATCAAGGCTTTCAAGGTGAAAGTTTTAAAATAAGATTTGTGGGATTGAAACAGAAAATGCTTTCATGCTTGAAGAGAAACTTATTTACCACCCTACTTGGTGTGATATTCTAAAACTGAGATGCATAGCTCTCTACCAAATGGGTTTACAAGCTACACTGCCATTAAAAAGATTAGCCGTGGCAAACAGCCAACTAAAGTGTACTGAACGTATTGGAACAAACCAGTGAACTCAATACCTTTTCCACCTCATCAAACCTAACAAGACTCATTTTCAAAACATATTATGAGAATTCAATTTGCTGCTTCACTGCCATACAGAAGTACAGCTTATTTTCTGAGTGTCCATGGGAGGCTTTGATGATGTAATATTCTTGCTAGCAGAAGCTCTTTGTCTGCAATTTAAGGCTTGACTTTTGCAGGGAACCTATTAATGTAGCTCTGCTTTTAAGTTGTGCATGAATCTGATATAACAAGACTATTCTTTTACGAGTTGTTCAAATCCATCATATTTGATATTGTTCATCCTTTTCATAGCATTAACTTTCTGAGCTTGCTAGTATTATGCTCCAAGCATAGTGCATAGGCCTGCCAAGAATTGTAAAGCATTTAATATATAATCTGCAAATTGGCATTCTGAAGTTTCTTTTAATGCTCATACAGTTTATAGAATTGGGATTCTTAATGCACCCTTGGGTCTTCTAGTAAGAATGGCCATATGCAGAATTATTGACAATAGGTATAACAAACAGAATGAATGTCATCAGTTGAACAAGATTCATGGTCTCCATGGCAACCATGGATCTGTCCCATGTAATAGAGGGCCTGTGTATAATATTCATATATTATATGAATGTAAGCCACCTAGAGTCCTCCATTAGGGAGGGGATAGGCAGGGTATAAATATCACAATCAATCAATCAATCAATCAATAAAAATACTGCACGTTAGATCAGTTTTTTGTCTCGGGGCAGTTGCAATGTGATCTAGTGTTGGAGGATATTACCATTGCTGTGAACAGATCATCTCTCTGGTTGTCCTCCAGCTTGCTGGTGCTACCCACCCCCATGGGAAGATGGGGCCTGTTCAATCGGTCAGCCCCAGGCAACTGATGGACCCTGTCGGTTTCCTAGAGGGAGCTTAAGGTTCTTCCTGAGGATCTGATGGGCAGCTCAGCCAATGCCTTGGTTGCAACCTGGAATAGGTGGGTGACCGAGGCCTTGGACTGGATTGCTTTTATGTGACCTCTTCCTGATGTGGTTCTTTCCTGATCCCGGGGTGCACCTTTGTTTTATGAAGAGCTCTGGAACATGAAGCACCAGAAGCAACGCCTGGAGCGCCACCAAAGGAAGACAAAGAATGAATTGAAATGAACATGAGTAAGACCCCATATTTGGTCCTACATCATGGAAATAAGGGTGACAAAATATTGTTATTTCTCCACCATTATTGCATCCTCTGACAGTTGCCCTGCAGACCTGTTTAGGGTGGCCTGTTCCCTGCTGGGGAGGACAGGTCACAGGTGCAACTACAGGGCCGCGGTGAGGAGTATTCATGCTATCTAGCAGATAAAGTTGCTTGGATTTGCTCGGAGTTGGACTCTGACTGGGCAGGGCCAAATGAGTTTGCTGGGGCATGGTCTTGAAATGTTATCTGGACTGAGCTTGATTCTGTGACTCCTGATATAGTAGACAAGGTCCTCTGATCTGTAAGTTCGGCCCCGTTTGTTAGATCCAGGCCCCACCTCGGTTGTTAAGGCAGTCAGTGGGTGGGTCCAAGCAATGGTACTGGCTCCTTTGAGGGAGGGGATGGTCCCCCCACAGCCTTGAAGGAGGTGGTAGTGTGCTCCCTTCTCAAGAGGCCATTGCTGGAAGGTTGTTGAGGAGGTGGTTGGACAGCAGTTGCAGAGGATCCTGGAGGAAGTGGATTATCTTTTCAGACGGGTTTCAGCCAGAGTATAGTATTGAGACAGCATTTGTTGCACTTGTTGACCTGTGGTGAAGGCAGGATAGTGGTGGTGCATCTATCCTTGGGCCCCTTGATCTCTCAGCAGTTTTTAATACCGTCAATCACAGTATCCTTTTGGAGCAGCTGTGGGGATTGGGAGTGGTGTCAGTGTGCTGCAGTGGTTCTCCTCCTTCCTCAGTGGTTGGTCCCAGTCAGGGTTGAGAAGAGGGGAGAGATTGTGCCTGCAGCCCTTCACTTGTGCGGTGCCTCAGGGCTCAACACTCTCAGACCTCCTTTTTAACATCTATATGAAACTACTTGGTGAAGTCATTTCTAGATGATACCCAATTGTACATTTCAATTCTGGCAGCTTTGGCAAACAATCCTCAGATTTATCTGCTCTCTTGGTTAATTTTTATTTTTGTGTGTGTGTATGTGTATGTGTGCCTTTGAGTAATTTTTTTCTCTTGGCAACTGCCTAGATTAGTCCCTGCAGTTTTCTTGGCAAGATTTTCAGAAGTGGTTTGCCACTGCCTTCTTCCTATGGCTGAGAGAGAGTGACTGGCCCAAAGTCATCCATCTGGCTTTATGCCTAAGGCAGGACTGGAACTCATGATCTCCTGGTTTCTAGCCTGGTGCCTTAACAACTACACCAAACTGGCTCTTGGGTGCTACATGGTTTGTCAGTGCAAAATCTTGGAATAACAGTTTTCTGCAAACTCAACATGAATTAGCACTGTGACGTAGCTGCAAAAAAGGCAAATGTAACTTTAGGATGCCTTAACAGAAGTATAGTTACCAAATCCCTTAAAGCAGAGCTTTCCAAACTGTGTGTCGCAACACAAAAGTGTGTCGCCACACACAGTCTGGTGTGTCGCCACATAACCCGGAAGCGCAGATCATCATCAGCGCTTCTGGGTTTTCCCGCGGCGACACACCAACGGCGGCACGCAAAAACCTGAAAGCGGCAGCAGTGCTTCCGGGTTTTTGCGCGCTGCCGCACTTCCGGGTTTTCCCGCGGCGACACACCAACAGTAGTTGGTGTGTCGCCGCGGGAAAACTTTGGAAAGCCCTGCCTTAAAGTAATTCTTCAATTTTGTTCCATATAAGACAGGTCTCATCTTGGGTTGAGATTGGGCAGTATTTTTCAAGAATAATTGATTTAAATTGGAACAAATTAATGGAATAGTAATGAGGCAAGCGTAAGGATTTCTCTACTGCCCTAAATGCCATTTTGGAGGGAAGGGCAGGATATCAATTGAACAAGCAAACAAATTATTTCCCAGGCTTCCTTCAGCTATATAATTTCATTTGGTTTAGCTTGCAGCACCTCTCTACATTCTGCTTCCCAAGTGATATGCAACTCTTTCAAACACTAACACAATAGGATTCTTCAAAGTACATGAAAAAAACACTCATTTCTGAGTAGGTTCATGCAATATTATCATGAAACCCTGCTCAGAGATGAAGAAGTTCTACCTGGAATGAAAGAAAAATGAAAATTTGCAGTCTTTCTTAATGCAGGACTTAACGTTCACCAGAAATCTCTCCAATCTTTAATAAATCACATTGTTAAAGAAGTCAGTTTCCTCTTACTGCTGCCAAAAAAGTTGCATGGATGTGTCCTTGCACTCACCAGGAGTTGAACTTTTCTCAAGGGCATCTTTAGTTTTTTTTACTTAGTCTAATAAGCTCCAATCTCTCATTACTACACTTCCCTGAAAAAAAATGCCACTGGACTACTCTGCAAGGTTGTCCAGAATCATCTTTTCTCCCTATCTACTTAAAGAAGGTTACACTGCAAGACCTCAATAACTTACAATCTCTCAACTGCTCTCTTCAGCAATGATAGGATTTATCTGCATGCAGCTGCAGGACACTTAGGAAAAAGGAAAGGTTCCCCTGTGCGAGCATTGAGTCATGTGACCCCTGGGGAGACGCTGCTTTCGCGATGTTTTCCTGGCAGACTATAGAGCGGGTGGTTTCCCATTGCCCTCCCCAGTCGTAATTACCTTTCCCCCAGCAAGCCGGGTACTCATTTTACCAACCTCAGAAGGATGGAAGGCTGAGTCGACCTGAGCCGGCTACCTGAGAACCAGCTTCTGCTGGGATCAAACTCAGGTCGTGGGGAGAGTTTCGGTTGTAATACTGCCGCCTACCACTCTGTGCCACACGAGGCTCTAGGACACTTAACAAACATAGAAAAACTACATTTTTTAAAACTAACTTCTGAATTTAAAATATTACAAACTCCTCTTTTTGCCCCTATCTTTTTGTTTTAGGTATACTTCTGCCCACTCATAGCTATAACATCAAAATTTCTGAGCTGATTTTTATGAGACAGCAATCACTTCTCACTAGGGACGATTCTCTAGACATGGAGTAGGTCAATCGCTATTTCAACTGTTCCTTCATTGGTTAAAAATACTGAAAAGCAGTCTTTCCTTTAATGTTTCTAGGATCTTGGATGGCCACATTTAGGTCAGGGCAAAAAATAATTATCCCTAATTTTAGATAGGTATTAGGGTAGTCTGCATGCTTGAGAATGCATATTCTGAACATCTCAAGATGGAAATCTTAAAGTTCCATTTAAGAACAAGCATAGATAGCTAATTGTAATATAAATCTATTAAATATTCTTCATGGAATAAATAGAAATGATCTAAGATAAACACAGAGCCAGTGTGGTCTAGTGGTTAAGGTGCTGGGCTAGAAACCAGGAGACTGAGAGTCTCTTAGGCATGAAAGCTGGCTGGGTGACCTTGGGCAGTCACTGTCCCTCAGCCCTAGGAAGGAGCCAATGGGAAACCAGGAGACCATTATAAACCATTATTTATAAAAATAATAAAGGCGGGATAAATCAATCAATCAATCAATCAATCAATCAATCAGTCAATCAATCAATCAATCAATCAATCTCACGCACAGAGCTAGACTCCAGAAAGATTCCTGGTGCTTTACTCAAAGAACTCCTGGTACTCAAAATCAAAATGCCCATAAGACAAATATATAAAACTGATAAATACTAATAAATCCATCAACCCACCCTGGTGTCCTGAGTCCAAATGATAGCCATTACAGATTAATAGTTTTACAAATAGTCCCTTCTGAACACCACCAGAGAAAATGCCATCCATATCCCTGGGGCAAGCAGTTCCATACAGTTGCAGCATAAAAATATCCTCCAGGAAAAGACCACAGACACACAATCCACAATATTTGTTTATCCAATGCACCAGACAGTTGAGGTTCACCTACAGGATACCAAGCTATTAGAATTAAATTGGCCAGTTTGCATTTAGAAAATTATAATAACTCTGTCAAATACTCTGTTAGCCAACTGGTCAAGTTGTGTATCTCATTTAGTCAAAATCAGGAGGGTAAACATGGCTTGCAAACATGGAAGTTAAGGTACAATGTGTTAAACAGCTGCTGCTTGCATATACTAGAGCACCATGGTGACTAAGCTAACAATCAAAGTCAAAGGTTATAAAAAAGAGGTTTGTGTATGTATGAACCAGACAATTCAGTAGCAAAGGGAAATGAGGGTAAACACAGTCCAAACTTAATATAGTACTTAATGTAAAAAAAGACAAAAGATACGCACTGTGAATCTTTCGTGTTTGGTCTATGACCATATATTTTAATAAACTCACAGATATTGAAAGTGATTTTTTGGAGTAGGTTTTATAGACTTGTAACTTCAGTTTGAGGGGCGTGGTGGCTCAGCGGGTAAGACGCCAGGCTTGTTGATTGGAAGATCGCAAGTTCGGAGGTTCAAATCCCTAGCCCTGCGTGCGGAGTGAGCTCCCGCACTAGCTCCAGCTCTTGCCAACCTAGCAATTCAAAAGCATGCAAATGCAAGTAGATGAATAGGTACCACTTCGGTGGGAAGGTAACAGCGTTCCGCGGCGTCATGCGGCCACATGACCGTGGAAGTGTCTTCGGACAACGCTGGCTCTTCGGCTGAGAAACGGAGATGAGCACCGGCCCCTAGAGTCGGACACGACTGCACAAATGTGCGGGGGGTACCTTTACCTTTACTTTTTTTTAACTTCAGTTTGACTAAAGTGGCATAGAAGTTACAGTAAATATGTTTCTGCCATTACAAGTTATATGACTTTTACTATGTTTGTAAAAGAGAGCCAGTTTGGTCTAGTGGTTAAGGTGCTGGGCTAGAAACCAGGAGTCTGTGAGTTCTAGTCCTGCCTTAGGTATGAAAGCCGGCTGGGTGACCCTGAGCCAATCACATTCTCTCAGCCCTAGGAAGGAGCCAATGGGAAACCAGGAGACTGAGAGTACTTGTCCCGCCTTAGGCATGAAAGCCGGCTGGGTGACCTTGGGCCAGTCCCTCTCTCTCAGCCCAACTCACCTCACAGGGTGGTGGTTGTGGGGAAAAGAGGAGGAGGAGGGAGTATTAGGTATGTTCGCCGCCTTGAGTTATTTATAAAAATAATAAAGAGATAAAAACAAACAAACAAACAAATAATTTTTGCAATAACCCTAATCAAGCTCTCCCTCACAGAGATAGCAGTGTTTAGTGTCATGGATGAAAGGATAATGTTTCTATTTGGGTAACAGGCCAAAAAGAGTTTTATTTTCATTATAAAATAACAGATTATTTGTTCCCATATAAAATATCCTTTAACAGTTTGAAAAATGTATTTAATGCATGGAATTTTGGGAGCGATCATGCAATACATCTACATATCATACATTTTCCTGGATCAATTTAGTTGTAATGGCTATTATGGAAAGAGCAAGAAATGCTGACTATATTATATTTTCCCCAAATAAGTGAAATTTGTAGAAATAACATCCTGCATTCAACAACATGCAAATACGATGCAGTGTGATCTATATATACTGAATAGTTCCAGTAACTGTGTTTTGAGACTTCCAATTCAATTACTGTATATACTTGTGGATAAGCCCATCCATGGAAAAGCCGAACCCGAGTAAAAACCCAATAAAATTCTCGGCTTATCCATGAGTATATACGGTAAGACAAGTAATTAAGATTTATAAAAGAAATAATAAAGGTGGGATAATAACTAACTAACATTAGGAACACCAACACAATACTACCTCTTATAGTAGAAATAAACATTTTCCTAATCTAATACTGTTGTAAAAATCAAGAGCCAATCTACATATTTAAGCAAACTCTGGACAATTTGTAATCTTCATTTTTTTCACCTCCTGTTTGTCATGGGAAGAGTTGCTTAGTTCAAGATGCAAGAGAAGTCTTGCAAACTTGGATCCTGACACAGCACAGATAGGGGTGAGATTTATAGGGTTCAGAAAGAAGCTTAATTAATATGCACTTCTTGAATCATCATTGCTATAATGGAAGCAGTAGAAAATTAAAGCAACATATTGCTGTTCTGAATGTGTGCCTTCTAAGAAGGAAAGCAGAAACTGCTGTATTTCAGAGCGACCTTGTTTGATGCTGCTCAACAAGGTGCACAGGAAAAAGAACTGTGCTATTCTGTAATTTGAGGCATCTGCAGGGGAAGTCAGAAAAAGTCAAGATGGCAGCTGCAACCATGTAATCGGGGCAGGGCTTCAACTGTATGGTCGCAGGCAGCCATCTTGACATTTTTGATCCCCCTCCCCTGCAGATGCCCTGTGTTTAATCGAATAAGATGAAAGTACTTTAAAGAAATAAGATTGTGGGAGGAAGTCTAAGGACACAAAGAGATGCATAGGCTAGAATAAACCAATGAGAAACCAAAGTATGAGAAGAAAACCCCCAGTGTGAATGAGATTTGACCTATTATTCTTTCTTCCAAGTGTCAGGGCAAAGAAACTGTCAGCTCAAGGGGTGTGTGCTGAAAGAGAGAAGAAAAAAAAATTACAGAGGAGAGAAGATATCTAAGACACGAACATATGTCCAAGCAGTAAATTACATGACAGCCTAATGCAATGACAAACAAGAACAGGTCACTTTAAGAGAATGATTAATACATGAGATTACTGTGCATGCACACTTATCTGAAAGCAAACCTTGTAGGTGGGTGTGAACCCCTGGTAAGTCAGCTCCTATCTCCTCCATACAACAGTTACAAGAATAATTATAATAATTAATGGAGAGAGGTGATAAAGTTAACAATTGCCCACCTGTATCGTGGCTAACCACAATGTCCTTATTTCGTTTTTCATACCTACTGCCTTTCCATAGTGATTATAGCCTACCAAATACCTATTTCTAGCGCAGCCTGAGCTTCCTGTTTGCTGAATGTCAGGGTGTCAGGCAACTGATAGAACCTACAGTGTTCAAAAGAATTACAGTCTGTTATGACTAGGTAAAGGTAAAGGTACCCCCCGCACATTTGTGCAGTCGTGTCTGACTCTAGGGGCCGTGCTCATCTCCGTTTGTTAGCCAAAGAGCCAGCGTTGTCCGAAGACACTTCCACAGTCATGTGGCCGCATGACACGCGTGGAACGCTGTTACCTACCCACCGAAGTGGTACCTATTAATCTACTTGCATTTGCATGCTTTCAAATTGCTAGGTTGGCAAGAGCTGGAGCTAGTGCGGGAGCTCACTCCGCATGCAGGGCTAGGGATTCGAACCTCCGAACTTGCAATCTTCCGATCAACAAGCCTGGCGTCTTACCCACTGAGCCACCACGCCCCTCTGTTATGACTAGCATAGTACAAAATAAGAGTACATTAGAAACAAACAGGGCTTGAATTTTACTGTAGAAAACATTCCTGAAAAACAGGACTGCCAGAGGAATTACTTCTCGGGAGTCAGGCAAGTTAGTTCTGACACCAACAAGCCACAATCCTCTTGCTGGCAAAGATGCAAATGTGATGAAATCAAGATATGGCCAGCAAGCATGTTGTTAGGCTTCTAAGTCAGTGCCAACTCTCTGCAGAAGAGAGAAGTTCTCAACACACATATTGGAAAAGGTTGAACAATCACATTTTGGCAAATTATGATTGTTTTGGCTGGTCTTGTAGACCCTTTGCTTCTCCTTTTATGCATGCTGGTATACAAGTAGAAAGCCATTAGTAAATAATAAAGAAGAATTATGATTTATACCTTTGGAATAAACCAGGACATGACTTGACATGCATTGGACTGCAATGCATTCTTAGTGACATTGCTCCTAAAATGCTCCTAAATTTCTGCTTTAATTTTTGGATGAAATCTGAAGTTCAAACTAGTTAGAAGTATAATAATTGGTTGTGAATTGTTCTTGATATATGTGCTGACTTCATAGATAATCAAATGGTTGTTTATATATATTACTGCTTGGTTATATGTTTTACCATCAAAAAGAGAAATAAACAAATATATGCTATTTGCAATTATACATTGGAGAATCCAGAAATTATTTTGATTCTTTTCCTGACACAAAAGTAGATGCTAATGACCACTAGTTTAGGGCTCACTACGTGTGTTAATTACTTGATTGCATATTAATGGTCATGAGATATTGCCTTAAGAACTGTTGACAAGACAGCTACAAATTACATGTAGTTTCCAAATTACTGTTATAAAGTGAAACAGAAGATTATCATCATTAATACAAAAAGCATGGCTTCTTGATAACCAGAAATTAATTCATGAGTGACATGTTAAATCCTTAGAACATTTTTTATACTTCATAATCAGCAAAGGAAAAAAGTAATTTCTGAATAGGATAAGAAGGTTGTTGCTTTTTGGCCTGCCCACCGCTATCATATTTACTATGATAATTTAATAAATGTAATTTCAGACAATAACTGAACAATGCCACAATTCATTTCAAAAATAGTAACACAAACTTCCGGGTATAGAATTACCACAAGCCCAAAGCATTTAAAGAATAGAATTTTAAAAATACATCCCCGTATCTGTCAAAGGACTAACTTCTGGGTAATACAATTGCTTTATGAAGACAGGCATTCTAAACCCCAAGAGTGATCCATTTCTGTCATTTCTGCTCCACGTTGTTTTGTTCATTTTGTTCATTGTGCTAGTTCTGGGAAATAATCTATGTAATCTTGAGGGCACTTAATAGACTTTTAGCAACATTTAACTCAGAATATTTGAACGCCTTAAATCAGTGTTTCTCAACCTCAACAATTTTAAGGTCTGTGGACTTCAACTTCAACACATCCTGGCTGGGGAATTCTGGGAGCTGAAGTCCACACATCTTAAAGTTGCTGAGGTAGAGAAACACTGATTTAAATGCAGGCAAAGACATATATGGCAATCCAGCCATACTTGAACATTTTGAAGGATTTATTTCATTTTTAAATCAGTGGATCTTAAAAAGTACTTGGCTGCATCATGCTTATTACAGATGGGTTATTTATTTATTTGTTTATTTATTTATTTTCCCGCCTTCATTATTATTTTTATAAATAACTCAAGGCGGCGAACATACCTAATACGCCTTCCTCCTCCTGTTTTCCCCACAACAACCACCCTGTGAGGTGAGTTGGGCTGAGGGACAGTGACTGGCCCAAGGTCACCCAGCCGGCTTTCATGCCTAAGGCGGGACTAGAACTCTCAGTCTCCTGGTTTCTAGCCCAGCACCTTAACCACTAGACCAAACTGGCTCTCTTTTGTAGATTTAACAGTTTTCAATTTTTTTTGAAAATGATATTAAAAACTTTCAACAATTTCAAATGCATGCCTGCTCAAGCATACAGACTTCCTGGGTGGGAATGGCAGACTGAACGGCTGTGCCCGCTGGTTCAGCGGGCGGAGCTGACGACGCGGTAACTGTTTCCGGGCTCAGGCAGGTTTCCCTGAAGCCCAGAAACATTCTCCGGATCAAGGAGAATACCTGGAATCATCCCATCTGTCCTCCGGATGGCTGATTGCAGCCAGAAGATCGCAAACAGTGTTTCGCGTTCGACTGGTAAGAGCCAGCTGGGAGGCGGGGACTTCGTCACTTTCCAAGCTGCGCTGTAGCCTTAAAGGGACACTAAGACCGGCCACCCCATTTGTAAATCACCAATTTGTAATTTTTTTAAGTATATGTACCCCAAGAGAGGCTTTCTACAGCGAGGAGAAGCTGGTTCTCTTGGTGCTTAACATTATTTTTGGGATTACTTTTTAAAAAATCATTCTTTTAAGTTTTGGATTTTGTTTTCCTTCCAAAGGAAATTCCAAAGATTGAGAGTAAACAATTGTCTTCCTGTTATTATTTTTGTATTAAATTTGAAGATATTAGCATTTTCCTACACGTTGAATCAGCTGATCTGAACCTTCAGCTTTCTGTTTTCACTTTCCCTTGAGAACTGTCTGCTATCTCACTCTCACTTTATATAAACACACCTTGGAACTCTTCCATATCTTCGACTTTCACTGGTTAAGCTCCTAGGGGGCGCCATAATCTACTGCGTGAGACATGGAGGATTTCAAACAGATTTCTTCTGACTTCTATCAAGCATGCATGCATTCATTCATTCATTCATTCATTCATTCATTCATTCATTCATTCAACTTATATGACTGCCCATCTCCCCCAACAGGGAACTCTGGGCGGTTTACAATAAAACTGATTAAAATAGAATATAAGAATATAAAAACACAACCAGATAATACAATAAATAAATTATAAAATCCAAATGGCCAGATAGCTTAATAAAAAGAAGGACATTATGAAATTAACCACGGTACGTGGGAATAAGAGCCAGTTTGGTCTAGTGGTTAAGGTGCTGGGCTAGAAATCAGGAGACTGAGAGTTCTAGTCCCGCCTTAGGCATGAAAGCCGGCTGGGTGACCTTGGGCCAGTCACTCTCTCTCAGCCCAACTCACCTCACAGGGTTGTTGTTGTGGGGAAAATAGGAGGAGGAAGGAGTATTAGGTATGTTAGCTGCTTTGAGTTATTTATAAAATTAATAAAGGTGGGATAGAAAATAAATAAACAAACAAACAAATAAATAAATAATAGCAGAAAACTTATGTGCTTTTTAATTTGATTCTTATTATAGTAGACAGAAATGTATAGAATAGTGGTAGGAAGGGAATAATTAAATATGTTTTATCTTTTGGAGGGGAGAAAGATGTTTAGGTTTATATGAACTTTTTTTTCTTTATTTTAATATAAGGGGGAGGAGTAACTGTACTTAGTTATTTTTATTATGTGTTAAAGTGGAATGACATAGAAATAATGTGGTGTTTTGGTTTAATATAGAGTAAGAGATTGATTATGGAAATTTTTGTATATCCTTGCTGTTAAAAGTCGGAAGCCACATCTTTTTGTAAACTTGAAAAATTTTTCTCTTGTGTTTCCGCACTTTTTTAGTTTTTTTCTTTCTTTGCAGTTTTTTGTTTTTTTGTAGTTTTTATTCTTCTCTTGAAACCTAATAAAATTTACTCTATTAAAAAAAAACATACAGGCTTCCCTTTCTCTCTCTCTTCCCTCACCCTGAGGGAGACTGCCTAAACCTAAATTGCCACCAGTCCTCTTAAAAAACCCCAAACACAATCAGAAACTGTAAAGTTTTTTTTGAATGAATCACAATAGAAACCTGGAATTTCATTTTCTCTCCCATCTTTGTCAAAAGTCTATGTGCAACCCCATCTCCTTTTGTTGTTGTTAACTGCAAGTCCCAGCATATTAATTTTCTATTGTACCTAAACAACCCACCCTGGCTCTTCTCAGACTGCTGGCACTTCATCACAACCGTGTCCGGCCTCCCTGGCTCCAGAACCAGCACGAACACCGGAAAGCCAAATTCATCACCAAGGTGTGCAGTGTTCAAAGTTGTCATGCTTAACCTGACTAATGACTTCTTGAGTGTTAAGTGATATGAATTTACAGCTTGTATCGCATTCTTTAAGCCTAAACACAAGGCAGGGGAAAATGCATCTGTCTTCATCTTAAGATACAAGTGTGTTCAATACCATTTTTTTCTTAATCGGGAAAGTGAGAATCTAACTGCACTAACTGACAATCACACATCAACTGCCATAAAAGTCTGACTGCAAACGTTTAAGAAGGGAAAAATGAGAAATCGGCTGTGCAAAACTTCTCTAAATATAGCAAAATGGAATGGATGGGCTGTGTATTTATTTCAATAAAAATATGGCATAAAATTATTGGTTGCTAAATTTATTATAAGAAATAGAATGAAAACAAGTAGACTTAAATAACTGTTGAATTGTTTAAAAAGTAGAGCCTGGAAGACACAGGAGAACTGACATAATAGCTCAGACCATTCACACGGTATGTTTCCCCACACAGTGATAAAATGGCAAAACAACTGTTATGTCAACCAAAGGATCCAAACTCAGTTTATGCAATATTCTTTTCATATACTTCATATCACTCATGTATTAACCCTATATTGTGACGTATTGGTATGTGGCTAGCTTAGAATGCATCTGAGGTTCGCAGGAATGTTTGAAATTTTGATTTCACGGAAAGGCAAACTGTTGAGATTTTAGTGAGAATCATCCCTCCCAGTCACCCAAAATCCTTCTGTCACTTTCTCACATACATAAATGAGTTAGGAAAGCACAAACTCACTAGAACAGTAATATGGCAGTTACAGAAAACAAGTTCTTTGAAAACCATCTAAAAGTTCTTCTGGCATCGATTCTTTTGTTATTTTGCATTCTACATTGTGTGTGTGTGTGTATTATGTAGATTATTTTTGTCTTAGCGTGATGTACAAACATAGCCAATACTGTTCGTGCAAAACAGGTCATTATACCTTATTTATTTTTTTTATTTTTCAATTTCTATTACCGCCCCATCTCCCCCGAAGGAGAGTTCAACTCTGGTTAAACATACCAGTTAAAAATCTTTAGCATTATTTATGAATACAGACAATGTGTTAATCTTTGTTTACATTTGGGACTTTTGATTTTTCATAAACTCATTTTTGCATATGGAAAATTTCTTTGCATGACATACAAGACAAACCTATTTCCACTTGAAAACCACATTTAACCCTTTTTAATTCACTTGTTTGCATAAATAAAATGTGATTATAATATATTAACATATACATAATAATTGTCATAATACATTACAATATAACTGAATCATCTTAACTAAACATAAGTAAATCATTTTAAAGGCAAATTCTCTCTTTATGTCCTTTTTTCAAAAAATATAGAATGTCTTACATTTGGATAGCATCAAAACACAGATTTACAAGAACCCAAATCACTCTGTGTAATATCCTACCAGTAGACAAGTAATCCACCCATTAATCTCTTATAAATCAGATTTTGTAACCCATAATCCAGATAGTAGAGTGAGTCTATATGCTATATGCCACATATATTGTATAGTATATATTATACTATATGTATTCAACTAATACACTACTGTAAATATAAAACGAGTAATTCCAGATAATATAATAATTTTTATTTATGGCCAAAAGACCCGAATAGACTAGTTCTAGATGATTCAAGTAAGAGTCAAGGCACGTATGACAGAGGAAGGCAGATTGCCAATACTCTTCTCCTGTTACTCTCACCCCAGCTTGTAATACTTTGTTTCTACTACTTACAATTTATTAATTTGTTTAGATATATGTTTATATTAGATTTCACAGACTGCTTAACCATCCCATGACTCAGAGAGTATAGAGAGTAAAGATGACCTTGACAGAGATGTCTTTACAGGGCAAAGGTAGTCTCTTCATGCAAACAGAAGACTGGACACTGGGGATTATTAGCTCCTATGTGTCGGGCACATAGCAGATGCAACTCTAAACTTCCCCACATCACTCCTTATGTATGTTAATTACCATATTTTTGTAAGCATCTTTTGTATAAAGAATCATTTTAAAACATGAATGGAAATGTCTAAAAAATCCAGTTCATATCTTGCATTGCCTACATAAATTGATTTCTGAAAGAATACCTGTTATAAGGAACTCAAGCAGCCTGATACAGGTACAAGGTTATGAATTACTTTGATAATTTGAGGCTGTTTGATTCTCTCAATGGAAGAATAGCTAGCCAAGTTGTGGGAGTATGTTTTGATGTCTAGAATAACTTTGTATCTTAAAAGTAAATCTGACACAGACTTCAATTCAAACTGGAAACAATTCCTAGACTACAACAACACATGGATTTGCACCACATTCAAAAATTGAGTTTTTTCGTTTTTTCACTGTATACTTTCATTTTATAGGATATCTAAATCAGAATAGACTTTGAGTAATATGGATTGAATTTATCATATTTTATAATCTCACTCAGTGACTTGCGCTGTGCTGACCATGGATTTTGTTGTTCATGCTTAGCTCTGAGTTTAATAGTGATTTTTAGTCTTTTATAATGATACGATATATTCAGTTACTCATAATTAACTATGTTACATTGGAAAATTATAATCTCCATGTCATTTTTAAATCACTTGTCTATTCACTTGTATCTTACTCTTGTATCCCTTTTTCTTGTTCCTTTTGTGGAGATGTGTCATAGAAAATGCTTAAGCTATCAGATGAATTTTTGGCTATTCACACTCAGTGTTACATCATCTATATGAGATTATCTTTGAACTTTGGACAATAATTATTACACTAACCACTTTCATGTCATTTATTTATCAATATTACCTGCATATTACCCAGTGACCTACATTCTCAAGATAGTCAATATTAAAATTTCAAACAATAAAAATAACAACTGAAAAAACAGAGAAAAAAGGAAGATAAAATAAAGTACCTGAGAAATAGTTTTAAATTAAACCATAATGTTACAGCCTGGTGAGCTTGACTGGACAGGATATTCTACAAGTGAGATATTATTGTTGTAAAAGCTGTTTGTGTATTCACTGGGAGTTCTCAGAATTCACTCTTCAACTCTGGATACGAAATAGGTTCCTTTTATTCTTTTTCATATATTCACAGAGAAGTTCAGCCCTTTGCTCAATGCAAACTGAAGCATCTCAGACAAGTGCCTGTTCCGCTTCTTCATGAACACTTATAGTTGAACCCACCAGTTTAATTTGATAATTGGTTTCATTATTAAGAAGTTTCTCCTAATATTAGACTGGAATCTGTTCTCCATTAATTCAAGATCACTATTTCATGTCTTGATTCTGGAGCAACAAAGACCAGATCATACTTCTATGCGATCCCCTTCAGAGTCTTCAATGCTATCTTCTTTCTGATACCCAATTCCTTTAATGCAAACTTTGTTTCCAGTCCCTCCTTCTGAATAGTTTGCATGAATCCATCGTAAAGGGCAGTGCCTTGAATTGGACACAGTACTTAGGGCAGGGTATGATTGACTCAGAACAGAATAGAACCATTTCCCCCTGTGATTTGGAAATTGTTTCCCCCCCCCTTTTTTCTTGCTAACAAGAAATGGATGTCCAGTGTTTTTATGTGCAATATAACACTGGAGGGACTAGTCGAGGCAGCTGCCAGGAGTCAACACTAACTTGAAGGCACAAAAACAAATAAACAAACAACCCTATTTTCTTACTACTCTCAGAATAGTAAGCTTTATTTCAGAGGGGAAATCCTGTAATTTTATACAATAGCAGAATATAAAAGATAGCAATTTGTGCATCATGATAGCAAAAAATAGACAATATAACAAAAATGCACAGTAAACAAACCTGCAGAAAAGAAAACCATAAGATTGTTATGGAATCATTCTGTAATTTCTGTTCAGAAAAAAGTCCCATAGTGCTTACTTCTAGTTAAATCTGCATAGGAAAGCTTACAATACCGACATAAATATATTAAAATACATTCTGGTTTCAATTCAAAAAAAGTTAAAATCTTGGGATGGAAACACATCCTTTTACAGTCCCAGTAACAATAATATTATAATGACTGAGAAATTAGTTTACTATATTTCAAGTGTATTTAGGATCAGGATGTTAATTTAATAAACCATCTCTCTCTCTCTCTCTCTCTTACCTGGGAGGAAATGAAATGTCCAGTTCATATAATTTGTCTTTAAACACTGACAGCTCTTTGTCAAATTCCAAAAGCTAACAGAAAAAAAACAAGAAGACAACATTAAAATAAATACAACTTCTGTTCTGCTTAAAAATAAGATAGTTGAGATCATTTTGAATTACCATGTTGTAACTAGGCTTTGAGATTTTGCTAGTGCAAAACCCTAATTATTTCATGGCACGTAGAAATCATTTTTAAATATCAACTATAAAACAAAACATAGAAAGAAATAATTTGCTAGGAAATTCTGTGAAGTTTTCTAGTATGCTAAGAAAACAAAACAATCTCAGCATCAAAAATTACTCTGTTAAATATTTTAAGGATGCACAACTTTGCTACTATACCAGTGATAATAAAGATCAGTTCAGATTTTTAAAAGTAAGGAACTACGCCTTCTGATATAAAACCCCTCTGTCATTTCATTGTTTAATAATAATAGTAAAAGTAAGGAGGAGGAAAATGTGAAAATTGAACTCTTTGTTCACAACACACACCCCCTGCCGGGAAATATTTCTATTCAGCTATTTTGGGACAGCCCAGGTTAAGATAACAAAACATTACACACATGTGGAGACTATAGTATTTTCAGGCAGCCGCCAAAATAGAACCACCAGAATAATATAGCAAGCCGTTTTGTATGTATGTATGTATGTATGTATGTATGTATGTATGTATGTATGTATGTATATATTTATTGTTGTTGTTCAGTCGTTTAGTCGTGTCCGACTCTTCATGACCTCATGGAACATAGCAGGACAGGCCTTCCTGTCCTCCACTGTCTCCCGGAGTTTACTCAAATTCATGTTCATTACGTCGTGGATTAAAATATCCACTAATTTTGAGTGCAAGCTTAGACTATGCACCTATTTTCTTTGTGGATAGAGTATTCAAATAATATAATATAATATAATATAATATAATATAATATAATATAATATAATATAATATAATATAATATAATATAATATAATATAATATGCCTATATATATACGTGTGTGTGTGTGTGTGTGTGTGTGTGAGAATACTCTATCCACAAAGAAAATAGGTGCATAGTCTAAGCTTGCACTCAAAATTAGTGGATATTTTAATCGAGGAAATATCCTGATGGACATTAAAAAAAACTCCACATTATTCCATACCCAACAACCGGTGGTGAATCTGACATGCAAATGAACGTGTAACGTAATTGGCCCTTTGCTGTCTAAGCCACTTTTGGTTTTGGCATGCATGCCATTGAAAAGAACACTCCTTATAATACTGGTGTGTTTACTCCCTGTTCATTAATCATGTCCCAACTCACAGCTGCGCTGATACCATTGTATCAATGGCAGAGGTTCCGAATGAAATTAGATTATGTTCTTCTTTCCCCTCTGCTCCCTCATAAATCATTCCTGAAATGTGCAATTAGCAGCTACTTGTACACATTAATTATATGTGTGAAAAGCAGATACCTGAACCACCTGCACAACTGATTAGCTCCCTCCCTTGTGACCCACCTATGCTGCCTTCAGTCTCCGACTGCATTGTCACCGGCCACCAATCTAGGTGGATGTTTGCCAATAGTGGCTATGCGCAGCTGCCAACATTAAAACTCATTCCTCTTTTTCTTGAATTACTTTTTGCCACAGTGAACAAAACTCCTGTTTCCTAAGCAGAAATATCAGAAGTAATAAGAAGTTTAAAGTGAGGTACCAATACCCATAATGAAATTCCCAATCAAATGTGTCAAAGGACACAGTAAAATAGTGCCAGTTGTGTGCCCCTTAAATGCCTTCAAATCAATCCTTGAGAATCAAAATTGAGGACACCTAAGCACATCTCATTTTAAGAGTTCAAGGTCCCCTGTGACATTATAAATTAATTGACATCCCACCTTTCTATAATGATAGCTTATACAAAGCTAAGAGAGAGAGAGAAAGGGAAAAAAACCCAAGCTGAATTTAACTAAAGCAAACAGAAACCCACAGCAGTTTATAATCAAGATGTTACAGATTGCATAATGAATGAATAAAAAGCAGTTGTATTATTGTATCCTTCCTCTCATGTCTGACTCAAATTGCTTTGGCCTGCTTTAATTAAAGCCCTATCAGAATGAAGTGATATGTAGATTATATTAATAAATAAAATTAGTATTCTCTCTTAACCATGATGTGAAATCTGGATTTGGGTTGCTTTCTGTATTAAGAGGAAAGTAACTCACATTAACAGTGGTTCAAATTAAAGCTGATGATGAAACATGAAACTTTATTGAAGTCAGAAAGGGCAAAACAGAAGTAATCCTGTTGGAGCAAGTGAACTAATGGCCAGATCTAATGTTACATGGGATGGGCATCGTGTCCTTTAATAGCATGGTTCATTTTCATATAAGCCATTGTACATTTTCCAGCAAAGGAGATCGTTACCTTGTCGTGGTGCTGGAGCTTGAGCACCTCAATGATGCCATGAGCTAAACCGTGAAGGGACACCCAAGACGGAAAGGTCATGGCAGAGAGGTCAGACTAAATACGATCCCTGGGGAAGGTAACGGCAACCCACCCCAGTATGCTTGCTGTGAAAACTAAATGGATCAGTACAACCAGAGATATGTTGGTATACCAACGGAAGATGGGACTCCCAGGTCGGAAGATGGTCAAAATGCTACTGGGGAAGAACAGAGGATAAGTTCAACTAGCCCCAGATGTGATGACACAGCTAGCTCAAAGCCGAAAGGATGGCTAGCAGCCGATGGTGCTGGTGGTGAACGATGAATCCGATGTTCTAAAGATCAACACAACACAGGAACCTGGAATGTAAGATCTATGAGCATATTGGATGTGGTTATTGGTGAGATGGCAAGATTAAATATAGACATTTTGGGTGTCAGTGAACTGAACTGGACTGGAATGGACCACATCAGATGACCACCTGATCTACTACTGTGGACAAGAGGACCACAGAAGAAATGGAGTAGCCTTCATAATTAATAATAAAGTGGCTAAAGCAGTGCCTGGATACAATCCAAAAAACGATAGAATGATCTCAATTCGAATTCAGGGGAAGCCATTTAACATCACAGTGATCCAAATATATGCCCCAACCACAAATGCTGAAGAAGCAGAAGTAGATCAGTTCTATGAGGATCAGCAGCACCTACTGGATAATACGCCAAAAAGAGATGTTATTTTCATTACAGGAGACTAGAATGCTAAGGTGGGTAGTGAAACGACACCTGGAATTACAGGTAAGCATGGTCTGGGAGAACAAAATGAAGCAGGACATAGGCTGATAGAATTTTGCCAAGAGAATTCACTGTGCATAACAAACACTCTCTTCCAGCAACCTAAAAGATGACTTTATACATGGACTTCACCAGATGGTCGACACGGAAATGAGATTGACTACATCCTTTGTAGCCAAAGGTGGCGGACATCTATACAGTTGGTAAAAACAAGACCTGGAGCTGACTGTAGTTCAGATCACGAACTTCTTATTGCACAAGTTAGAATCAGACTAAAGAGAATAGGGAAGACCCACAGATCAGTTAGATATGGGCTCACTAATATTCCTAATGAATATGCAGTGGAGGCGAATAATAGATTTAAGGGACTAGATTTAGTAGATAGGGTCCCGGAAGAACTATGGACAGAAGTTCTCAACATTGTTCAAGAGGCGGCAACAAAAAACGTCCCAAAGACAAAGAAAACCAAGAAGGCAAGATGGCTCTCTGCTGACACACTGGAAGTAGCCCAAGAAAGAAGGAAAGCAAAAGGCAACAGTGATAGGGGGAGATATGCCCAATTAAATGCAAAATTCCAGAGGTTAGCCAGAAGAGATAAGGAATTATTTTTAAACAAACAATGTGCGGAAGTGGAAGAAGATAATAGAATAGGAAGGACAAGAGACCTCTTCCAGAAAATTAGAAACATCGGAGGTAAATTCCAGGCAAAAATGGGTATGATCAAAAACAAAGATGCCAAGGAACTAACAGAAGAAGAGATCAAGAAAAGGTGGCAAGAATATACAGAAGATCTGTATAGGAAGGATAATAATATCGGGGATAGATTTGGCGGTGTGGTCAATGAGTTAACTTAAGAAGCATTGCTAATAACAAGGCAGCAGGAGACGACGGTATCCCAGCTGAACTGTTTAAAATCTTGCAAGATGATCCTGTCAAGGCGATGCATGCCATATGCCAGCAAATTTGGAAAACACAAGAATGGCCATCAGATTGGAAAAAATCAACTTATATCCTCATACCAAAAAAGGGAAACATTAAAGAATGTTCTAACTATCGAACAGTGGCACTTATTTCACATGCCACTAAGATAACGCTCAACATCCTGCAAGGTAGACTCCAGCAATTCATGGAGTAAGAATTGCCAGATGTACAAGCTGGGTTTAGAAAAGGCAGCGGAACTAGAGACCAAATTGCCAATAACCGCTGGATAATGGAGAAAGCCAGGGAGTTTCAGAAAAACATCTATTTCTGTTTTATTGACTATTCTAAAGCCTTTGACTGTGTGGATCATAACAAATTGTGGCAAGTTCTTGGTGGTATGGGGATACCAACTCATCTTGTCTGCCTCCTGAGGAATCTTTATAACGACCAAGTAGCAACGGTAAGAACAGACCATGGAACAACGGACTGGTTTAAGATTGGGAAAGGAGTACGGCAGGGTTGTATACTCTCACCCTACCTATTCAACCTGTATGCAGAACACATAATGCGACGTGCTGGGCTTGAGGAATCCAAGGCTGGAGTTAAAATCGCTGGAAGAAACATTAACAATCTCAGATATGCAGATGATACCACTTTGATGGCTGAAAGCGAGGAGGAGCTGAGGAGCCTTATGACGAAGGTGAAAGAAGAAAGTGCAAAAGCTGGGTTACAGTTAAACCTCAAAAAAACCAAGATTATGGCAACCAGCTTGATTGATCACTGGCAAATAGAGGGAGCAAACGTGGAGGCAGTGACAGACTTTGTATTTCTAGGCGCAAAGATTACTGCAGATGCTGACTGCAGCCAGGAAATCAGAAGACGTCTACTTCTTGGGAGGAGAGCAATGGCAAATCTTGATAAAATAGTTAAGAGCAGAGACATCACACTGACAACAAAGGTCCGCATAGTCAAAGCAATGGTATTCCCCGTAGTAACCTATGGCTGCGAGAGCTGGACCATAAGGAAGGCTGAGCAAAGGAAGATAGATGCTTTTGAACTGTGGTGTTGGAGGAAAATTCTGAGAGTGCCTTGGACTGCAAGAAGAGCAAAGCAGTCCATACTCCAGGAAATAAAGCCAGACTGCTCACTTGAGGGAATGATATTAAAGGCAAAACTGAAGTACTTTGGCCACGTAATGAGAAGACAGGATACCATGGAGAAGATGCTGATGCTAGGGAAAGTGGAAGGCAAAAGGAAGAGGGGCCAACCAAGGGCAAGATGGATGGATGATATTCTGGAGGTGACGGACTCAACCTTGGGGGAGCTGGGGGTGGTGACGGCTGACAGGAAGCTCTGGCGTGGGCTGGTCCATGAAGTCACGAAGAGTCGGAAGCGAATGAACGAATAAACAACAAAAACAACATTGTACATTGGTATATGCTGTGTGTTTGATCACACACATATCTAGTGGTTAGGGCAATGGGCTAGAAACCAGGAGACTGTGAGTTCTAGTCCCACTTTAGGCATGAAAACTGGCTGGGTGACCTTGGGCAAGTCACTCTCTCTCAGCTCTTGTCATTTGCAATGGCAAACCACATCCGAAATCTTGGCAAGAAAACTGCAGGGACTAGTCCAGGCAGTTGCCGAGGATTGGACACGATTGAACCGCAGAAAAAAAAGAAAAAGAAAAATTAACATACCATAGTATGTGATCAGGGTTTCTTATCAAGTCATGTAGACATGATGGTAAAATAGCAAGGAAATCCCCAACACAAACACACCCCATATACAGAGACACGTTTGCCTTGCTTTTGTTCTTGACAATGGATGGGGAGGAACTTGTGGCCCTCCAGATTTTGCTGAACTCCAACTCCTGGCATTTATCCCCACTGGCCCTACAACTACAAAAGGATGGTTTTTTCTCCCAAATTTTGGATCATATCCATAATATTCAAATCTTCTACAGGATATGTGGAATGCTACTATAAATTTCTCCTTTCTTTAGGCCAGGGAGATACCTGCATTATATAACTGTCCCTAAACTCCTTCGCATGTTTTAATGTCCCCCTTAAGGCAGTTCTTGAGGGCAGATGCAAAAAACTCCCATATGAGGTAAGATTGTGCCCTTGAGGAGAAGGGTCTATTGAATCCATAGTCCTGATATTTTTATAAGGATGTTAGAGTTTACCTCATCACTCCTTATTTAACCAAGTAACCAGGCAATTCTGATTTTTTTTAATGTGTAGATGTTATTATTTTTAGCCGCCCAGAGTCACTGGTCTGAGATAGGCGGCTATATAAATTGAACAAACAAACAAACAAACAATCAGACCAGTATGATTCAGTTTCCATGAATGTGGCCAAATTTTGCTATACTGTTTGTAGAACCAGACAGACATTGATTGTATCGATGAGGTAGCCGAAAATAATATTGTTTTATTCTGTTTCATCTGCTGTTAATTTACTAAATTCTGATCAGTGACCACAATAAAGTACTACTACTGCTGCTGCTAGTATAAATTTATGTATTTGTGTTCATATATGTATTGTATCATACACATAACTAGTCAATGACAATCTTTAGCAAAATTTTCTAGTTTCTATGAATCTTTGCTTAGTGAATACCAGTTGCATTCGGCATAGCACTGAGTCCTGCATCAAAATAATTATACTGGAGAAAATTGTAGCTTAGTATACTTTTCAAAGAGGTGGCTTTTGTAGCATGTTTTGGAAAAAAATGGACAGACAAAAGGACATTTGGATGAAGGAAGGTTGCTTGTAAGATGTAAAAAATGCAAACAGAATAAACGAACAATGCTTCATAGAACACAATGGTAAAACATACTCATTGAGAATTCCAGTGGACATGGAAAGTTAAATAGAAGTGTTGTCTTCCTGGATGAATTCAAAATGTCTACAGTGTATGCATCCAGCTTCTTGGTATGCACTTTTTGTTTGTTCTCTTGATGACAATATTCAAAAATTGACAGAACCAAGGCCAATTGCACTGAAAATGTTAAGAAACAGAACTTGCAGCTAGTTTAAACTTTTTTAATATACTGTAGGTGGCTGCTTGTTTAAATATGTGTTGTGTGTTGTATATAAGCTATTTATATTGTTGCAACACAGATGACAGATAATAGGAATACAAATGTACTGGCAACTGTTGGAGCCTTCCAAATTTTCAAGTAGTAGCAATATTTCTTTATAGCTGCTACAAGCAAAATCGCTTAAAGATATCTAGTGTCAGCTGCAGGAAGGTGTTATA
The DNA here is from genome assembly GCA_023362775.1 of Charina bottae. Classification (NCBI taxonomy): domain Eukaryota; kingdom Metazoa; phylum Chordata; class Lepidosauria; order Squamata; family Charinaidae; genus Charina; species Charina bottae. The sequence goes on along the minus strand of JALMGJ010000005.1, from coordinate 68,220,531 downwards.
CATACAGCTTCTGCTTTTATTGTTATGTTGTAGTTTTAATTACTTGCTCAGGCAGAAGCATCTGATTTCTAAAGAAAAAGGGAAGAAAACACTTTGAAGTTCAGTTCAATAGATGCTATGACATAGTTTGGGGTCTAAAAATGCTTCAGGTCTAAAAGCTTTTCTCTGGAGATGCTGTTTCCATGTAATCCCTGTGTGGTCTTTCAATTTTGCAGCTTTAACCCTGTATGGTGGAGGGCAGTCTACAAGGGAGATATGATGCATGGATACTTTCTTTCAGAGAGGATATTTGAATAGCTATGTCAATGAAGTTCTGGACTGACTACCAAATTAAAAATGAAGCAATTACTGGATCAGGCAAGAGTTCTAAAAGCAGTTCAGTGTGGAAGTTTTGATCTGTTAACAAAATTGTGCAATTTGTAATCAAATGGAGAGTCTAAAAATAGTAAACACAATAGATTTTTTTTAAGGAATTCCAGTCTTGGTTTAAAAAGGAATCAAGAAATTACAATTTTATTAGTAAATCTCTTCTAGGTAAATCTCTTCTAGAATCTAGTGATTAGACGACATACGGTTTGTATCATGCGCGCGCACACACACACACACACACACACACACACACACAGAGAGAGAGAGAGAGAGAGAGAGAGAGAGAGAGAGAGAGAGAAGTATTGTTGAGAAAGAATTAAAAGAAGTGCTGCCTCACCACTGATTTCTTTTAGCCAGTAGATGGAAAGAGGTGATTCAACAGAAGTTACATCCTTGATCCCATCTCTTTTTGTTTTACCATACACACTTCTTAAGTACCCCATTCCTACTGCATTCTACTTCCTTTTATGTTTCTCTTGTTATACCCAACTCCATGTGGAATGAAGAGCAGATAGGATAGTGAAGAACTTTGAAAATAACATCTCCCGAAGCAAGTTAATAGACAATAAAATAGCAACTGAGATTTACAATCCCAGCTTCAAAGGATGTAGAAGTCATAATGGAAAGCTTAAAGTGTTAGGAATTCAATGTCAGGAAAATTTAATTATCAGGAATTGTTAGGAAAGGCTTTTAATGTAATGATCGGTATCATATCTGTATGCTGGTGCCATATTTGCAACTTCTTTCTTCTGAAAAAACAAATGTACCATAGGACTGGAAAAGATGTAGGAAAAAAACCCAAAATCAATTAACTGGAGCACATTTTCTATAGGGGAAGTCATTTTAGACATTTTAGCTCCCAACCTTATTTTTTAAAATTAAAATCTCCTAAATACTTTAGTACAGAATACATTACTTCTTGAAAATGTTTATTGTCCTTTACTCTATTGTGCATCATGTAGATTAGTTACTCATGGTATAGAAAAAGTAAAAAATGTCTACTCCCCCCATTACAAGAACAAGGTATTGAAAGGACAGAAAAAGGTTACTTTCTCACACCATGGCTAGGTTCAAGTGTTGTAGATAGTCATAATGTAACATGAGAGCCGTGTTGTATAATGGTTAGGAGGTTGGACTAGGGGTGGGGTTCTACTCAATTTTCAGTCCCAGCTTATCTCACAGGCTTGACATTATGGGGAACAATAGAAGAAGGTAATGCTATATATACACGACCTTGAACTCCTAAACAAAAGGCGGGATATAAGTACAATGAAAAATAAGAAATAGTTTATTTGGGTATAATTTGACATGTAAATGGGAGCTAGTGAATAATCAGTAACTACTGTTTTAAACTATGGTTTGTTATTGGCTTATTGGCTGAAACTACAGCTTAGTATGTGTAAATTTGCAGTTTCCTGGCTTATTCATGCTTTGATTTTGTGCTATGCATAAGCCCTGAGATGCATACTTGGAAGTAGAGAAAATAGTTCCCTGGTGTGATTCAGCAGCATTCTATAGCTGTGGAGATCTAGCAGCAATTTTATTTGGATCATAGCAACCACAACATAACAATAAAAAAGATACAAAAAAGGAAAAGAAAAGAAAAAGGCAAAAGGACAAAAACATATTATAATTCAGATTTTTAAAAACACAGTATTAAACCTTGACCACATTGAGTAAGTCTTTCCATTACGCTGAGAGAGAGCTGAGTCATAAACAGAATGAACACATATAATTAAGCCAAGGTAGTAAATCTGGAATAGCACTGTCACTCCACCTGAAAAGAGCAATAGGTTTTGTGATGCCCCATGCTTGATCAATCCATTGTTCTTCACAGAAAGACAAATTCTGAACTTTTGGTATATAATTTGAAATTACATCCACATTTTAAAATCATATTATGCTTCCCAGAACTGTATTAACAAGCTTATGTACATTAACTAAAATGGGACAATTGTTGAGACTAGCCTATATCATGCATGTCCCTTCCATCATTTTATATTTTCAGCATAATCAACTAGACAGCCAGCCCTTTATAAACATTTTCTGTGATGTCCAAAAAACATCCCCCCAAATATTTTATTTAAATAATCTCATTTTAAGATTTTATTTACAAAATTTATAACCTGCCTCAATTCTAACAGAATCTTAAGAAAGACTTAAATTCATGAGAAACATCTTAATATTATTTAAGACCCTTAATCATGGGGCATTCCAACTCTTTATTCCAAAGTGCTTACAAATAACTAATGCCCACTATAGCAGTATGCTTGTCTATAAAAAATATTGTATTTTTCTAATCATTCAAAACACATTGCAGTGCTGATGGTAATTGATCAGATTTAGATGTTGCTAATAATATAGACCAAATTGTAAAATCAAAAAATGTTTTAATTGAATATATTGCCATTCTGCAGTTTTAGACTATCAAAATTCCTCTTAAAAAAATCAAGTTGTTAAAACTTGATTGGTAATTAGCTGATCGAAAGTATTAGCATCCCTATTAGCACATCAATAATAAAAAACCCAGCAATTTTCATACTGAGATTATCGCAATACATAAATTTAACATGTAAATAAGGGGCAACATCCAAATATGCTTTGCAGTCTTGACACTGGAAGTTTGACTAAATAAGGAACCAAGTCCTTCCCATGATATCAGGGGAGTCACGTAATAATTTTTTAATTGTACCTGTAATGTTGTTTAGACTTGATCACTTGGATTCAGTAGAGAAATAGAAGTCAAAATGTATGCTCAGTAATAAAACCGAAAGTCAAGACACTTAAAATTCCTATCATTGTATGATAATGTAACACTGCTGCTGGGTGGGGTCATTCAGCACCATGGGGTGTGAGGTTATCATCAGCACACTGATGGTACCCAATTCTTTATCTCTGCCCCAGGTGATGCTATCAAAGTTCTTTTCCAGTGTCTGGAGGCTGTGAGGCTGTGGGTGAGGAAGAACAGGTTTCAGCTCAACACAGGCCAGACTGAGTAGGTGTGGATTCTGAGGCCTCTTGTATTGGTATTCATTGTATCACTTTCCATCGTTAGTTCTGAATGGGGTTTCACTTCCCCAGAGTTAGCTGGCAGCTGTGGTTAGGACGGCCTTTGTACAAGTTCATCTTGTGTACCAATTGCACCTGTTTCTGGATCAGGAGTCTCTATTCACATTAATTAATTAATTTATAATTCGATTTATATCACCGCTCCATCTCCCCTTAGGGGGACTCTAATGCCTTAGACACTTCCCACTTGGATTACTGTACTGTAATACACTCTACATGGCAGTGCCCTTGAAGAGCATTTGGAACCTGCAACTTGTCCAGAATGCAGCAACATGGGCAGTTTGATGCATTTCACAATATACTCATATAACACCACTGCTCAGCGAGATACACTGGCTTCCAATGAGCTTCCAGGGGCAATTCAAGATGCTGGTTACCACCTATAAAACCATACATGGCACAGTGCTAGGTTATTTGCCTGACTACCTGTTTCTGCTGTCCCCACCAAAGCATAGGGTGGGCATGCTCTGGGTCCCTTACATTAAGCAATGTCATCTCATGGGATCTAGAAATCATGCTTTCTCTGTCACAGCACCTGCCCTGTAGAACAGCATTCCTCCCCAACCCTTTTGGCCTTCTGCAAGGTGCTAAAGACCTGGTTGTTCCCTCAGGCATTTGTGCTGGGTTGTTGTTAATTTGGCTGTTGTTTTCTTATTATTTGTAAAATGGAATGAATTTTTTCAGACCTCTGGCACATGATAATATTGAGTGTTTGTGATTGTTATTTCTCTTTTATGTGTTGTTCTGTTGTTTTCTAATTTTAATTTCTTGTTCAATGGCCAGAGGCACAGTTGTGAGATTGGTGGCCATGTAAATTGTTTAAATAAATAAATAAATGGATTTTAAAAATCAAGCAGTTTGTCCTTTCCATAAAACAATTCTTAATACCTCATAAATCTACATCAAATATCTTAAAGGAATCCCTCTGAGTATAAAAATATCAAGTAATATTAATTTTCACACTTATCTTTTCCCATAAGCTCAATGGAAGTTTTAACCATCTATTTATTAATATTAATAATATTAATATTATTAATATTAATACGAGACAGTGAAATATTTCAGACTAACAATATTTTTTTTGTGGGATAATTATTTCAAGATATTTAAAATAATTCAAACATTAAGTAAAACTTCAACTGTTACAGGTTTTCAGTTATATTATAGCCTATTCAAAGCATATGAGACCTACTCCAATTAATTGAGTAACCCGATAATTTGCATATATTAATAATTTGAGTTCAACTCCAGCTGCTTTTATGCTCAAAATAGCTTTTGACTGCTTGATAGGAGAGAACCAATATTTTCAGTATTAAATTAAACATGAGGATCTGGCATATTTGACTATTTCCCTGAGGCACGTTGATAGATGAGGAAATGATCCAATTTGCAGTAACTCTGGCCAAGGATTAGAGCACCCCATTTTAATTCAATTAATAAAAAAGATGAAAATCCATTATTTGGCCAAAATTTGCTCCAAAAATATCCACTTCACCATATCAAAGGCCTTTTCCATATTCAACAAAACCACCACTGCTGATTCCAGTTTCCTAAATGTATATCTAAAATATCAGTGAGTAAACTAACATAATCTGATGTTTGCCTCCCTTTAATGAACTTAGACTGCTTTGGATAGAGAGCTGATGGTAATGTTATCCGTAGTCTAAATGCTAGGATCACTGTCAAAATTTTGGCATCAATGTTTATCAAGGAAATTGTGCTATAGTTTCCACATTCAGCAGAATCTCTACTAGCTTTCAAGATCAGAGTTACATAAGCCTCATTAAATGAGGTTAGAAAAACTTTATTCAAAAAAGCATAATTATAAGCCTCCAACTGTATAGGGGCAAAAAAGGACCAGGAGCTATTTTTTGTTTTCATAGATATATTATTTTCTGTAGAGACAAATATACAGGTAGAGAAAAAACATAGTCATGCATCATCTTTGGAAGAGATATGTTATTTTAAAAGCGACTAATGCCTTTCTTAATTATCTTTGACTTAATATTTTAAAGTCAAGGATAAAAATAAAAAAATGCTGATTATTTTAAAGAGTTATTATATATTTTGTCTTGAGCATCCTTAATAGCAAAAATAATGTTGCTGTTTCAGATGAGAGGCCAATAACCTAATATTCTTTTGTTCCCAATATAGTGGCAGATCACAATAAGTGTTTATTCTACTCCATGCTGCACTGAACAGGCTTCAACTAGAATACTATATCCAGTTGTGGTTGCCACAATACAAGAATGACATTCAGGAAAGAGTGCAGAGAAGAATGACAAAGATGGTAAGAGGCTTAGAGGCTAAATCTCATTAAGAATATTTAAAGAAACTGGGCGTGTTTAGTCTAAAGAAAAGAAGACCAAGGGGAGACATGATAGCAATTTTCCAATATGTCACATGGAAGAAGGTATGGATAACAGACAGTAGACAGTGGAACAGTCTGTCTCCTGTGTACTCCATATCTGAGGTTTTAAAGCAATGGTTGGACAGCCATTTGTCTCAGACAGTATATGGATTCCTTGGGGTTGGACTAGAAGGTCCCTTCCAAGCATATGTTTCTATGACCTTTCTTTTTCAGCGGTCCCCAACGTTTTTGGCACCAGGGACCAGTTTCGTGGAAGACAATTTATCCACGGACCGGGGGGGGGGGGATGCAAATAATGGGTGGGCCATGTGCAGACTAAAATAAGTGTTGGATTCTGACTTCTTATAAGGAGCGCAAAACCTAGATCCCTCCCATGCGCAGTTTACAGTAGGGTTCGTGCTCCTATGAGAATATAATGGTAAGAATATATGGCAGCCCATAATGAAAATGCACTCCAGATTCATAGCCACAATAAATATTAAGAATAACTGGGTTAAATCATTGGGTCTCTTGGTAGTATGCTGGTGAATTAGCTATTCTCTTCCCCATCACTTGATACACCAATAAATTATGTCTCCCTTATGTTATTTAAAAGTCTTCTTATTATTTAAAACCAAGGACAAAGCATTAGTTTAACTAGAGTATTTCTGTACATTATAAATATATAACATGATTACATTTGTATTTGAAGTTAACGATCTGTGATATTTCAAATGCTTGAACAATAAATACAGTGTAAAAAATTAAGATGTGCGAAATATTACTTGCTTAGGCTCAAAGCAGAACAGGTATCCTGAAAAAGAGAGGGAAAAACTGTCTACTGGGATACTGTTATAAGCTGCCTTGGCTAAAATCATGAAAGTATGAACCCTGTATAACAGGACAACTTAATTCAGTCATTGGAGTAGAACAACAGCAATTATTCATCAAGACCTACAGACCAAAGTCGGAGCACTGTTAGATCACGAGGTGACATTAGCAGCATTTATCAAATCTATCTGCAGCAACCACCAGAGAATTCACAGCTGTGGTTGGGAAATTAAGGTTTAAACCTTTCAAAATATTCAAGAGATCTTACAAAAAGTATTTGTAGACAATTAAAATAATGGAACCTGCATAATTCACAGATATTGGCTGGTACATTTTTGTATACAAAGCAAGAAGGAAAATATCCAGTGACCAGTGTTGCAGCACTGGTATCAATGATGATGATGATGATGATGATGAACCTCTCAGATTGAGTATAAAATAGGAAAATGACTATGCTTTCTATTATAAGTGATGAACAACAAGGCTATTCAGATGTTATTTCCATCTTCTCCTCCATGCATGGTGAGACTGATATATAATAATAAAATGTTCAACTTGGCAAATTCCATGCTTACTTGAATAAGGGATACTTTAAAGTTTGACTGTTTCTTATTAACTTTTTCTATTGGTTTTAATATGCACAATTGGAAAAGATATTGCAGTCACATATTTTTCCATCAATCAGTTATTTTCCTAACTGGCTGGCATTTCATACAAAGATTGTTTGTATGTTGTAGGGAGACGCTGGGAACTAAACATGGAACTTTTTACATACAGAATGAACTTACTATTGAGTTATGTCTTTTTTCTTATCAAGGTGGACCTGTAATCCTCAATCTACCCACTCTCCATGGGATTTGAAGCTAAAGCATTGGTGGTGGTTGTGGGTTTTCTGGGCTGTGTGGCCGTGTTATGGCAGTTTTTGTTCCTTTTAAGAACAAAAACTGCCAGAACACGGCCACACAGCCCGGAAAACCCACAACAACCATCAGATTCCGGCAGTGAAAGCCTTTGACTATACATAAAGCATTGGTGTTTGACTATTCAAGGTATTTATTAATTAAAATAATTCAGTTTTATATTTCACTTCTTTATTGCTACAATTAAAGCTCTGTTGCCCTTACTAATGCTACTATATTATAGGAGTTTATATAATGTAAGACAGGTGTGCAGAATCTGATGTTTATCAGAAGTCTAAGACTATAATTCTCACAATGCTTTGGCCATAGCTTGCATTAATTGAAGCTGAAGGCCAGCACTTCTGGAAAGTATCTAAATTGCTCCTATCTAGGATTTCATCTACGCACCCTTCCCTGGATTTGCTAAAGAAAAGAAAATATAATTTCTGTAAAAGAAATTTAAATGTGTAGTTCTTAAGATGTGACATAGTTTACCCATAGAACAATTGTAAGTTCAGGAGACTAATATATAAGTCACTGTGGAGTCCTTGGTGCTCTCTGAGCCTTGTTGTTTTCTTGCAGACGTTTCATTGCCAGGCTAGGCAACATCTTCAGTGCGAAAAGGGAGTGGGACTTGCTCTCTGTTTATATACCCTGGCTTGTCCTGCCTGTGTTGGTGGGGGTGTTGTACTCTCCATGGTAGTTCCTTGCAGACTTAATCATATTTTCAACTGGGAAACTGTGAGCATCTTAAACCAAGCCAAATCCAAAAATGCTAGAGAATTCCTGGAAGCTTGGCACTCAGACAAAGGAGCCATCAACAGACACATAGAGGTAAACAACATTTACATACCATTCATAAGAGACAATGGAAAAGCCAGAAGACCAGAACACCTCCTTGCCAGCAATCAACAACCAGATAGGCAAGGATTAACACCAAGATTAGCACCAGAGGAGCAATCAAACAACACAATAGACCCTAATCAAGGAACTATTAACTCAGTCAATCAACCAAGCAGCAAACAACAACCCAATCAAGGAACTACCATGGAGAGTACAACACCCCCACCAACACAGGGAGGACAAGCCAGGGTATATAAACAGAGAGCAAGTCCCACTCCCTTTTCGCACTGAAGATGTTGCCTAGCCTGGCAATGAAACGTCTGCAAGAAAACAACAAGGCTCAGAGAGCACCAAGGACTCCACAGTTCAACCCTGAGCTACAAATATTCTCTTTGATTGATATAAGTCACTCTCAAGTGGGTTTTTTTTTGCATTCTGCCCCCAATCCTCCAAAATTAGCCAACTATGATGCTCAGCTATCAGTTTTCTTTTAATATTTATCCTAATTTACTCCTTGTACATCAATTTCAATATTTTACTTGGATGGAGGCTGGATGCTTAGTGGATAAACCTCTGCTTTTTCACCTCTGGGATCAGGGTTCAAGTCATACCCTGATGAAATGCATTTGATTGTCCTAATCTAGTTCTTAGTGGACAGTATTCCCATTATCTTTAAAAGGGTCAGAGCTAAGGCCATTGGGAAGAGTGCATTGTGCTATATCTTGTCTGTTGATTAATACGTTTTCAGTGATGCCAGTTCTTTAACCTTCATGTGCACCTATTCACACACACACTTATCAAAGCTTCAAAAAAGATTTTTGGTTGATTAGAAATCTTCATCTTATCCCCTATTTCATTTGTTCTCCAGCTTTATTTTGAAGGATACTGATATCATTTTAAAATTAGATTGCTTTGTTTTTCTTTAAAATAAACCCTTTGATTATTTAAAATAAAGATTAATATCAAATTATTTTAAGTTCTGGCATGTCATATGCAAAATACAAAATTTTATAAACTAAACCACTTTGAAATTGTTATAGATCTCTTTCTCTTCCTTATATGCATGTCATAAAATGAAACCTAGAAAAATTTCCATGAATGATATAAAAATGTTACCAAGGCATACACTGAGGGAAAGATATCTTCCCTAAAATAGATTCAAAACAAGCTTTTGAATCTGCCAAAAAATGTCAGCACTATTATTCTCACTTCTTTATTTGTAACTGCTTCAATCCCATGGTAAAACAGGAACAACACAAATATAATATTATTATGAATTTAAGTCTTCTGTTTCCACACGTCATTCAACTAACAAAGCAGTTCTATAAAACTGAGGCCAGATTTCTTCTACTGATACCATTTATGAATGTCTTTAAGCAGGATAGATAATTCAATTCTTCTTGTATCATTAAAGTCCTTTTCTATGCTACCTGTCCCTCTTCTTCCATCTGAACTTTTCACACAGATAATTCTGTGGCTTTATAGTAATCCAACCATATGGTTAGTGTGCCTCATTTTTTAAGTCCCTCTCATCTTCTACTGTGGTTTATTCATCAGATTTTTAACAAAAAAATCCAGAAACCACAACCTAGCACAGAAAAGGAATCCAATGAACTGAACCAGAACACAGAAAGATAACAAAGATGCCTCCAAAACAGCTTGAATAAAACAGATGGTTGCCAACAGAATCTGTCTCAAATGACCATGTATAGAATGAAATATGGAAGGATTATACATACCTATACAATAAAGGTAATTTAATTATATTATTGATTTTAAATAGGAGTAAGTAGTGTTTTTTAAAAATGGGAAAGTAATATATACAAAATTCAAGAAGAATGCTATCTCCCAAGCTACCAGTATGATTTACTTTTGTCTGTTGCAAAGATAGCAAAATAATTTTATAAACGTTATTTGCTGTTGCAGAGGCTATAAATTTAGGTTGGAACCAAATGGGTGCAGAATTTTAAATCCCCTTTTTCCACATATCATTGTCCCTATATGGCTTCTGCCACAGACCCAGCCTTTTAAAACTGTTAAATGCAACAAAGGTGTAGATTTGAATACTATCACAACCAGCTCACTCCTTAATAGAACTAATACAAGTCTCAACCACATGCTGTTTCATCACTCAAAAATTCTAACAGCAGGTGAGTTCTATGTGTGAAATGGACCTCATACAACCAAAACAAAGAAAATATTCCAATACGAATTCAACCAAAATGCCTCCAAGTCAATAAAATTCTACTTTTGTCCATTAACAAGTGATAAATAAAAAAGTGGTATGAATCAGATCATTGGGTAATCTATGCATAGGATAAAACCCATCATGCCTATGTGACATATTTTGGGGAAGTATAAAACACAGGCCTCCTTCCACTTTTGGGGGAAGTAAAATCTGTTTTAATAGATTCTGAAATGTGAAGTGTAAATGCACTCTCCCTCCTGCTCTCTACTAAATATGGTTCCCAACTGTAGTATAAATTGTTTCATGGCTTTCAAAGCGTTAAATTTGTAAAAGAGTACTTATAAACTTTTGTATATCAATAATATTTTTAGGTTAAGCTTCATCAATTTATTACTAATCTTCATGGCGAACTTCTATTAGTTCCTGAGATCATACTTTAAATGTCTTAGCCATCGCTAGCTTGAAAGTCCCTAAATGCATTTACTTAAAATCGACTTTCATATACGTGTAGTTTGAATGGAGGCTCTTGGCTTCATGACAAAGAGGCTTTTGAAAAAGATGGAGTGTCATTGGGGTTGGAGTGACTACATGGTGACTACATGGAGTGACTACAGTGAGACCAAAAGGAAAAAAAACCCGATAAGCCCTTATGCAGCTCTAAAGAAATTGTACAGTATTTCTACTGAATCAATCATTTGCATGTTTTAGATTTCTTAAAAGCTTGCTTGCAATTTCTATATCTTTTCCTCTGAATTAAGATATAAAAAAGAAGAAGAGTGTATGGACAATGACAAAGTAGCCTGTTGATAATAAATATTTGTCAGATGTTGTCACATCTGCACAAATTCTGCTGTTGCCAAAGAGAAACCACACTGATAAAAAAGGGTGGCTCTGAAGAAAATCAATGGATTTTGCGCTGAAGCACTGCTATACACATAAGAAAACATCTCTACCCAACAACCATACTGCTGTGAAAATTCCCAAGCCTTGCATTGGTATAGCTAAGGAAAATTTAATCTTCCCAAATACTCATCAGAGCACTCCATCCTGCAGACCTGACAGCCCCACTTATAATTAATTATACAATTTCGATGGGAATATCGACTAAACAAAGCTATAAATCATAGAAAAAGTCAATAGGCATGGACACATTCAATCATGTCCCGACCAATGATTACTACTCTTAAAATACAATAATTATTTTCAGGAGCCAGCTTGAATTAAATTTCTGTCAGCCTGGTACAAGCCTGGTGGGTGATGAAGGATGCAATGGATTTTTTGGGTTGAATTTGGCCAGGGACATTTATCCTTTTAGATAGGTAGTTTGTTTTTAGTGATCATGGTGCTGTGTGTTTAACTAGACCATGAAGACTAGATTATCTCCAATGGCTCATTATATCGTTTATCTTTTTCTTCCATTCTTGATCTGGAAGATTTCCTGCTTCCTGGTGTATGAATGAAATGGCTACATATTTTGAAATATAATGTTCTAAAGTGGCCCATCCGTATACGAGTCTTTGCAGGAAAACATATGAAGAGGCATGCATGGAAAATTAACTTAATGCTTAAAATGCTACTGGCATGCCAAGAACTGCTATAAGCAGAAATGATCATCTTTAATGTTACAAAAAAAAAGGAATTGAAATATTGCACAACTATAATTCAAGATGTTTTAAAAATAAAATCATGTATATGCTACATCAAAAGGAAAAAGTTGATTTTTCTTGTTTATTTATGGATGATCATAATTCTAGTGAGTTAGGATATTAAGAATTATGTACTAAACCATAGTTTTACATAATGCTCATGAATTCTCCATTTACTTCATGCTGTGGGAATTATCTATATAAGCAATAGACGAACATCAACTACTTTTTATACTATTTAGGAAACACTACAAACCCTAGAGGTATGAATCCCTAATACTACTGCCAACAGTGAACTAAGAACTACATTTTTACATATGTCCTCCCCATTAATAGGAAGTGGGTGGCAGCAGATTTCTTATTTCCAAATATCAGCTCCTGATAAGTAGAATTTTGGTTAACCCTTTGGTTAATAGCTTTAGAGAAGGGCACATTTGTGTAGTGACAATAATGTTCCAGGTCTCTACTGCTTGTCATATCTCAATGGTTGCTCCAGTATGTCAAATGAATTGGGCATCTCTAAAGCCAAACTGCTGTAACACTTTAAAAGAAAAAACTGAACTTCCGGTCAAACGTCCAGGTGGGATGGTGCAAGTTGTCGTATATTGTCTTGAAATGATTCTACAAGCCATGAAGTAGGTGAGGTATGGAATCATTGTTTCTCAAGGTACCAAATTATCCATTAAGGGTACAACAGCTACAGGTTTAACCACTCTACACCTCAAAAACACCCTTTTTGCCATCGTGTGAACTGTTCTTGTCCTCACCATGCATAGACTTTCTGTACGAACTGACCAGCACTCTTCCTAGCTGACGAAAGAGGAAGAAAACAATACAGCCATAACCTTGCCCCTATCTGTGTCTCTTCCTTGCTGTAGTTCTTTTCATCATGAGGGGTCCCTCTGCTAAGTAAAATGGTAGCAAAACACCATGTCACTTCTATTTCAGCAATTTCAGTGAAACCTTGAGAATCAGTTTCCTGGCAGAGATGAAGAGCAATGTTATGTAGCTAGCATTCACTCTTTAGAAAGACAGATGGCAAGACTCATGTCAATCTAGAAAGCACCACCCTCTGATTTAGAAATTTTTCCTCTGATTATTGAGGTGTGAGGAAACTCTGAAATTATTGAATGGTGGAAGAAATGAACTTTTCACCTGCTGTCAGTTCTTTTTGCTAAAAATGCAAGTTGAACCCGGGGACCAATTAAGCCCTGCATGGAGCTCCTAAATGTGATCCACAATCACTTCCCACAATAAATGGATGACACAGTCCCCAAACAATCAGTGTTAGAAAAGAGAAAGATTTGGTATATCCTTTACTATGTGTACATATAAAACAGACATATTGTGGGATGGTTATTTACACCCTTTATGAAGACATTAGAGGTGACAAAGAGAACTGAATGCTGCTGCAGTAACATGTGACCTTTCCCCATACACTGATATAAACATTATAATATATGAACAGCCCTAGCAATACATTAAATTCTAAGAAACATTCTGTGTAGTGGATAATTTTCATACAACTTTTCAGACTTAGAAATGATTTGGAAAAGTGCTTCAGACCTTACTCACTCACTTTTCATTAAAGCAGCAAGATTTTTTTTTCAGTTGCAGCAGCAAGGAATTGATTCATTAAAATTAATATGATCTTTAATGCAGCTGTAACTTTTTTATCAAGCTCAAAGCTGTAATCCTTAGTAGTTAGAAGTGCTGTTCTAAACATCAGTACTATGGAGGTTTGTGGCTTATAATATGAATTGCTAATGTTTAGCACCAGAGTTTGTGGGAGAAAGGAAAGTCCCTCGTCCTTCAAAATGAATTTGCAAATGTGGAAATCTGTATCAAGGTATAACTGTTCTTTTCCTGTAATTTCTAATAATAATACTGTTTCATAAAGCATGATTCTATTTACACTAATTTAATTTAAACATTCTGTTGAATATGTTATCAAGCTGTGAGTAGATATACTGTAAGGTGTCTTTTGTTGGTGGAAAATACCGAAGCTAATTGTTGTTAAAATTATATCCTATCCAAAGAGTTACTAAATTAATAGTTAATCCAACAACTGCACCTAGAAGTTTGTCCAACAGTTAACCATAACAATTATACCTATACCCACAATCTTATTTTCACACCATACTAATATAATTTCAAATGAGGGTTAGAGATTTATTAAATGTTAGATTTGTGAGGCAAAGGATCAAGCAGAAAACAATGCAACTGTGAAATGTATATTAATTTCAGTTACAAGCTCCACAACTTCTAAAGGATGAATCTATATACTACTATAACTCTCATGTCTGTTTGACTGTTTGTAACCTTCAATTGGGCGAAACAGTACATCATAGGGCAACAATTTTTCAACCAATGTACTTCAAAAGGGCTAACTTACAGAATGCGTTTACAGAATGCATCCAAAATCCCATCGCAAAATTTGGCAAAGTTGTGGCCGCTTCAGTGCTGTCACGCTGCCACTGCTGCTGCACGGCTGCAGTCAGCTGCAGTCATGTGATCATAAATTCCAATGCTCCCTGACAGCTTCCCAGAAGTCAGTGGAGAAGCTGGCATGAAGTCTAAACTCAATTGTGATTGCTGATGCTCCTTGCCAGCTTCCCACAAGCAAAGTCAGTGGGGAAGCTGGCAGGAAGTTGCAAGTCCAAGGCCAGCAGGCAGGTAAGTGGCTGCTGCTAGGTGGGAGAGGGAGCGAGCAGGTGCACGAGAGGTGTGGTGAGGGTTGGGGACAGTGCACGAAAGGCAGGGAGGATGCGCAGGGGTGTGGCATGGGTTGGGGAGGGTGCGAGAGTGGCCGGCGTGGCGTGAGTGCAGAGGGACTGGGGAAGGGTGCATGGGTGAGGGAGGAAGAGGGAGGGAAGGAACAAGGAGTGAGGGAAGAAAGGGAGGGAGGGAGGAACGAAGGAAGGAAGGAAGGAAGGAAGGGTGGAAGGCAGGGAGGGAGGAAGGGAAGGAAGGGAAGGAAGGTAGAGGGAGGGAGGAAGGGAGGGAGGGAAGGAAAAGTAAAAGGAAGGGACAGAGGGAGGGAGGGAAGGAAAGAAGGGAAGAAGAAAGAGGGAGGGAGGGAGGACGGGAGGGAGTCCCTGTCCCTAATGGGAATTTATATTAGAATAATTTGGTATAAAGGTTGACTAATAGCATCAGGACTATGTGATTATTAATAATGGGAATTATAATCTAAAACGTCTACATGTACCAGCTTACGGGCAATTCATGACAGGCAATTACCTAAGGATTAAAAAGAAACAGTACTGAACAGTTAACGTGAGTGGCTGATCGTTTGGGTGATCTTTTTATATGCATCCTTATAGTGTGCAGGATAATCCCCAAGTCAAAGAATCCTTTTTTACCAAAGGATCGACTTTTATACTCCGTACCCAAGAATAAAATACGTAGGTTTTTTGTGTATGTTGGTGTGCATGTTTAACAAAAAAGGGAATCAGGTGCTTTTGCAAGTAGTTCCATCACTAAAACGATCCTATCACATGGGCCTATCAGCAAGATCCCAGGGCTGATCTCTATACCCAGAAAGATTCCTATATGTGTCAGCAATTTTTAAGATAACCTAAAAGGTAATCCCAAATGATTAATGGCTTTAAAGCTAAAAATCAGCAGTGTGGATTCATCTATAAATATACTGGTAACCAAAGCAATCAAACTGAGTCTCTGTGCACGAATGCTAAAACAGTCAAACACTTTGTAAAAGTAGCCCTGCACAAATGTAACAAGAGTGTAAAGGGCAACAGCCACGACAGTTTTCTAAACAAAGCTTTGTAGTTGCTGAATCAGTAGGAGATGATAAAAGACTCTCCTGGCAAATGAAAACAACAAAAACAACCCTCTGTCTCCATAAACAGCACCAACTGCAGGAAACCCACAAGAATATGAATCAGGTATAATGTAATTGCATACCATGCCAGCTGCCCAACTCCATTCATATTAGTAGGTTTACTTTCTTATCCAGATTAAGCTTTAGTTTAATTCTCTCATCAAAAATGCTTTCAGGATTCAACAGCTTCTTTAGGACCTGAGATAGAAGTGAGGTAGATCTGCCTATTGACAGCCAAAATTCCTAGCAAATGTCTCCCAGGTAGTTTCACATAAATGTTAAAAAGTAGTGTATGCATAACATAATCAAACCCTGAAACACTTTAAAGGCCATGACCATGGTTAAACCAGATCCAGCACCACATTATGGATTGACATCATATCCTTCAGTCCCAGTTTGGTTATGCAGTCTAATAGGATATACTATATATAATCCTTATATACAATCCTCAGCTGTACTTTTTCTAGGCAAGAGGGCACATTTTCAATGGCTGGATCTATCCACTCTTTTTATTTTTTAAGAATGCCTTTGAAACCCAAGTGGGAAGTGCAAATTATGCTGGAGGCTGGAACTTTGCTTTCCACTTACCAGCTTGCAAGCTACTGATTCATTTCTTAACTAAGAGAACACAGTTTATTATTTTTTCCCAAAGTCAAGTGAGCCAGGGAGCCTGATGGTTTTCAAGTGAGATGTTGGAACAAGTCTGTAGGCTCAAGTCTAGTAGAAACAACAAGCCTGGTAAAAACAATATGGATCCTCTATCAGGGAAGTTCAGGGCAATTCTGATATTAAAACCAGAAATCTTTTGTCAAGTCTCAGTTAAAAGAATGTACAGAATTCAGCAACTGTCCCTTTAAAATACTTAGAAGTGACCTGGGAAAGACCAGATACTTTAAGGACCAAAATAAAAATTTAAAGACACAAATGTTTCAAGTATGACAAAAGGCTTATGTATTTTGCACTTTTTGCCTGGGCCACAAAATCCTGAGTCATCTACAATTCATACTATTACTACTACTATCTATTTATTATCTACCTTCAGCACTGAAATCAAGGTCTTTAGAACTTAAGACAGTTGAAGATAACAGTGAGACTGTGGAAAAAAATTGTGAACATAGTTGTATAATCAAACAGTTTAAAATGGTTTAGCTTGCCTTTTAATAGCATTTTAATGTACTGGGATGTGCACTGCCTTGATGGCATATTTCGTAAAGGAAAGGATAGAAATGTAAAAATTAAACGACACTGATAAAAGAA
The DNA here is from genome assembly GCA_023362775.1 of Charina bottae. NCBI lineage: Eukaryota > Metazoa > Chordata > Lepidosauria > Squamata > Charinaidae > Charina > Charina bottae. Next base: position 68,203,235 of record JALMGJ010000005.1, on the reverse strand, counting down.
GTCCTCACTAAATAAAAGGTTGTCATGCTAAGGATAAACAGGATATGAGCATTTTCCAATCACATTTCTCGGAGCACCAAGTCTCCAAGAGCAGGGCTGTATCTATGAAATGTAATTTTACAGCTGGAAACTCACCGCAGTGCCATTGTTATCTCTAAAAACTTCTTGATTAAAATAGTCAAAGAGTTTCTTTTCTAACTGTAGCATAACCTGGGGAAAAAATGAAGGAGAGCTTAAAAAACTAAAACATAACAAAACCACCTCCAATAAAGTTCTACATGATCATTATAAGTAAACTTTTGCAATTTTATTTTTAAATTTTTATTACCTTCTCCATTACATCAGGTCCTTTACTGCTTTAAAGAAAAAGAAATACGTAGAACCTTAAACAGACTATTATATTGCTTTAAGAGATTTGAGGTTATTTTTCACAACATATTTCCTGTAAATATGAGAAATAACCGTGCATAGAAAAACAAGATTGCTGTAAGAATTAACTGATTGATTGACTGATTATGTGCCATCAAGTCAGTGTCGACTCTTAGTGACCACATAGATAAATTTTCTCCATGATGATATGTCCTAATTTGGTCTTTGAGGTCTTCCAACAGTGTACTCATCTCCACTGTAACTGAGTCTATCCATCTTGCTGCTGGTCGTCCTCTTTCTCGCCTTCTTTCCACATTTCCCAGCATTAGAGCCTTCTCCAGAGAGCTAGGTGTTTGCATAATGTGTCTGAAGTAGGACAATTTGAGCCTGATCATTTGTGCCTCAAGTGATAACTTTGGGTTGATTTGTTCAATGATCCATTGATTTGTTTTCTTGGCTGTCCACGGTATTCTCAAGAGTCTTCCCCAACTACTTTTATAAAAGACTAGAAACCCTTTATGGACTTTTTGCTGAAAATGGATAAAAATGAACTGGTGATTTTGGGATTTATTGATTAAAAAGGTTTGTCTATAGGAAGAATGGAACCATGATATGCAATATGGGAGGGTGGAGATGGTAATTGCTACACTTGTAACTGCTGCAAAGAAGATCGGAAGTTGCTCCTTTAGGTATCTTTCCTTTTTGTTGTCCTTCACTTTTCCTTTTACCTTTTTAGAATTTCTTAATCTTTCTATTTCTTCTTTTATGTTTCTGTAGTTTTTAAAATATTTGTAAAATCTTCTAATATTTTTTAAAAAGTCTTTTTTTAAAAAAGAGTCTTCTTCTTCTTTTATGTTTCTGTAGTTTTTAAAATATTTGTAAAATCTTCTAATCTTTTTTTTAAAGAGTCTTCTCCAACACCAACATTCAAAAGCATCAATACTCTTCCTATCCTGCTTCTTCAAAGTCCAACTTTCACTTCCATAGAGAATAAGGGGAGAGTATACAGCCTGGTCTTACTCCTTTGCCATCCTGGAGCTGGTCTGTTTCACCATGTTCTGTCTGTAACTTCCTGCCCTGTATATAAGCATGATTTTCCTAGCATGTGAAATTAAGGATATTGTATGATGGTTTGCACACTCTGTTAAGTCTCCTTTCTTTGGTATTGGAATGCAGATTGACTTTTCCAATCTGTCGGTCCCTGTATCATTCTCCAGATTTGCTGGCATAGCTTGGTTAATGTAGAAATAGCGCATTAATATCACATACCAGTAGTTGGACACTGAGTTAAAATGTAAACTAGGGGACTGATATTTATGGGGCTTCCCTAAAAGAGGATTGCAAATATTTTTAAACATGTCATCATATTTGAATGAAGAAAACTGATTTGAAAAGTGGTCCTTGGACAGGTACAGGTCAATCTCATTCCTGCTGCACATATTGCAGGAGACCTGCAAGTCTTAGGCACTAATCCAAGTTATGCTCAAACCCATTTCCCCAAATTGGAATTTCTACATGGACAAAATTTTAAGTATGGAGTATAATGACATGTATGTATTTGCATGTACATGCATGCATGCATGTATAAAATGACATGCATGTATAATGTCAAATATGTGAAGAATCTTCATCAGGAATTATAACAGTACAGCCAAAGTACAGATTTATGATCAGTTCAGAAAGACCTAGGACTTGTAGGTGAAACTGCTTTTTAAAAAAGTAACATTATTTTTAAGAAATCACATCCAGAAGGTTAGAAACCAAGCTTCTGTTGGAGTGGTGGTAGGGGAGATTAATATACAAGTTACAATGAAATGGGAGCATTGCACACAGGATGTACAAGTGATATATTTTCTCTGAATGGTATCTGTCTTCAGAAATTATATTGTTTCCCAAGCGGGATTTTCTTCTTTAAAAAATGTATATAGTTTTGCTTGCAGCATATCTCCGGACAGACACAGAAGGCAGTTACTGAGTTGTGCTCTGTCACTGAGAATTGGCACATGAAGTTTTCTTCTTTGTTTGCCTTGGGTTTTAGGTGGCTTAAGGCACACCTTTGCTTTCCTCCCCAACACCTACGAAAACCTTGCTTTCCTCATTGGCACATATCATTCTACCTATCCAGAGGAACAGTTGCAGAGAAACTGTGCAGACTTCTTGAAGGTTTACCATGGTAGACACAACAAATGTGGCTCTTAGAGGCTGGGGTAAGTGCAATTACAATCTCAGTACAAGTGTAGATCTTACGTAACTCATTGGGGTCACAACTGAATGCACATTTCTGTAAGTGCATATTTTGAATTAAATCACCTCCACAGAAGCAAAGAAAGGGGTGGATGTTTGCATTCTCTTCAGTGACAAGGATTGCATTTGGTTACATACCTTTCGGTCATTATCAGATTCACGGAATATTAGTTTGACTACTTCATTAGTGTCAGCAGCCCGGATAGTTTGCATTGTAGCCTTTGCACAAAGTGTCTGTTTTAAAAAAAAAGCATATGGGGTAGGGGAGAAATAAATAAGCTTGTTAAAAACATTTTACGAAGATTATTGAAGAGGTTAAAAAAGTTTGGTAAAAAAATATAAACATATAAACATATACTTTTAATTTCAGCTCAGTTATTAAGATAAAGAGTAACTTTCTTTCTTCCACTTTGTTCTTCTTCAAAATTGGACAGCAGTTGGAAAATTCAAGGATTTGTTATGGATAGAATAAAATTGCTAAGCCCCACAACTGAATTCATTTACTTCAATTGTTTTTTTTTCTTAAACATTAAATTAGAATGTTGTGATGTTTATATGAGGACTATCCTTTTCTGGGGATGCAAAATATTTTCCAATGTTTTGTTTTGTTTCCAAAAAGAGAAACAGATCCATAAGACAGAGCCTTGCTACCTCTTTTTGCATTTCTAGCAGAACCCTAGCAATATGAGAAGCAATATGTCATGATAATCCGATAGCAGGATCCATGTGTTGGAAAAGAGAGCACAGCTTTTCAACTTTCTCTGCAGCTCCATGCAAAAACTCCTCATGCCCTAGAAGCTTAGACATGTTAACATTTGATATTATCTTGAGGTTTTATTGGACTCTTCTGGGATTTGGATAGTGGAGATGCCTAAATATTTGTAAATTTGATTTCAAGAAGCACTTTGAGATAATGCTTAATAACCTTTGTTCTCATAAGGAGCAAATTGCTTATTTTACTCTTTTTCCTAATAATCCTAAGAGAAAAAAGAAGCTGCTCGATCCCTGTTAAACTATCTAGCTCACTGCTTTCTCCTCCGACTGGCAATGGTCTTCTAAGATCCCTTTTATCTACTCCTTCATTCTGGAGATACTAAAATTTGACCCTGGGATTTTCTATTTTCTATTTTGATTCTTCCTTTATGGGTTAGATGATATCCTCAAAAACTTATTTCTATTTATATGAATAGAATGAATAGAATTGTGCCAGAACAACTGAATTTCTTACCTTGCTAATACATTGAGAATCAGAGACAAAGAAAGATATTTCACTTCTATTATTTTTTTATTTTGCTTTAAAAGTATTAACATGACAATCTGGCTAAAAGCCTTCTTCCCTTCAAAATTCCCTTCAGGGTTTTTTCCTGCCTAGAAACCATAGTGCTGTTAGAATAATCACCAGAAATGTGGACAGACCATTTATAGCCATTTTTTTCAAAGGATCTGTGCCCAGGTTTCTCTTTCCACAAACACTCCATGAATACTGGAAGAATGCTACTGAGAGCACAGGAAGTTGTTCTAACTCCAAGTATTCCTCACCAGGCAGAGAAGCAAGAGAAAGGGTGGCACACCAAGACTTCGGGAGCAACCACTGTTTTTTTTTACTTTCTTCTGTTTAACCCACAGCTAATCACTTTTTCCACTCATCTTCACAATTTGATTCGGGTCCCATTCTGTCTCTTTTGACAAGTAATTAACATTTTGCCATCTGTGTCTGTATGCCGTTAACTGTGAGGTCACCCACCAACAAGCCATTCCCGAAGCGCCTCTCCTTCGGATACCAACCATTGAAATTCAAAGCACAAATTAGCTAATCAGGTCAAGCCCCCCAAAATAGCCTTTTGGACTCATGTGTCACAAATCAGTCTGGTCGCCTTTAAATAGTGCACCAGATTAGAACAAGCAACCGAACAAACCAAAGCGGAAAACCCACCGCTCTCTAAAGCTGGTTTTCTAAAGCCCTAACAAATCGCTCCATCTTTCACTCATTTAAACCTTCCAAATGAGGGTCAATATGGTCCCCAAGCATCCAAATGCTAATGCGCTTAAGTGCGCTTAAGCAGCTTTCTGGAATGAATGGGCCGAAGAGCGGCTCGAAAGGACAAGGCAGAGTTACTGTCACTGTCAAAAAGACATTGTAGCCACCCCTAGAGTGGCTGCAATTCAAAAAATTCATGATTTCTGCCTTTTAAAGGCATCTGCTTGGGAACATTCCCCCCTCTTCACGCTGCCCAAAGCTCCCCCAAGCTGCTTTATAGCTCTACAAGTTCAGGTCTCTTCCAAAGGAACCATAACCATAATGATATGGAAGTGTAAAAATCTGATACTCTCTTGACCACTGAAGAGGAGGAGCTACAATTGCATGGAGACAAACACTTATCTTATTCACAAACACAAAGTGATTATGCAAAGGTTCATTTCTTATACAATCTGGAACATTCCTTTTCCCCAGCCCACCTCTTTTCAGTTTCTACGAAGTTGTAGTCACCCAAGCAGAAACTTTTAGAAACTTGTGCTTTTTTTTTTTAAAGGAAAGCCTGCTTGCTTATGAAGGGATTTTTTTTTGTTGTTGTTGGTGGTGGTGTTTAAGAATGGGAGAATATTGAAATGCTATGAAAACACACTGCTCTTTTCATTCTTATGAAAGATACTTTCATGAAAGGTTCTTAAAAAAAAGAAGAGATGAAATCAGAATAAAATTCTGGGACTTTCTGGCTTAACTGAAGAAAATTGCCCTTTCCTACAGAATATTGCTTTCTAAAATTTCTTTACAAAGAAAAAAAAGTTTGTAAAAAATCGGAGGTTTGCGCTTTACACAACATGGGAAAAATACCGGGACGATCAAGTAGAGAACTACAATCTGGAAGAAGACACATTATTATAGAACCATAGCTATAAACTGCTGGATGCAATAATCCACATACTCTCTTTGTTAGGAACATGCAGTTAAAAATGTTTTGCTAAAAAGTGGAGAACTCTCCTCTGGTCTTAAACATACTAAATACAGTTCAAAGTTGAAGTGAATGGAAAACCCTAACCCTCAGCTTAGAAAAAAGAGAAAAAGGAAAAGAAATATAAGGAAACAAGTCCTAAAACATCTCATGAGGGCAGAATATGCTTAATAGCTAAATGATGTTGGAAAGGAAACAGGGAAACAGTGTGTGAAATAGTTGTACTTGAGAGGTAGATATGAAAAAGTGGCTGAAGCACTGAACAAAACTACCTCTTTGAGGCAGTGAGAATAAGGCAGTGTTTCACTTATTTTAAAAAAGAAAAAACTATAATAAGGCAATTATGTTCTATCCAAATCACACCATAGATTACAGCACATGTATTATTCAGATTAGTTTGAACTGTTCACTTTTGGCAAAGTCTACAGAAACTTAAGAGTTACATTTCACTAAAATTCAAGCCATTTAGTCCTATTTGGAATGGGAAATGTACAAATTGTTTTCCAAAATATTCAGTAAGAAACAGCCAGCATACAAAACCTTTTCCCACGAAAAGTGAATGTGAACAATTTTAGCAAAAACAACAACAACGAAACAACAACCTACCATGGCAAGAAAATAATACAGGTTCTGAGACCAAGATACTATGAACTAGGAGATGATCCAAGAGCCATCCATATTGTATCACTGTTGAAGCTGAACAGTTGTGAACATGATAAGTGCCTGGAAGAGACCCTTGGGAATACATGTAAGCTGCTCTGAGATTTCGAAGGAAGAATTACTTCTGTATAATGCACATCAATGGGCATTGCACTTCACAGAGTACAAGAAGACTGGTCCTTATCCAGAGGAGTTTACAAATGCTAATTCATCACAAGGGAACTTCAAAGAAGTGAAGGAAGCTAAAAACAGAACATATGTACAAGACTGCTTTATTTCTGTAACCTGTACTTAGGTTTGGTTAGGGCACAGCATGGGGACCTGGGGATTGTTCCAAGTCTTGCTGTGGACACTAAATAAGTGAAAATAGTTGCTCTTCCCTTTTATTCACTTTAGGCATTTTAGCCATTGGTTTATATACTGTATATTTCATTATATGCATATATAATTCTTAATTTTATATACAAAAATAAAGCTGGAAATAAAATATTAAAAAGTTTACTGAATGTTAGTGCTAGTACTAGCAACTGAATGTACTAGAAGCGTACAAACGTGCTATTTCTAGACTAAAAATTACAAGAATCAGGATATTATTATTTCAATATAAGAAGCATATACTTTCCCCTAAAATGATGCTGTCCTTTTGTACATCATTCTTCTCTTGCTTTCTAGTATATGTATGTCATACAGTGTTACGCATAAGTTCATGAGTAAGATAATCTTTTAGTGCTGTTAAAAGTCACCCTAAATCAAGGAAATGTGATGGAAGTATTTGGTTTCATAGGTGATTTTTGTTATTGGATTAACATCATTAGTGCACTATTTATCAGAAAAAGTCTGAAAACAAAACAAAAAAAGTGGAAACAAGTCATTCAGATTTACCTACAAACCTTATTTTTTTAATTCAAAAAAGAGATGAAATGAAGAAAAAAAATGCAAGTCTAGATAAATTTATGACCATCCTTTCAAAATCACTTCTTGTTTCTTACCAGTTTGCATTCAGAATTGCCCAGTGCAAAATGCACCGGACAACTGTAAAAAGTTTCATTCTTCCAGCTGTTATTGATATGGTTGCTTCTGTGTTAAGGGTGCCTAGTGCCAAACAGCTTTTAAGTACCCTTGTATCTAATAACACTGTTTTGTGCCGAATCACAGATAGAACAGAGATGTGGGGAAAATAGGAGGAAGAAGGAGTATTAGGTTTGCCGCCTTCAGTTATTTACAAAAATAATAAAGGCGGGATAAAAAAAAATCTAAAACAAATCTAAATCTAAATGACTAATTGAAAAGCTAAGACACAATTTGCCATTTAGATAGAGATGATGGATAGTGCTAAGGATACTCATTTAATGACATGTTAGATCTGTTGATTGAGGGTAAAATAAATGAGAATGTATTTTTTGCAATAAAATTAGGGATGTGTAAAACTATGGGCCTTTTTGTTATTACTGATAATTATATGAATGCAAATCTTTTAAAATTGTCTAACTGTGTGGGAATATGTACTGATGGAGCAAGCTCTATCTCAGGTTATCACAAAGGACTTCAAGCTTTTGATATGTTGAAAATCTCCTACTGGGGTTTGGACACAATGAGAAATTAATAAACAAACACATACTTGGGAAGATTTCAACCCTGCACTGGAGAAGATTCTATGAATATCTTATAAATATTGTAAATTATACAGAAACCAGGCCTGCAAAGACAAGGAATGTCTTCTTGTGTGTGAAGGTTTTGTGAAGGTTTTATGAAGTGACGAGTGCCATACACTTCTTTATGTTTTACATGAGTCAAAATGGCTGTCTCAAGGAAATGTTTTGTCACATGTTTCAAACCGAGAAATGAACTTTATCAGAATTTAACTGAGGAAAGGCACCGTAGTGTACACATGTTTTATCAACAGTGGTTTCAATACGCAGTTAAGATATTTAAGTGACATTTTTGATAAGCTGTACATTCTTACTGCAAGGTGACAATAATAATATTCTTCAACACAGTGACAAATTAAAATCATTTATCAAGAAAGCTGGACATCAGAAGAATAAAATGGAAAGTACAAATTTAGATAGGGTTTCTACTTTAAAACAATTTATGGACAGCAGTAATACACAAATGAGTAAAGATATGAACATCTGCATTTTAAGTCACCTTTCTACTCTGAGATTACTCTTTTTTCAGATGTGGAAACAGAAGAAAATGACTGGATAAAAGCCCACATTATGCTGCACTGAGAGCTGGCACACTTGCTACTATCTACAAGAAGCAATGAATTAATGTTTCTTCTGCCACTTCTTTGAAAATAAAATTCCCCACAATGCATCTCCCTGCATTTTGGAGCAGCATGAGTACAAAGTGAGAAGGCTATGAGCATTCTGATTCCATTTATAACATCTGATTTGCATGAGTTCGAATTTTACAGTTGCTGCTACAAAGAAAAAATATTGATCCAAAATAAACGTGGAATGAGTAATGAGAATGGATGTCTCAATAATAAAACACAGATTACAAAAATAATACAAAACTAAGCAAATTAATCCTTCCCATATTAAAAAAAGGTTTTAAATGTGATGGTTTATTTCCAATGAAAAGGTTTTCTTTTATACAGCTGCAAGATTCTACCACTGTTTTATTTTGCATAAGTTAAAATGAAATTGCAAAAAGCAAGGGTATGAGTATTTATTTGTTGCCCAACTCTAAATGCCAATGATGACATTTGTTTTATTCATGAGGGTGAAGGGGTGACATGCAAAACAATAAGTCACAAAGAAAGAGGTGTCCGCAGGGTATGGAAAAAAAAAGTCAAGAGGGTGGCCACGATGGTGTGGTTGGAGTTTTGCCTGCAACAAAACGTGGAGCTTCAACCGCACCATTATGGCCACCCTTTCGACTTTTTTGACCATACCCTATGAATTCCCCTGCGACACAGACTTCCATTTCCAGGTTTTGTGGGCCAGAGATAGGATCAACTGTGCAGGAAAAGTCCTGTTTTCTGATACCTAATGTGCCTGGCTTGTCATATTGTGCAAACATGCTCAAAGACTTCACCCAGTTTTGTATAAATACTCTACTCAAAATTCTACTTTAAGAATAACCATAGGGCGTGCTGAAGGGTATGCTGATGGAATTGTAGGTAGTGGTATAATTTGCACCTGCTGCTAACCTGTAGGATAACATTACATGCATCAAAACATATGCCCTTCTCCTTCTAATATTCTGTGGTTCAGCTCTTATGTGAAAACCGTAAGTTTTCACTTCTGTTTTCAACTGATTGCAGTTATTCTTTACTCCCAGATTCAGAAAAAACTTGGTTTACCATCCTGACATCTTTCTCTAAAGCCTAAATAACACAAAAAATATATATTTTGGACAAGCTAAAAATGGAAATAAACATCCCAATCTCCCTTTGATAATGCCAGAGAAAAAGAGATAAGCATTCAGTTCAGAGATTAACCAGGTTTTTGCACCATGATTATGATTTAGCATTGTGTCTGAATGTACAATGTACACTGTCATTTGTGGAAAGATAAACTTGAATCTGGTTTGTTTTACTTTAAACTGTTGAGTAAATAACATCCACACACCCCACCCCCACCAAAATATCTGCATAGAAAAAATGTTAGGAAAGAGGACTAATCTAGTTTTCTCCCCTACATGCCATGTGTGAATGTTTTGTTACATGAGGTTTCAATTGTATCTGAAGTATTACAGCCCAGACACCATTTTATCACCTCTATGAGAATGGTATCAGTTGAGTTCAAATCAGTGTGAAGCCAATAACTATTCTAACTCAGTTTATTCGTAAGACAGATAGAATTTAAGCTCCCTGCCTGAAATTCTTCAATGGGTTAGGTCCCTGTAAAATGAGTAATGGAACATTATATGCCAATAATAGGACATTACAGTGGGGCAAAAAAGTATTTAGTCAGCCACCAATTGTGCAAGTTCTCCCACTTAAAAAGATGAGAGAGGCCTGTAATTGACATCATAGGTAGACCTCAACTATGAGAGACAAAATAAGAAAACAAATCCAGACAATCACATTGTCTGATTCGGAAAGAATTTATTTGCAAATTATGGTGGAAAATAAGTATTTGGTCAATATCAAAAGTTCATCTCAATACTTTGTTATATATCCTTTGTTGGCAATGACAGAGGTCAAACGTTTTCTGTAAGTCTTCACAAGGTTGGCACACACTGTTGCTGGTATGTTGGCCCATTCCTCCATGCAGATCTCCTCTAGAGCAGTGATGTTTTGGGGCTGTCGCTGGGCAACACGGACTTTCAACTCCCTCCAAAGGTTTTCTATGGGGTTGAGATCTGGAGACTGGCTAGGCCACTCCAGGACCTTGAAATGCTTCTTACGAAGCCACTCCTTCGTTGCCCGGGCGGTGTGTTTGGGATCATTGTCATGCTGAAAGACCCAGCCACGTTTCATCTTCAATGCCCTTGCTGATGGAAGGAGGTTTGCACTCAAAATCTCACGATACATGGCCCCATTCATTCTTTCCTGTACACGGAACAGTCGTCCTGGTCCCTTTGCAGAGAAACAGCCCCAAAGCATGATGTTGCCACCCCCATGCTTCACAGTAGGTATGGTGTTCTTTGGATGCAACTCAGCATTCTCTCTCCTCCAAACACGACGAGTTGTGTTTCTACCAAACAGTTCTACTTTGGTTTCATCTGACCATATGACATTCTCCCAATCCTCTTCTGGATCATCCAAATGCTCTCTAGCAAACTTCAGACGGGCCCGGACATGTACTGGCTTAAGCAGGGGGACACGTCTGGCACTGCAGGATCTGAGTCCCTGGCGGCGTAGTGTGTTACTGATGGTAGCCTTTGTTACGTTGGTCCCAGCTCTCTGCAGGTCATTCACTAGGTCCCCCCATGTGGTTCTGGGATTTTTGCTCACCGTTCTTGTGATCATTTTGACCCCACGGGGTGAGATCTTGCGTGGAGCCCCAGATCGAGGGAGATTATCAGTGGTCTTGTATGTCTTCCATTTTCTAATTATTGCTCCCACAGTTGATTTCTTCACACCAAGCTGCTTGCCTATTGCAGATTCAGTCTTCCCAGCCTGGTGCAGGTCTACAATTTTGTTTCTGGTGTCCTTCAACAGCTCTTTGGTCTTCACCATAGTGGAGTTTGGAGTGTGACTGTTTGAGGTTGTGGACAGGTGTCTTTTATACTGATAACAAGTTCAAACAGGTGCCATTACTACAGGTAATGAGTGGAGGACAGAGGAGCCTCTTAAAGAAGAAGTTACAGGTCTGTGAGAGCCAGAAATCTTGCTTGTTTGTAGGTGACCAAATACTTATTTTCCACCATAATTTGCAAATAAATTCTTTCCGAATCAGACAATGTGATTGTCTGGATTTGTTTTCTCATTTTGTCTCTCATAGTTGAGGTCTACCTATGATGTCAATTACAGGCCTCTCTCATCTTTTTAAGTGGGAGAACTTGCACAATTGGTGGCTGACTAAATACTTTTTTGCCCCACTGTATATGTTGCAAACCTTCCACAAGGATATTACGACATTTTCCAAATAACACTGCAGGGGGCAAAGCATTGAATGTTACTGGAGAGAATGACAGATGACGACTGAAAAGCACACTATTGAAGAGATGCTGCTATTTTTAATACCCCCCTGTGGTATAAGGGCTGAACTGTAGTCATTTTGGTAATCAATGTCCAAATGCATTGTCTGATGAGTCTTTTAGCATGATCGAAAACTAGAAGGAAAATGCTATTTGGGAGAAGGCCAGAAAGCATAGCATCTCTATTACGTTTTTAAACCAGCTAGATGTAAAACAATTTAGACAAATCATTTGGACAAGATTTATCAGGGGAAAAAAATCAGCCTAAAACAGAGCATGCCATCAGGCTCTAGCCGCTAACAACTGTAGTCGCACCTTCAGGAAAAAAACTGCATTTCTTAAGGCGGCTGGCTGGGTATTGCCCAGATACAAGAGACACTTTGGTTGTATAACTTCCAGCACAGTAAGTTTCCAGAAGGTGTCACTGGCTCAAATGCCAAACAGCCACAGATCTCATGGCACCGCCAACAGTCTGCACTGACAGAAGCATTTTGTCCCACTGTAAAAGCACATTGGTGTGTTCCTCTGTTTAAACTCATACATGCAGTTTTAACTCATCTGCTTCCCCATTCTCTCCAGGCCAGGAGGACAAATTGCCCACAGTGGCTCCTTTTCAGAAGCAGCACAGTGCGCAAAGAATTGTGACTGAGCAGAAACACAAGGAACAGGCACATAAAAATTCATCACTTTGGCCTCTTGACCTCCTACCACTGGGTTTGGCACACCCAGTCTCAAAAAGTAGCATCAGGGGAGGACTAAGCAGACCAGCTGAGTGAAATTACTGACCAAAAAAAACCAACCCACTTTGGACACAGGAAAAGCCCACCAGATGCTTCATTGTCTTTGTGGAGAAGTGGTGCTGAAAAAAAAAAAGGGGGTGATCTACCACATGGCATATTGGGTGGAATAAGTAGTGTCATTGTTTCAGGCCAGCTCTGTCACTTCACTGACTGCAGTACAAAGAGGTGTAAAGCAAGATTTAATCCTGACTTTTTAGCTAGCAGATTAAAACCAATCATGCCAGATGTCCACAAGACTGTTTAACATACAGAAAGCTTTGCCCCCACCCCATCACTTTGTGAAGTCAGGGTTCTAAAACTTTCTTCTTTTTTTGCATTTACTTTCTACAAAGGACAAAAGGTACTATAGTGGGTTTTAAGATGGGCTTTAATTTCTCCTCCTAAAAGCACTGCACCATCAAAACAAAACATTAACGTATAAGGCCCAAATTAATTAATAGCACACATTGCCAAAATGAAGGTAGCCATGAACCAAAAGAGAATTAAGAGAAATTAGGCTTAACAGCTTCCAACCACCTCTTTCCCTATAAGGGCAGGTCTATATTTTTCATGGTAAAATTTTATACTGTCCATTAGTGTTACACTAGTGTTTCACTGCAGCATGTGAATGGATAATGTTTATATATCTACACATTCCTTTAAACACTTATATTAATGTATCTGGGATCTCTATGTCCAGCTGTGTTTGCCAGATACATGCACGTATAGACATATTCCATATTAGGGCAATGCCCTTATTATGGCATCAAAAAGGTCACCAAATAGCACACAAGACTCCAACTTCTTTTTCTTGATTTACTATCAAGCCAAATAGTAAATGAAACCCAAAATATGAAAGGCAGAGGAGAAAAAGAAATAATATGGTTGACATGAAGACATGAAATATACACTCAAGAGTTGTTAGATGATTTGGGGGATATGCTTGCAGATATTCAAATTAAACTCATCCAGATGCTCTGACAGTTCTTTTTTTTCTACCAGGTGCTGGGATGAAGAACCAAATCATAACTGAACCTCTTTTTCTGAAAATATAAGAGCCAGTTGTTACATGGATCCCTCTCCATCCTAAAGTAAAGTTATAAGTTGAAGAGTTTTATATTGGTAGAGATATTTTTCCAGTAATTTCTGTGTAAGCATGATACAGTATTTACTCTGTGTGTGTGTGTGTTGATCATCTGAGAATGGCGTACAGTTATTCCTCGCTTGCCAACTGCCTCGTTTAGCGACTGTTATGGTGTAAAAAAATAGCTTTGTGATCAATCCTCACATTTACTACTGTTGCAGCGTCCCGCAGTCACGTGATCGCCATTTGGGCACTTTGCAACCCGCTTGCAACAAGCAGAGTTAATAGAGAAGGCAGAAGTAAAATTGTAAGTCGCAGCCATGTGATTTTTTGCTTAGCGACTGCAGCGCTTCGCTTAATGACCAAACGGGTAGTAATGTCATAAGTCTGTCACGGTCACATGATTTTCTGCTTAGTGACTGCAGCGCTTAGCAACCAAGTTGCCGGTCCCAATTGTGGTCGCTAATTGAGGACTATCTGTATTGTTGTCAGCAGACTGTATCAGCAAAAGTGTTTGGCCTAACACATCTTAATAAGCAAACTGAGCAATAAGCAGGGGATCAAAACCTAAAATGTTTGGAGTAGAATATCCCAGAAAGTAAGGAAGGAATGGGCATTGGGGTTTTAGTGAATGTTAAAGGACCAGTGAAATAGAGGCTAAGAAAAAAACAAACAGCTGGGCTTATGTTGACGTAGCTTTTCCATTAAAATGAGGGAGGAGAATAAACAGATTCCACAGCTCTGGCACTGATCAACTGAAAATTGATTTAGAGAGAAAATAAAATATAAGAAAACAATTGTTGGAGAAAGGAGAGAGATTCCCAGAATATTTTGGGTCAGTTGTTGGAAAAGGAAATGAATGCCAGGAACAAAAAGAAGATACTGAGGGAGAACAGATTCTGCTAACATCATGACACTAATAGGAAACAGCGAGCTTTGGAAACGGACAGTGCGCCGCCATAGTCCTGAGGAACGGGACAAAGGAAACTATACTGAAGTGAGACAGCTGTGAGAAGGGAAGGCAATCCCTATTCTATTTGTCCGATTAAGAAGCCACCTGCTTTGCTTGTGTGACACAATATTCTCTCAAATAGGATGTAGTGCCAGGAAGAAGAATAGGGTTAACAGTAATAATTTGGCTTAGCAAGAGATACGTATTGTAAAATACAGAGATATGAAGGAAGAATATAGCCATTGCTAACTAGATATCGGCACCCTTCCAACCATTCCTACTTTCTGTCCCTACTTCGCATGGTGCTTCTGTATCAGTAACTAACAGGCATACTCAAACATCACCTGATCTTATTAGTTTCTTTGCTTTCTTGCTCAAAATAAAATATTTATTGAACTTTTTGAATTCTGTCTCTATCTGCACCATCCTTATCTCTATGTAGAATAATACAGAGTCCACAGTAGAGAAGGTAAACTCATGTTTTTTTCCCCCTGGGCAAAAAAATGGGCACCAAATACTGGTTTTAAAGAAAAAGAGGAGGATCTTTTTTCTGGAATATGTAAAGATGAGAAGGCAAGTTAGAGCCTACATATTCTACCTCAGGAGTACATATGCAAAAGAATAGTTTTTTGGTATATTTACAAAGCTGGAAACAAAAAAAAGCAGAATTCAAATTCAGAGGTCTTACTCCATTTAGACATTTGCTGATGAATGTAAAAATTAAATAATACAAAAAGCATGGCTAGCTTTTGGCTATATGAAAAATGCCAAATCTGATAGTTGTACACTTTAATTGTACCACATCATAGTGCAATATGGCAATGCTGTATTCAAGCTAAGGAGTGGTGATAAAGGCCACACACATTGAAAATCTTTCTAAACTTATTTAGTCAAGTCTTGGGACATTTGGAAGCTCAACTGATTTGTGAGTTTTAACTGGAAGGGCGTAAAGGTGAATTCAGGTTGGCTTTGGGCTTATTAGACAGCTTCCTTGTAACAGTATTACAAAATTGCTTTAGGATCTTGTAAGTACTTAGAATAAGGTTTGTAAACATGTGACATGGGTAAATTCATAAGCATGTTGAACTGCAGTCTAGGTTAATCCACTGGTTCAATTTTTAAGAGTGGGAATCATTAAAACATCCCCATATAATGTAACATAGCAATAGTAATAAAGTGGTGCCAAGGTCAAGGGAACATTCTTAATTTTTATGGGTCAGTCATGGGTAGAGAGTGGCCATCTTTTCAGGCCCTTGATGCCATTGCCATACAGTGTAATTTGGGTCATTTCCAATTATGTTAACTATTTTTATTCTAGAGAGTTTGTGTACAGCAGACCTTTCCAAACTGTGTGTCGCGACACAAAAGTGTGTCGCCACACACAGTCTGGTGTGTCGCCACACAACCTGGAAGAGCTGATCATCATCAGCGCTTCCGGGTTTTCCCGCGGCGACGCACCAACGGCGGCGCGCAAAAACTGAAAACGGCAGCAGCGCTTCCGGGTTTTTGCACGCTGCCGCAATGTCGGCACTTCTGGATTTTCCCGCGGCGACACACCAACGGCGGTTGGTGTGTCACCAAGGGAAAACTTTGGAAAGCCCTGGTGTAGAGTGATAGATGCACACCTATCTATGGCTATATTTTACGGCTACCAAATCAGGGCTGTAAAAATCCAGACAACCTACTATATGCAGCAAAGATTTCATCTGGATTTGGCAGTCCAATTATGGTAGTCATATTATATTTCTTATTTATTTATTTGTTTGTTTGTTTGTTTGTTGAATTTCTATAACCGCCCATCTCCCCCTCAAGGAGGGACTCTGGGCGGTTCACAACACAATATCAACAAAATACAATAAAAACTATGATAAAAATAGAAATACAATAAATTACAATAAAAATACAATAAAATCCAAGAGGCAGATAGTTCTAAAGTGACGTTGACTATGATTAAAATATTTTAAATATCTAAGGTGGCTCTAAGGGATCAGCCATCCCCAGGCTTGACTGCCTTCCTTTTTGCCCCAGGCGAGATCAGAGAGCCAGGTTTTTAATTTTTTTCTAAAATCCAGGAGCGAGGGGGCCTGTCTTATCCCTGGTGGGAGGGTGTTCCATAGGGCAGGTGCTGCTGCAGAGAAGGCTCGCCACCGGGACCCCGTTAGGTGGAATTCTTTCATAGAAGGGGTCCGCAGCATGCCCTCTCTGCAAGATCGGGTGGGACGGGAAGATGTAATGGGGATGAGGCGGTCCCTTATATATTTATATATACTTATATTTATTTATTTTATTTATAGTGCTATTTATACCCCGCCTATCCCCTCCCTAACGGAGGACTCTAGGCGGCTTACGTACATATATATACATTTTATCATTATACAATGTCACCAAGTGTAATTAACCCGCGCACCAGGAGAGGGGGTAAGGGAACCGGCTCTTCTAAGGCTCTGGACTACAATTCCCAGGATGCCTTGAGCCGGCTGCTGACGTCCTGTTGATGTCACTTCCGGGTCTGTCCTCACCATTCAATCTTTCCTCCGATCTTTCCTCCGGTGGAACCGGCTCCCGACAGGACACCAGCAAATTCTCCCACTTAAGGTGGTACCCATTTTATCTACTTGCTAAGCTTTCGAACTGCTGGGTTGACAGGAGCTAGGACTAAGTGACGAGAGCTCACCTTGTCATGCGGGGTTCGAACTGCTGACCGTTCTGATCAGCAGCCTACAGCTCAGCTGTTTAACTTGCTGAGCCATCCGCGTCCCTTTATATATACTTATATATACTTATATACTTTATTATATTTAAAAGGGGCGTGGTGGCTCAGCGGGTAAGACGCCAGGCTTGTCGATCGGAAGATCGCAAGTTCGGAGGTTCGAATCCCTAGCCTTGCGTGCGGAGTGAGCTCCCGCACTAGCTCCAGCTCTTGCCAACCTAGCAATTCGAAAGCATGCAAATGCAAGTAGATGAATAAGTACCACTTCGGTGGGTAGGTAACAGCGTTCCGCACGCGTCATGCGGCCGCATGACCGTGGAAGCGTCTTCAGACAACGCTGGCTCTTCAGCTAACAAACGGAGATGAGCACCGGCCCCTAGAGTCGGACACAACTGCACAAATGTGCGGAGGGAACCTTTACCTATTATATTTCTAGCCTTGAATGAATGAATTCATGAATGAATGTACAACACAAACAGGGTTGTAGGCCAAGCTCTGTTACCCGCAAGGCAAAACATTCAGGTGGTACCCTCATCACAACATCAGTTTTCAGTTAACAAGCTCTTTGGGAGGAATAGCAGCAGTGGCAGCTCATGATAATCTTTTGGGTGTGGGATGGTTTCAAGCATTTGCATCAGTAACAGGGCTATCAAATCTGGGTGACCACTAGATGGCAGCAGAGTGAGGATTTTTTGTATCTCTTTGCTGCCATCTAGTGGTCAGTTAGTTAGTACACACTGAGGCTGACTGCCATGCAGACCAGTAGCCGACTTCCACCTGCTGCTCTGTCCCCACTCATTGTCTCTCTCCAGGCAAATGCCTAGGTTTCTCTATAAGTGTGTATCAGCCCAGCAACAAATCAGAACAGACATGGCTGGTATTCCTGCCTTGTCTCTCTCTCTCTGTGTGTATGTTTATGTATATATATACACACACACATCCTGTATATACATACTGAAACACTCACATACATATACATTATGCCACATTTTTGGAAATGGTTTGCCATTGCCTTCTTTTTAGGACTGAGAGAAATTGACTAGCCCAAAGTCACCCAGCTGGCTTCTGTACCTAAAGCAGGATTAGAACTTGTGGTCTTCTCAGCTTCTAGTCTAGTACCTTTAACTACTCTCCCTCTCTCAACATTAGACTTACTTAATAATTTCTAGAAATCCTGGCCATTAGGCTATGTAACCCTACAGTATGGTACTGAAATTGCTAATTTAAAATTTGTGTCTGCTAAAGACCTTTACAGATGTTATACTAGTAGCACAAGAGCCATTACGCACTATTTCATTTTTCCCCCAATGGAAAATTCCCTAAAAGAATACCTCTACCCTGCTTAGATTTTATTCCTCAGTCAAGTTGGACCATTTATTAAGACAAGGCTTTCCAAAGTTTTCCCGCGGTGACACACCAACCGCCGTTGGTGTGACGCCGTGGGAAAACCCGGAAGTGCCGCCGTTGCGGCAGTGCACAAAAACCCGGAAGCGCTGCTGCCACTTTCAGGTTTTCCGCGCCGCCGTTGGTGTGTCGCCACAGGAAAACCCAGAAGCGCTGATGATGATCAGCGCTTCCGGGTTGTGTGGCGACACACCAGACTGTGTGTGGCGACACACTTTTGTGTCACAACACAGAGTTTGGAAAGCTCTGTATTAAGATATAAAACAAGGTAAAAGCACCATCACTGCAACAAAATGTGTATATAAATAAATAATAGATTTTGATAAAAATACTATATATACAGTATATGGTATATGTATGCATGTGTAGTGCATATACACATACATACTATACATGTAGTGTATAGTGTATGGTGTGTGTATGTATGCAAGAAAGGGTGTGGGCTGGGAATCATTTAACCTTCTACAAACATTGCATGATGTATAATTATTAAGACTAATTAATAAACATAATACTGCTTACTATGTTTGTAACATAATGTAGATTGATCCATAGTATCTATGCCTGTCTAGTTTACATCCATTAAACAACCTGTTTTTCCATTTGGAGAAAACACACACACGCAATTTCCTATACCCACGTATGTTGGTTCAAGCACCCTTGTGCTATACTTACTTATCAAAAGATAGACCTCCTTGCTGCTTTTTGAATATGCGAAAGGATAAGCTGTTTCAGAATAACTCAGTGTGTAGATCTGCCAATTTCCTTTCCTTTTCCAATGATGGAGAATCTCCTCTAAAGGTGGTTTCCTTCACGTTCAGCTCAACTCCTTGTGACTTCAGAGATATGTTCAGGGAGTATTTGGTTGCTTGCTTGCCTACAGCTTTTGGACATAGCTGTACATAACTTTTCATAAAACCAGAATGAAACACAGTATACAAGCTTTTTTCATGTTTTGCAAACTAACTACAATTTCATGTGCATCCACAAGTCCATTAATATGTGTATAAGCTATTGCAATAATATGCTCAATATCTGCATTTTGGAGAGGACTCTCAACGCATTTGAATTACACAACTACTTGTGCCTCCAGCTGGAAGGAAAAAAAACCCAAGCAATGGATGCTGATCTGAACGAGGCACGCTCATCACTGCCTGTGCCGCTGCATTCTGGACCTGCTGAAGCTCTCTAACCATTTAATCTTATTCTTTCAAGAATAAGTAATAAAGGAGCCTGAAATGTATATCAAATTTTCTATACTAACAGCAATTCTATTTCAGCTTTGATTTGCAAGACGAGGTCATTATATTTTATTATTTTAAAAAATTATTACATTTATATCCTCTGTTCCTAATGGGAACTCCAGTTGGTGCCCGCGGGTGGGATTTGTTTATTTATTGTATTTCTATCCAGCTGCAATCAAAAAAGATTCTTGGCAGCTTACATAGAATGAATAAATAATAAATAATAAAGCTAAGACATTTATGGAACAATCGAAAAACCCAAGAGTCATACATAAGAACAACAATAAGAAGAAACATTAAGCAAAAACCACAGTAATACCATAAAAGAAGAAAAAAAAAAGATGGCAACACCAAATCAGGGAAGACTCTCCGAAACAGCTGAGTTTTCAGAAGTCTTTTTAAAAAATCAACAGAGGGGGCCCAGCCTAATCTCCAGAGGGAGCCTATTCCATACTGTTGACTCCTTACTTCAGCCTCCCAAATCTCATTTAAGTAAGGGATTTGTACTTGTCTCTCCTTAGTAGATCTAACTGGTTGGGCCGATACTGGCCAGAGTAGGTGGTCCTGCAGGTATCCAGGCGCCGAACTTTATAGGTCAAAACCAGCACCTTAAATTGGACCCAGAAACCAATCAATGCAGGGCCTGCAAAACCAGTGTTATATACTTCCAACTCTGGGAGCCAGAATGCGTGAGCCACTGCATTTTGAACCAACCCTGGTTTCCGGATACTCTTTAAGGGCAGCCCCAAATACAGGGCTTTACAGTAGTCTAACCAGGTAGTCTTCCCCCCCCCCCATTTTACCCTCATTAAAAAAAAAGCCCTTGGAAGTAGGTTGGGTTGAGAGATATAGCATTCAGGCCAAAATCATCCAGCTCCACGTTCAAGTAAAAAAACCGAGCCTGGGTCTCATCAGTGCCATTTGAGTACCTTAACCACTTCATTATGCTGGTTCTCAATAACAGATTTTAGCTTCATTTATTTGAATTTAATCTGCTATTCAAATGATACAGCACATTATCATTACTTTTCTGACAAAACAGTAGCTTGAAATGTAAAGCACAGTGCCAGCGTTCCTGGTTGCACTGCTCTTTCCTTACATTACAGGCTATGATTTTTCCTATTAGAGACCTTTCTGTTATAGATGCAACATTATTAAGCCTCACTTGCCTCCTAGCAGTATAGTCATAAAGATATCCCAAAAAAGTTCCTAAGTACTAGAGACTCAGCCAAGAAGTTAAGGAATCTATCCTTGCTTAGAAACTTTCTTCAGTGCTTTAACTCACCATAACATACGCGGTGCATAAACATAATACTATTCTTCCCTATTTCTATATTTCTCCAAGCAAAGTTCTGGCGGGTGGGTGGGCTACAAGATACTTTTTACCAATTTTCATGCCCATCCCTCTAAATGTGACCCTGCTCCTAGGCTTTTATCTTTCTGACAACTTCACGCAAGCAAACATGCAGCTCCTCTGATAGCATGAAATTGGAAACAATGGTCTATGGAAACAAAAGCAGAACTGGAGAGTAAAGAAACAGCCTGAGCCAGATTTTTAGACACAGATGTTTGTAGGACCCAATCCCTGAACTGGCTGAAAGGGTAAAAAAAAAAAAGGGGGGGGGCCTTAAAGACAAAGGTTATATAAAAGACTAAGTGAAGCTAGGTGGGTTTTCAGCAGCTGAAGTTTTCAAATAAAAGTAAGTTGCCATTGTGAATTTCAACCACATATTTTCTTTCCTCATTTCAAAAAGAGAAGAGAAAAACAAGCAAGTAAGCAAACAAAAAGCATATATGCACACTGAATTCCAAGACAGGGATTCCATCCCTCTGTCTCCGTGCATTTCCCAGGCCTGATGTCCTCTGTCTGATATATATTATGAAATCAATTTCACTTCACTGGCTAACAGTTGCATCAAGTTTCACAAGCACTGTCATTTACTAAAACTGCTCTGTTTAGTCTGAAACAGGAACCAAAGCTATTCTGAAAAGAGGCTTAGAGCACCAGCAGAAAATGTTATGCTCAGAGAATCTTGATTGAAAAAAGATTTAAGTTTGGGTCCGAATTATGGTTTCTTTTGCTTCTCATGTCCATTATTTGGGGCTGAACAAAAAAAGGGGGCTATGAGAAGACTCTACGAAATGCCACCATTATGAATTGAGCTGGAGGTTTTGTTTCACAAAAGGCGATATGCACCATTTACAAATGAAACAAAGTGGGGAATTGCCTTGCCATGTGAAGTTTCTGCTTTTGTGGTTAAACCTCTCTTCCTTTTTCCTGCATGGCCCGCTATCCAAAAGGCTGAGCACTATGCTTCAGTGCACAAAATTCATGTATTCATTAAAGAAGGGGAAAATCCTTGAAAAATTAGTACAAAGGCATATGCATAATTTAAACTCTGGTAATAGTAGTCGTCACTTGAACTCTTTCACATTTACATAGTTTATAAAAAACATTTATAGAGCTTACATGCTTAATAAGTGCAACAATAAGAACAGAAAAACAACTTTTTTCTCTGATTACGAGAGTAAACAGCTGTTTTGCTTATGGAACAATTCTCAAAGGAAATATAATTTTGGGGGAAAAAGAGAGATTTTCTGCTATATGTAAAATGGAAATCTCCCTCCCAGCCTCTCCTGTCCAGTTCTAATCAAATCTGCTCTAAAAAATCCTTCCTATCTGCCACTTACATGCTAATTTTAATTATTCTGGTCAGTGACAAATCTTGGTGTTCTTCCATAATCCTCAAGGCCATTATATGAATTGGTTTCACAAAAGGTATTAAATTTCTTGACTGTATGTTTTCAGACATACTGTACTTTCCTGTATTTTCATTTGGTTTTTGAAAATGTTGATGAATGATACTTGTACATCACAGCAAAGAATCTGGTATCTGTTGGGTGGATTTGTTGCACCAAGCAGGATTTATGAAAATCTTTTGCTTTGCTCCCTTCCTTTGAAGGAAAGTTTATGGATTTTTTTCCTGTTTGATTCTCTAATTTTAAGATATGTATGTTATGTACAGAAATAATATATGTAAGTTACTTTACACAAGCATCTACCTAGACATTATATTAACTGTTCATCAATTAAAAAAAAAACTCAAATTGCAGCAAAACCTCCGAAAGTTCACTGTCACTTGCTTGGGAATTTCTAGTTTGGGGATGTGAAAATCACAGGTTTAACACCCGAACCAGGAACCAGGTAATCAAAAAGACCCAAACTCTTGCCAGAGCAGAATTCCCGTGAGCCCCAACCCAGCCAGCCAATGCAAGAGATGGGAGCTTCAGTTTAACACATCAGAAAGGAAAGTGAAAGTAGCTGTAAAAATTCTTAAAATATTAAAAAAGCCATATAAAATAAGGTAATTAATCCTTTATCAATTATTTGTGAATGTTAACTGCTGTAGTACAAAATGTGGCAACACTATGTGTGACAAAAATTTCATCAGACTGACCTGGAGCATGTACAAACAGGAGAGGAAAAAGATTTTTTTGGCTGTCAATGTAATAATAATAATAATAATAATAATAATAATAATAATAATAATAATAAATGTATATGCTGCCCAACACCCAGTGACACTCTGGGCGGTTTACAATTGTTAAAATATTTAAAAAACAGAACAATACAAAAAAAATGAAAACAGCACAAGACAAAGGAACAATGATGGCAAAGAAAAACAAAACAAAACAAACCCCCCCCAAGGGGAACAGGAAGGAAGAAAGGGGCATCAACTGTCCTCTCCAAAGGCCTGGGTGAAGAGCCCGGTCTTTAAGACCCTTTGAAATACAGTAGGGTGGGAGCCATTTGAATGTCCGGGGGAACCTCATTCCAGAAGGCAGGCGCTGCTGGGGTCCCGATAAGTGGTATTGTTTAATTGATGGAACCCGGAGCGTGCCAACCCTGCCATATTGAACCGGTCAGGCAGATACTATGGGAGACAGGTGGTCCCTCAAGTGACCAGGCCCTATGCCATGTAGGTAGTGACCAGCACCTTGAATCGCACCTGGAAGCAAACTGGCAACCAGTGCAGCTCGCGAAGTAGAGGTGTTACATGGGCATCCTGAGGCATGCTCATCACTGCCTGTGCTGCTGCATTCTGGACCAGCTGAAGCTTCCGGGTTGTCTTCAAGGGCAGCCCCATGTAGAACGTGTTGCAGTAATCAAGCTGTAAGGTGACCAGGGCATGAATGATTGTCTGAAGCCCCCCCCACCCCCGCAATCTAGGAAAGGGCGCAACTGATGCACCAGATGAAGCTGGGCAAAAGGAATATTCTCAGATCTGAATAGTCTAAACACCCACAGCACTCGGTCTTGGTAGGAATAAGCTGGAGGCGGTTCCTCCCCATCCAAACCCACACAGCCTCCAGGCACTGGGACAGAACCTTGAGAGCCTCACTTGACAGGCGTGGAGTCGAAAGATATAATTGGGTATCATCAGCGTATTGATGATACTGAACCCCAAGCTGGTGGATGACCTCACCCAGCAGTTTCATGTAGATGTTGAAAAGGAGGTGAGAGAGAATAGAACCCTGCGGCACCCCACAAGTGAGGGGCCTAGGGGATGATCTCTCCCCACCAACCAACACCAACTGGAACTGGCCCCGGAGAAAGGAAGACAACCACAGTAAAATGGTGCCCGCAATCCACAACCCATGGAGCCGGCTCAGAAGTATACCATGGTTGATGGTATCAAAAGCCGCCAAGAGATCAAGGAGCACAAGGATGGATGCACGTGCACAATCCCAGCTCTGCCACAGGTCATAAAATGTGCGACCAAAGCTGTCTCAGTACAAAATCCCAGCCTGAAATAGGTCTAGATTATCCATTTCTTCCAGGGTTCTCCTCAGCTGCAGACTGACCAAGAAGGGAAGGTTGGAAACTGGTCAATAGTTATTGAAAACTGTTGGGTCCAAGGATGGCTTCTTGAGGAGTAGGTGCACCACTGCTTCTTTCAAGGCTGAGGGCCCCCCCTCCATCAAAGAGGCCAACACTACTGCATGGACCCAACCGTGGGTCACCTCCCTGGCCGCTTTCACAACCCAGGGGGGACCAGATGCAATAAGCAGGTGGCTGAGCTGACAGCAGAGATAGCCCTGTCCACTTCCTCAGGAGTCACCGGCTCAAACCCATCCCAGATCACACCACCAGACCGTACCCCAGGCACCCCAGCCTGCTCTGCCCATCAGAGTCCAAGACAGAGCGAATCTGAGCAACTTTATTCACCAGATAGCCTGAATAATCTTCACAATGGCCCAGCAGATGCCCCAGGGGTCTCTCCCTACCCAATAGGGAACAGGTCACCCTAAACAGGGCCATTGAATGGCTATCAGCAGACACAATAAGAGTGGAGAAATATTGATGCTTTGCCACCCTTATCGCCACGAGGTAATCCCTAATATGGGCTCTTATCCATGTCCAGTCAATGTCGCTTCAAGTCTTCCCCCAACACTGCTCCAGGCATCTCTTCTGGTGCTTCATCTCCCAGAGCTGCTCGGTAAACCAAGGTGCACCCCAGGATTGGCACACAGGATGTAATGGTATGTGAGAAAGACCTTGAGAAATGGGGCAAATGATGCTGCCTAGGGAACGGCTCAGAAGATTGATGTCTGCCTTCCCAGGCAGACCAGAAAGGAAGCACAACCAGATGAGCTAATTCTTTATTAATTAATTTTATTGTAAGGCTACATTAACAGAATCTTGCATGACTGAAAGTACCTATCTCCTGCAGTCTTCTTTACAGCTTGAGAAGTTATGGAGGGTCCTTTCTGAGCCTCTTTCTCCACCCATTATGTGGCTGCGGGCTATGCCCTCTCTTATCTGACTGTTCCCTAGGCAGCATCTCTTTGCCCCTTCTCTCAAGGACTTTCTCACATACCATTACATTGGGAGAGGCCCCATAGGAGCAACACGATCCAAGGCCCCAGCCACCCGCTCATTCCAGGCTGCCTGGCCCAGAGGATAGAAGCCAAGAACTGGACAGTGGGACCACTTTCAAATGTATACAGTGGAACCCCTGGTAAGATATTATACTCATGGCAATGAAACATCTGCAAGAAAACAACAAGGCTCAGAGAGCACCAAGGACTCCACAATTATACTCATTTTTTAAAGAAGGGAAATAACTAGGAAAGGATCTGCTGTGATCCTACTGAAGTTCCATGAATATTCTAATGAATGTTTTAATCTTTGACAAGGATGAACCTTTCAAGAAGATATAAAAAATTAGGATGGTCAAAGTATGGGAAAGGATTACAATATATACTATATACAGTATATACTATGTACTGGTGTCCACATGCATAAATTTGTATTTTGGGCAATCCATCCACTATAAATAGGGACAGACGGACAATAAGCACGGATGCATGTAGACCACTAATTTATAACATTCTACATGTGGCAAAGGAGTACAAAAGAAGAACTGAAGGCTCTTTTCTGCAGAGTCAATATGCTAGCATGAACCAGAAAACAGCTCCATGATCTGAATGCAATCAGTTTAGAGAAAAGGGGAAGACTAAATCTCCTGTGATTCTATTTTTGTCAAGCTACAGACTCATTTGCCAAAGGAGGCCAATGGAAATGAATAAGGACCAGCACAAGACAAACAGTGAGTGACAAAGAGGAGAGAGTTTACAGATTCCATTAGGATTTCTATGAAGCGTGGGACTTTTGTACTGCCTTCCTGGCATCTTCCAGTGGTCTCGGCATATAAATCCCCCCCCCACTCAAGTCTAGATGATGTTGTAGTACAACAAATCTTTGTGAGTGCCATGTTGGAAAAGGCTACCCTAAAAGAAGAGATCCCAAAAGAAAATGCTAATTTTCAAGAACTGTTTTGACATATTCTATGGACTGTTGCAAGAGCACACACCCAACATCTATTACTAATTAAGAATAACACCAGACTTTATAGGTCAAAAATTGACTGACATCACTTTGTACAAGCAGTATTGAGACACACAAAGAATCTGTTGTGCTTTACCGCTTATGTTACATTGCAATGCCGAAAATGAAAAGCCGCTATTATGAGGAGATGTTTATGTCAGTATCTGAAACAAATCTCCTTTTTCCTGGAATAGTATTGTCCTAAATGGTAAGTGTTGCTCTGATAAACAACATGTGATTAAAATCCTATAATCTCAGCTCATAGGACCCACTCTTTAACTCATTAACAGCTTCAGTTTATTGTGCTAATTCCTTCCTAGCATATTTCTAAAAGCAATTTCACTTAGTTGTTAGGACTCTTAGCCTTCTTCCCCCAAACATATTGCTTACTTGTAATATTCTTATTCTATTACTGTCGTTTATTTCTAGAAAGTATAAAATAGAAATAAGTTAGGAGAAATACACAGAGGAAATTGACATACTTATCCCTAATACATCTAGATTAGCTTTGCAAATAAAAAAAAAAATCCAATTTAACACTGTAACCTTATAGAAAAGTATGATTTATACATTTTAAAGTAATCTAAACATCTAACAGAGACAAATTAAGTATTAAATAAAAAATGATCAAACTAAAATACCAGCTCCTTTATACCCAAATGCTTGTAAAGTTGTATGTAAGTACTATAACCAAAAAGTATACACACTACAACACAAAAATCTACAAAGAGAGAAAGCCTGGAACTTATAACAATAAAGAAGGGAAAAACAGCTACAGTTATAATTCTGTGAAAGTTTTCTCTTTTGCCTTTTTCAAAAGTAATCTCTTAAACCAAGTAAGTATTGCAGAAGTTAATGAACTTGTTGACTGTGAACTCTGGGGACTGATGTTCAACACATCTGAAGAGCACCATCAGGAATACTGCTTTACATTATACTACAGGTTGAAACATGACTTTAGTATGACTGACCTATCCAGTTGCTCAAAACCTGGATACTTTAAAAGCAAACAATCATGCATCAGGTATGTATGTATGTATGTATGTATGCATGTATGCATTTATTTTCTATCCCACCTTTATTATTTTTATAAATAACTCAAGGCGGCGAACATACCTAACACTCCTTCCTCCTCCTATTTTCCCCACAACAACAACCCTGTGAGGTGAGTTGGGCTGAGGGAGAGTGACTGGCCCAAGGTCACCCAGCCGGCTTTTGTGCCTAAGGCGGGACTAGAACTCTCAGTCTCCTGGTTTCCCATTGGCTCCTTCCTAGGGCTGAGAGACAGGGACTGGCCCAAGGTCACCCAGCCGGCTTTCATGCCTAAGGCGGGACCAGAACTCACAGACTCCTGGTTTCTAGCCCAGCACCTTAACCACTAGACCAAACTGGCTCTTATCTTGCTGCTTTTACCCTCTCTTTTTCAATACACTAGCCTTTTTTGCTTAGAATATCACATAATAATTTGAAGAATTTGAAAAGCTGATCTTTTCTCTTTGAGAAATGTACCTAGGGTGGGAGGAGCTACAAATGGGACTGGGAGGAGGACATGCTACTCTTTCCACCTGCATACATTTTCCCTGGCAGCAATAGCATTGCCACTTACCTTTCAGTTGGCCAACTAATTGATTGCCCCATAGATACACAAATATCAAAACAATTCATGGTAAGGTGGCTATTGTATTTTTCTACACATTTTCCTACACAGGCATGCATTTCTCAGAGCTCCATGTGGCCTGGTTAGGAAGATGCAATAGCCACCTCACCATGCATTGTCTTGATAATTCTCTTACAATGATGCAGATAGGGCAGTAGGGCAGAGGGCTGTACGGGAAACCAGTCTGCCATAAGTACAATGAACAGGTTCTTGCTCTAGGAGGGTCAGAAAAACAGACAATGACTGCTAGGCCCCAATTTGACTCTTCTGATCTGCCATCTAAGGAGCTCGTTTGTTCTATCTAAAAGTAAGGTCAACTTTACTTTAACAATATTTACTTTACCTTAACAAGCCACCCAGAGTCACTTGCATAGTGAGATGGGCGGTGTATAAATTTGATAAAATAAATAAATAATAAATAAATATCTAATAAAGGCAATTTCCTACTGTTGTTGATTTTTTAAAAACAGAGTAACAAAATGAACCCAAGATCTCTTTTTACTCCCCTTTAAATCTAAGTATCTACATACTATCTCAATTTCCCCATAGACCATGACAAAGTGCATATTTCCGTTTTCTATCAGGCCTGGCAACAACTCTCCCTTTCTCTATCTCATATTTTTGTCACTACTTTGCATCCATCCTGATAAACGTTTAGTCCAGCCTTCACTAATCAGGTGTCTCCAGATGTACTGGAACTGTACCTTTCAGGATTCCCAGGCAAGTTTGGAAAGATGCTGGCTGAGAATTTTGGAACTGCAGTCCCAATGCACCTGGAAAGCATCAATTTAGGGAAGGCTGATTTAACCCATCTATAAGTGTTGTGTTACCCTTGCTTTCAGAGCTACCTAATAAAGAATGGAATCCAGACCATTAAATAGCAGACTACCCAAAAGTCCTGTTCAGGGATTTAGCTAAACATGTAAAGAACGGGCGGCACATGAAGCCCTGCCCCTATTCTCCCTTATCTCCATGTGTTTGGCTAATGGTCTGAAATGGAAGTGTTAATGGCACTGGCTTCCATATGAATAGCCTTCTCCAAACAGTCCAGAACTCCTAACAAGGCAGGGTTCCAGATCAAGAGAACTATATTTGCACTGAACAAATGCAAATGTAGTCTTCCTCCAGGGCACTCAATTTAGCCATTAACCATGTCACCCAGCTTGAGGTCTGCTTTGTAAGCTACCTGGGGAAAGAAGGTTTCACAACAAGCAAAACAGATGCAGTCTTTTCCAATCTGGTGACTTTTACTTGCTCATTCACATAACACACTAAGCCATAATGTTACCTAGCAGAAATGTGCCATGTTATTGCCCCTTTCACACACTAATGATGGCTTAATAGGTTGTATGGGTACAGAACACATTTAGAATTATCAGGTTGGCTATGCTATCTTTCCAACCCATCTTGGAGGCATAAGGGTGGTGAAAATTGCCATACATATTGCATTCTTTGGAGAATTGAAGAAAGAGAGGAAAAAAAGTTCAACCACCACTAGTTCTGTCTTTTGTTAAACGTTACCCTTTTGCCATCCTCTGTCAGAGCTCAGCAGACCTCTGCCAATATGTTAGACAGCTACGTGTATTCAGGGCGGCTTGAAACAGGCGCGGAAGAGACGCCTGCCTTTGAAGTAAGACCGATTCGCACCTAAGGGGCCAGCGCGAGTACACATCTCTGTGAGGGGATGTCTGAGCACCCTGGAGCCACGAGCTACACGTGTTAACATCAAAGGACCTCGGGGAGGGGAATGTTTAAATGTCACATGCCATGCTTTGCTTGTTCATTCAAGTCTTTGTTCGTGTTAGCCTTCATGCTTTGTAATAAACCCTTCTGCTTCTAAGAAACCGCGAGTCTGTGGTTTACTCCAGAGTAAGGGGATTTCAGGCATCGGAGTGGAGCACCTTACATCCTCACTGAGAACCTGGTATACTGTTTTCCTTTCATTTTAGTTTGGAAGGAAGAACCTATTTCTCTTCATGGCATTCAGTAAGCTTCTTCTACAGCCACATTGGCTTCTTCCATTGTCCCCCTGCTCCCCTCAGTGCTGAGATTGTTTTTAATAACTCCTTTAAGCATCTCCCACTCATCTACCTTCTGCAGGAAAAAGTTGTCAGCAAAACAGCAAGTCAGCTTGGCAGAGTTTGTCTTGCATATGTGTTAGGGTAAAGTTCTTCATTACAACATCATCCCTCTAAAATATCTACAATTTTGTTTGGAAAGCATCATCCATGTCTCCTCGGTTGAGTAATGGGCACCAATGCCAACTGTTTTCTTAATACCTGTTCATCCAAGTTCATCCCCTTGGGTTTCTGTGCCAACGTATTTTCATCATACAACTGAACCATTCCTTTTGCTTCTGTTTCTTCTGGATAAATTCTATTCTTCAGTTGCTATATTTCAGTTACGAGAAGGTATCATAACAGTGGGCCTCCCTTATATCTATTAAATCACATTGGCCTTCCTGAAATATGAAGTTCATCCTGTTTAGATCTTTTACTTTGAGCATCAGTAGACAACTAACACTATGAACTTCAGAAGAGTCAATGTTCTTTCTCATTTTTCACTGAATGATTTAATAGGCCCCAGTGTTATTCTTCACTCACTTATTCTTCCAGTGTATTAGTTCTTGTTGAACATTGATAAAAACACAAATGACTCATCTTGGCCTATCCATGTGTTGCTTGAGTTTTATCCAGTTCACCTTTTTCAAGGGAGGGGGAAACAACTCAAATATCAGTATAACTAGGGATAAATAATCTCTATTTATATCTGTTGTTGATTGTAATTTTATGCTTTTATTGTTTTGATTGTTGATTTTATTGTAAACTGCCCAGAGTCCCCCTTTTGGGGGAGATGGGTGGTCATAGAATGAATGAATGAATGAATGAATGAATGAATGAATGAATGAATGAATGGCTGTTTTGAATTCTGTAAATTCAAAATCTTGGGCTAGGGAGGAACAGCCACCTTGTAACAAGGTGTGTTTGTTAACTGAGAAGCCTCATTACGCAGCTGAGTACAGAACATACCAAGTGAACTTGAAATGTTTTTTTTAAATCTCACATCATTAAAAGGCTAAGACTGAAAGATAATTTTATCTGAAGTCTTGACTTATGATGTTATGTGACAGCATGATCTTTTGTCTCTACATTTCCTTCCCAAAAGCTATTTTGCTGATGAAGGTGGACAAAATCCATAATTTTTCTTAATGGGAAAGGACCATTTGATAACTTACTGAATAGTGGAAATACGTAATTTTTAAAAAGGGAGTTATATAACATTTATAGCAGATGTGGAACAACAGAAGATAGAATCAAGCAAGAATCAATTAAGATTGATCTGAGAGTCAGTGTAACAATCTTAAATATTTATGCACATTTGAAAACAGTGAGATGACCACTTTCACAATAAAAACATCTAAAGTTTTTAATAATATTAGTGTGAACTTTTGCGTGTTTTAAATAGAATGATAATGATATATAAGCTGTTACTATATAAATATTTACTGTTCCTTTGTGCTATTTAACCACCATGATGCATAGTAGACATCTTGCACTTTCTGCACTGGTTCAAAAATTCCAAACATTTCTGAAATTCATATTTAGATTGACTTACACCAAAAATGTTTTCAGTGTGTCTTAATGAGCATCAACAATAGAATTCTGAACAATCTACTCCAAAATAAAACTTTTTATCTTTAAATTAAGTAACTAACATATTTAGTCTTCAACAATTTTAAGACAGGTCATTTTTCAATACACAGTCCTTTTCTTGAATCCAAGGAAAAACCAAGTCTGTACTACAGGGATTTTATTCAATATCATAATTACCTTACATACGATCCCTAGCACAATTAGACTCAGATTAATATGATACTAAAGTGATAATATACAGCCATCCCATTTATTTATTCTGAGATTCAGATGTTATCACCACTCTAACTCTAGGGAAGTGGTTACCACACTGAATATTCTGTAAAAGCAACTTTGTGATATTGGCTTGGCAAATTTAAACATATTCTCACTTGGCATATCAAATATTGGAGTTAATGTAGTGTAATTTCTATAGTTTAAGCCTGATACCTTGTATCAAGCATAAATTTAGTGAAATAACAGTACCATACAATTTTTAATGGAGAAATTATTTCATAACAAAAGCAACATGCTGCTTCCATAAATCTTTTGAAGATGTCTTCATTACATCTGCAATGTAATGGAGATGTCCATATATAGAATATACAGGAAAGGCCTCTGAAAAAAATATTTTTATGCTGTGGAACTCATTCCTCTCATGTTGAAACTGGTCCCCCTGCTTTCTGATTTTAGAAAGGATATCTAGATACATCTACTCAATATTTCTTTGAATGAGTATTTGTGTTAGTTTTTATGCTTTTATGTTTTAACTATGCTCTTAATTTTTTAAGAATAAAATTGTTTTCATGTATATTCTTTCCATGCTGTCTTGAGTAATTTTTTGGGTGTTAAAAGCTAAGCTATGAATAAACACTTATACTTTTACAATGAGAACAGCACAGAAATGATTTAAATAAATAAATAAAATAAATAAACTTTACATAAGTCAGATAAAAACACTTTGGGATTCTGCTCAGAAACAGTTTATTTGCAAGAGAATATAAATATTAGCAGACTTAAAGTGCATTACAGATCCAGATATAGGAATTCCTAGTAATGACCAGTCAACAGAAGTTCTTAGTTCTTGATCCTAAAATGTGACACAGTTTGGAATGCGCTTTACATATCTTGTTAAAGAGGAAAATATGTTTGGCTTTACTGAGCCCAGCCTCCATGCCATTCTTGGATAGGGCCAGAAATGCATGTTCAGAGCAACTTTTGCAAACTCTATTTTCTTCCAGAGGATTACATTTTTAACAGTAAATGGAAATCAGTGCTAGTCATAAAACAATCCAGGGGAAAGAGCTTCACTGCCATCTAGGTGATGAATGGCAGGTGTGGCAGCAGCCAGCCAGTTCTACCCTGGACTCTGCCGTGACAAGCGCTGCTGGTACAGCTTTCACTCTTTGTCACCCAGTGCCAGCTGAGTCCCCCAGCTGCCAGTTGCTGCCACGCAAGGCATAAAACATACACTTGGAACAATTGCAGCGGCACACAGCACATAAGGCTGCATTATTAATTAGCTTAATGATGCTCAGCCCTATTAGAAAGCATGCAGTAATTGTGTTTAATTTGTGTACGCTTTTAATTATGGCTACAAATGATGCCAAGAGTTTATTAAGAGTATCATCTGATTCTGTCTGGCTCTGTAACTAGGGTTTGTATTCATTTGCATCTGAAGCACAGGAAGAGCTGCAAGTTACTTCCTGCTGGGAAAAGCGTTCCTTTTTATTTCCTAAATGGTGTCATCTTTCACACGGTGATGCCAAGCGAAACCCACATGCCTCCTGAGAAGTGTGTCATCTTTTCCTGTAGCCACAAATTAAAAGCAGGTTTATAGCCACATGCTACCAGGCCCGTCTAGCTGAAGAACAGACCATTCAGGTCCATCCTCCTTTCCATGATAGACAATTGCATCATTTAATTTACTATTGCAAAGAGGGTATGGCTCATTGGCCTGTCATTATTTTGAAGATGGATTTAATTAACCTCCCTTGAATCTTGCCAGGAAGTGTGAGAGCATCAGTGTGGAACACTGGATGTGTCAAAAACACAGCTGAAGAGATGGGTAATCGGTGTACTGGAGTCCAGCTTTATCTACCTAAAAGGCCTGCTCATTTTTAATAACGAGGGAGGCAACAATAACAATCTACAAACAAGAAAGGCAGGATTATATTAATATAATCTTACTTCCAATGCAGTTCAAAGGTCTTAAGCAGCCAGGTAAAGATTGTACGGCATCAACAATTAAAAAGCTTTTCAATGCCTGTATTGTTTTTCATACACGCAAGCACTTTGCCATCCACAAAAAACAATTAATTTGAATAAATACACTGTAAAGTAAATATATAGTCCCCTGGGAAAGCAATCTGGACTAGAAGCTTGGCTATAATATGAAACTTATCACAACATCCACTACAGTAATTTATGCTGCATATTTAGCAGATACCCCAGACAGACAGATATATCAGACAACCCTTCTTACCAGAGGTTATATATATGAAGTTTAATTTGATAATCCTTTATTATGTGTTCATTAGGCACATGGTCATCTTGAAAAGTTAGTTTACTTCACACCAAGCTGTTAAACCCATGGGATGAAGAAAACGTCCCATTCATAAACTGAAACGGCTTAAGATGGAAGCTCACATGCCATTTAAGCTTCTTTACCACAAAATGCTACTAAACATACTGAAATAATAGGATGGATACGTTTGTTTTTTACTGACAATATATATTTGGGATCATCATTCAGAAAAGTATCTACTGCTGTCAGTACCTCTAGAAGTGGACTTCTATCTGGAATATCTATGGTTTCACATAGTTGGTAAATATAGGCCTGGACTTGCTATCCACAGTAGACTGTTTTGTACTGTATATCTGCAGTATTTTTGGTATGATGTTCTGAGCAGTCAACCATGTGCAGTACTGAAACAGCCTCCAGCCACTCAATTTCCCAGCAATCCCAGCACCCTGCAAATTCTTACCAGTACTATACAGCATTTCTTTATATTTCTGGTGATTTTTGTGTTGATTTTCTAGTCATTGTCCAGGGTTCTGGAACTGATCCTCCAATTCCTGTAGGGTGGACCCCTGCCCCACTTGGCCACTGTGCATTCATCACTATGGGAGGAGAAAATGATGGCATCCTTGAAGAAGCCATTGGTACACCACCTCTTTAAAAGGCCAACCGTGACCTAGCTAAAGAGGATTACTATCCAGTCTTCAACCTTCCATTTCAGAAAAGGTTACTGTGGAGGTTACTGTGGAGGATGGTGAGGCATTCAAGAGATTGAACTACCCACCCAATGAGATCAATAGACAAATCAATATAGCCATATCAGTTCCCAAGGAGAACCTGTTAAAAGGCAGACCACAGAAATAGAACAACAGAACACCACTAGCTGTCACATACAGCTCACAGCTCAAAGCACTGAAACACTTTATTATTAAGCTACAGCTCACACTAGACAATGACACTCCACTTTCCCAAGCACAGGCTGGTAGGCCCATATTTACATATAACCACCCAACTGTAAGGAGTTTCTTACAAAAGAAGAAGAAGAAGGAGGAGGAGGAGGAGGAGGAGGAGGAGGAGGAGGAGGAGGAGGAGGAAAATAAAATAATAAAATAAAATAAATAAAATATAAAATATAAAATATAAAATATAAAATATAAAATATAAAATATAAAATATAAAATATAAAATATAAAATAAAATAAAATAAAATATAAAATAAAATATAAAATAAAATAAAATAAAATAAAATAAAATATAAAATAAAATAAAGATAGTCTGGAGAAAAATCCTAAGGAAAAGTGAGTATCTTGTTGCACAGGATCTATTACTAATAGCCTTTTAGAACTCTTTTCAGAGAAAAAATTGCCTTTGTGGTTAGTTTTACCCAGCATTTGCTATAGGATACTCTAGTCTAGTCAAACATTGCTGACGAAATAATAGGCTGACCATATGTCCCATTTTGAATGGGACAGTCCCGTTTTTTTAAGCATTTTTCAACTGTCCCGTCACTTTCATAAAAATCTCAATTTTGTCCCGTTTTTCAAACCCGGCGGGAAGGAGGATCTGAGCCAGAGTGCGGACCAGGGGGCGGGGTTTGCAGGTGGGAGACAATTGTGCAGATCGGGGGGGCGGGGTTTGCAGGCAGGAGCCAATCACGCAGACTGGGGGGCAGGGTTTCCAGGTAGGAGCCAATCTTGCAGACCGGGGGCAGGGTTTGCAGGCGGGAGCCAATCACGCGGACCAAGGGGGCAGAGTTTGCAGGCGGGAGCCAATCGCATGGACTGGGGGGAGGGGATCCCTGTCTTTTTCATTAATACAGAATATTACATAAGACCCTGTCCCGTTTTGCCATCCTGAAATATGGTCAGCCTACGAAATAAGCCAAACTTTGAAAAGGATACTACTGTTGTAGCTGCAATACAGGGCTTTCCAAAGTGCCGCCGCTCGCGACACACTAGCGGCGGCAGCGCGGGGAGGCGCATGGCGGCGGTGCGGGGGGCGTGCGGTGGCGCGCACACGACGGCGGCACGGGGGGGCGTGCGGTGGCGTGCGTGTGCACGGTGGTGGTGGCAGCGGCGGCAGCCTCCGCTAAAACGCGGAAGCACTGATCCCGCGCCGCTGCCGCTGCGCACGCGCGCCGCCGCTTCCGGGTGGTGTGGCGACACACCACGCTGTGTGTGGCGACACACTTTTGTGTCGCGACACACAGTTTAGAAAGCTCTGCTGTAATAGATGGCCTCAATTTCAACTTCTTGAACACAGATAGGATATTTTATTTAATATAAATATTACACACACACACACACACTATATACTGTATATATACTATAAAATATATAGAATAATATAATATATAAATATTACATTATCATTTATTATAATGATAATAAAAAATAGGATAGGAAAGAAGTTATTTTGACATGACTGAACGTAAGTACTGGTTAGGCCTCCATTAATTTACCATTTCTGCTGGAAGGGAGACCACCGCAGGAGAACCGGCATTAGTCTCCATGTGGTTGTATGTGAAAGCTTCTTTCAATAGGGCCAACTGAAGTAAGTTCTCTGTATTTACCAGAATTAATTGTTCCATGGAGGCTAAACAAATATCAGAAAATACTTCTGCTCTAGAAATGTAGAACAAATGGTTTTTTATGATACTTGTGCTAGATTTCATCCAAATAATATATGCACCTATGTGAAACCTCTTTAAGAAAAACATTAATTGTACATTGTCACTTTACCTTCAAAGCAGATACCAATATTCTTGTGTGTGTGTGTGTGTAAATTATTCTAAAATAACATTTCTCACTGAAAAACCCTTATAATCTTCAAAGTAAGGTAGGAAATAATATCAACTGTAGCATTTATTGTAAACCGCCCAGAGTCTACTGCGGTAGAGATGGGTGGTGATAAATTTGATTAATAAATAAATAAGCTTGCACAGCAACTGCTAGAGTATAGATTAGCAATGGAATCCTTTGCATGCATGGGAATAACCATCATTGACCACAGTAAGACATTTCTGACAATATATGCAAAATATAGGATTGCAAATGTATATGCATTCAAATATAAAGTAAGGTGCAAACAAAAGGGGAAGAGAGATTTCCCTTTTATTTCCTTTGCGGCCCTCCTATCCTCACTCCATTGCATGGAGCCGATCTTGCACGTACTGAGCCATCCAATCCAGGATACTTTCACAACAATGGTAAGATAGATGCTCCTGGGAAACCCACAAGAAAGATACAAAGGAAATAATTTTCCTCCATGGTTTTCACCCAGCAGCTGGTCTTTAGAAATATATTTCCTTTAACTATGTAATTATATTCCATAACACTGTGCATAAAATAAATGAAGAAGTGTCTTTTAAAAGGCAAGGAAGAATTAAGAAATCTTATGTTGATGGTAAAAGCAGAGAATGCTGATGCTCAGTATTAAAAAATTGCAATTATGTGAATAGGCAATGCCAACCAAATGCAAATAGGTAAAGAAGCTGAAGCAGTAACAAACTTAGGCTCAAAAATTCACAGGACTGAGGGCTGTCAACAAGAAATAAAATGATGTCTGGGTTTGGGAGGAAGCCTACGACAGATTTTATACAAATATGAAAGTGCAGTGGTATCACACTGACAGCAAAGCTATGTATTGACATGGTCATGGTTTTATAAGTGGTAACATATGGCTGTGAAAGCTGGATATCAGAAAGGCTGAACAAATAAAAATTAATGCCTTTGAATTTTAGGGTTGGAGAAAATTACTGCAATTTTGGACTACAAGAAGAGTTAGGGTTAGGGTTAATTCACAGTGAATTAAGTAAAACCAGTCTGTTCACTGGAAGCACTAATAATGAACCTAAAGCTTAGATATTCTGAATGCATAATTAAAAGACCAGAGTCACTGCAGAAGTCCCCGATCCTTGGAAAAATCAAAGGTAATTGAAAAAAGAGGCCAGCAAAAGAGAAGGTGATTAGATACTATCACCAATGACATGTCTATGAGCTTACAAGTACTCAAAGAAGCAGTTACTGATAGACAGTCCTGGCAAAATGATATCCATTGTGTCATAGAGTGAAATAATCTGCACAGATCTTCTTAGATGCAGAGAATCTTGGAGACCATTTTATTAAATAGGTAAGGTTAATTTATACTTCATAGAAAGCACAAATAATTGTTAATGGAGAATTAAGAAAACCTTGTGAGATTCAGAAAAGGACAAGACAAGGATGCCTGCTGTCTCCACTCTTGTTAATTTTCGTTCTTGAGGTACTGAATAGATATACTGTTAAGACAAGATGAGAGAATCGTGGGAGCAAAGATTAAAAAAGAAACGTATAAATTAAGGACATTTGCTGATGACCTTGTGGTAGTTTTGGAGGATCCATTAGAGGGAGTAGAGACATTAATGGTAAAATTTAAGGATTTTGTATGCTAGCAGGTTTTAAGATTAATAATTGGGAGACGAAGATGTTAAGAAAAAATATGAAAATAGAAGATCAAATAGATCTGATGGGGAAAACTGGTTTTAAGATTGAGAAAAAAGTAAAATATTTGGATATTATTGTGACAAATATGAATTGTATGTTATTTCAAAATAATTATGTTAAGATATGGAATGAAATTAAGGACATGTTGATGGGAGAAATTAAAATTGTCACTGTTGGGGAGAATTCTGTGATAAAAATGATTTTTTTTCCTAGAATGATGTTTTTGTTTCAGACAATACCTATTTTGACAACTGATGTACCATTCAAGCAATGGCAAAAAGATATATCTAGGTTCACAGGGCAAGTGAAAAAACCACGAGTTAAATACAAAGTGTTAGAAGATGCAAAGGAAAGAGGAGGATTGGGTTTATTGGATTTGAAATTGTATTTTGCAGCTTGTTGTTTGGTTTGGATGAAAGAATCAGTATTGTTGAGAAACAAGAGACTTTTAGAAGGACATGACCTTAGGTTTGGATGGCATGGATATCTACGGTACGATAAAGTTAAAAGGTAATGTGGATTTTAAAAACCAAACGGTATGATAAAGTTAAAGTTAATGTGGATTTTAAAAACCAATTTATTAGACATGCCATATTGAGAATATGGAATAGATATAAACCCAGACTGTGTCCTAAAACACCTCTACAGATCTCAGCACAAGAAGCATTTTATAGAAGAGAAACAGCAGGCAAAGAGAAATGGTTAACGCACCAGGAATTATTGGAGAATCACCAAGGGGAATATAAAATTAAATCAAGAGAGCAACTGATGGCAGAAGGATATAGTTGTCAATGGTTTTCCCATTTAAATCAGAAAGATTTAAAATGGATAAAAAGACTTATGGTATGGAGCAAAGTAAGACAGAATTTGAAGTACAATTGTGTACTGATGATGAACATGTAATTGCTAAAATGTATAAACTTTTGTTGAAATTTGAAATGGAAAAAGAAAAGGTTAAATAATGTATGATAATCTGGGCTAAGAATTTTGGTTATAGTATACAGATGGATCAACAGGAAAATATGTGGTTAAAAGGCTTAAAATGTACACTTTTTAAATTTTTTTACCCCTTTATTATTTTTTTATAAATAACTCAAGGCGGCGGACATCCCTAGTACTCCTTTCTCTTCCTATGTTATTATTTTTTTATTATTATGTTATGATCTTAAATATAATTTTTATAAAATGATGTATTGTTGGTACATGATGCCAAATAAATT
This sequence comes from Charina bottae, assembly GCA_023362775.1. Lineage (NCBI taxonomy): Eukaryota > Metazoa > Chordata > Lepidosauria > Squamata > Charinaidae > Charina > Charina bottae. The sequence goes on along the minus strand of JALMGJ010000005.1, from coordinate 68,162,834 downwards.
ATCTAGAATGTATAAAGGCATTCCAAATACAGTGCGAAATGGAAATGTGAACAACATGAAAGGACATTTTATCATGTTTGGTGGACATGTAAAAAAATCTAAATTTTTTTGGATTCAAATACACACATTGATATAGAGCAGAGCTTTCCAAACTGTGTGTGGCGACACAAAAGTGTGTCGCCACACACAGTCTGGTGTGTCGCCACAGAACCCGGAAGCGCTGATCATCATCAGCGCTTCCGGGTTTTCCCGCGGCGACACACCAATGGCGGCGCGCAAAACCCCAAAAGCGGCAGCAGTGCTTCCGGGTTTTTGCGCGCTGCCGCAATGGCAGCACTTCCGGGTTTTCCCGCGGCGACACACCAACGGCGGTTGGTGTGTCGCCGCGGGAAAACTTTGGAAAGCCCTGATATAGAGGATTTTAAAGATTAATTTAATATGCTGTGCAATTTAGCAAATGGATTAATTCATAACCGGTTAAGCATTCTGCATGAACATACAGCTATTAGGAGTAATAATGTTCTCCACAATTAGGCAAATCATCCAGATTGTGTTCAAGGACTGTGAGAATGTAGTCCAGTATACCTAGAGGGCATTAGATTTACGCTGTATGGAATTCAATATTATAGTACAATTCTATTTACAGTTCCTCAGAGGTAATTCCAAATGAGGTCAAGTACACTTTCTCCAAGATAAGCAATCAGAGCACTGTTGGGTAAACTATGGATTGTCAGTCACATGAAAGCCTTCAAGACTTTTGATGTTACCTGCCACAGGTATGATCCCCCCCCCTTTATTTTCCTTCCTTCCACTCATTTATCACTGTTGCAGCTATTGCTCCTGGTATTAATTTTCTGCAAGACCTAGGAATTAGAACTGCCCACTCAGTTCAGAAATCAGAGCATAGGGCATTCTGACTTCTACTCTGAGAGGACTTTATAGTCCCTTCTCATTGCAGAAACAAAGTCTTTCAGAAAATTGGCTGTGGTAAAGCATAAGGGGGAAGGTAGTTGGGGAAATGGCTGGGGGAGCTTTAACCCTCCCTCTCCACTGATACTGTTGCAGCTGAAATAGCTATAGAACGTATGTGTTTGTGCACATATGTGCACTTTTGCAGTTTAAGCCTGCAACTTACAGACCAACCCATCTCAATATGGTCTCTATTCAGGTCACCAGGAGCTGCATCAATTTTTTATTGAGAAGGGTAACGTGTATAGCATTGTTGTCATGGAATACATCTTATATACCACATAGTACAGTGTCATTTTGAATGAAGTATGAGAATGCTTTATTGCCAAAATATGTTGGGGCTTCTTCAAATCATCCTGTGGTAGAACCATAGAACTAGCGGCCCAATTTTATAGATCAAGTCAGATATCCAGCGATTATATCTCATCATCATATATTATTATGATTTTCCGAACTCATCCTTGCTTTAGTTTGCCACACTATAATCAAAGATATTAATGATATTCAGAAAGGGATTAGATCACTTAATCTTTGCTACAAAGCAAGACTGAATAATGCTTCCATTTGTAGATTAATGTAAAACATTTGATTATGAGGCTTAACAAATTATTTTATTGAATTACCTTTGAAATAAATTAGCATATTTACATAATAGTTTATTATGCTACTGCGCATGGAAAAGACATCATAGTGACATTAAATCTATCAAACTGCTGAAGGATAAATAGTATTGAATTGTTGACTGTATGAAGCATGATCCTGATCAGATTTAATCTAAAACTGTGGGAAATAGACCGTATCTACCTATCTATCTTTTCTTCAGAAATAATTTGTGCTGGCTCATCCATAACATAGATGGTACCTTCTTATGTTCAGAGACTCAGCAACATTATGGTCTGAAGTAGTTAGTTATGCAGTCCAGAAGGTTAACAACTACGACAACAAAGTGTACAAATGTGAATGCCATGATATGTTCCCCAACATGAACTACAATTCTTACAATCCCCAACTGGCAATATTTGGAGTAAAGAATTAAGTTTGCTTTTTATTAAATATGCATTTATTTATTTTAATATTGTTTATTACTAATTTTTTACAACATAAACAAGAACATATATAAAGCCAAAGCATTACAATATATACATAAAGTTTACATAGAAAAGAACAATAGACAGCACATTCAAACTAAACTAAATAAAATGACATCTCCCTTCACATTTCAAGCTGTGAAACCAACCAAATCCCTCTGGGCAATGCAGTATACAAAGCATCATGTACTTTTGAGCATGGAGCTCAAGTGACACAAAGGTGATGAGATAGAATGTTGCTATCAAGTTCAGGTTGATGAATGAGCTGGAACTGCAATTTCCAGAATTCCCAGCTAGCATGGGTGTTGTTCATGCTGGCACTGAATTTTGAGAAACTGAAGTCCCAATGTATATGAAAGGCACCATTGGGGACCAGTGGTGCAGAATTAGTTCATGATATGTTTTTTCCTGAACTATAATACTTTCATAAGATAGGTTTAATACTTCAGTAGGCAGTTCATAATGAGAAATGGTACAGAAAACTTGTAATATTTTAGCAAATAAAATAATTATTTAAGAAAGCAAATTTCTTACAATGTTGCTGTACCTGGGGCAGGGTGGGTGGGATCACATAATGATTAATTTATTTATCATAGTATCTTCTTATCACTTATGCTAAAACAAACAAACAAAAAGAAAAAATGGTTGAATGCTGACTTAGGTATTTAAAGACTGAAAGGAACCGGTATTACTTGGTACTCTTCTCAACATAGCTAAATGGAAACTAAAATTCAAACAGCAAGTTACAAGCATGCCTCTGCCTCCCAACTGTAGGACAAAGCATTAAACTGAGCTTACAGGTTCCACCGGAAGATGATACAGAAATTCTGATTAGCAATTCCTAAGTGAGAAGACCTCTCTAATCTATGGAAAACTCGCTGTTTCCTACTTCATTGCATGAAGAACTATAGAAAGAAGAGAACCCTTTATAGGTCAATTCCCCTCCTGCCAAGCTAATCAATCAAGGGCATCTGCTCTAACAAATACAGGGGAAAGGGCACCTCTGCATGTTAAAAACACAAAATGACAGCCAGCCTTGGACACCAATGGGAAGGCAGCCTTACAAATTTAAACAGAGGTTGTGACCCTTCCACTAACACTTCCATACTTTTTTCTGAATTACGGGGGAAAAGAATGATTTATGGGACTAATTCCGCCACAAAAATTTACTGTAGGGAATTATCTTGAAAACAGCTAGACTGGAGCCTAGCTGCAGGGTTTGATTAATAAAATATAGCAAGGCTTGATTAACAAAATTAACAAGATGCAGTCAAATGCAGGTCTGTTCAATATTAAAAACCTAGGTCAGAGCTTTCCAAACTTTTCATGTTGGTGACACACTTTTAGACATGCATCATTTCACGACACACTCTTACAGCAGGGCATCATTTCGCGACACACTCTTACAGCAGGGCACAAGGCAGGCACTAGGACAGGGGTCGGCAAACTTTTTATGCCGGGAGCCATTTTGACATGCTCATGCACATTTTGAAATGCTCGAGAGCCAGGGGGCGGGGTTTGCGGGCGGGGGCCAATCGCGTGGAAGGGGGCGGGGTTTGCAGGTGGGGGCCAATCGTGTGGAAGGGGCGGGGTTTGCGGGCAGGAGCCAATCGCGTGGAAGGGGGCGGGGTTTGCGGGCAGGAGCCAATTGCACGTACTGGGGGCAGGGTTTGTGGGCGGGAGCCTTGAAAACAATTTTGGGTGGCAAAATGTAGCTGCAGCTCCCCACCCCACCCCACCCCACCCGAATGTATTTATTGCATTTGTATCCGACCTTTTGTAACAGGAGCCCAAGGCGGCGTTCCTAGCGCTTCCTCCTCCTATTTTTCGTTTGCGACACGTGCAAAGGGCTGCTTTCCCGTGTTTTTTAGGCCATGCAAAAAAGTAGGGTGTAATGCTGTATCCCAAATGTTAATTAACATAGTACAGTATCTTAAACTAGCTTCCCCCTTGCAAAATGGGAGGGCGGAAAGCGGCGAGGCTGGACTCTCTCCGTCCCTCGACGGAGCTGTGTGTCCTGGGCGTGGGCCGGGCTCTGGGGATGAAGGAACGGCTTGGCACGCAGCCCTTTGTCCGGAGCAACCGCATCCCCATCCCCGGAAACGAGGGCGGTTGTAGCGTGCGCGGCTTTGGAGGCACGCTCGGTCCGACAAAGCGCATGCTCGGCCTTTTCTCGGGGGTACCGCATTCAGCCTCGCAGGTTCTCAGCCGGCTGGACTACAGCTCCCATAGTCTTTTCCCAGCACCAGCCGGGGATGCTGGAGAGTATTCGGGCCCCTCCCCGCCGAGCGCAGGTTGGGGAAGGCTGGCGCGGAACTGGCTGCACCGCGTGGCCGTAGGACGCGCTCTCGGCCCCCATCGTTTTTCTCCTCCCCCAATCTCGGCTCGGCTCGGCTCCCCCGGCTGCCGCAGGGCTCGGGTTAGCGGGGGGAGAGGACGCCGAATGGCGGGGTGGGGGGATTGATGGGGCGGGAGGGTGCTCCTGGTGGGGGCCACTTGGGGAGCTCTCTGCAGGGGCCTCTTGGGGTGCCCTGTGTCTCTGTCCCACCTCATTCAGGGGAGCTTTTGGCAAGGTCCCATTCGCAGCCGCTTCCTCCTCCTCCAGCGGGCCAGCCCACAGAGCGCTCTCCAGGCCGACAGCATGACAGCTTCTCCAGGAGCGCTTCTCCAGGAGCGCCTCCAAGGCGTGCGGCCAAACTCCCGCCCCCAAACTCTGATGGCCGGCGTGGAACATCCAATCGCGTGGAAGGGGCGGGGGTGAGTTCAGCTGCGGTTGAGCCACGCTCAAGGGGCCAAAGAGCCAGATCTGGCTCAAGAGCCGCCATTTCCGACCCTTGCACTAGGACCTGCGTGGAATCCTGGCAGGGCAGGTTTGGAGGCAGCAAGGCACAAGGCAGGCAGTAGAACCTGCGTGGAATCCTGGCAGGGCTCAGAGGCAGCAGCAGCTGCGACACACCCAGACACTGCAGCTGACACACTAATGTGTCCTGATACACAGTTTGGAAAGCTCTGACCTAGGTGGTCAAGAGCAAGCATGAAACACAGGTGGAGTTAAGCTATGTTCTCTTTCTCTTCAGTAACAAAACTCTTTTACTTGCCGAAAAAGAGGTGCTGTGCATTTCAGCATGTGCTATTTGATTTGGTTTTCCACAAAAATGTTGATAATCTACAGCAGAGCTTTCCAAACTGTGTGTGGCGACACAAAAGTCAAAAAAAAAAGTGTGTCGCCACACACAGTCTGGTGTGTTGCCACACAACCCGGAAGCACTGATCATAATCAGCACTTCCGGGTTTTCCCGCGGCGACACACCAACTGCAGCGCGCAAAACCCAAAAGCAGCAGCAGCGCTTCCGGGTTTTTGCGCGCTGCCGCACTTCCGGGTTTTCCTGCGGCGACACGCCAACGCCGGTTGGCGTGTCGCCGTGGGAAAAACTTTGGAAAGCCCTGATCAACAGTATGTCTACAGTATAAATGAAACAGGTTTGCCCAATTGGCGTCTACAGATCATTTCTAAAAAGATTATATCACTAAAACTTATCCATAGTAAAGTTATGTTTCAAAGTTGAAATTAGGTAGCAAACCTTACAGCAAAACCAAACCAAGCCAAACCTATTAGAGCATAAACACAGCCCTGCTAGATCAGGCCAAAGGCCATCTTAGTCCAGCATTTTGTTTTTCCCAGTGGCCAAACAGATGCATCTGGAGTTTTTACATGCAGGAGATCGAGATTTATACCTCTTCTACCATGGATCCCCTACAACTAGTATTTGGAGGCATGCTGCCCTCAACCTGGAGATATCCTTGACTCTTCAAGACCAACAGCTCTTAATAAAGCTATCCTCTGTGAATTAGCGGTAATTTTGTCTTGTGGTTATGAGGTTCATTGGTTAATTGTGTGCTATATGAGGAAGCACTTTCTTTTATCTGTTTTAAATCTCCTTCCAATAAAGCTTCACTGGGTGGCTCCTGGTCCAAAGGGAGAACAATTTCTCCTTGTCCATTTTCTCCATGCCATTCATAATTTTATACACCTTAATCATGCTCTTCCTAGTTGCTCTTTTATGCACTCTCTCCACCTCTATTATATACATTTTCAAATGCATTGACCAGAACTGTACACAGTACTCCAGAAGCTAGTGTACTGTGGATTTGTATAAGGGCATAACAATGTTGGCATTTTTATTTTCAATCCCTTTTCTAATGATCCCTAGCATGGAATCTGCCTTTTTCGCAGGTGCTACACACTGAATTGACATTTTGATTGAGCACTGTGATTCCCAATCTTTTCCTGCTTAGTTTCAGACAGCTCAAAGCCCATCAATATATTAGGTTTTTTTGCCCCAATGTGAATCACTTTATACTTTCTTAAATTGAATTGTATTTGTCATTTGAACTATTAGATCATCCAGGGGAAAACTACTTACAGTCCCTTCTGAGAGGTGAGAGGGACAGAAGCTAGATGCCACTGCTTCTCTGTGACAGTGACAATGCTTTGGAATGGACTTCCCATGGAGATCAGGCTGGCCTCCTCTCTGTTGCTTTTCAAGAAATGTTAAAAACAACTATTCTGGAGAGTATGTACTATGCCACTTTTTACTTTCTAATTCCTTTCATTTTCTTTTTGTTCTATTTTAGTTGGTTATATTGTGTACTTGTTTCTTGGATTTTATGACTGTTAGTTGTCAATTTAACCATACTGTGGATATTTTAATTGTTTTCTGTACTAAATACTGTATCAAGTGAGCTGCTGAAGGTTGTTAGATTGCGGTAGAATATAAAATGCAATGATAAGATAAATAGGCCATTTATCCAGTTTAAAAAGCTGCTCCTAGAGTTCTTTACAATCACTTTTGATTTTTTTTATCTTTTTGAATATTTCAGTACAGTATATTGCTAAAGTGAAAATCATTTGTCAACACATAAAGAACCACTGGCCCTAATACAAATCCTTGTGGGACTCCACTTCTTACTTCCTTTTATTTAGAAAATTGCCCATTTATTCCTACTTTTTGCTTTCTGCTTTAACCAGTTAACAACCCATGAAAGAACATACCCTTTTACACACAACTACTATATTTAGTCAAGAACCTTTGATGAGGAACAGGCAAAGGCTTATGAAAATCTAAACATAAAATGTAGATGGGATCATTTCCATCCACATGTCTGCTGACACTTAAAAAGACATCACTCTAACAAAAGTTTGCTGAGGCAGGATTTCCCCTTGCAAAATCCATGTTGAATGCAAGATTTATTCCCCCAGCTGTCTAATTAATTTTCTTTAATTATAATTTCTACTAAGTTGCTTGGAATAGACATTAAGCTAACTGGCCTTTAATTTCCCAGATCTCCCTTTTAAAAAATGGGTGTCATATTGACTACCTTCCACTCCTGTGGCACTGAGCCTGATTCGAGTGACAAATTACATATTTTTGCTAGGAGGTTACATTGTGGTATTTCAAGATACTGAAGCATATTTTCTCATGTAAAATAATTTACTGCTGTTTGGATTACCTAAGAAAGTTAATAAAGGCTCAAGCATCTGTCCTAAATCTTTTGTAGTAAACACAGGTGTAAAGAATTCATTTTGTTTCTCTACTACATCACTATCATCCCTTCCACTCTTTTGTCATCTAAGAACACAACTGCTTTCATGGCTAGTTTTCTGCTGCGAATACATTTTTAAATGTTTTTATTCCAATGATAATATGGGAAGATCTATTTTGGAGAGATCGGAGTATGTCAAACGAATTGCAATCATGAGTCACTGATTTAAAACGAAACGAAACCAAGCCAATCCCTTATTCTCAGCCCTACACTAGCTAAGCAATAAATGCTGTGGACAATAGTTTTTACTAGGCCAGAAAACAACTCACATATTTTCAACTCTTGTATGTTCCAACCAGTTTAGCCAAGGGCTGCTGGAGTTCTAATCTACAACACCCAGAGGGTACACCTGTCTACCCCTTTCCTAGGACATCTCTTGAATGTGACCAGAAGCCAAAGTTCTTTTCTTCATTCCCCCCCCATTTTTAAAATATATACCTATAGATTTAAACGTTTCTCTAAAGCAGTGTTTGAACTGTATTTGTCTTCCTCCATTTGATGCCTTCCAACACTCAAAATCACCAGCCGGCACTGGTAGGTGTTAAGTTGGAGAACCTGGGCTACATGTAATCCATCCCTTTCCCAGAATTACAGTGCTTACCTTTCATATTGCTTAAATCTACAGGCAACGGGTTATTTACTGTGGCAAAGCTACATGGACTATTTTCATTATATACTGTAAAGATGGATGACTCACTACTAATATTAATGCTCCTGTATTACAGAAAGTTTTAAAAAACCAGACTATTCATGCAAAAGTTCCAGAAATCTTTTGCATGGGAATATTTCTATATTTATTACTTAGAAATGAAAGGGCTTTTTAAATGATACTGAAAATAAAAGGAACTATAACTTTCAGGGTCAGCAGCCTCCAAGAGATGGCATATGTCCTGCAAAAGATTAATTGTGAATTGAACAGCAATCAACCAAATATTGTTGCTGTTACTCAAGACGTGTTTCAACTTTGCAGACTGCACCACAGCAGTGCAAATGGAATTCTGCCCTTCATTCATAAACAAGTAAAAACAAAAAAAAGTTGCTATGGCCCACTAGAACAAACACAGCTGGAACAGCCATGCCTTTTTAATTAGCTAATAATGGGCTAAAACGTCTATCTACTTTATATGAACAGTGACAGAGTAGATACCAATTAACCATGGATCAGTGGATCCAGCCACTGATTAAGTATGCAAGAAAACAAAACAATAAAGTTATGTTTATTTTTTAGTTTGTTAATGGGGTTAGGATAAACTGGCAGTTTACCAGGAAGCTTTCAACTCCAAGTAAACTTTGATGGCTTATTGCTACAAAAACTTAATAGTTACTAGAGCTAATGGGTTGGCATATGTAAAGTGGTGCTTAAAAGCTTGTGAACCCTTTTGAATTTTTGAAGTATGATGTTTTGACTCATTTGTTTAATTGGGTTCTCTCTGTCTAGTTTTATGACTTGTGTAGAGAACTGATCACGTTTTAGGTCATATTTATGCAGAAATATTGGAAATTCAAAAGGGTTCACAAGCTTTTAAGCATCACTGTATCTATTGTATCTATTACGAAGGGTATTATTTCCCCTCCTGCAAATAAATGATTCTCATATCATTTTGCAATATAGTAATTCTTTACCATGAACATTCTGTGCGAAAACAAGAGATGGATTGCTTTAATTATTGCTCAGCATTTTTCAAACTTTGTATGTCACTTTGGGTGGTGCCCTCAATTTTAGAAATGCTAACATACATACATACATACATACATACATACATACATACATACATACATACATACATACTGTTCCCAGCAACCATCTTTTGGCAAACATTTGAATCCTCTCAAAGAGGTGCATAATTGCCTTTGAGCTACAACAGTTTCTAATGTTCTACAAGAAATGTGGATGAAATCAGAAATGTTAGAGAGTTTAGTCTGGTCTACATTCTTGAGCAAATGAACCAAATCAACAGCTACCAGATAAATCTGATGACTGAAGGAAGATTTGTTCTTCCCTGAAATTGAATGTAAACTCAAGAATTGCATTAATACATAAATACAAAAATGAATTGTATTAATAAACAATATGTATGCAAGAATGCTTCTATATGAAAAATATGCAGACACTCCCCAACTTACAAAACTGTTCCGGAAAGTCTTGCGTAACCTGACTGCCCCCAAAACGTGCGATGGAAGTTCATGTGAAATGAAAGGTGGGCTTTGTCCTCCTTCCTCCTCCTCTATTATTTTCATTTTGTGCTCTAGAAAATAAAGGAAAGCTTCTGCCATGTGGGAGATGTTCCCTGCCTTAGAGTTTTGCTCTGCCCTATTCATCTCTGCACTGTACTATTTTGTGCTGCACTTCTAACACACCTTTTGATGCACTCTGAACATTTTAAAAGTGATTTATGGGAATTTCTGTGTAAAATCAAGTTTTGCATAACCTGGGGAGCATCTGTATGAAAAAAAATGTATGTCTATATTAAAGAAGAATAGCCAGTTTGGTGTAGTGGTTAAGACACCAGGCTAGAAACTGGGAGACCACGACCTCTAGTCCTGCCTTAGGCACGAAGCCAGCTGGGTGACCTTGGGCCAGTCACTTTCTCTCAGCCCTCGGAAGCTGGCCATGGCAAACCACTTCTGAAAAACCTTGCCAAGGAAACTGCAGGGACTTGTCCAGGCAATCACCAGGAGTCAAAACAGACTTGAAGGAACCAAAAACAAACAAGCAACACCCCCCCAGCACAAGAACAGAATATGTATATGAAAATAAGTTTTAAAAATTATTGTTAAATACTTTTTTTTGCCAAGCATGTTAAGTGTAGCCAAAAGATTGTCCATTTCTGTCCATGGCATCAGAAGAGGAAATTTTTCTCAACCATTCAAGTACAGTATAAATCCCCTATCTGTGCAGGCCTTTGACTCCTTGCATTGGTATAATGGGTTTACTGCAGGTTCTATATACTATGTGGACCTGTAGCATTATAGCAGGAAGAAAGAATAACCATAATGAACCATACTGAAATAATCAAACTATGCAAACTATATAGTTGGATAGCTATTTTCAAGTTGGTTAACTATAAAAAGATGTATTTCTTTGGCAAATTTAATATCAATTTAAATTCCTTACTGATTATTTTTTAAAAATTGAAGAATTTTGAATGGAATGTAGATGTAAACAAAGAAGAATTTCCTACCTCTACCACTGACTTTGAATCCAGTCGAAAGTTGAAATCACCAAAGATAAAATATGAAACTCGTTCAAACCGTTGATCTATAATTCTGAAAAGGCAAACAAGAAAAACATTAAATGCAGTGTGTTCAGCTGTATATGAAATAAAACAAAATCTAGAACAGTACCTGTAAAGAAATTACATGTATATTGATGGGATACATTCCTATGGATCTGACACCAAAAGCCACCAAAGATGGGACTAGGAATTCACAAGCTCTTTAGAACTGGTCTAGAAGATTTCTGTATAATGTACTGTATATGCCAGGGACTATCCTAGAGCTACTGTACTACCATAGATAGAAGAGGATGAGGACCAAATGCATATATTTTAAGGAAGGGACACGTTTGAATGCTTTTTTAGCTTCAGTTAATAAATAAACTACAGATCATCATAAATAAGACTAATTTCTCTTGCTCTTTTGCCTCTTTGTTCCCAATAAAAATCAGGCAGCTATTTATTTATTTATTTATCAAATTTATATAAAATTTGATTGAAAAAACTTTTAGAAGATAGTCCACTTTTTCACCAATAGTGAACTTGCAATAGCATTCAAGTAAAATTGCATCAAAATAGATTTGAATGAATGATGAGAGTCCTCTATCATTATGAACTCAACAAGCTGCCTTGTTCTTGCTTTCTGAAATAGTGGAGTTATTCAAGTCCATCCTCTTATGGAGCTTTCATACAATCCAGTTCACAATTCCACACAGTGAACTGTGCTTATAAACATTTTTCCATTTTTCTGGTTGCTATTTTTCTGATCACCTTCAAAAAATTACACAAAATAATTTAGCACTAGAGTTTGGAATCTCACAATTGATAAAAAGCCCAAAGAAAAATGAGTTTCTTACTTGTGATGAACTTAATTGTTCTGGAGAAATTAATAATGATATGTACATGTAGGAACTGCAGTGAAATTTTGTAGCATAAAATGCTCTCTTTAAGGTTCTTGTCAGTCAGGGATCTTCTAGATCAGTGCTTTCCAAACTGCCACCGTTGGCGACACACCAACGGCGGCAGCGGCACGCGCGTGCACGGCGGCGGCGCGGGGGGGGCGCGTGGCGGCCTCGCTAAAACGCGGAAGCGCTGATGGCACGCCGCCGCCGTGCACATCGCCACCGTGCCCCCCCGCACTGCCACTTCACGACACTAAACTGTGTGTTGCGACACACTAAAGTGTCGCGACACACAGTTTGGAAAGCTATGTTCTAGATACTTCATTCCATTTATCTTTCTGCCAATAGTCATACAATATTAGAGGGCCATGGAATATATGGTGTCATTGGCATTTCCTTCATGTGCTAACTTTGGGACTTTTTCAATCCCCTCTTGTGTGTGCAGTTGGTGTATTTTTTTACATGAGTTGCTGTAGTTAGATTACATGAGAATCCTTATTTGTTGCTCAGCTTGGGAAATAAAAGGGAATATTATCATTAACAATACTTTAAAAAAATAAATCTCTACTATTAGTACAATTAGAGAGCCAGTTTGGTCTAGTGGTTAAGGTACCAGGCTAGAAACCAGGAGACTGTGAGTTCTTGTCCCGCCTTAGGCATGAAAGCCGGCTGGGTGACCTTGGGCCAGTCACACTCTCTCAGCCCAACTCACCTCACAGGGTTGTTATTGTGGGGAAAATAGAAGGAGGATTAGGTATGGTCCCCACCTTATTTATAAACATAATAAAGGCGGGATAAAAAAAAATCAAAAAAAAATTCAGTACAGTTCTTCAGTTCTAAATCTACAATGTCAAATGTTCTGAGTATATATTCCTAAGAAATGAACTTTAAATATAAATGGGTAAATATTATATAGTATATCGTTTTTTAAAGCCTTGCAATGTACGATTCTTTGATTTTGGCTTAAAAAGAACTGTCTATAACAATTTTATTTCTTGGAATTTGAATAGGAAAAGGAATCCAACCAAAATCGGTACTTATGGGAATATTATGTGCTGCAAAGGTACAAAATAATGACACTGGATAGAAATCTGAAACCAGTCTATCAATTCAACAAAGAATTTGCATTAAGTAGTTTTCTGGAGGAGGGTGGGGAATCCGAAGCCTTGAGTGATCTCAAAAAAGATGAATGGATTGGAATAAGCAAGAAGAAGACCGGCACTCCTTTAAATTTAACTATAGATCTCTATAGCTCATCAGATATTTGCAAGAACCCCCCCCCACAAGATGAGGGCTTTGTAAGTTGCTTTATTGTAATCCTGCATTACAATTTCTTTTGAACATGCCATGAATCAAAATTTCCTATAAAAAGTTGCGATTACTCACCCAGTGGAGTGATAAATTTCAATAGAATAAGAAAGAACGTAGCCAAGTCATGTCACCAGCATTAATTTTATGTTTCTCAGTGGGAGGATCTACTGCTTTTTCACATAGTTATTATCTGATGCTTGTATCACATTATCAGAAATACTGTAATCTATCTGCAAGACTTACAACTCAGTTTTACAGTGCTGCCAAACATATGATCAGGTTAAATTATCTTAGCAGCAGAATGAGTATGGAGCTGGTAGCCTTCACAACCCTCCCCCCAACACTCATATAAGATGATTTGTGCTGATCATAGAGTTGATATCTATCAATACACAAGCACACACAAATTTTCATCTAAGCTGATTATATATCATATAATACATAAATCCACCCACCCCCACACACATAAATGAGATTCAATTACTTGATATCTCTAATAATAAAAGACTTATTGGTACCAAGACTTGGATATTCCTGCTCGAAATTTAGACAGAATAGACAATATTACAGAGCCTGTGTTCTAGTATAAGGAAGGGTAAAGGTAAAGAAGAACAAGCAAGTAAGTCATTGTGGAAGGCATCTTGTCACCACAGAGGCACTGCAAATGAGGAAGGTGATCAATGACTTACCCATAAACTCCCAAAGAAATAACAGTATTAGTCCATTGCAGCAAAATATAACAACAGAAAGTGATGTGCATGTAGGATTAATTAATTGATCACAACTTACAGTATCCGTTATAAGCTTTTTAAGATTAAGTTCATCAGAGGCAAGAAATAAATTCATGCCTTATTCATGTCTTTAATAAATAGAAGTATCAACTATGTGAGCAGTTCCAGTAAATCCACGTGAAGGCTTTCAACTACAGTGTTAATACTGTGTGAATATCCTGTTTATATAATCTGAGCAACTTCAGCAAAAGGTGAACTTATTGGGATTGTTCACATATTGTTCACATATTGAGTATTACCACTTTCTGAATACCTGAATAGAGTTTCAACAATAAAGCTCAGAGAAAAGATTGTAAAGCTAATTGCAGATTTTTTTAAAAATGGAATCTTCAATTATTACAGCAACCAAAATTGAGAATTGTTTTTTTATGATAGCTTGAATTATGCAGATCCAAAACATCAGATGTTCCATTTATAAGGTTGTTTTGGACAGAAAAACAATGTTGTGTAGTACTGCCACATTCACTATATCTGCTACAACACAACAGTGATTATGCTATGGCAACTAAAAAGAGCTCAGTGTAAAATGCTGTAGATACATGTTGTTTTTCATATGTTCTGATAAGATTTAAATAGCAAATAATAATTAATAAAAATTTCTGTTTGTCTGAGTATTGATACATACAGTATAAGGGAAAAAAGGTATTTTCTCAAACAATTACTAGCTTTTTGCACTCTAGAAACTGATTTTACACTGACAGGCCACAATTTTACCCAATCTTATATTTATCTTTTGGACCACCATTTGCTTCCTGATAATTTCGAAGAGTCTATTTCCACACATTTTCTTGTTTGGCTGAATCAAATATGGAAGCTGAATGATTAATCTCAGTTAAAGATGTTTGCCTTGCACAACATTAGTACTCCAAATATGTATCTTCCATTTATTTCTTGAAGATACACCACTTTTTTGGCAGTATTGAACAACGAGACTTATATTGTCCTCCTGAACAGAATCATTCATTTCTAAGTGTCTGCGCCATCAATTCTCTTTTGCATTTTGGATTCACATTGACTTATATAGATAAACCCTGGTATTACTATAATGTTGAGTAAGGTTGGGTTAACAAGGTCAGTAGGAGAGGTCACCCTAAATTGCCCTGACCCCAAAACATCCTGTTCTGACCTCACAGAAGTGCTGTGATTTCAAAACAGGCCATTTGAGGTGTTTCAACCTCAAAACATTTTGCACACCTCTAGTAATTAGGGCTTGTTTGGTTGTTTTGATATATCCACCCAATTCAAAGCAACTTGGGGTGGGGTGGGGGCATACAACAAATTTAAAAACCAGGATAAAACAACTACCGGAAAACAAAATAAATAACAATAAAGCATTTCTTAAAATATCGCTCAGAGTTTAACTCAGTCAATGCCCTGGCCCAATTCTTGTGGGAAGGGTCGGGTCTCTGCTGCCTTTCAAAAGGGATGGTGGCTGTCTGGATTTCAGTGGATAAGGTGTTCCACTGGTCAGTGACAGAAGGCAGGCTTCCTGGGTCCCATCACATAGCACTGCTTCATAGAAGGGATCTGAAGCATGCCAACTCTGTCAGATCTGTTGGGGTGGGCAAGAATTAATAGGAGACAAATAACCTGCTAATAATCCAGTAATCCAAATAGGAAGTGATTAAGGTATGAGTGACAGTGAGCGGGGTGCCTGCTCCAGGAATGGTTGCAACTGATGCACAAGATAAATTTATGCAAAAGCCCTCCTGGCTGCAGCTGCCAGTGGCTCCTCAAGCAAGAGCTAAGAATCCAGGACAATCCACAAAATGTGCACCAGATCTCCCTGGGAGAGTGCCTTTCCATCCAGAACTAAACATTGAAAGTCTCAAATAGAGGGCACCCTTAAAATCTATGTCACTTGAGTTAAATATAAGCCTGTTCCTCATCATCCAGACCCTCACAGCCTTCAGACACTGCTAAGGAACCTTGAAGGCATCATTTGGTTGTCCAGAGGTGGAGATGCACAACTAAATATCATCAGCAAACTGATGATATCTCATCCTATGCTAACAGATGATTTCACTCAGCTGTTTCCTGTACATAGATGTTAAATATGAGTGGGGAAAAAGCAGAACTCTGAGAAACCCCATAAAGCTGGGGCCTAGGGCTCAATCTCTGCCCCCCGTCCATCCCCAACCCCAGATGGAACCAGCCCTGGAGGAAGGAGAAGAACCACTGCAACACCATGTCTCCCACTCCTATCCCCCTAAGTGTGTCCAAAAGAATTGACAGGAATAGCTACTGAGAGAGCAAGGAGGGCAGAACAGATGCACCATTGCCATCCCAAGCCATCCAGAGGTCATGCACTAGTGTGATCAATGACATCTCAGTACTATAACAAGGATTGAATCCTGACTGAAAGGGGACAAAATAATCTGTTACCTCCAGGCCCCTATGAAGCTGCAGCTTGACACCTTCTCCATAACCTTTCCTCAAAAGAGGAAGTTGGAAACTGGATGAAAATTATCCAGTATTGTTGGGTCCAGGGATGGTTTCTTGAATAGGATGTACCACTGCATCCTTAAGTACAGCAGACTACCTTCTCACTCATGGATGAATTAACCACTACCTGGACCCAACCACACATCACTTCCTAGGTGGCCTGAACCAGCCAGGAGGGATATACAGTAGATCTAATGTGCAATTCCAAGGGCTCTGTCCACTTCTTCAGGACTAATAGGTACCATTCCTCCCAAAAAACACAGTCAGACTGTGCCTCAGTTAATCTGATAGAATCTGCACTGCCAGAGTCCAACAACTCCAAGTGGATCTAAGCAACTTTATCAGTCAGATAACTTGAATACTCCTCAGAGCAGCCCTGCAGATGGTCCTCTAGGCCTTTTTCCAAAATTTCTTAAACTATCTCTGATATACATCCAGATTTTCATGAGCACTTTCATAGATACGAATACACAGACATATATGTTCACATCCATCTATAGTTTAAGCACTAGAGCATGTTACCTCTGGAACGGCCTCCAGAAGAACCTGAAGCACTTGGGAGGAAGGTGTGCAGGGAGGACATCTAAGCCTGAAGCTAGACTGACTGACTAGACTATCTGGATGTGTGTCTATGAAGGTTCTCAGTCATCCAGGTGGAATTGTCTGTAGCTTGAATCATGTCAACTGGATTTCTATTTTCTTAGTGGAAACGTTTCGCTCCTTATCCAAGGAGCTTCTTCAGTCTGAGCAAAGTTGGTAAGGGAATCCTAAATATGTTCCTAGGTCGCTGTGTGACCTTACACCTGGGGCTAGGTCATGGTTATATTGAGATGTAATTTTTAAGTCCTTTTATCATCTAATGGAGGGTCGTTAAAATCACCATGCTGCTGTTGAGCTTCTGAAATGGTCTTAATCTTCCTAGGCACAGAAGACAACAGGGGGAGGAAGATGGGGGAGAGTTTGTGCCTGAGGCCCCCACCTCTATTCAAGGAAGGATTTTCCAAGGAATCCATTTATGCCAACTTGGAAAATCCTTCCTTGAATAGAGGTGGGGGCCTCAGGCACAAACTCTCCCCCATCTTCCTCCCCCTGTTGTCTTCTGTGCCTAGGAAGATTAAGACCATTTCAGAAGCTCAACAGCAGCATGGTGATCTTAACGATCCTCCTTTAGATGATAAAAGGACTTAAAATAACATCTCAATATAACCATGACCTAGCCCCAGGTGTAAGGTCACACAGCGACCTAGGAACATATTTAGGATTCCCTTACCAACTTTGCTCAGACTGAAGAAGCTCCTTGGATAAGGAGCGAAACGTTTCCACTAAGAAAATAGAAATCCAGTTGACATGATTCAAGCTACAGACTATCTGGATGTGTCTTCCCTTCCCTCCCTCTTATACTCCAGGGATAGGGCAGAGACAATTTGAGTTTCTTCCTAATGTTTTTATTTTTCACAGATTTAAAGCATGTTTGTGTACATATTGTTGTAACTATCTCTGCATGGTTTCGCCAAGGACACCTCTGTAACTCTGTATATAGATGCACCTCCAAATGAAAATAAGAAAAAAGTGTAATCTTAAATGTTCACTCACCAAACCTATACAGATTAGAATTTGATATTTGTGCCCTTTCTTGCCATGACTAGTAACTTCTTGTGGTCTAGCAGAAAGCTAATGTGTGTCCTATCCCTTGCTGCTAAAGTCCATGATGATCATGTTTCCTACTCTTTGTGCGTTCAATATACAGTAATTTGTTTTGGTATTTTAGATAAGCTAACTAAGCAGTGCTGTTTCTGGGCAAAAATTGCCCTTGGTTTCCAGAGCAAAATGTACTCTTTCCTTACATTTAATCAAGTAAGGAGCATCCTTTTCTCTAATGTGCATAACTTCTTCTGCTTCTTTCCCCTCTTCCTCTCTCCATCATGAATGTGGGATTTTTGTCTTCTTAAAATAGATTAGTTACCAGATGCAGACTGAGAAAATCCTGATGAGTTAAAGGTTTCTGCATCTCTTGGCTCTCATGTAGAAGCCCTCTTCAGCCCAGAAATGGTAGCTTCCAAGCCCCTAACGTAGGGACATGCCTCCAAGTTATGGCCTCCCAGTTAGCCCTATGGCTAAGATGTCCCATATGAAACATTGGGAGAGGAGACTCTCTTTGGCCAGGGCTGCAGTGGGCATGGGGCAGGAAGGGAAGACTGTGGGCAAGCAGGAACCTAGGGAGGAAGAAGGGGTACATGGGGAGAGTGAAGCCCTGCTTAGGGGACCTCGTTTTCTACAACTTTTTCAAACTGCCCTAACAACTTTTCATGTATATTTTTACATTAAAGATATTTATGAACAGAAATTTGTGCTTGAAAAAAACCATACATATTATATAACAAAAACCAAGTTCATTTATTTCTTGGGTGATATATAACCAGTATCAGCGAACAGTGCTTGCTCTGTAAACCACAACAAAAAATCAAGAATAGAAAGATTGAGCAGCAGAGTGACTGTAACATAGGCTATTGTTTCCAACATTTATCAATTCTTCAAGGTTAATTTTAACAGGAAAAATCCCCTTTAAATTAAATATTGGGTTTGATGACAGCCCTCTTTAAAATCCTTGAAAATATGTGAAGAAATGTGCTTATTTAACAGGAAAAGCATCATGAATATACTGTATTTACAAATGCTGTGTAATATATTTGGACAAACATTAGACGCGGCCTATGGTACTTACAGCAAACTATATGACTATCTTGAAATTAACATACTATATCCAATGAACGTTCTTTCCTAGGCAATGTGTCTAGCATCTGAACCCTGAACTATGAATTTAGTATAACTTTGTATTATTCAGTTTTGAAAATTATAAGGTACTTTTGAGGTACTCCTTCATATTTAAAGTGAAAATTTAAAACGTAATTAAAGTGTATTCCATAGATGAAATTGAGAACTGCAGCAAACTGGCTAAGAGGTGGATTCCCCCCCCCAGGGCCTCTAATTAATTAATTAATTTTAGTATCCTCTACTTCACTCAGGGTTCAAAGTGGTTAATAAGACAAGAGCTATATAACTGACTTTTACTATTTATCCTCTCATTTATTGCTAGTTAGATGGTCTGGAGATGAGGATGTTGTGTGCAGGGGAGAGGAAATACATATCAGTGATTTTGTGAGTGTGGGTGTGCATGCATGTTGGGAGCTGGTGAACATGATTCAATGTGACAAGAGGAACATGATCTAGCTAAACCATTTCTCAGGGTACTTTGTAAGAAGGATCAGCTGCATTATTCCTTTAATAGCCATGTCTAATGCAATAGGCCAGTGTTTTTTGTCCCAAGCCAAGGTATCAGCTGCAGGTCAGAAGGTAACACTCTGTTTACAAGATTATTTCCTGAAGCACTTATCTTGCCTTCGGTGTGAAAAGTTGACTTTTCTGTTTGTAAGGGGGCTAAAAGAATTGAAGGAATGGGAAAAATTAGCTACACTGAGCTGGAGTTGAATAGAGTTAAGTGGGAGGTCTGAGAAAGGCCCGCTGTGGTGCTCAGCGGGACACCTTATTAGCCACGTCATCACAGTTCATTCAGGCAAACAGTAACAGTGTCACCAACATTCCCACACAAAGACAAAGTTCTTTACACAGTCTATAAACATGCTTCCCTTGGCCGATTCATCCTGATTTGACACCACTGAAAGGAAGGTTCTTCACCCACTTTCTCTCCCTCCCTCTCTCTCTTTTGTGAACAAAAAACAAAATCTCAACCCTGGTCCAACGAAATGAATGAAGAAAATCAGGAAGAACATTTTAGTATTGCTAGGGAAGAAACAATTTAGAAGACAAAATAATTCTATACATAAAAACTTTTTTTTTGGTACTTTGAAAAATTAATATTAGAGTAATCTTGTTTATTTTTCCATATTTTTCAGCACTGGCATGTATGTGCCTTGAATGCTAATGAAAGCAGACTATTTGACACTAACAATGAAAGAAATTAGTAAGGGCACAGGACAAATTAATTGGAGCAATAATTAAATATGAAATCCAAACAATGTTAATATAGAGTGCTAAGTTCAGGAATGGCATTGAGTAGATTTTTAAAAATCTCTTCAAAACAGAGTTAAATACATATTTTAAGCATTTTGAAGATCACTTTTTGCTCTTTAAATTGGCAGAGTTTAGTAAAGCAGCTTACTGAGTTTATTAAGGCAGCCAATATAAAACTAACTTGATGTCTATATAGTTGTCTTTGCAGCATGGCATGAATATATAGATCAGATTTGTTTTTAAAAAGGAAACAATGGAAATAATTTTAAAACATTAAATACTGTTGCACCGAATGCCGACCAAGCACCAGTATAAATTGACTGCATTGTTATGGTGTTCATTTTTGTGTGGAAGGACTTGCTCTACTTAAAAGTTAATCTAAACATCCAATGGATTATATAAATTTGAATATAATAAAAATAATGTTGTTGCATGCAAGAACTGCCATTTCATATCATATATCTGTATCAGGCTGTTAAGAAGCAGTTTTACTAAATATAAACAATAGGGGTATTTTCATTCATGTAGGATGTTGAATCTCCAATGGCCACAGCATCAAGAAAGGGGCCCAGAGAAGTTTTGAAACAAGGTCATAGAAAGGTGACTGTATAGAAGAGTTTACATCTTATATTTGATTTACACCCAACAATTGTTTATTGAAGCATCTTGACTATAAAGAAGGACAGTACTTTCCCTGACAAATGGATAAAGGGGAAATGAAATATTATATTACTGATTATATTAGATTCTTCAATGGTTACAGGAATCTCTTGGGAAGTTCTACCATTTTTAAAGTTTTGGGCACTAGAAAGCTGCACTGTTATGATGGGACAATTATGAACATCCCTCCCTCTAGCCTGAGCTTTGTTTGTTTGCCAAAAAATGGAGGAAGCTTTAATTTTGTGAATACATTTGGAATTGAAAAAATTTCAAAACAATTTTGAAAATTCATATTTTATGTCAGACTGCTCTGAAGCTAAAGGAACCTGCAAAATCAGTGGGAATATGGTATGTAGTCTAACTATTAAAATCAGAAAAAGCATTGAAATCTCAGTGGGCTAATGCTGATTTTTTAATTGTATTACAAAAAATGGATTTCATTTGATTTGACCCCAGTGGGCTAGAGCGAGTCTCTTGTGTGAACTCAAACACCCCTTTGGATGTTGGTTATTAAAAACTGAAAAAAATAAAACATAAACATAAACACATAAGCACACATATAAAGTCTTCATTTATTTATTAGTGCAGTGGGTTTGCAATATGGCATGGCTTCCTTCTTGAACATTCTTAAATTCAGAGATCATAAAGAGATACATATTAATAGAATACATAACAATTGGCAGATTATACTGGATCAACACCAATTAAAGCAAACCACATATCTTTACTACTTGAAGAGAGGAAAATAGTAGCTAGTTACCATTAGCCAACTACTAAGGCAGGGCTTTCCAAACTTTTCCCGTTGGCGACACACCAACGGTTGCGCGCGAAAACCTGGAAGCGCTGTGGCGGCGTGCGAAAACCCAGAAGCACTTCTGCGGTGGCACTTCTGGGTTTTTACGCGCGGCAGCGGCGCCGCTTTCGGGTTTTCGCGCGCCACCGCCACTTTTGGGTTTTTGCGTGCTGAAGCGGTGGCGGCAGCAGTGTCCTGGTGTGCCGCGCGAAAACCCGGAAGCGCTGATGGCCCGGCGGCGCGCCATCAGCACTTCCGGGTTTTCACGCAACACACCTGGGCCCCGCAGGCGACACAGTACTGTGTCACGACACACAGTTTGGAAAGCTATGCTCTAAGGGAAACAGGAGGCTGGATTAGATAAAAACTCTTCTGATACTCCTTAATCTTAGAATATTCTCTTAACAAGTAATGCCATTTGTCCCTTTTGAACAATTCTACTTGTTGCTAAATATGCCCTCCATAACTTATCTTGAGACAGTTTTGTAACAATTTTTGCTTTATGGAAAAAATTAAATGGTGTCAGTCTAAGAGTAACCAAAAAAGGCCTAATGTAAGTGCTTTCACCGGCATGCTTGAAATGCTGTAATGCTGACATTAAAAAGCTTAACTTTATCATATTCTTGAACCTTTTTGCTTTTTGATATAATAGCCAAAACCTATTAATAACACAAAAACATTTCAAAATGTCAGGCAGCAAACAACAAGATAAAAGGTGTTGTCAAGAGTCTTAGGTAATCATCTTATTACTTAGGGCATTTGCCAGGATCATTTAACTAATATGTGAGTTCACTTTTAATTTCATTATAGAGCCCCGTGAACAACACCAAAAAAGCAATATTTTCAAAATCAATTATCATGTCAGCAGATATTAAGATGGCAAGAAAGACCACATCAATAATATATATTTAATTTAGGGAAAGGATTACAAGAGCTATAAAAATCAATTTTTAGAGCTGGAAAAATGGCTTTCTTTAGTCAGAATGGTTTTTCCCCTCTATTGACAAAACCATGATCTTATCTGACACTGACATTTAACTAATGCAACGTTAGATACGTATAATGATATAAGTACTTGTCAATTCTGCTACAATAAAGCACTACTCCTATTGTAATGGGCAAAGCTGCTATAAATGTGAATTGTTTCCCAGTAATAGAATTCTTGTACTACAACACATAGACAGTTCATAGGTTTGCAAGAAGCACTAGATTTAAAGGAAAACATCTGTATAACAGACAAGCAGCTATATCCAGTAACTAGATAGGCTAGATCTGGAATCTTTGGATTGTGTGGTTCTTTATTATCCATAACTCTACTAATTTGCAATGTGGTGAAATCCATGCTGAATCTCCAGTTCAAGGTGAACTCATAAAAAAAGCAATAATCTTCAATTTTATAAATTATGCAAAAATGGTTTTCTATTTTAAAGAGATAGGACAGGTAATCCCTGTTCTCTTCTCCTTCACAGAGTCTCACTACATTCAAGTAAGAGCAAAATTGTGTTTTCATTCCTATTGTTGTCATTCTAACAGACCTCCCTTAAGCATAGTGATTTTGGGCCAGTCAACTCACAGGGTTATTTTTCTGGGGAAAACAGGAGAATAGAACATTATGTATGCTGCCTTGGGTTGTAAAAAAAAAAAAGCATGTACATCTAATAAATAAATAAATAAATAAATAAATACGCAAGCAAGCAAGCAAGCAAGCAAGCAGCAAGCAACAGCTCATATTTGGGCTTCTGTATGATTGATATGTCTGCAACCATGTGGTCATGTCAAATATACAAGCAGATGCTTTCATATTACATTTTCTTTGTAAACAATTGTGTTCAACATATGGATGTTAGAAATGAGAGAAAGTAACGTTGAGGTAAAAGCTAAATATCTGTTCCAGCTCCTATTTCAACACAGGAAGGACTTTCACACAAGAAATGCCTGAATAGGCCTTGACTTCCGGGGGAGGTAAGGCAAACTGAAGATGGCACTGCGAAAGTGGAGCCAACAACTGCAGCAAAGGCCAAGGAATTGGTGAGTACACTGGTTTCTTGGAACCTCTCCAGATAAGGAAAGGATGGGAAATTGCCCACATGTGCGCCAGACGGTTGCTCCTCACGAGACTGCAGGACAGCAGTTTTCCACTGGTTTGAGTGCTGTGAGACAATGGGATCAGCCATCTTGCTCACAACCATGGCGGAGCCTTTTCAAGCACACTAAGTTCGCAAACATCACTTTTTAATCACTTTCGGAAATTGCCTATTAACCATTGTAAAGCTATTAGAAACCTTCGGACAATTTTGAAAAGTCTTCATCGGGTGAGTTTATCTTCAACTCTGAACAAAAGAAAAATTAATTATAAGCTTAAGAACTTAAAGAATTTGAAATAAACAGCAAAAAGCTAAATAAGATTTTGATCTCAGAAAGTTATAAATGGATTAAGGGTCCAGATAAATTTGGAACATTGACTTTTACTATAATATTATGGAATTAACTGTAAAAAATAAACAACTTCTCATGGGAAACAGACTTATTTTCCTGTCCTGGGTATTTCAAGTCATAACAAAAGATAAGTGATGATTTTAGAAACTGGACACTAGAGGGGACTAAAGATTTTAAGCAGAAGAAAAAAAAATACAAGCCTGTTCTTGATGTCAGTTAATACTGGGACTGACAAAATGACACAAAACGTTATAACATCGGAAATATTAAAGGAGATCTTTGAAGAATGGAGCCAGAAGCTAGTAACGACAATATCAACACTGTCAGTAATGATGTCTGCTTCTATGGATAGAGTATGGATAAAGAATTGAAGAGAAATCAAATCCTATGACAATATTTGATTGAATTAAGATTAAGACCATTAGAAGTAAAAGGAAGGAATATAAAGTTGGTTTATTTGATCAAGGTTAAAATAAGACTTTTTTTTTTTTTTGCAATGGTCTGGCAACCCTTTATGGACTTTCTGCTGACACCAGGATTGAAAATTTGATGTTTTATGGATTTACTTATAGATAAGGGATGGGATATGGGATGAAGAGATATCTGTTTAACCTTATATGGGGTGAAGAGTTATTAAATTTGTTTATACTTGTGATGAAGGTTGGAAGTAACTTCTTTATATATTTCTTTTCTTTTTCTTCATTAATTTTTTCTTTTTCTTCTTTTTTTTCCTACACTTTTTATTCTTTCTTTCCATTATCTTCTCTTTCTCTAAGTTTAGTTTGTATTAGTTTTTACTATTGTAATTAAAATTCTTAATAAATAATATAAAAAAAGAGAAATGTTTGAATAGGCCTTGAGTCATAGCAACTTCGAAAAGTAGACAGTTTGATAGCTATCAACTTGGGTTGCATTGCAGAAAATCTGTTTGGTGTTAAATAATCCCAGAAATTCTATGTTCGTTGAAGAAAATATAATAATGCCGTGAAAATCCTCCAGCATACGAAGAAGCGCCTCCCTCCAAAAATGGTTCAATTCATTTCCCTCCTCCCTCCAAAAAAGACTTAATTCATTTCTTTCCTCCCTCCAAAAAAGGTTGCTTACAAATTATTGATTGCAATTATCAGTTATCGGTGACTAGTGAGTTTACATTCTAATCTGTAAGCATGTATATGTACAGCCAATTTGATGTAGTGGTTTAGGAGCCAGACCCGAAACCAGGAGAATGTGAATTTCAGTCCTGCCTTAGGCACGAAGCCAGCCTAAATGACCTTGGGCCGTTCATTCTCTCTCAGCTTTAGGAAGAAAGCAATGGCAAACTATTTCTGAATACTGCAGGGGAGAGTTGCTAGGAGTCAAAAATGACTTGGAACAATTTTTATATTTTCTAGTTTCTATACTTTAAGAAATATGTAAAGATTTTAACACATCACTATTACATGTATTTGCAATTTACTTGTATACTCTTATTGTGGCACACAAATTTGTACCTGGTTTGGGAAAAGCTGCACAAGACAATATTTTCCACACAAGCCATGTCAGAAATTAGAGGGAACATTGGTTGAGAGTCTGGAAGTCATCATCCATCTTCCCCCACAGCACAGACACAAATGCACCCAAACACACACACACACACACACACACACACAATTTTAGTACAAGATCGCACTGTAAAAATAAGAGAGTTAGGTCCAGTGATATAGATATATATCTTAATGTTCACAATAGTTGTAGATTCAGTTGGTTGAAAATTAAAATGTACCCAGTTGTCTTTTATAATCCCTGTGAAAAGCAACAGTGTTCTATTGTTGGAAAAATATACATTTAAATAACAAGAGTAAACTAGTGTTTACAAACACTCCAGGTCCTCAGATTATTCCAGCGGCCTGGATCATTCACACAAGGTTTGCCTCTGCCTAGAAACGGAGTGGCTTTTCTTCAGCTCATTCACTGGCTAGTTCTGGGAAAAGCCCAAAGAGAAACCTTTGGAGTGGAGAGGTCTTTGAGAAGATGTGACAGCTGACTGATGAGCATCTATAAAACGACAAAGCGTTGCTCTGTGCAGGCTGTGCATCACATTGCCTCACCCTGGGAAAACTAATTGCTTTGAATTGTTAATAGTAACATTATTTTTCTGGCCATCATTTCTTTTGAATACTCAAAATGAGCATGAAACAGCTCCTTTGACTGAACATAAAAGTTAAATGTCCCAATGTTGATCAAATTAACTTCAGCTATGTGACAATGGACTATATTTGTGAGAAAATAATGAGGGTCACAAAAGGGGGCTTTATGCCAAGATTTCACAGTTGTAATGTAAAAAAATGTTTCTGTTCCACTAGGCCAAGCTATGTTTTGAGGAGACAACAGAAGACGTCTGTCATGTTTGAGGGGGTGGCAGAAGGGAGAATATCTGGATAAATTTTGATTTTAGAACTGGCATAGTAAGCACAGCTCTGCCTAATTATTCCTCCTCCATACTATTACTGTATTTTTCACTGAAGACACTATTATTCAATTCCTTATGTTATTTTAAATATTTCTTGAATTTCTCCTCTCTCTCTGAATATAGATCTGCTTCATAAGCAGTATCTATGCAACTTTAGTTAGAGAGTGATTGTTCTATTTCCAAAGGCACAAGATTTATCAATTAAATATTTATTAGGAACGTTAAATATGGGGTTTCTAACACAAATGGTTTCCATGGGAAGCTACTGGCCTCAAAGCAATTCCTGTTATAAATCACTGAAATGGCTCTAAATCTGACAAAACTTCAACAACGTTATCCTTAAAAAAATCTGTATGCCATTAATGAACAGCTAAGAAAACAATTTCATAACAACTTTAATAATAATCAAAGCATGCTATAGATTTGCTTCATTTTTCCTCTGATAATTTTTATTTTTTTCAATATTGTTTTATTTAACTACAATGCTGCAGAACTATATACTACTTTTGGATATGCATTTTTTTCTTTATACTCAAACTCTTTTTTAAAAAAACACAGAGCCCTCAATTTACTTTGTTTTCCCAAATAATTAAGACAGAACACAGTCTATGATGGTCAGTTCAATCTTGCATAACAGACATAATTAACTGGGGTTCACACTGGCCAAGATGCATCCAGCAGATGGAACTGTTTCACTTACTCCCACAGCGACTTAGATCAAATGTGAAAAGACATTTCAGTTTCATTCAGTGAGGGTTTAGCTCATTAAACTCTTTTCCTTTTTAGTATTGTTCCTGAAACTTGAACTGCATTGCTCTTAAATGCTCTTTAGTAGTTTAAAGGCTATGGAGGAAAAGACTTATCAGCCTCTGGTTTTAACAGCATTAAATCTGCATCATTAGGGCATGCAGATAAGGGGATTTAAAGGCCCAGCTGGAAACTTCTCTCTTCTGTCTTTATCTGCCACTGCATAGCTCCTGTACCTCAGCTGGAAATGTAGATCTATGAATCTTTAAAGGGAGATTAAAAGGCAAGAAAAGACCTACTTTCTTTCCTATAGATGCTCTTACTTTCCCCTTTCCTACTGTCTGAAGGAGTGATGACAGACAATAGTCCAAGATGGTTCCCAAAACCCTCTGAATGGGGGCACTGTTGGTGGTAGCATTCATTCAAAGTGAGCTTCAGTGTATTGTCCTCCCTGATCAGCAGATGAGAATAGAGTTTGCTGGTGGCTGCCAAAAGGTTAGCAGTCCTGATGAAAGGGGTTTCCCATTATTCACTGCTCTTACAGAACTCCCCTTTTGTGCTGGGCAGCCCACCGTTTCACTACGGAGGTCCGGATCTGCGGCTGGCTGCTTTCTCAAAATGAGCAATCTATGTGAATGCAAACCCACAGTGATAGTGCCACCTAAAACTGAAGTTTTTCTTTTCTGAAAGGCAGGAGAGCCAAGTCTGGTTTTGGCAGTGTCACATTGCAATGATATACTGCCATGACATATTTGACCTACAATTAGTGCTATTGCAACTGGACAGTTTCCTTACATTTTGCCAAGACATTTGTGGAAGCATTCCAAAGCCCGACAACATTAAAAGAAAACACACAGCAAATCACAATAATACACAAATGTTCCATTGGAACACCACAACA
Organism: Charina bottae; assembly: GCA_023362775.1. Lineage (NCBI taxonomy): Eukaryota > Metazoa > Chordata > Lepidosauria > Squamata > Charinaidae > Charina > Charina bottae. The sequence continues at coordinate 68,134,494 of JALMGJ010000005.1, read as the reverse complement.
TAATGTAAAGAGATGGAAATAAATCCCACATCAAAAACTAATTCATTCCCCTTGAAGTTTATTAATGAATGTACATAACTGCATGCTATTTGATAGAGTGAGTGGGATAATGGATCAATTATTTCTATTAGACCACCTACTATCTGCTAGTTGCTAGGATCACTACAAAGAATGCTGGCCCAGGTAGGGCTTAATCTTATTCAGCAAAGAGTATCCACAAGAAAAGTAGGCCCTCACAATCATGTTACCCAGATTAGTTATGCCTGAATTCTGAAGAGACACCAAATATTTTTCCCAGTACATTTAGCACACATTGGTAAACTACAGGGACTAGTGGCCCACACAGATAATAAGGATGAAGTCAGACTACTTTTACATTAGAATAATTTTTGAAAAAAACCTTATTAAAAAAAAAACTTCTAAGATGGGGAATGTAGGGAGAAGACCATTCATAAACTTTGAATAACAGGGTAGTTGAAGCACATTAATCAAGACATTATACTAGAATCTTTTGTCAGGTGCGGAGTAAGCAAATCAAATCACATGCTAATATTCTAAAATCTACATTTCTTCTCCCCAAATTTTCTGCATTCGGAGTGTAGAACAATAGCTATGAAAAAGCATGGAAAATTGGGTGGAAGTAAAATACTGAATTTCTATTTAGCATTATGCTACCTAGAAAGAAAGTGAGGATTAGAATACAATATTATTGGACATTTTTAGCATATAGTATTCTATAAGCTCTTGAATTTTGCTAAATCTGTGTGCTTTCAATTATGTACAACTAACAAATTTAGGGGGGCGTGGTGGCTCAGTGGGTAAGATGCCAGGCTTGTTGGTTGGAAGATCGCAAGTTCGGAGGTTCGAATCCCTAGCCCCGCGTGACGGAGTGAGCTCCCGCACTCGCCCCAGCTCTTGCCAACCTAGCAATTCGAAAGCATGCAAATGCAAGTAGATGGATAGGTACCACTTCTGTGGGTAGGTAACAGCGTTCCACACGCGTCATGCCGGCCACATGACCGTGGAAGCGTCTTCGGACAACGCTGGCTCTTCGGCTAACAAACGGAGATGAGCACCGGCCCCTAGAGTCGGACACGACTGCACAAAATGTGCGGGGGGAACCTTTACCTTTACCTTTTTAACAAATTTAGCCTATGATCAGTAAAAGGTAAAGGTAAAGGTTTTCAGTCGTGTCCGACTCTAGGGGGCGGTGCTCATCTCCGTTTCTTAGCCGAAGTGCCAGCACTGTCCGAAGATGCTTCCGTGGTCATGTGGCCAGCATGATGCTCACGGAATGCTGTTACCATCCCACGGAAGTGGTACCTATTAATCTACTTGCATTTGCATGCTTTCGAATTGCTAGGTTGGCAAGAGCTGGGGTGAGTGCGGGAGCTCACTCCGTCATGTGGCGCTTGGGTCTCGAACCGCTGACCTTCCGATTGACAAGCCTGGCATCTTAACCACTGAGCCATCATGCCCCTTCTATGATCAGTACCCTTTAGCAAGTCAAAAATCCAAATTCAGTTTTACTGTATAAAATGGGAATGGTCAAGGACAGAATAGTGGTGATGTTAAAACAGTAAGGAGCAAAAAATGCTGGGTTTATTAGAAGTGAAGCACAGAACATACTATGTTTTAATATTATATTATAAAAAATTAAATCTTGCACAAGTTGAGCTTCACTTCTGGTAATCACATGGACATGTTCATGTAATTGTATCAATATGGAATTGATTTGCCATTCTTTCTTCCAGGATGTTTCTTTGACTTCTCAGTTTATCTTACAACCCTGGTATTTCCTGGTGATCTCCTATCCAAGTACTAACCATGTCTAATCCTCTTTAGCTTCTTTGAGATTAGCCAAGCTTGGCTAGGACCTGCTGAGGACCTTTCTGATTATAAACATATTTGAATTCTACAAGCATTAATCCCAGATGGGTCCTACATAAGTAATAGGACATCAATATAAACTGGGGATTATGGGTATTGTAATCCCAATTCATTTGGAGGACACAATTTGGGGAAAGCTGCTATACTTTTAAGTAATTAGAATGTTGCAGGTGTGCCTTTTATACTTGGTATACCCCTCACTTACTGACTTTCAGAAAATACCGGCAAGAAATCAGGAGCCTAGTAGCATCTTTTCCGACTAACACATTTACTTACGCATTTTAATAAAACATGTTAGTCAGAAAAAGTGCTATTAGACTCCTGACTTTTTACCACTAGAGACTAACACGGCTCCCACAATGTCAGAAAAAAGTGGAAGACCATTCCAGTAAGTTTATTCATATAAAGGACTGGATCACTAGACTAACTACTGTATAGTTTTCAATGTTAAGCTTTTCTTTCTTTTTTTAAAAATGCTTTTTGCTAATGTATGCTTTGAATTCTTAAGGGATATGGGTACATTTTTTTAAAAGTCACAACAACTTTTCATATTGGAAATACAATACAGGGCAATACAAGGAGACAAGAGAGTCTACTACTTACCTGTCAAGTACATAACCAAGGGCCTTATGCCTTATTCCTGAGTAAACAGATGGGCTTGTTTCCCAAGCAACTAAATTGGAAGCATCATGGAAAAGATGAATGTTTACCAAGTCAAAGGCACTGTGACAAAAGGAAAGAAAGACTGACTCAGAATACATATAAGAACATCAGCAAGAAGGAAAGCATTGCATTACAATCAGAATCATCGCAGATTAGGATTTTTTTAAAAATGTCTGTAAAACATGCTAGGTGTATTTTAGACCGGAGGTCTCCAATTTTTGTGGGCAGTGTCGTATTTTGAGAACATGGTGTAGGCCCTCCTACGAAGTAGGAAGCTTATCAATTCATAACACAGTAGCTATGGGGACATGATGAGTACAACAAACCAATTTACCAAGATGCTACCTGTCATATCCTATATCTCTGCTTTCCATACGATGTTCTGTACTACCTCAGTTTATCTTTGTTCTTCTTGGACCAGATAGGCAAATTTCCTAACACTTGGCTGTCTATTATTTTTAATTTTAAAGATTTTTAAAGATTTCTTATAGGATCCGTAAGGAGATTGGAAGCTGGTACTTTGCTTTACAGTTTCCCTTTCCTTTCCTTTTTTTAATTTAGAGAATTTTTGAAAGATATCAAAGTTATAAAAAGCAATGTGAGGCAGAGAACCTGGTCAGTGCCAGGCAGGGAATCCACAGGTGTCTTGGTGCCACACTGGGGACCAGAGAATTATAGTATGTGCCTTCACAAGGCAGTTGAAAACAAAAATATGAAATACATAATGAAAATCTTTTAAAAAATCAATATGCTACATACACATTAAAAGCAGCAAGTAAAATAAAACAGCACAGCACAGCAAAAACAGCCCAATGCAAACTAAAACAAAACAGTCTTTAAGAAACTCACAAAGCAGAACCTGGTACCCTTGGTGTGGGGAGGTAATTCCAAAGAAGGGGAACTACAGAGAAAAGGCCCTGTTGTACTCATCTCACAGTTCTTACTTGTGGACTAGAAAGCAAAGCTTAGAAGCTGGTCTTAAAGTTTGTCAGGTTTGTGTAGGAGTAATAGTCCTTCAGAAAACCTAGTCTCAACCCATTTAGGATTTCAAAGGCACATATTAGCATATTAAGCTGGTTTGGAAACAAATAGTACATAATAAAGGTAACCTGACATAAATGCCTGGCTTCTACAATGGTTTTGACTGCTTCAGTACCATCTTTAAAGATATTATAGTAATCTGGCACACTCTTTATTATAGGTACCATGGTAAGCTGAGTCCAGAAAAACTTCCAAGCCTCATATTTGTCTGCTCTGAAGGAAAGCAACCTCTTCCGTAGAGTACTGAGCACTTGCATCCAGATCAGCTTTTAATTCCCTCTCTCTGAGAACTTCCTTCTTGTTAAGATTAAGCTTCTACTTATTTGTCCTCCTGCCCCCAAATACATGTTCAGTATTTTCACTGTACCCTTGGATTGGAGAACAGAAAAGAGAAGTAGAGCTGTGCGTCATCCATATATTGGTGATATCCCAGATGAAGTCCAGCAATGTCAAGTAGATGTTAAAAATCATGAGGAACAAGCTAGAACTTGAGGCCAGGAGCAATGCAGTAGAACAGAAAAACATCAGGACCATCTTCTGAGACCTTTCTGACAGAAAGGACTGGAACCACAAAAACATAATGTCTCCACGTCCTGACCCAGAAATGTTGTTCCTAAAGATACCATTGCTAATGATATCAAAATATTTATCCCATCCATTTTCTGATATAAGCATCCATAAAGGTGACCAATAAAATTTCTGCATGAAACTCAGCCAAAATAAAATAAAATAAAATCTGTTTGGAATAAATTAGTGTCCTCTAGAGACTGAATTCAGTTTTGTTATCATATAGCTGTCCCATCCATTTAACATATTATATACTTAATATTATAGTTTATTAAATGTAATCAAATATTAAATTCCATTTAGGAATAAATCAAAGAAGTATTTATGCATCAATTGAGAAAGCCAAAAATAATTTTCCTTGGTTCTTTTTTGAAAAATGCAGCTAAATATCAGTTGGACAGAACAAGTGTAAGTTAATGTGAGATAACTTAAGAATATGGCAGGGGATTTAATTATTATCTAAAATCTGCTTCTAAAGTTTTACTTGAAACACCTTCAAAAGGTATCAGGAGTCTGATATACCTAAATTATGTACTGCATTTCTTGAAGTATATGCAACATTTAGAATTGTTTCAGAAATTTAAATCTACATATTTTCTCTCTAAGATAATATAATATCTTAGGGATGTAATTCAAATAACAATTTTATCCCTTTGCCTCAACTTTTTCCAGAAGGTAAATGTTTCCAACATTTGGAAAAATGAAGAAAATAAAACACTAGTTTGTATCTAGAAAACAACGTAGCAAGTTAGGCATTAAATATTTAAGTCCTACTGATTTCCATGTGTTCACTAGCCTGAATAAATCAGGTTGATTTATTTATTTAATTTCTACAGCCGCCCATCTCAACAAGTGACTCTGGCCAGCTTACAATCATAATTTATCTTAAAGTAGGTAAATTAAGTTTTATCATTCATTCATTCATTCATTCATTCATTCATTCATTTTCTATAACTCAAGGCAGCAAACATATCTAATACTCCTTCCTCCTCCTATTTTCCCCACAACAACAACCCTGTGAGGTGAGTTGGGCTGAGAGGGAGTGACTGGCCCAAGGTCACCCAGCCAGCTTTCATGCCTAAGGCAGGACTAGAACTCTCAATCTCCTGGTTTCTAGCCTGTTTCCTTAACTACTAGACCAAACTGGCTCTTTTATTGTTGTAACCATAGGTCATAACAGTGTAACATAACATAAAATACAATTAAACAAAATTAAAATAAAATAAATTAATAAAGTGTTAGATACAAAAAAGTCAAAATGAGATAAAGCCAATTAAAAATGATTTCAGAATTTCAATGATGACAAGAGAGCCAGTTTGGTGTAGTGGTTAAGGCATCAGACTAGAACCTGGGAGACTGTGAGTTCTAGTCCCGCCTTAGGCACAAAGCCAGCTGGGTGACCTTGGGCCAGTCACTCTCTCTCAGCTCTCGGAAAGGACAGTGGAGAACATAGTGAATAATGTCCTCTACTTGACTGGCACCACAGGAACAGAGATGCTGTTCAACAGGGCTCTTACAAACTCTCCCTTCAAGATATGTCAAAGACACGGTCTGTAAGCAAAGGGATGTAAAAGCCTTTCTCAGTGGAGCACTTGTGATATTAACCAGATACTGAGATAAGCTTCTAATGTTTTTTATGGTGATAAAACCAAGATGAAAATTTTGATGTCTGTACTGTAGCAGCATCTTTATTGGCATCCCTTTCCAAAGGCCTAGCTCTAATATTTTCTCTATTCCAAGAGCTAAGTTCCCCCAAAGCGGATAGGCAACGAAAGTTTTGTCTATTGATTCCCAACTGCGTAATGGAGAAAACAAAGTGAGTCAAGGTGGGATTCTTGAAGGCTTTCTAATTACTTAAAGTAGAAAAAGTGCTCTCTTTTCTACCACACAAAACAAAAGTGGAAAAAAATGATCTGATAAAACAAAAAGCAAATTCAAATGTTACTCATAACCATTTTTTTTAAAAAAAGTGGGAATATAAATGAGAGAAAGAAACTTAAATGTGCATGATTATTCCAGTATCTATTGCAGAGATTGAGGTAATTATTTTATAAATACAAAGCATGCACTGGCCACAGATAAGCAGTCAAAACAAACCTCTATGATTTACCTGGAAATTATATACAAATTATAAACCAAATGTTTATATTACGCCATTTACAAGGTTGGTTTCCTTTCAATAATGAAAAATGCCTAAATATTGGTTCACTATTCAGATGGAATAATAATAAAGCTGTTCCAAACCTTATGTCTTCCACAGCAACTAGGCATTCAATGCAAAACATGATGTTCAAATATGTTGCAGCATTGTTGAAAAAAAAACCCTTCATGTTACGTACCAGTCAGTAATACACCATCTTGTTCGTATGAATCCTTTTCTAGACCACTTGCACTGAAAAGTAGTATAAAGCACAGTATTAATATATTAAAATAGAGAAAACAGAAAGAGATGAATCTATTGGTACATTTTACAAAAATTGTGCTAAATATTTTCATGGAGAACACTAGAGAAAACAACATGAAGCTCAATATAGTAAAATCAGGATTATAAGCATCCTCTGGAGAAGGCTCTAATGCTGGGAAAGGTGGAAGGAAAGAGAAAAAGAGGATGACCACCAGCAAGGTGGATGGATTCACTTATAGGAGTGATGACTGCACTGTTGGAAGACCTGAAGGACAGATTGTCATGGAGAAAATCTATCTATATGGTTGCTAAGAGTTGATAATGACCTGATGGCACATCAATCTATTTTCTGAGTAATTATGTGGTCTTCAAACCTGTTCCCTGCCCCTCCCCCAATATCCACATGTATCTGAATCATAACCTGGAAAAGAAATGTATACAGTACTTAGCCTTTTCCTCAAATGGGAAGTAACATGTTCAGCCTTATGTCCCATTAGGAACATAATGAGATGAAACTAGCCAAAGTGCTCATTTACAGAGATAAAGGGTTAAATAGCTACTGATGAACATTGCAAGTATTTCCCATAAAGTCATTTTCCCTGATCAAATATATTTCTGGTCTCAGAGCCTATCTGGGTAAGAATATAGGAGTATAAACAGAATAAATATTTATGGGGGAGATTTGGTCCATATACACAAGGTTAAGCTGCTATCAACTGTCCTTTGCAAATCCTTTCCCAGCAGCTAGACTTATTTGCAGTAGCAGAGTCTGACTAGGAAAAGAAAAAGATGGGGAGGAACTTGCATGAAAAGCTCTTCATCTACTGATTTCTCTCCTGTAAATATCAGTTGAGGAAACAGAACAGTTGAAAATACTTTAAAGGACACTTTTTAAATTTCCAATTCCTTGAAAATTACGAAAAACAAACTCAGCCATAGAGCTTTAGAAGAAAATTGGACTTACTTCTGATTACCCAAATATAGGATCAAACTAGGTCATCTGTTTGCTTTCAAATGAGAATTAGCATAGTTGCTCCACCTTTCTATCAGATTTTTCCTCTTCAAAAATCAATGGGTTATACCCATAAGCAGTGTACTCTGTTCAAATGAGCATGTTAACACAATTACCCTAATAACAATTTGATATTTTTGTTTAACCACCTAAACTATTTTAATTGCTCAGAAAAAAGTTATTTTTATAACTCGCAGGGAAATTATGAACAAACTGATATCCTCTTTATATGTGCCACTCACTGTCACACTGCATTGGTGCAACTTATAAAGAAATGTCTTCCCTTGTAAATTTTCCTAAATTATAAAGTAATACGGATATTTGGAAAAAAGAAATGAGCTATGCCAATCTCTTTCCATAGGACTGAATGAGCAAAAATATCTATAGTGTGCCATTCTGTACATCAAGATAAGCGATTTTCCATCCCATGAACAAATCAATTCATGACAAGCATGCTTGAGCTGGCACAGAGAAAAGAGTCCCAAGTTTATGAAAAGCAGTCATGAATTCATTGGAGTGATTTTGTAACAAAGATACCAATTGCAGCAAGTTTTATTTTTTATTGGCTTCAACCTAATAAAAATGACAATATATTAAAACATATATAAAATAATAATAGCTAAAGCCTGAATCCAGAACAATGCAAGCTGAATTCTGTTTCCACAATGAAGTCTGACTGCTTCTTCCTTCCTGGTGGACTCTCTTGTGTCCTTGTAAACCATTCCATTGACTATCAAGATGCCTGCTAGTGCAGTTTATAGCCCTGTGTTTTCCAGAGGGGATGACCTGACCTGGTAGAGACCCCTTCATGAACTGTTCAACTGTCATTAAACACACACACACACACACACACACACACACGTGTGTGTGTGCGCGCGTGTGCGCGCGCGCGCGCCAAACAACAGAACAACCTCAGTTAATCCACTCCAGAAGCTTCTTGACAAAGAAAGGCTTCAAATGAATATTTTGTTGACTATTAAAAGCTTGGTCTAGTTCTACATGTGTATTTGCAGTGATATAAGACAGTCTGCATTTGTGACAAAGGTTTTGAGGATGAAGCATCTTCTTTGCTTTTGCTGTTACTAGTCATGGTCATTTTATAATCTTTAGCTACTCCCACCTGCACTGGACTACACTATAAATACATTTAAAAATGAATCAACTAAATATGTGGTATGTTTGCTTTCAAGACAAAGTTCTTTTCTGTTCATTTTCAATCAGCATTTTAACATGAATCTCCAAGGCTGGGTCTGCTCTCTAATGAATTATCAAGCATAGTTGAAGTCCATTAACCAAATACTGATGTTCTTTGATGATCCTTGGGTGGCCATATGTTATGTATCAATGAAGTGCTTTCCAGTTCTATTCATGGAAAGACAGGGAAAGTTATAGAATTTTCCACCCCAGAAGGGACTGTGACCATTCCCAGTCCAAAGATGTCCCATCTGTCATAACACTGGATGGTGAAAAGAACTGCTAATGTCTGTACATGTCTGTCTATACCAGCTGGGGTTTGTTTCAAATGGCTTATCAGAAAGTGGCAAATTAATATAGAGACTGGCCAAGAAGTATGCATACACAGGTAAAGTATCTCTTCTGAAGTCTTTGGCACTTTATATTATTATGAAAAAAGGGAGCCCCAAACAAGCAATTATTCATTTCATATAAAGGTAAGACAAATTAATAAAATATAATACTTAAAGGATCATTACAGTCAAACCCTTCTTTTTTTCATATACTACCACCGTAGATTTCTTTACTCTTCTCAAACATCTCAAACTAATGATTCTTATTATGACAAGTTTCATGATACTGCTGTTAATGTGACTGAATAAACAAACATAGGCTTCTATTCTTTTTTTAAAAAAGCAAAACAGATCACAAAATTATTTAGTCATAAACTGAATCATACCTACATAACATTTAGTTAATATAGCATCAATGTTGAATCCTTTCAACTGTGAAGACTTATCCTTACTTGATATTTTACAATTGTACAAAACGAAACACAATATTGCTGTTCTTGTCTCCAGTGCCAACAACTGGAAATGAAAATGTAATCAATTTGTTGTTTCAGTTTTGAATTGGATTACACTTAATATTAATTCTGCATGTCATCTAACTGATTCAATTAAGGTAGAAATGCTAGTCTCTTTTAAAATGCTAAATATGATGAAATACCAAGAAGCAATAATTATCTTGCCTCTTTCCCAAAGACAGGGTAATTTTTTCCTAAAAAGGCCAAATCCCCCAACAAGCCATTTACTCAAAATTATGTTAATATAGAGTATTTTCAGCAGTACTGATAATGGACCTGCAAAATAATTTGCAAGCTACTAATCTAGAGCAGTGTCCATAGAAGGAACCACATCCAACATAGCCAGTAATGAAAGATGGAAGGAGTTGTAATTTGGCAGCTCCTACAAGAACACAGTTTCTGACTAGAATACACATTTATTCTAGTCAGAGAAACAGAAACAATGCTAACTGAACCATTTTTAATTTGCTTAGCAAGGCACTTCTCATCAATGCAATTCTTATCAATGCAATTTCATAAGGAATTACTTGAATTCTAGTAGTTGCCCTGACAAAATTCGCTATAGTTTTTAAGGTGGTTCTATTAAAATGATAACGAATGCTCCACAAAAACAGCATTTTTAAAAAATTACGGTTTTGAAAGTGTAAAACTAAAAATCTTACTCTGAAGGGTTAGGATTCACAAGATAAACTAGAATTTTGGATTATAACTCTCATAAAATTTATGGACAAATGTAGGACATTATAGGAGATGGTCCAAAACATTGTAGCTGTGTCCTACACCATTTTTCTGGGGTTGGCAAATTTTTCAGCAGGGCATCATATGCTACTGTACAATGCTATGGATGCATATAAAACAAATGAATAACATTTTCCACAAAAGGCTGAAATTTCACAAGATTGCCAAATCTGGAATTTCAGCATTCTGACCCAAAAAATCTCATGACGTTTCTTTAATCTTGCTTACGCTGAAAATATCATGTGATCTTGACAGATTTTGGACATTTTTAAAGTGATTTTTTTTAGAACAAGTGTGTCTAGAAGCAGGGAGACTCTCTAGAAGTTCTAGTCCCCCCCCCCTCAGCCATGGAAGCTCACAGGATGATTACAGGCCCAACTGTCCTCACAGGACTGTTGTGAGGAAAAATAGGAGAGAGTGTTACGTATGCTGCTTGGAGCTCCCGAAGGAAAGGGGGTGGGCGATATAAATCTAATAAACATTTTTGTGATTCTTTGATATGAGAAGTTATACGAGCACCCCATTGCTGATCTCTGCATTATGCTTTCCCTTTCTGCATCTGGTATTCATTTACTATTTTATTTCCAATGACAACAAACTCTGTGGAAGGCAGGAAGGAAAACAGACTCTGATAGGATAAGAAGCTTTTGATTCAGGCATGGAATGAGCGCTAACAAGAGAGTCCCCGTTTAAATTAATACTCAAAATAATTAGATAATTCAAAGAATAGCCCTAACAACACAATAACAGAGACTTAAATTATTGAAACTACTATGTTGGTTAACTGCCTTTAAGATTCACGTGTTACACAATTGTATAGGTATGTACCTTTTGACTATATGCTTACTGTAGATAGCTCTGAAGAAACAGCATCAATGAAATATTCAAATAGCAACACATTCTCTAATCAAAATCCTCAGTACTATTACTTGTCCTGACTAGACGCTTCCAAATAGCGATCTTTCTCAGGAAATCAGAACCATCTTGCAAGTAAACATTAAATATCAAAATACTGCAAGATTATCTGTTACCAACAATAATGTGTTATCTAGATTTTAGAATATGGCATCTTTTTGCTACAAGAAATGAGTTCAGCATCTTTCACCTTATACAATATTAAGTCTCTCTCCAGTTTTCCTGTTAATAAGATTCCTTTAGCCAGGAGACAGATTGTGAATACAGGCAGTTTCATCTACTAAAAGACAACATAAATCATCATTGAGAAAGGAGAGACTGCAGTAAGGTTATCATCATACAGCCTTCTCCGTGAAAGGTTTACATTAAAGCATTAGTGAAATTAATTCATCTTTCACAAGAGCTTTGAGCAGTATCGGTGATCTATGATAACAACCAATTTCTCACTATGGAAGGGGGGAAAAATTACTCAGTCCTGATAGACTACACAAATCTGCTTTTTAAAAATGACCTAACATTATCTGGAGTGTTACTCCCAGAGGCATCATTTGAGACTCATGCACAGCCAAGAGAAGCAATAAATCAGCACAGAAAGTTTTGTTACTTTTATATGCAGTGGGCTGTAATTATTTTGAATTGCATTATGCCTCAATCATTGTAATTAATTTTAGATCACCCTTAAGCAGCAGTAATAAAAAGAAATCCGTCTTAAACTAAGGGCAATGCACCCCCTAAAAGAACATAAATGGTACATTAAAAGATTGTGTCAACATATAGTAATGTGAAGTTGAAAGTCATTTTTTTTTCAAGTAAGAATGTAAAATGTCCACAATTTGCATAAATTCTGATTATTGTTCTTTAGTGTAGCAGTCCCATACACAATGGAAGTTGTCTTATTGAAACCTGTATTGATTGGCCACAAATATTTAAAAGAACTAGGCTTATTAATATATTTCTTATGTATATATTTGAATTAATCTGGATGAAGTGTTTGATAATGGAAACACACACACACATGCCCCTGCATCAGAAAGCCAGATAAGTCACCATCATGCCAAATATCCTTCCCAGTTGATTAACCATATTTGGCTGGCTTGGCTGAATCATAATTCAGTGACACATATTCTTATTATAGCTAGATTAGATTACTGTAACATGCTTTGAACTGACAGAGTCAGAAATATCTGGGTTCAGAATGTGACAGCCAAAAGGTCTGAGCACATCACATAAATTTTGTGCCAGTTACAATAGTTGCCTATTTTAAAACAGTTTTAAAGTATAAAACACAGTTTAAAGTGATGGTTTGACCTTCAAGGATCTAGACATTTTGAAACTAGGTCATTTGGAGATACTCAATATGAGCCTGGCCAAGCTTTAAAAGCAGCTCCAGTACCTTTGCATTTTGACTCTGTGATAAGAGATGTCAGACTGAACAAGACCAGAGAGAGGATCTTGCAGAATTCTCTCCATCAAGAATTATGTGTGGCATCCTTAATTTTTCTTTTAGAGGACATTTAGAACTTTTTCATTTTGATTTGATTTTTATTAATGACTATAAATAAGCAATGTTAAGGGCACATAGCACATATTAAGCTTTATTATTATTATTATACTGTTGTACTGTTTAAGGAGAAAAAGTTATCCCCCAAAGAGGCTCAAAAAGCTTTTAGTAAACAAAAGAAAAGGGGAAAAATCATTGGTAGAACTATACTTTACTTTAGATCCAGAATTCAAGAATGATTCCAATTAAATGAACAAAGCAACTAAAATTACAATCACACCCTTGATTTTCAAAAATTACTATTTGTCTATATTTACCTCAGGGAAATAATCCTGTGGGAACTTTTCTTTTTCCAGCATAGGTGTACTTTCTAATGTATCTGAATAGATCTCTTTCCCCGTAACTTTTTTGTACTTCTTAGCTGAGAAGAAATAAGACAGATTTAGAATGTTACCAGGTTTTAATATGCCCAGTAGAAGGAAAATATAAATATGGGGCTTTATGAAACTGGTGAGTAATAAGAAACATCCAAGCAAACAAATTAAGTTGTCCCTGCTCCATAGAAATTCATTTGAAACCTGTGCTGAAAAAAGTAATCAAAATGAAATAATTCTTGTTTTGCATTTTTCATTGTCAGAGATAAATGCTGTTAGATTAATAACATATTTCTACAATACTACACACAAGACGCACATATTCTCCAGTGGACAATAGTGTATTCCTTTTTTCTAGACTAATATTCACATTAATTTATCATGTGTTTTCATGTTTCCCCAACGTGCCTGAATTAGGTTCAGGCATTCTTTTGTTCATAGAATTAGTGGATATAAACAAGGGTTTAAATTTCTTCTTTAACATGGAATTCTCCACGTATAAACTTCCATGTTCTACAGTAATTCTGTATTAACACTGGATTTTCATTCTTCTTGAGTATTTGTGTATTCTCAGACATAGATGGCAATTAGATGGCGAAGTAATAGAACAAGTGAATACCTTTCCTTACCTTGGGGTAATTTTTTCTGAGACTGGATCTTGGGTTTGCCATCATCAAAGGAGCGCACTTACAGCAAAGGCACGCTTGAATCTACTACTTAAATTAAAAACTCATAGTTACCCAGGATCCTTAGCCCCAATAATTAAAGTATATAAAGCTAAGGTTACTCCTATGTTTTTATACGCAGCAGAAGTTTGGGGCTTAAATCCCACTTCATTAATAGAACAATCACAATCCCAGCATCTGAGAAGCATTCTGGATGTAGATAAAAGGACTTCAGCTGCTGCAGTTAGAGCATATAATTATTGGTGTAAAATCAATGAAATGGAGACTGACAGATTTCCAAGATTGTGTCTACTAGAACAAATAAAAGCCCAACTACAGACCTCCTGGATTATACAACTGACGAACTATATAAGGAGCTGCGGTCTCCCTGTCTCTTGTGCTTCCGGAGATCAAGTCAAAAAGAGTGCTGCACAAGGAATTTTGGATATAGAAGCACAAAAAGATACAGCCACCCTTAGTAAGGTTGGCAATTTGAAATGGCTGAGCCGATATAAACGTACTTTTCAAACTGCCAACTATTTAAAAATACAAATGTCAGAACATCTCAGGGAGGTATTCACCCGAGCTAGATTTGATCAGCTTGATACAATGGTCCGATATGGGAGATTTAACAGCATCCCTTATAATGAACACATTTGTATATGCAGAGTGCCTGAAATAGAGGATATAGCACATATATTATTCGACTGTAATTTGTACAAGAAGGTGAGAGATCTGCACTTGGCCCATACATTAAACGAACGATCCACTGGGAATCACATATTAGAACAACATATTTTATGTGTGGCCATGACCCAAAAATAACACATAACACAGCTCTGTACTTAAGTAAATCAATACGTTTGAGATCTGCATACGTGGGGATGATCGGGGTAAATTGCAGGGGTGACACGGAAATATGGTTTGTATTTTCACTTATATGTATATGTATGTATATTCATCCACTGTATTTTTAGTAAGTATTTTTACTTTACACTGAATATTTACTTTTATATTAAATTTCACATAGTTTTATTAATATTCAGTGTTTAATTTTGTATTCTGATATGGCCTAAGGACTAATTAATAAACTTTGAATTGAATTGTATTCTGTTTTTGAGAGAATTAACTCAATGACGTTGCTTCTGTAGGTGCTGTCCTTTCTATTCTCCAAGTTTAGCTACTGATGTACAAAACTTTGTCGATCACATTCTCATGGCTGATCTATTGGCATAAGGGAGGAATGAATAAGGAAGAATTGGGGATGGGGAAACTAAACTTAAAGACATCTTAAAATGTATGTATGCAGGGAAAGGATATTTCACATTTTTGAAGAATAAAATATATTCAGCCAATTATATTCATAGTCTTTTCTTTGCAAAAGGCCAAAGTATGGTCTATAGGCATGTCATGCATCAACGCTGAAATTATTATGTTGAGAGAAGATTGCCTTGAAATATTATGTCTACTAGCTTAAGCTGCAGGGAAGAACTGACTGATTGAATTTACAATATTTGTATGCCACTGACTCTGTGAGACTCTGGGTGACTAACAATAGTAAAATAGCAACAACCCATATACTATCATTAAAATCATAAAAATATTATTACTCATAAAGCCATAAAAATCACAGTCACTATAAATATAAAGAAATAATGTAGATGAAATCCAATGCTGGATTTGTTTGTACAGATATCTATTTAAGGAACTCCTCAAGAACTCTAACTTTCATAGATTAGTGGGGACCTTACTAGATCTTATTAGTTTGTACTTACAGGCCTTAACTGTGGAGAAGTATTTCTTAAAGCTAGGCAGAAAATCTTGCACTGCTCCTGCAAAGTTCACGAGTAGTGCACACTGTAAAACAGACTCTAATGCCTGATGGATCCATTTTGGTGAGGACAAGGAGAAATTAAGGATTTAACCCAAAATAAATTGCAGTCAAGCGAAGGTTGAAGTTGGTGATGGAAGTAATCAAGAAAAAAATCAAGAATGATGCTAAAACTTAAATGCATTTATTGGATGTGTCCACAATTCACTTCATTAAAAATAATCCATATTATTGCTTAGCAACCATTACATTGTTACATTTGGAAAAAAATGAATGGACAAATTAATCTCTCATTAAAAAGTACCCATATCACACCTGCAATTTACATTACTTTTTTTCAGAAATAAAACATGCTTTGAGGTATCTTTGACATTTTACTTGATCATCATTAAAAAAAGATAAATGGAAGGCTATATAGCAGTTATGCTTTGAAATGCAATACTTACAGAACTGCTATTCTTTAATGAAGATAGCCTTCCTACCCCACCCCACCTCCCGCAAAACAAGAAGAGGGGTAATTCATCTTGGATAAGAAGAATAATGAAACTGAACAATTGAGACAATTAGTTCACCTACAATTTCAATGATGTCTCCAATAAATGTGGTACAAAGGTATAGAATGAATGTGACCTGTTACATCAAGCTAAAAGAAATTTAGGAGATTTTTATACTGAAATTAGAGCAGTCATTTATCAAAACCCAAATGGTTTTTAAAATGTACAAAGTTGTTCCAAATATTGGAAAAAGCATTACTTAAGCTGTCATACTAATGTAACAAAGATGTGATTATATAGTGTACATATAAAAAGAAAAATGAAATACAAGTTTTATTAACATTTGCCTCTCTGATGTCAAGAGCCAGTATGTTGTCATGGTCAGAATTGGACTGGGGCGAAGTACCAGAGAGATCATGACTCAGCCTTGAAGCACATTGGCAACACTGGACACAGCCTGTAAACTTTCATGTCTAAAGGAACTCAGGAAAAAGCCTGTCCTATCACCTACTGCCTGATCTGTTTAATGCAGATGCCAAAGATTAAACCTGGAAATTCCTGCATGTCCACTGAGTAACAGGCCTTCCCTCAAAGCATGATCTCCTTTGGTTAGTTCTCTATCAACTTCATAGGAATACAATTATTGGAGAAGGAGAAACCATCCAAACCACCTGGAGGTTCTCAGAGAAAGTACACAATAAATTAGAGTGAACGAATCATTTGACCAAGTGCAAATGTTTCTGTCAGAATAATTCATTCTATGATAGATCAGATGTACAGTTATTTGTGCTTTAATAATATTGCCATTGACACTTATAATCCTTTTTCTGGTGACTATAATAAGTCAATGAACCTTCCTTCATAAAACATTTAGCATACAGATAATGCTCCAGGAGGGGCAAAATATCTTTTGCTTTTCAATATCTACTGTATTTTAGGTGATCATTATAAAATATAGGCTTCTTTAACTTAAAGATGTAAAATGTGAATGCAACCAACATATCATTGTATATTATTCTTATTATTATTATTAGGTGGCGAGCATATCTAATACTCTTGCCTCCTATTTTCCCCACAACAACAACCCCTATGAGGTGGGATAGGCTAAGAGAGAGTGGCTGGCCCATTCAGCTGGATTTTCTATGCCAAAGGGAGGCCTAGAACTCACAGTCTCTTGGTTTCTAGGCCAGCACCTTAACCACTGCACCAAATTCTCTCTCTTTCTCTCACATACACACAACTCACTACACCAGAAATAGACAGCCTTTGAGAACTAATATGCCTACAGGCAGTCCTTTAGCACCTGACACACCACAGCTTTACTTTATATTTTAAAATATTTTAATATGAAAAATTACAGCTGGCATGCTGCAAAACAAACTGCCAGCCAGCACCTTTATGTATAGGAATGCTTTCGGTCTCACACAGGTTCCATAAATGTTCTGTAGAAAAAAAATGCTCTGTAACTGTACCTAATGGTGGTACAGTTTGGGAGTGTGCCCATCTGCCTCCCGAAGGGCAAAGGAGAGTAGCTACTGGAGAACATATAGAGGTTCAAAAGTGGTGGCTAGGGACAAACTCATCACATTGCCTTCTTGTAAATAGGCAGGTTTTGTGACTTATTCTGCCCAGCATGGTGAAAGCTATTTTTCTGGCAGCGATTTTGTGGGAATGCTCCTTGTATTCATTATATTTATAGTCCTCTTTCCTCCAAGAGCTCAGGAAGTCCCTCCTCTAACTTTTTCCACAATGGCCACCCTAAGAGACAGTGATGGTCCAAAGTCATCCAATGAACTTCCATGGCTGATGACTGACATAAATCCAACACCTTCAATACTATATCATACTGGCCTATGTTATCATCTCAACTCTCCAAATGTGTCTAGTGTGAAGATACACTGAGCAGAAGACCAGAATTGGCTAGAGCTGTCAAGAGTACATAAGTGGCAGACTCATATTTGCTGTTCTCAATGTATGAAAGCAGTCTTAAAAAGCTAAGGAGAATGCTCCTTCTAACTTGAGAAATGAATAATATAACCCTCCAAACATTTTTTAGTCAAGAGCATCACTAAATTAAATGGGAGTTACTTGCATATTGAATATGTATAGAATTGAAGCCATGTGGTCTTTCTTACCTTTAAAGTCAAATTGGTAAATATTTTTCAAGGATTCATGTAGAAAGTAAAAGCTGCCCAGTGCCTGTGGAAAACAAAAACAAAAACAAATTCAGCAACATATAAAAAAAAAGAAAATCCCATACACCAATAAAAAACTGGAATCAACAAATTCTTGAGGTATACAGTATGTCCTTATGGGACACCCACAAAGACTGTTGTTTAGATTCTTATTCTATTGCCATTTTTGTGCCATCTTAAATGCTGATCCCTAAGCAAACTATGTAGTTACAAAAGCACAATTATAGGAATTTTCTTTATGTAAATGTGTGCCGGGATTAAATATATTTATTTATGCAAGAATAAGCCCTTCCAGAATATTGCTATTTAAAGAATTATTATTATGATTCTTAAAAAGGTAAAAGTCAGTCTATCATTGGAATATTACTGGACTTATCTCCTGCTTTTTATTAATTGCAAATAAAAATTGTATTAGATTTCAGCCTTTTTATCTTATACAATATTTATTTCTTTTAAAAAAACCCACCCTCAATCTGTCCTTCCAGAAAATAGCTATTCTTGGAGTTCTTTTTATTAATGACTGCTACTTCATTGTACTTTCCTCCTGAGTGAATAAATGCATAATAACAATATAACAACAATAAAACAATAATAGTAACCAAAGCAAGCTGCCTGGGTCACGCAAAAGTGTACTCATGTCAGAACTCTGGCATGACCCCAGAGTCCTGCCATACAGCAGAGAAGCACAAGATTGAAAGAGACGAAAGCAACTGACAGAGACAATAGACCCGGAGCGAGAGCGGGAAAGCGACAACCAATCACGCCTCAAGGACGATGGGCACTTAAACACCCATGGATACATGCCTGAGCCAATCATAGGAAAGTCCACGGTGGGGAGGGGGAGGGAGCCCTGTCAGAAGGGTTAAATAGCCAAGCTCACGTCAGCAAGCCATCCTAATCTTTCTCAGTGTTCCTTGTGCGCAATAAACCGTTGATTACCAGACACGTGTGTCCTGTGTGGTATGTGTGAGAACGGAGGCGACTCGCAGTGAGGGCACCTCACATAAAGATTAGGATCTTCACCAGCTGATTTTCCCAGGGACGAACCTGAGCACCTCAGGAAGCCCGCGGTTGAGATCGGCCCACGATCGCAGCTTTTGGCAATTCAGCCAAGAGTGGATCACCGAAGCGAACATGGAACAGGTCAGGACCTACCAAGCTGAAGACAACGCCGTCGTGCTTGCAACGAACGGGACCGGAGCGGCAGCGCAGACAGTGCCTGAGGGAGCAGCGGAGATCGCCGGGCGGCAAAAGGCGAAGAAAGACAAAGGCAGAGAAATAAATGAGCTCCACCGCACCCCCACCACCCGCACAAACAACCCGATGGCAGAGTGATCAATTGGGGTGGGAGGAGGCATGGGCAAGCCCCAGGAAAGCAAGTGGCCAAGTCGCGGGTTTCGCAAGCGCAGCGGATCGTGGCGCTAGAGGCCAGAGCCGCACGTGTAGAAACGGGGCTAGAAAACATGGCCTCCAGGCTGGCAGCCATCCAAGAAGCTCTAGAGCAGCTACTGAGGAAACCACAAGGTAGGAAAAGGGACAGAGGCACGATAGAAGACAGCTTCCCCTTGAGGTCCTCCAAGTCCCAGAGCTCGGGTGAAAGTGACGAGGAAGGGGAGGAAGACAAAGATGAAAGAGACGAACTGGTAGCCCGTGCAAGCTATGTGAGTAACCCCTACCAACAAAACCAGGCAACTATAATAACAAAACTCAAAACTAAATTTGACGGGGACCCCGAAAAACTAGCGTGCTTCATGAACCACGTCAGAGGGTTCATGGAGGAATCGGAAAAATGCTTTCTCAACGAAGAAGCCAAAGTTAGATACGTGTCTAATTTCTTAATTGGAGAGGCAGCAAAATGGCTGGCAATGCTGCACAAGACAAGGGCTAAAGAACTGCATGACTTTAACATGTTCATGAAAGCCCTGCGTAAGAGATTTGAAGACACCCTGTCCAGAATGTCAGCCAAAGCAGAAATCCAAAGGCTCAGGCAGGGACACCGCATGGTGGCAGAATATGAGTTGGAATTCAAAAAACTAATTAGCCACCTCCCAAATTGGTCTGAGTCGTTCAAAGTTGAATATTTTCAAATGGGGTTGAGGCCTGAGCTACTGGACATGGCGGTGGGAAGAGGGGACCCAGAAACGCTAGGCGAGTGGGTCCAGTTGGCGGGAAAAGTTGAAAGCACAAAGCTACGAATCAGGTCATACCGCCAGCTCCAATATGCAGGGAGAGCGACTCACTCTAGTCAATATCACCAAAAAAGGGACTATGAGAGAAAACAGTGGGCGGAGGAAAGAGAAAGACGAGCAAATAATAAACTATGCTTCAAGTGCGGGAAAGAGGGCCACAGAATCAGCGACTGCCCCCAACCAACGGAAAAGAACAAAACAGGGGAGAAGCAGCACAAAGCCACCCCCCACAAGCAGACCACGGCAAAAGCCGCCACGGAAAGGTGCAAATACGCGATACTGGAGTCGACCACGGACGAGTCCACAGACAAGGAGTTCATGCCGGCGGGAAACGACAATGGCCTGCCCTAAAGTGAGCCGCGGGACAGGCCTTCGACAAGGGGCGAGGGACACCATGATGACCGGAGACTGCCCCACGATGCAAATCGAGGTAAAATTGGAAACCTTGGACGGGAGGGGGCAGTTTGCTGGGGCAGCAATGGTGGACTTGGGGTGTACCAGATGCTTGATGCACCCCACTGTAGCACTGGAGATGGGACTAAAACTATTCAAGCTGAAATCGCCCATCGTGTTTTGCCAACTCGATGGGACGGAGATGAAAGGGGGGCCAGTGGGACATTTCACGGAAGCGGTGAAAATGTCAATGGGCACGCATAACGAAACTCTCCGGTTCATTGTAGCCCCTATTGCAACGCAACCCATCGTATTGGGGCTAAAGTGGCTGAAAGAAAGAAACCCCCAAATAGACTGGGTGTCAGGGGAAATGGGGTTCATAGATGGGAAATACAGCAACGATGGAAAGAGCACAACAGCAGATGGAGTAGAACCGGGGGCGGCTGGGACTGTGAGAGGGGAGGAGCCCCAAGAGGAGGGGAGGATAACGATACCAAAGAAGTATAAACCCGTAAAAGAGGTTTTCAATGAGGAGTGTGACCAGTTACCCCCCCCCCCCCAGGAAAACAGATTGTGCCATTGAGCTGATCCCCGGAGCCAAGTTCCCTAAGCCAAAACTGTACGCGATGACACAAAAAGAACTCCAAGAACTGTGCAAATTCATAGATAAGAACTTGGCATGGGGATTCATAGAACCAGCAAAATCCCCCCTGGCAGCACCCGTACTGTTTCGCAAGAAGAAAGATGGGTCATTGCGACTATGTACCGACTACAGGGGGTTAAACGCCATTTCCGTCACTAACCAGTATCCCCTACCCCTACTGAAAGACATGCTAGCACAGCTGGCCAAAGGAAAAATCTTCACCAAACTGGACCTAAGGGAGGCGTACTACAGGGTCTGAATAACGGAGGGGGATGAATGGAAAATGGCGTTCAACTGCCCGCTTGGCTCGTTCCAATACCGTGTCCTCCCATTCGGAATAGCAGGGGGGCCAGGAATCTTCATGAAGTTAATTAATGAAGTTTTGTACGAATTCTTATATCAAGGAGTCATCGTATACTTAGATGACATTCTAATTTTCTCAGAAAACGTCACAGAACATGAGAGACTAGTGAAAGCAGTACTAGAGAAACTCCTGGAAGCTAAATTATATTTCAAGCTGGACAAATGTGAATTCCATAGCGAGAAATTGGACTTCCTAGGGTTCCGAATATCACACAAAGGCATAGAGATGGACCCTGCAAAGGTGCAGGCAGTCCTGGGGTGGGAACCACCACGAACCAGAAGACAATTACAAGCGTTCATAGGGTTTGCTAATTTCTATAGAGAATTTATAAAGAATTTAGCGCAAATCGCCCTGCCTTTAACTGACCTACTGAAGACTAAAATGAATGGGGGTACAGCAAACGCGAAACAGGCCAGCTCTAAGATCAGGTGGACCCAGGAGTGCCAAGAGGCGTTTGACAAACTTAAAATGTTGTTTACAGCAGAACCCATATTGAAACACCCTGAGGTCGACAAACCATTCATTATACACACAGACGCTTCAAATAACGCAGTGGGGTCAATATTGTTACAAGCAGATGAGGACAACCGCCTGCGACCCTGCGCATACATCTCAAAAAAGTTCAGCGAGACGGAGAAACGATGGCACGTTTGGGAAAAGGAAGCATTCGCCGTTCGCCATGCACTCGCAACGTGGAGACACCTACTAGAAGGAGCGTCGGTGCCGTTCGAAGTATGGACGGACCACAAGAATGTGGAAGCATTGAAAATGCCCAGGAAATTGAACCCAAAGCAGCTTCGTTGGGCCGAATTCTTCAGCCACTTCAACTTTATGCTGAAGTACTTCCCGGGGGGGGGGGACTTCTTGGCGGATGCATTATCTCAGCTACCGCAACATGAAGGGAAGACAGAAGAGGTCACGGAAACACTATTCCCCGCCAAAAACACACACACACCAGAGACAATAGAACTACAAACCAAACAAGAGGGCAATATGGCGGTGACAAGGTACCAAGAAAAAAAGGACAAGATGCAGAACCCCCTGGAAACCGACATACAGGCAGCAATAGCAAGCGACACGTGGTGGGGAGAGAACAGAGACGTACTGCAAGAACATAATGGAGGATGGTGGAGGGACGACAAGCTTTATCTACCGGCCGCTCTACGTAAAAGGGTATTAGAGAAGAGCCATGATCATAAAGCAGCCGGGCACTTTGGCTTTGTAAAAACCATGCACCTCACCAGGCGTAAGTTCTGGTGGCCCACGCTACGCAGGGACGTGAAGGACTATGTCAGAACCTGCCCAGTATGCACGACTGCAAAAAGGACAATCAGGAAACCAAGAGGACTGCTGCAGGCCGTGGCAGAACCTTCCCAACCTTGGAAGCAAGTCGCCATGGACTTTGTGGTCGACTTGCCCATGAGCAAAAAGAAAACAGCAATCTGGGTTGTCACGGACCTATTCTCAAAGCAAGCACACTTCATCGCTTGCAACGGAGTACCACCCGCAACAAAACTAGCCAAACTGTTTATTCAACACATATATCGAGCACATGGCACACCAGAAAGAATAATCAGTGACCGTGGGAGTACCTTCACGTCCAAATTCTGGAAGGCGTTCCTACAACTAATTGGATCGGAACAAGGGTTAAGCAGCGCGTTCCATCCGTGCACAGATGGAGCATCTGAACGCCTGATTTCTGTACTAGAACAGTACCTAAGATGTTATATCAGCTACCAGCAAAACGATTGGGCTGAGTTACTACCATTCGCAGAGGTGGCATATAACAACTCGGTGCACCACAGCACGGGGTTTACGCCGTTTAAAATTGCCACGGGTCAAGATTTCGCAGCTATCCCCGAAATAGACATGATTCAGAAAAAACAAACGCACGCAACCACATGCACAGATGAGTGGATAAATAAAATCACCAGCAACTGGCCGGTCATGCTTCAAACACTCCAGGAAGCAAAAGCCACAGACAAGAAATACGCAGACAAGAAAAGGACAAGCAAGTGGGAATTGAAGGAAGGGAACAAAGTATATCTGTCCACAAAAAATCTAAGGTCTACACAACCATCGCGCAAATTGACCCCAAGATACATTGGACCGTTCCCCATAACAAAAGTAATAAATCCTGTAACAGCACGATTGCAACTGCCAAAAGCACTAAGGAAGGTACACCCCGTATTCCATGTGAGCCTCCTAAAACAACATCATCCCTCAGAACAATGGCACCCAGAAGCTCCAGAACCACTACCAACGATAGTAAATGGAGAGCCGCACTTTGAACTCGAGAATATTCGCGACTCATGGATATACAAGGGGCGATTACAGTACCTGGTCAAGTGGCAACACCTACCAGAGGGTTTTCGAGAATGGGTGGCAGCAGAACACGTGCAAGCCCCAATACTAGTCAGGAACTTCCACTGCAAGTTCCCCGATAAACCCCGATGAGCTATATACTAACATTGTTGTGTTTCATTGCAGATACTTGGACAACCACTAGGCAAAGGAATCACAGGCGCGGGTCAAGACAAGGGGGGGGGAGAAGATCTTGGGCCAGAGGCATGTCAGAACTCAGGCATGACCCCAGAGTCCTGCCATACAGCAGAGAAGCACAAGATTGAAAGAGTCGAAAGCAACTGACAGAGACAATAGACCCGGAGCGAGAGCGGGAAAGCGACAACCAATCACGCCTCAAGGACGATGGGCACTTAAGCACCCATGGATACATGCCTGAGCCAATCATAGGAAAGTCCACGGTGGGGAGGGGGAGGGAGCCCTGTCAGAAGGGTTAAATAGCCAAGCTCACGTCAGCAAGCCATCCTAATCTTTCTCAGTGTTCCTTGTACGCAATAAACCGTTGATTACCAGACACGCGTGTCCTGTGTGGTATGTGTGAGAACGGAGGCGACTCGCAGTGAGGGCACCTCACAACTCATCAATTAAAAATACGTAACAGTGTTTTCTGTTGGATGAACTAATATGTCAAGAAGACGAGTAAGACCTCATGTTTGTGTTTTTGACAAATCAGCAAATGTTCCATCCCGAGATATGCAGCTTCTCATACATAATGCAGCAATCAGTCAGCCAAAACTCGGCTCTGCCAGAAGGGTGTCCCTGTCTTCTCACTACTGAGTTGGTTTTTTAGTTGAAGAGTCAAAAAATAAACCATTCCTTTCATTAAAAGTATTACTCTCTTCCCGTTATCACTTATACCCTGTGGAAAAACTTGAGATGTGTGCCTACACATATTTACAGGCACAGATTTTATATCCCCACCACCACCTGAGTAATTAGTAAATCATAAATAGGTCCAATGTTCAGTTCCTGGCATTCCACTGCTTCATTAATTGAAGACATTTTTCTGTCTACTGTAAAGAACAAAGGTTGCCTTCCCTTGTCTGTGTGCAAAATCACCCAAACTAGTAGTTGAATTTTCCTTGAAATTGAAAACAGCCATTCAGAAAATACACAGGGCAGGATCAATAGTACATAAGGTCTGTTCTTCCAAACTGCTTCTGCATTCTGGAATTCACTGACAAAGGCACAGAGGTAGAGCTGAGCTGTCTAACTGAAAACTTGCAGACTTTCTGCCAAGTATGGACCCAAATCACTTTATTGCCTAAAGCGCAACCCAAGCAGCTCCCTCATCCCAGCACCAACATACACCACCTCCTCCTCATTTGATGCCCCTTGAAGCAAGTTGCTTCTCCCAATGCATGGCAAGGCCTGATCTGCTTCTACTCATCAGAATACTAGATTTTTAAATAAACAGAGGTAGATAAACCATTTTTCTCCTGGCTTGTGGACAGTTTTTTTTAAGCAGGAAAAAGAACTGTTAGACAGACTGAACAATTAATGCAGATTAAAATGCCTGGTTACATAAAAATATCCTAGGTGAACACAAAAATATTGTAAAGTAGCAAATTTGTAAAGTGTAGGTATTGGGCATTAGAGAAGCCACAGCACCAGCCTCTTCTTTTTAAATTAGATAATTTAAATTAGATAATCTGCTTCTAATAAGGAATCTGAGTTTTATTCAGGAATTACTAGGAGTGGTCTTAATAGCCCCAGTGGTCATGCCTGTGATGTCACACTATAAGAGCTATCCACATATAATCACTTAAGTGCTATTGAGTCAAGTTTGATTCCAGGTAACCTTTAAGACAAATGCATGCCATTTTGATTTTGTAATAATATGTAGCCTTCTAAGGATATTTTACTAGTTTCTTTGATCCAATACATCCACCATTGTCTTCTGCTTCTTCTATTTTCCTTGGTCTAGCCACGCATAATCATCTCTTCACATCACATGCTCAAAGTATGCAAGGTTCTGCTTGCTGATGATTACCTCATGGGAATTGTCAGCTTGCATTTGGCCCTGAATTGACTGATGGGTTCTTCTAATGGTCTCTGGTGTAACCATCTCCAAATCTGTTATTTGAGGGCATCTATTTTCTTCATTTTGCTAATGTCCAGCTTTCACAGTGAAATATTATCAGTGAAAAGATAATTGCTGAACTGTTCTGATTATGGGTATACATGAAATGGAAAATACGCTTTGTTTGAAACCCAGACAGACCACTGTGTCTTGCTCTCATGAGAATGTATCTGAACTCTCATTTAGCTGGCAACTTAATTTGTACCATTCAGAGTTCCTCACAGTCCAAAATGCAAAATCAAGGTGATTAATTACATCACAGTAGAAATACAAATCAAGATCCTTTTGGTCAAAAGAGATACTGGTTGCAGGGAATTATGTCAGAAATGCTAAGGAAAGTGTAAGGAATGGTGAGGTAGAAAGCTGTAGTTCCCAGCTGCTCTCACAGGCTGCTAATGCCTAGTGAACACATCTTCAAATGGGGGATTTTACATGAAACTCTGGGTCTCTTTGGATCAGGTTGCATCCACGCTTAGTTGAGCACCAGAGGATTTTAGAATTTAACTTATCTGTGAAGTGGATGGTTACTCCCATTAAAATGAAGAGGGCAATTATGCTATGCACTGCATGCGAGGATTGATTAAAAGGATGAAAGTGACACATGCAGAACGACACAAAACATTTGAGGAAGATCACATATTCTAGATGTTCTCCTAAATCATTTTGGGTTGGTTACTGTTCATCAGAAACAATACCTAGAATGTTTGGGTTGTTTTGAGTTTTAGATGAAGCAACATCCCAAAATATCTTGGGTTGATTTTACATAGCTAGTGGGGCAAAGCTGATATGCAACAAAGCCACTCTACCTGAGCACAGAAAGAGCCTTCTGTCTGTGCTCCTGCCCTCTGAAGATGCTGGCCACAGATGCTGGCGAAACGTTAGGAACCACAACTTCCAGAACACGGCCACACAGCCCGGAAGACCCACAACAACCATCAAACTCCGGCCGTGAAAGCCTTCGACAATACAAAGCCTCTCTTCCTTACTCTTCTCAGCAGCTCCCACCAGGGCACATCCCAACAGCTCCCCCAATGTTTCCAGTGTTTTCCTTCCCTCCCTGAAGCCCCATTGATATCCCAGAGTGGCATATCCCATTGGCTCATTTGCTCTCTGATCTTTTCAACTCATTTCCTTCCCTCCCACCGCTCGGCTGCAACTACTGCTGATGTACTGGCCCATGTGCCTGTCATTTACTGTGACTGACTCAGCAGCAAGGAGCAGGACCCCAAAATATTATGGACTCTCTAATTTTGAGGCTAAGGAGGAGAACTAGGCAGACTCTCAAGCCTGGAGTTTCAGAGTCAACAGCTGTCAGCCACCGAAGAATGACTCAGACCCAACACAGAGAACTGCTGACTCAGAGAACAAGGTATTTGATCCTGAGTTTGGGAGACTGCCAATCCCTAAAATAAACCCATGGCTAAGGAGGGCTGAGCAGTGAAGATCAACATGTTTCCTTGAGAGAAAAAGGCATCAATTCCTCTAATCAGGCAAGGCCTCAAACTTTAAGAGCACCCCTGCAGGCTCCCGCCCATTGTTGGAAGCAAGTCTCTATCATTGGCCTGTGTTTCTCTGGCCTCTCCTTTTTGGTTACTCCTGACTCCTTGCCCTGCAAATGGATTTTGGCTTACCACCCTTGGAGTGGATATCGCAGACCGCAACAATTCAAACTACTGGGCTACAGCAAGATCTGCTCTCCTTGGCTGTATTTAAGCAGCAGCTATGAGTTACAGGCAAAATATATTTTCTCTAATTTACAGCCTGCAGCTCTAGTATTATCTGTTAATCTATGACCGTGCTTATAAAACTGTTGGAAAAGATTTCTCCTACTGGTTGCAACTCAGCCTAAGGCAGATCTCAGGGTGGCATATCCCACTGGCTCACTCACCTTGATTTTCCCAGTGTCCTTCCGTCTCTC
This sequence comes from Charina bottae, assembly GCA_023362775.1. NCBI lineage: Eukaryota > Metazoa > Chordata > Lepidosauria > Squamata > Charinaidae > Charina > Charina bottae. Next base: position 68,106,212 of record JALMGJ010000005.1, on the reverse strand, counting down.
AGAGACCACTGCTGATGTCCTTGGCTTTTCCCTACTCTTATTCCCCCTTCAAACCACATCTTCCCATTCTGTCTTTTTTGTCTGTATCCAGATGAAATGTGTGTTTCGCTTTGGTCATGGACCACTCAAAAGCAGGTATTCCATTAGCTTTGTCTTCAATATTAATCCAGATTTTTCACTTTTCATTTTTACATTCGTATTGAACTCTACTAAATCTTCCTTATTTTCAACTGATAAAGTGGTAATGCCTCTCTATCTCAGGTTGGTAGTGCTTTGATCTCCACTTTTGATGCAGCTATTATATCTTCCAATGTTTAATTCTTATAATATATTTCAGGTATAAGTTAAACAGATAAAGGGACAATATGCACCACTGCTACTCCCTTCTGAATCGTATTTTCTCCAAATTCATTTGTTTCAGTAGCTTCTTTCGTGTCTGATCTTGCCCCTTTCAACCTTACTAGCAATGATGACCCTACAGAGGCTCCAAATCATGCCAGTATTGCTCTTCAAGAGGCTTTTATGCATAACAAATATATGGATTGGTCTCCTCAACACAGATTGTATTTGCTAATGCTTTTTCTGATGCAACATCACAAGCACAATATTGGGAGGTAGAGATTGCAAAGAGTGTTAAAGCTTAGTCACCATGCTACACCGTTATAGCACTAATATTCAGTACTGTGGATATTTGCTAACATGTGAAGAAACAATAAAGCTGACATGGTATCAAGAAACATACAACTAAAGAGGAGCTTATTTGGAATGTAATCAGTTTGAATGACTAGGCAACATACTTATCAACATTGCATAGAAGGAACAATATTTGGAAATGCTTCTTGTCAGCAAAGGTGTCTGTAACAATGATGTAACCTAAGCCTCCGGTTCAGTCCATCAAGCCATTACTGTACCTGAATTTTGTGGTCTTTTTATGAGGTTAAAAAATTCTTGCCTCTCATATTCTGAGCCATTTTGTTTTCTCTTCTTTCTTGGGTCAGTCTCATATGTTAGCTTCACCCTTGTTTTTTTTGACATTGGACCTAGAGGTAGATCTTCTAAACCAGGGTTTCCCAACCAGGGTTCTGTGGAACCTATGGTTCCGTGAGAGGTCCCTAGGGGTTCCCTGGGAGATCACAATTTATTTAAAAAATTATTTCAAATTCAGGGACCTTCCCATTAAAGAGGTAAGTTTCATTCTTTATTTTTAGTTTAACACTGTTAATGCATATATACAGGCCTGCACATGAAACGAATATAATAATTTTGTAACGTCTGGCCTATATTTTGCCTGAATGTGCAGGGGTTCCCTGAGGCCTGAAAAATATTTCAAGGGTTCCTCCAGGGTCAAAAAGTTGAGAAAGGCTGTTCTAAACACTTCAAAATGGTTGAAGGTTATCAAATTTAGTTTTTTCAAGTCAATTTCACTGAATTGGTCTTATTATCTTTAACTCTCAGTCTCCTGGTTTGTCATTGGCTCCTTCCTAGGGCTGAGAGAAAATGAGTGGTCCAAGATCACCCAGCTGGTTTCATGCCTAAGGCAGCACTAGAACTTATGGTCTCCCAGATTCTAGCCTGGTGCCTTAACTACTACGCCAAACTGGCTCTCTTGTGTCCATATTCCTAATGAAATTAATATGCACAACATTGCATGAACAGAGAGGGATATTTCTATGCCAAGATACTTATTTCAAATAAAATGCCACATATTGTACATCAATCTACAAACTGCTTCTGAGCAGTATTGAAATGTTTTGTTAATGCAAAATACCCTTGTCAAATAAACTACTATTCAGTTTATTGTTCAATTCAACTCAAAATCAATTTTCAGTCAACTTTCTGATTCAATAAAATAATATGAAAAATAAAAAAATATATAAAAATCTTAACTAATAATTCTGATACTGTCTAAATATGAAACCATTACTGTTTTTTTTAAAAAACAGACTGTATAAACTGCAATGTATATTTAATTGTTAATTAGATGCTGTGATGTGTGTCATTTCACTTGTGCAAACTTAACAACTACATGGAAGTACTTAAAACATTTAAATAATTATCACACAGAGTAAACATTTACCTCACTACTCACTGAATGTGTTACAGCTAATACTGTAATTATGAAATGTGCTTTAAATACATGTAAAATAAATGGCCAATGACAACTGGGAAAATGTAATTCATGAAGTCATAAAATCCATAATTAGCTCTAATGAATATTTAAAGTCAAAGTTCAACCTAACTTTTTCAATGATGAATCCACTGCATCAATATAACTCAAGCAATACATTTGTCACTGCAAATGACAGCATCTGAATATTAATTAGAATAGGTCCCTGCTGACAGGAAGTCCTTATCTCTTGCCAGTCCTTTTGACTACAGTGCATGTCACCAGTATGTTTGTCACGTCTGTTATTATTGATTACCTGCCTGTTTGACCAAAAACAATTAAAAGGATTTCTTTTTTTACATATTTATAAACCTGACTGTCGAGAGCACTTATTTTTCTATTAGAAAAATACAGTGAATTAGCTGCCATATTTCAGTCTAAAGGGCAGCAGCAAATAAGGAGTTGCAATCACTCCAGACAGCATGACAACATTTTTATATAAAAGCACTCTTTTGTTGTTTAGTTTTTTTAATAGTTCATTGGGCTCTTTTGTACTGAAATATAATGGATCATTGTTATTAGACGTAACCTATTAAAAAAAATTCAGACTGGGTCTTTTGTATTCTTAATGCCCTAATGTACAGTAGATGTAAATGAAACAAATTAAGTTTTCACTTATATTTAGAAGTATATGAAGACATATTGTAATATTCTCCAATTCAACTAGTTTAAGCGACATAATAGTCTTACACAAGTGGTAGATATTTTTGAAATGTAGACTAAATCAGATCATCTCCTATCAACTGATCAATATGATATTGAAGTAACTCCAGGTACTAGAGGTCAAGATCAGAGAAAAGATCCAAAAGAAAGTCAAAGAAGAAATTATGGTTCTTAATAATCTCATGTTATCAATTAAAGTGTCTTTGGTTCCCTGGATTGTAGCGAATGTCTATTCTAAGTGGAAAAACTGGGTACACAAATCAACTCATTAAAAAATAATCTATCACTTTTATCTGCAGACAAATTAGGTGTCCACCAATTTATCATTCCTTGCATTAGCCTTATCAGCCAAAGTACATAGCATTAAAATGCTATTGTGTTTTGTTTTCACATCGGGCCTTGTCTATCGGATATGCAGGCATCTGGAACTTAAAAAAAAGAATCTAATTATCTGTATTATTAACTCTTTAACAACACATCAGTGTGATCCCAAGACCTAGCATCCAAGCAAATTAGTTGTCAACATACAAGTTATGTGCAATCTAAAAGCTAAATCTGTGATGCAGATATTAAGGCATCAATGAGTGTCAGGATAGGGGACCAAAGTCCATTTGACTTTACTGTTCTCTTTTGGTAATTCAAAATTTGCTACAAGTTTTCTGAAGATGCTACGTTTTCCAAGTATCTATGTCTTCCAAAAAGACTGCAGATTCTAAGAGATCAATATACATTCCACTCTCCACACATTTCTTAAGCTCTTGAGTCTGGTAACTGCAACAAGGCAATCTGTTAACTGGTTTCTCACTGGTCTCCTTCTATTACACAATCGAATCATAAATAAGCACATGCATTTGGATTCTGTCCCCACAATGTACACACAGCAGGATTTCTCACTGATTGCAAATGATAGGGTTTATGGAGAATAGTTATCTCTCCCAAGACCTCTTTCCAAACTAGAATTGAAAGCATGATTACCTTTAAAAGTATGAAATATAAGAGACTGGCATACTGTCAGGCAGTTGTGGTTCAACATTTATACCATATAGAGCACAATCTTATACATTTTACTCAGAAGTAAGTCTGAATAAGTTCAATGAGGCTTACTCTTAAATAAATGAGTTCCTATAGAATTAAAATCTTGCCATATATTTGTTCACCCAGAACGTATTTTGCCAGTTTTAAAATAATTAAATTCACTTTTAATCTGGTCCTGGATTCAGATTGTATTTAGATCCTATGAAATAGCCAAGATGCTGCTTTCTTCTTTAGAGGCCTCTTCTGTAAATTATCCTGATGACTGAAATGGTTAGTGGCTTTTCAGTGTGGGTACTCAGAGGTAACAACTTATTTTTCTTGTCAGTACTAGGTAAAACGGTCATATAAATTAAATAAATAAATAAATAAATAAATAAATAAATAAATAAATGAAACCCATCTTTTTTTAAAAAAAATTCTTCTAAACTTCTAGACTTCTAAACATTTTTTAAAAGCTTATGTGGCTCTGACTCTTCCCAATTAAAGATATTGAAATGTTGCTTCATTTTCTAATTATATTTCACAATAAATTAAAACAGTTCAGATAGATATCCCAAAAGTTATTTTTGTGTCAGGTTTCTGGTTAACTTTTGAACATGAAAACAATTTAAAAAAGATTTATCTATACATAATACAGTATGTAACTTAATTCCATGTTTTTTAGAAAAATATTTGGGGTGAGGTACGGAAAATCTGTTCTGCCATTTGTTATAGAATAGACTTTTTAGAAGTATGAAACTACCATAACCTTTAGTATTCTTCCATTAAAAGCTTTGTCTGAAGTTAAACCACACCTCCTCTGCTTCCTTGTCTTTAAATACTAATTAAACTGCAACTAAGCCTTGGATCAATTTAATATTTCATAGATCTCTTCTTCCATAATAGACTCAGTGAGAGCAAATTCAATTTGTTGGAAAGACATTATTGCCCATTTCGTTTAGTATCATCCTGGTCAACTCTCAATCCGAAGGGTAGCATGTGGCAAAAATGGGTATTTAGCATGTCAGAGTCATTGGATGTTGCTCTGTATTTCTAGATTTTTTTGTAAGCTGCCTTGGAATAAGGGATGATTGATTTACAAAGTAACAAATTTCAAATTTCATATTCTAAGACTAAACACGAAATAATTGGACAGAGCTATCCCCCTGCCTGACCCAGTACAATCAAGCTGGCTTCAAGGTTGACTGCCTGCATGAGAAATATGTGCATAATTTCATTTTGTCTCCCATCCAATGTTCAATGTTAGAAGTTAATTAAATTGCTTGTCCATTGTATTCATCCACTTACAAAGTTAATGATATTCTGTCCTGAATTAAGGAGAATTTTATAAAGCTTGCACTATGGAACCTGGCATGCTGTACATAGAGGAGCTGAACTCTGTCATAGCTTTGGGTTGCAGTTCTTCTAATTAGGAAACAAAATGAATGTTTCCGTGTCTGCCAAAGTAGAGGACAAGCCATCCCAGCAGTGAGGCGAAAGGCTTTGACAATAGCAACTTAATAATATCTTGTGTTTGTCTACAACAAATTCTTCAGAATTAATAAACTTGTTAAAGTTTTTAAATCACCATAACAAAGATAAACAAGAGTGTAACAAGACAGCCTTTTAAGAGAGTACAAAGGTTTGTACCAAAGAACCAATTATTTCAAGGACATCAGCCCTGGAGGTTTTACAAATTATCAAAGTGCTCTTTTTGTCATACAATAATTAAAATGGACATACAAGATTTATTCTCTTTTCTTCCCAATCCTTGAACCTAAATCTGATTACTAATTATTGTCCTCAATGTTGTGTTGAACATGGGAAACTGGGATATGGGGGACATAGGATACTGGTGGTCTGAGGAACACATTTGGCAATATTGCACGGCTTATTTAATCGTAGACTATACATTTATCAAGGCTCAAAGCAATTTGACAATACACAAAGGGTAGGCTAATAAAGTGAGGTTATGAATTGCTAGCCAAGTTACCACAGACTTGGAAAGTAGTCATCTGGGAGGAAAAGGTGGAATATGGATATTGCTGCTGGGGGGTGTTCCTCAGTCTCCAGGATCATGTATCCCCATATCCTAGCTTGGTAAAACTTGCCCTAAATGTTCTAATGAAAATAGCAAGCAAAGAATGCTAGATATAAGGTTCAAACAATGGGAAAAAGTGGAGAACTGAGTTTATTTACAATCAGTAGGTTTGAATCCAACAAACATGAAATTACTCAGCCTGTTCTACAGTTGTGCTTAAAAGTTTGTGAACCCTTTTGAATTTTCAATATTTCTGCATAAATATGACATAAAACGGAAGGAACACGCGCCAGCCATCCCCAAGAGTAACTGCTTCCTGCCCCAAGCAAGGTGGCAGAGCTTCAGGTTCTTCCGGAAGGTCAGGAGCAATGGGGCTTGCCTCAACTCTGGGGGCAAAATGTTCCAGAGGCCGGGAGCCACTGCAGAGAAGGCCCGCCTCCTGGACCCCGCCAAATGGAATTCTTTTATAGACGGGGTCTGTAACATGCCCTCTCTGCATGATCGGGTGGGACGGGTCGATGTAATGGGGATGAGACGGTCCCTCAGGTAACCTGAACCCATGCCATGTAGGGCTTTAAAGGTAATAACCAACATCTTGAATTGGACCCGGAAGCAAACTGGTACCCAATGCAGCTCGCGCAGCAAAGATGTTACATGTGCTGATCTTGGGGCACCAAGAATGCCCGCGCAGCCGCATTCTGGACCAGCTGTAGCTTCTGGATACTCTTCAAGGGTAGCCCCATGTAGAGCGCATTGCAATAGTCTATATGGGAGATGACCAGGGCATGAGTGACTGTTCGAAGGGCTTCCTGATCCAGGAAAGGGCGTAACTGGCACACAACACAGAGTTGAGCAAAGGCCCTCCTAGCCACGACTGCCAGCTGCTCTTCGAGCAGGAGTTGTGAGTCCACAAAGACCCCCAGATTCCGCACCGGGTCTGTCTGTGGCAGTGCAACCCCATCCAGAACTAAGGATTACAATTTCCCGGATACAGAGGAACCATTAACCCATAGCCACTCCATCTTACCAGGGTTCAGCTGAAGCCTGTTGTTCCCCATCCAAACCCCCACAGCCCCCAGGCACCGAGAGAGGGCAGTCACCGCATCACTTACCTCACCCGGGACGGAGATGTATAATTATCTAGCTCTCTCCGCTTTTTAGTTAAATCTTTTGGTGTGAAAGTAGTTTTCATTTTATCTATCTTTTAATTAATTGTATTTTCACAAGCAAAAGATGTATGTTGAATGGTACTGGTTTTGCTTGAGTACTTTAATTATTATTACGCATTTCAATATTATACTTTATTCATTTTTTCATCTACCTATGGAACATTTATGTTATATGGACAGCCATATAACACTAGTAATAGTAATACAAATATTCATTAAAAAGTTTGTATTTTTAAAAAACAAACAAACCCAACACCATCATATCACATTCCATATATAAGAGAAAAGCTATTGTAATGATTTAAGATATATCACAACATACTTCAAATAAGAAATGAAAATTTTAAGAAAAAAACCCTCGCCTTTTTTTTAAACTACATAATTCTAACATACTATTGAAGTGTTCATTAGTATTTCATTTTAATGCTTGGCTTATAGAAAATTCATCCCAAAAATATTATCACTGCATAGCCTTATCATATCATTTGAAAATTTATCCAATAAATTAATGAGTTAAAACTGATGCTATAACTATTCTTATAATCAGCATCAAGATGGAATCATATTATTAAACTGATTTTTAATAATTTTAACATTAATGCAACAAACTACTATGAAAATATGCATTAGATATTACATCTTGAAACCTCCTTTCTTCCTTAGAACTATGAATAACTTATTGAATTGTTGCTCCATTCATTTCTCGGCTATACCATGAAATAAATTACTCTGAAAAAGAGTGACTGATTTGAGGTCACCCAGTAAGCTTCATGTTTGAGTAGAGATTTAAATTCTTGAGTAGAGATTTAAATTCTTAATTTCCTAATCTAAGTAGTGCACTACACTGCAGGTTTCTCCAGCTTTCATCGTGTGTTTATAATCCAAAACAATTTAGTATACCAAGTTGAGGTGGTATCATATTGGATTACTAGTATTCACTGGCTATTTATATATTTTGATTACTTGGTAATATATTTTGATTACTTGGGAAGATAGGCGGACTAATGTTAGCGTATTAGAAGAAGCGAAAACCACCAGCATTGAAACAATGATCATCCAACATCAACTTCGCTGGACTGGTCATGTTGTTCGAATGCCTGACCATCGTCTTCCAAAGCAGCTACTTTACTCCCAACTTAAGAATGGAAAACGGAATATTGGTGGACAGCAAAAGAGATTCAAAGATACTCTCAAAGCTAATTTTAAAAAATGTAATATCAGCATTGAGAACTGGGAAGCCCTAACACATGAGCGTTTCAATTGGAGGTCAGCCTTTATTAATGGTGCTATGGACTTTGAAGAAGCACGAGTACAGGGCGAAAAGGAGAAAAGAGCTAAAAGGAAGGCACGTCAGGCAAACCCTCATCATGACCGTCTCCCACCCGGAAACCTATGCCCTCATTGTGGGAGGTTGTGCGGATCCAGAATTGGCCTTTATAGCCACTTACGGATCCACCGTTAAAATTTTACCTTTGGAAGACAAACTTACTCGGCTACGAGTGATCGCCAATGATGATGATATATTTTGATGTTTGTAGGAACTAGTGTCCACAGGCATCCAGATTCTTCAGGTCTTTAGATCATTACTTTTACAGTAATTGCATAATCTTCAAGATGAAGTAAATAAGCTATAGAGGTTCCTGTAGCCTCAATGACTGATGGTCCTTGGAGAAAGATTTGCTTTCTGATTAAAATGACAGTCATTTATTGCATAATTCTGGAAATGCTGGCTGCATTTGAGTTCTGTCCTTCCTTTCCCATTCATATTATTGAACACTAGGCTCTTTCTTTTCTCTCTAGCCCAGTTGTCTGTTGTTGAGGCAGCTGTGAATGTTGATGCAGCACCATTCTTTTCTGTGTCACAATCACTTTGCAAGTTTGAAACTGATGTGGGGTCTGCACTGCAGCTCTCCCTACAGTACTCATTATGCTGGAAAGACACATGCTGCTCTAGAACTTACACATCTACATAATATTTTAAAAAGAGCTCAGCTGCTCATTTTGTATAGTGAGTAGATAGGGAGTGGTCAGAGAATTCTGGTTAGTATCTTCCCACTGCAGACAAAATTGTGTGTGAGTGATCGTATTTTTAATCCTCCTCTAAACTAACATCCCTCTTCCTAACATGCTAATTTACTAAATGCAGGCAATATTTTTACATATGTGAGCATTTAAAAGCATATTCTACCTCCAGCTGTCAGTCATCATCTTTATTTCAGTTGCAGACCAATATAAAACATTCCAGGACGAAGAATTTAAGGTATAGAAAAATATACCTTAAATTATAACAAAAGTTATAGAGGTTACTAACATAGAAAAGTTTGCAACGCTAAGGTCTAACTATTAGAATTGCACTTACTATTAATATTAAAACTCTAAAGACTAAGTTCTGGCAATAGAGTATAAACAACAAAGCAGAGCAGCATAAAATAAATGAATAAAAATAGATTAAAATGGTTAGCATATCAAACAATCTAGGATACAGTATATAGCACCACCTTCTCATAGATTTCATGTCATAAGAACTTCACTGGCACCATAGACTATATGAAATTACAGGAATTAGAATTTAAGGTATAAAATAACAGATTAGGGTAATAAGGGTTACTTACACAAAATTAAAAATGTTTAAGATCTACTTATAAATATAGTACTTATTACTAATATTAAGACTATAGAGCAGGGCTTTCCAAAGTGCCGCCGCTGGCGCCACATGAATGGCGGCGGCGGCAGCGCAGCGGTGGTGCGTGCGCGCACGGCGGCAGCGTGGGGGGCGCACGTGCACGGCGGCGGCATGGGAGGGTGTGTGGCGGCACGCGCATGCACGGTGGTGGTGCGGGGGCGTGCGGCGGCGCGCGCATGCACGGTGGCGGCGCAGGGGGGCGTGCGGCGGCGTGCATGTGCATGGTGGCGGCGTCACTTCCGGGTGGTGTGGCGACACACCACGCTGTGTGTGGCGACACACTTTTGTCGCGACACACAGTTTGGAAAGCTCTGCTATAGAGAGTATGATATGACAATTCAATGTAGATGATGAAACATAGTAGTATAACATGAACACTACAAAGCAAAAAGAGCAAAAGTAGACATCAGATCAAACAATCCAGACTATAAGGAATAACAAAGCAGGAATATATATTACTAGTATTAAACTGTAGATTCAGTTTATTTAATTGTATCAAAGATGTGGAAAAGAAGCATAATGCATAAATAGGCACAAATAGCAAGCACTGAAATGGGGGGGGGGGAGGGAGGTTGGAACCTTCAGTTGTAGTCTAAAGTAGTACAATGTAGGTAAAGGTAAAGGTTCCCCACATTTGTGCAGTCGTGTCCGACTCTAGGGGCGGTGCTCATCTCCGTTTGTTAGCCAAAGAGCCAGCCTTTTCCGAAGACACTTCCGCGGTTATGTGGCCGGCATGACGCACGCGGAACACTGTTACCTACCCACCGAAGTGGTACCTATTAATCTACTTGCATTTGCATGCTTTCACATTGCTAGGTTGGCAAGAGCTGGGGCGAGTGCGGGAGCTCACTCCGTCACGCGGGGCTAGGGATTCGAACCTCTGAACTTGCGATCTTCCGATCAACAAGCCTGGCGTCTCACCCGCTGAGCCACCACGCCCCTCAGTACAATGTAACAAGTATTAATTAGTCAGAAATAATCTTGTATTTCAATGGTTTAATCTTTTGAGTTTAATTTCTTGGGAACCGGTTTTTTAAAAGTATATGCTATTACACTCTTGATTAGCCCATATGTTAGTAATACGTACTATCAATATACTGAAGATAAAGCCAAAATCATTTTAGTGCTTGGATATATGGTAGTTTTAATTTTCAAAAGCCTAGAATCATAAAAACTAACATACTGCAATACAAGTTCCGATTTATCTCTGCTGATATTTTAGTGAAAATGACAAGCAATATGTTTGCAATTAAAAGTACATTTTCAAACAAGGATGCATTTTATAAACGATCATTTGGATAAACATGCCACTAATAAAAATTAGTTTAGTGAAGTGCTCCCAATCAGAATTTTAATTATGAAAAATGAAGCTATATTATAATACACTGCATAAATGCAAATCAATACTATTTCATGTTGATTAGATCATGCAGTAAATTTGCATCATAATTAAAAGGGCATTAATATTTTCTTTTTAATCTTTCTGATCACTTAACTCACACTTTGTGTTATTATCCCATTTACTCAGAAACACATCCAATTGACTAGTCAGTTCAGTCAATCTAAGATGCATTTGAAAAGAGGAAAAACCTTTATTGCTGTTATAGAATTCAGCATATCTAAACTCTCTAAATCAATAGGCACATGGTGGGAATCACAAGTATTTAACATAGCACAAAAAAATTAACAGTACTGCTTGAATTATCCGTAATAAAATTTAACCATGACTGAAGACTAATCAGTGCTAATAAATAACAAACCAAACCCAAACCTGATACACATTATTCAATCATTGACTCCATGAATGAAATTAGTAACAGAACTCTTGAATTAGTAACACAACTCTTAAAATGCAGCATTTTTAACACAAACTATGACTACCAAATCATTACAAATGTTCATCAGAATTTACAATTAGTAGGCAAACTAAGATGCAAGATATTTAACTGGGTTATATTAAAATGAATACTTATTTGATGTTTATTTCTAGCTTTGTCTAGGAACTCCTTAAGCCTTTTTAAAACGCTGCTTACTTTTGCGGAATAGACTATACAGGATTGGGTCCATTATAATTTTAGCACTAAAAGTGTAACAGGTGGCATGGTCTACTAGTGTTTATGCAACAACTAGCAAAACAACTTCTAGAAGAAGGTACTTAGTGAAAAAAAGTTATAATGATCTAAAAAAAAACCCCTCTTGTGCAATAGTTTGTGCAAGCATATGTATAAATTAAATTAAAATATTTAATCTGAGATTTGTGCAGAAATGAAAACCACATTTTGTAAATTGGAAGAACCTCTGTTTATCAAATCACTCCATTGGCTCCAGCTCAGTTTTTCAGGGGAAAAAAACCTGATTATTTATTTATAGCTATGATTCTTCAAGGGATGTGATTTCACAGATTCTTTGCCGTATAATAATCCATCAGACATGTTCCAGATTTTAGCAGGAGTCTAGCTGACCCCATAATATACTCAGTTCTGAATGATGACCATAGATTCAAGACATCCCATAAAGACTACCTCAAACAGGTAGAGTTACATAAATTCACATATAGTTACCTGAAGAATCATAATTACAGATAAGTACCAATCCCCATTGGTATTGGTCTCTGTGATTAGCACTAGTGTTCCTGGAAGGAGGACAGAAAGTTAGGAGAATACTGCTCACCAAGCCATATTCTTTCTTGACTAGAGTTATAGTCCTGTAGAAGGGTATGATTTAAGGGAGTGGTGGGAAGCTGATGATACCATCACCCTAGGTCAGAGCTTTCCAAACTGTGTGTCGGGACACATTAGTGTGTCTGCTGCAGTGTCTGGGTGTGTCGCGGCTGCTGCTGCCGCCTCCAAACCTGCCAGGATTCCACGCAAGTCCTAGTGCCTGCCTTGTGCCTTGCTGCCTCCAAACCTGCCCTGCCAGGATTCCGCGCAGGTCCTAGTGCCTGCCTTGTGCCTTGCTGCCTCCAAACCTGCCCTGCCAGGATTCCGCGCAGGTCCTAGTGCCTGCCTTGTGCCTTGCTGCCTCCAAACCTGCCCTGCCAGGATTCCGCGCAGGTCCTAGTGCCTGCCTTGTGCCTTGCTGCCTCCAAACCTGCCCTGCCAGGATTCCGCACAGGTCCTAGTGCCTGCCTTGTGCCTTGCTGCCTCCAAACCTGCTGTGATTTCGCGCAGGTCCTAGTGCCTGCCTTGTGCCTTGCTGCCTCCAAACCTGCCCTGCCAGGATTCCGCGCAGGTCCTAGTGCCTGCCTTGTGCCTTGCTGCCTCCAAACCTGCCCTGCCAGGATTCCGCGCAGGTCCTAGTGCCTGCCTTGTGCCTTGCTGCCTCCAAACCTGCTGTGATTCCACGCAGGTCCTAGTGCCTGCCTTGTGCCCTGCTGTAAGAGTGTGTCGCGAAATGATGCCCTGCTGTAAGAGTGTGTCGCGAAATGATGCCCTGCTGTAAGAGTGTGTCGTGAAATGATGCATGTCTAAAAAGTGTGTCACCAACATGAAAAGTCTGGAAAGCTCTGCCCTAGGTGAATGCTCTCCAACTGGAGCCAGACATGGATTATATGCTAATTCACAGCATAGCTAATGCTCCTAATAATGCACATGGGAAAGCACTGGTATGATACCAAGTACTTTGAGAGGTGTTTGCTAGTGTATAAAAATCTGAGGGGCCCTCTGAAAATGATGAAATATGGTACAGGTGGGAGGACAGGGACCAATTAATATAAAATGAATGCAGTGTCTTCCATAGCAAAGTCATGATAGTGTCAACATGTGCATCATAATTTCATGGTACAAATTACATAATGTAATGGGTATATTATTATTATTATTATTATTATTATTATTTCAATTTATATGACCGCCCATCTCCCCCAACGGGGAACTCTATGCACATGATGGAAGTGAATAATTATGTCATTTGCATCAAGACATTTACATTGTCATTTAGCTCCCCCCCCCAAAAAAAACCCCCATGTGTAGGGTATGATTCAGTAAGGATGCAGAGTTCAGAAAGGATGTAGGAAGAATCAAGTTCTTCCAAGGAATGAAATGTCCTGTTGCAAGATCACTTTGATCCTGTAAAAGACAAGATACGTCATATAATGCACCATAAACCACAGATGGTAAAGTTACAATATGAAAGTGAGTACCTTTCAGATTTACATATGCAAACTAGTGACCCTGCAGACCCGAGGGAAGGATACTTGCTAATGATACCATGTAAAACACTACTATAAAAAGGTAAATATTGAATGCCCTTAGGAGAAAGAAAGAACAAAGGACATCATATTTTTTTGGAACAGCAAAATATAGTAAGTAAAAAAAAAACCAACCAGTCCCAATTGCAAGGGTAAAAAAAAACCCCGAAGAGCCTCCTTCTGAATCAGGCTATACTCTATATCTCATCCAATAAGTTTGTGTTTATGGGACAAGATAAAACAATCTCATTCAGGAATAGTAAACTGCTGATGGAAGCTGTGAGATACATCTGTGGAAACCATCTGCCAATATGGTAAAAAAATAAAGTAAGTGAGTCAGTCCCTGAAATTAGCACGCGGAGTCAAGTAAGCCATTTATTCTGCTGCATTGCTGTCCTGTGTAGGGAAGTTCTTTTCTGAAGCCCATTGGGGGAAGTAATCAGATCTCCCTGTAGGGAAATTGTATCTAAAGAATGGTACCAACATGTCTGAGGAGCAGTTTGCTGGGACAGACTGAGACCCAGCTAATTTTACTATAAGCTTTTCAGCCCCCCACAGAAGACACATCCTCAGAGGATGAGGAAGATCCAGGACAGGCCTTGGAGACTGATGGAGTCAAGAGTTAGACCCCAGAAGGACAAGCAAGCAAGAACTGCCCCTGCTGTAAAAGTTTCTGCAGCCCTGATCTCACTTAGGATTTCACAAAATACCTCCAGTTCTTCAGGAGAGATGGTGAGAGCAAGGTGAGAGCCAGATAATTGAAAGTCTCCTCGGAAGCAATGGTTTATTTAGAAATTGTTGTTGCTCCTGAACAAAGCCAATGTGATCCAGCTGCTTTGGAGTGGAAGTTTGAAGCCTGGTAACTATATCATCTGTTTTATATTCTCTGTTTTAATATTATCTATATTATCGGTTCCAAAGGTGGAGGGCATCACTAAGGTTTTTTGCAGATGGCATTTCCTCATTGGTGGGACCTTCAGCAACCTTCATCCTGTGGGTTCCTCTGACTAGCTGCTGGAAACCTTGCTCAATCCCACAACTAGCAAATTGGAGCCAGACCAATTTGTACCCTAATCTTGCTCTTCTTTTGACTCTGTGGATAACTCTTGAACTTTTGATAGAGCCTGTCTCTGCTTTACTTCCCAGCTATTTGTTGTTAGCTGAGGCACGAGTTCTCAAACATTGTGGTACATGACCCCTAAAATCATAAATGAATTTCTATGATACAACCCATGAATAAAAAATGATAGTGGCAAAAGGGCAAGAGAGAGAACACAAGATCTTTCTTAGGTCACCACCGTACAGTATGCATTGTTCATAAAGTACCATAAGAAATCCTTTTCTCTCCCCACTCCCCACGACTCCCTTTATGATGCCACATCTCTGCCACATTTCCATCTACAATCTGTTTGGGACTGGGACTTGGCCTTTGATACTCTGCAAAGCTCAAGCACAAAGACAGTGTTTTAAATAAATCACAGTCAAGGCAATAAACAGCAAGCAGGCTGAGGAAGCAGGAGGAGATGAATCATTCCCATGCCAGGCTGCCCTTCCTCTTTTCCACCTGCTGTCTGCCCTGATCAACATGATAGCGTGTGGGAACTCAGTGGAGTCTCAGTGGACCTCATTTTGCTACATTAACTAACTCCTAGCATGCTTTGCCGCACTGAGTACAACACTTAATGATCCAAGAGATATGTTTCAGCAACCAGCCTCCAAATGTCAACCATTGGCCAGCATTGCCTCAAGTCGACCTGGGAACAAGGTCTCAAACTTAGTCCCCCTTTCTTACAGCTGTGGTGGTCATGGCTCATGCCAAGATGGATTTTAGTTTTTTTTTTAAAAAAATCACCTTTGTCGAGGATGTGAAGTCCTATCAGCTTCCCAACCACAAGGACTTTCAATCAATCATATTTATATGGCTGCCCATCTCACAAAACCGCCCAGAGTCCCCTTGGGGGAGATGGTGCGGTGATAGAAGTCGAAACATAAATAAATAAAAAAAACAAAAAAAATGACTCTGGGCGACATACAATCAAACCATAAAAACAATTTTAAAAAGCATTCAACAAATACAACAATTAAACTTATTATTAGAAGGCTAGGAGAGAGCGTCAGATATTATGAACAATGGAGCCACTTCATCAGATCACCATTCCCTTGAGACCCCCAGACCTGTTGACACAACCAAGTTTTGAGGGACTTCTGGAAGGTTGGCAGAGATGGGGCCAGTCTCACTTTGGGGGGGGGGGGGATGATGTTCCACAGGGCGGGTGCCATGACAGAAAAGACCCATCTCCTGGGTCCAGCCAGATGTAACTCTTTGGCAGACGGGACCCACAACATACTACTTCTGTTAGACCTGATGGCATGGGCAGATATAATCGGGAAGAGGCGGTCCCTCAAATAATCTAGCCCCATGCCATGAAGGGTTTTAAAAGTCAAAAACAGCACCTTGAATTGTACCCAGAAGCAACCTGGCAGCCAATGCAGCTCGCAGAATGGGGTGTAATGTGTGCCGCTCTAGGGGCACACATAATTGCCAATGCTGCCACATTCTGTACCAGCTGAAGCTTCAAGATACTCTTCAAGGGCATCCCCGTGCAGAGCGCATTATAGTAATCCAGGAGGTGACCAGGGCATGAGTGACCGTGAGCAGAGCCTTCTGATTGAGGAACAGGTGCAATTGGCACACAACATGAAGCTGTGCAAAGGCCCTCCTAGCCATGACTGCCACCTGCTCTTCGACAGCGCATGTTTTAAGATTACTCTTATAAGCTTGATGTAATACTAACTTCAGATACATTTTTGTAAATTTGTCTGGTTGTTACATTTTACAAACTGACTGTACATTGTTAGCAGCAATTTCCAATCCATAAAATCAATCTATCTTATTGAGAAAGTTCACTGCCTCATTAGCTAATCTATTGAGCCAATCTAAGGTCAAACAGGGGAATATGCATGGCTATATTTTAACATAATTTTATTCAGGAAAAAGCAGCCAGGCTAAAGGTTGGAGAAATTGCTAAAACGTGAACATTGCCAAAGAGGAATGCAATGCAAGAGTCCCACTGCTTATGCCTTTCCTTTATTAATTAATTCACAAGGTAATTAGCCATATATTTATACAATCTGAACAGAAACCAGCCAAACCTTTGTTTGATTGTTGTGAGCCACTCAGAGTCATTGAGAGGCATACACGTTTAATATATTATTAATATTATTTACTTTTTAATATTTTAATTTTTATTACATGCATTGTTGTTTGATGTATTGCATGGAATGTTGGTCTATGACTGTAAGTAAAAAAATAAATCATATCTGTGTGTCTCCTTCAATAAGATTAAAGGAATTTGCTTCAGTTGTTGAGCCGCACTGAAGAGGTGCCTCCTTTCCAGTGAACCAATGAGGATGCCTCAGTTTTGAGTGTGTGTGTGTATATATGTACACACACACACACACACACACACACACACACACTAATTTATACTATTGAGTCCTGGTACGAAAATAATCTCAGTCCTAAATGTTACCGCCTCCCAATAGATCAAGAAGGTTAGAGAAACATTTGAGTATAATTCTTATTTGTATCAGCTCAGCAATCTGCTTGCATGCATGCATGCATGCATTCATTCTTCAAATTTAGTCACTACCCATCCCACTCAAGGAGCGACTCTGGGTGGTGGAAGATGAAATTAAGGGATCAACTATACTGGACTTAATATTTATTAAGTAGTAGAGGAAGTAGAAGTTCTAGGAACTTTGGGAAAGAGTGGCCATGTGATTCTAGAATTCACCATATTGTAGGCAGGGAGAAATGTAGGTAGTCAAACTATCTTAAGATAGCAACTTAGTTATGCTGTCCTCATTGTGCCTCCCTCCTTTATTTGGCATAGGTGATTTCTTCTATTCAAATTTATATTGGGCTGCGGGCTGGATTGAGCTGTTTTTCTGTTCTCTAATTTGAAGTACCATTTCCCAGCATGCTTGTATTTGCCAAATAACCTTATTTCTTTTTTTAAAAGTGCATGATTGCCTGAGCTAACTATTTCTTATTATTTAATTCAAATTCTGATTTGGACAAGTTGTCCCCCATTTAACAACAGTGATTTCACAAATAGTCACAGCAGGTGGCAGCACCTAGATCCCCTTGGCCAGTCTTGAAAAAGCTAAGCCGGGTTGGAGTTCATTAGTACTTAGATGGGAGACCTAATCCAGGAGACCCAAGGGCTGCAAAATGGACTGAAAACACTGATTAAGAAAACATTTCAGAAGAAGGTAATGCTGGGCTAGAAACAAGGAGTCTGTGAGTTCTAGTCTTGCCTTAGGCATGAAAGCCGGCTGGGTGACCTTGGGCCAGTCCCTGTCTCTCAGCCCTAGGAAGGAGCCAATGGCAAACCAGGAGACTGAGAGTTCTAGTCCCGCCTTAGGCATGAAAGCTGGCTGGGTGACCTTGGGCCAGTCACTCTCTCTCAGCCCAACTCACCTCACAGGGTTGTTGTTGTGGGGAAAATAGGAGGAGGAAGGAGTATTAGGTATGTTCGCCGCCTTGAGTTATTTATAAAAATAATAAAGGCGGGATAAAAATTAAGTAAATAAAATAATAATAATAACAACAACAACAACAGCAACAACAACAACAATAATAATGATGTTGCCAAAAAAACCAACATGGAAAACTAAATCATGGGGTTTACATTCTAGCTATACAATTCATTCCTGTTCTTTGCGAAGAAAATAGACAACGCTTGCTTTCAGGATTTCTGTATATATAACTCTCCTTATACAGCTGCCAATTCCACTTGTTATTCTACATGTTAACATTCTCAAATAATGTTTTCAAATGTAAAGAATATGGATTCTTTACAATCTTTTTTACTTCATCCTTTCCTTAGCACAGAACTGGGAAGCTACCCCTCAATCATCTTTTGCAGATGAAAATTTAAAAAATAATCATATTTTTGCTTTAACTATTGGTTTTTTTAAAAGGTAAATTTTAACAAATGTGTCTATATATATATGCCTGTTCATATATGGTTAAAGGTAAAGGTTCCCCCCGCACATTTGTGCAGTCGTGTCCGACTCTAGGGGCCGGTGCTCATCTCCGTTTCTCAGCCGAAGAGCCAGCGTTGTCCGAAGACACTTTCACGGTCATGTGGCCAGCATGACGCACGTGGAACGCTGTTACCTTCCCACCAAAGTGGTACCTATTAATCTACTTGCATTTGCATGCTTTCGAATTGCTAGGTTGGCAAGAGCTGGGGCTAGTGCATATATCGTTAATTGGACAAAAAATAGGTGAAAATCGTGAATTTATATATTTTTTCATTCATCAATCCTTCTAATAGGTGGTTGGTTATTTTGATTTGTAACCAACCAGAATTTGTGGTTGCCACCAAATCTCTTCCACTTCCTGACTTGGGAACAGATATTATCTTGTGATGAAATTTTAGAAACTATTGGAATTGCAATCTAAAAATTCCTGAATATTTTTAACATTAAGTCAGGTGTGAAGGGCTTAAGGAAAGAATGTAGACTTTGCCATGAGATTTAGAGACACAGAGATGTCAACAGAAAGTCAGAGCTAAGCCCTCAGTTTAGGCCAGATTATAAATTACAATAGTTATTGAAGGCCTCATAAATATCTTTATAGATTCCTATGCACACAGACCCAAAATCTAGATTAATCATAAAAAGAGTTATAATAAATCATTCCAAAAGTCTCTCCAATCCAGCATTCTATTCTGAAATTGGCTAACCATATTGAAGGAAGCCCTCAAACAATGCAACAATATATTCCTACCTCTGTGGCCAAGAGAGTGGTATTCATAAGCATACTAGTTCTGAGGCCTCTTAGTTGGCTATTGCTTTAATAATCTATATTAAATATTTCCTTTTGCCTCTATAGAATCTTCTATTACTCAGCTCAACTGGATGATCCAGGATTTAATATAAAAGTAGAAGAAAAACTATAGTTTTTTCCACATCATTAATAATGACCATATTGATTGGGATTATGACACATCTCAGCAGCACTAGATTGGAGAAAACTAATAAAGAACTCAATTACAGGTCACAAGTATTCATCTCTGCTCTTCTGATTCTAAAAATAAACATTGAGGCACATGCATTTATCCTTCATCTTCCATAATGAAAAAAGACAAAAAGAATTAACTAAGCTCCCTGCAGTCTCCTATCCTCCTTTAGTACTCCTTGACCCACTTGATATCCAACTGTAGAATTATTTATTTAGTTTCCTACAGTGGCATTTACTTTATGCAAGGTTATGTTAAATTTTTTGTTCTTATTTAGGAAATGTAATACCATAATGGTAAACAACTAGAAACATGTATTTAAGACTAAATCCCGGATTACCTCCCAATTTTTCAAGGCACCATTATTAGAAATTACCTTCTAGGTCTTCAAAATTAATTTTTCCCATATTGCTGATGCCTTGCCTATGATGCCCCAGCACTATCTATTTGGCCACTTCGGTGATGCGTAATATTTATAAATGTTGCATGAAGTGGGCAATTCATCACGTAATCTACATGCCCATCACAAACCCAGCTGCCAGTATCCCTATTGATGAAAACACAGCCATAAGCTCTCCACCAAAAGCATATCCTTAATCTAAGAAGATAACCAGTTTATCTCCCAAAGAATAGGTGGTCCTTCCCTTCCTCAGGATTTAATTTCATGAAAGCAGAAGAACTAGTTAGTCTTGGAGTAGGACACTGCTATCAGATCCCTGAAGTTTTTATACATTACCTATTTGACAGTCAGGAACACATTGTACTGAATGCACATCCAGAATTTTGATCCAGGAGGCAAATAATAATAAATAATAATAATTTATTAAATTTATATGCCACCCAATTCTCAGTGACTCTGGGCGGTTTACAAATTGTTAAAAACCTTTAAAAACAAATAACAATACAAGAAACACAAAACAAAGAGGGCAGAGAAAACAAACCCAGGTGGGAACAAGGAAGATCCCCGTAGGCCACTATAAGTTCTGCTGCTGTTGGGCCCATATCCAGTGAGTTCAATGAATCACCTTCAGTGGGAGGAGCCTACCAGAATCGTTTGCCAGACTACATAGAAGCAGCCAGGAAAACAAAGCAGAACCAGGAAATGAAGACCGTTCTGTAGGCTTAGCTGTTTTGGTAAATACTTTGACCAGGCAGGCATTTTCAAACATTTATTGAATAGGACAAACTACGGCAGTCAGAAGTTAGAAAATAAGCTCTACTCTTACTGTGGACAATTTAGTTATTCCAACAAATGTTTGCCATCTTGCAACCATGTAGAATTATTTCATGCAAATGGCTGAAGAAATAGTTTGTCTGTCTTCAGGAAATGACTAACAGCTATCAGAAGTCAGTCCCACCACCTTCTATGGGAGCTAGCCTCACATAGATTGAGAATCTTAGCCTACATCTGGATGCACTATTACACCTTGGCCTTATAATAATCTTTTGCTGAACAAAACAAGATCAACTCAGACATAACAAAAACAAAAAAATGAATATTTTAATAATACTAGTTTGTTGTCCCCACTTCCTCATCTGCGAATGGCTATGAAATAAAGGATTAGGAGGTATCACTGATCTCATTTTCATTTGACTGGTCGCCGATTGAGGATCTTGAACAATTACCACTAAAGATTTAAAACATTGCCCCTCACTTCTGCATTGCCCCTGTTTGTTAATCCTTTCCTCCCAGCCCTCTAAAATAATACTGCTTTCCAGAGTGGCTACTCTTTCAATAAAGATAACATTAGGTATCTTTACAGATAAATAAACATATAAAAGTGTTGACAATAACTTGGGTCACAGTATCTTAAAAACAGATGGATAGAAAGTTATAGAAACTGAATTTATCAGAAACTGAATGGATGAGTTTCTAGTTTCTAGTACACATGCAAATAAGGGTAATAACCTAGCTTGAAACCAAGATTTGTTCCTGGCTTTAAAATATTATAAAATTTATTTGGGTACAATAAACACAAGTTTGGACTTAATATTAAATGTATCCATGCTTGAGGTTTTCTCCAGCTTGCACACACAAATGGGAGAATGAAGCACACACCACAAGTACACATCTTAGGTCACATTGTGGTTTAATAAACCTGGATTCTTGGCTTTTAAAAATTTTGTAGCAATACAGCCATACCCCCAGAAAGAAAGAAAGAAAGAAAGAAAGAAAGAAAGAAAGAAAGAAAGAAAGAAAGAAAGAAAGAAAGAAATTTCATGAACTGAATGATATAGAAGATCATGAATGGCAGCTGACAGAAAATATATGATTACAGAATGCTATTTAATTTTATCTTTGATCTGCTTAATTAAATGACTTATGCTCCATTCATTTGATGAGGCAAACTGGATTAAATTATATCAAATAATATAATCATACTGAAGACAACTCTTAATTTAGCCTCATAGGCTTGCACTTAATTTTGAAATTCAAGAATGATGATACCAGCATTTCTGATAGTATTGAATTTAATGTGTATTTGCATGCACATTTAATTTACATAGATTTCCCAGAAAAATGTTGACAAAGAAATAGTTTGAATGAAAAATTCATTTATAAAACACGTGCACCTTATAAAATAAACATTTTATAACATTAAGGGAAAAACAGTTAAAATACATGACAAAAATGACCCAACAAAATAGTAAAGGCTTTTAATAAGTCAATGCATGGAAATGAAGCATTTAACAAATCAAAAGGGGAGGATGCAGCTCAGTTTAATTTAGTTATTCTATGGCTGAGATAAGATATTAATCAAGTGACAAAAGTATTCTATTAATCAAAAAGAATAACTATAATAAATCTTTTATTATATTGCAAATGAGAAAACAAGCAATCCTAGAGGGTTGTTCTAATAATATGTTTAACTAAAACAACCTGGCTGGATGCTTTGTCTTCTTATGACAAGTAGAAATTATTGTCATATTTTATGTATTTATGTGTGCATGTAGATATGCAGGAGAAAATATACTGCTTCTTTATCAAGGAAAATATTTGACATTCACATTAATATTGCTCATTTACCTCATACAGGGAAAATAGATTAGGAATCAAATCTTGAATCTAAACTATATTTATTAGCCATAAGTAACACATTAAGAAATTCAACAGACACCAGTTCTTGCTATTTGCAAATAAAGTACGCTGAAACAGAATACACAGAAGAACTATACAAGAAAGATCTTAATGTCCCTTATAAATATGATGGTGTGGTCATTGACCTTGAGCCAGACATCCTAGAGAGTGAAGTCAAGTGGGCCTTAGGAAGCATTACTAACAACAAAGCTAGCGGAGAAGACAGTATCCCAGCGGAACTATTTAAAATCCTAAAAGATGGTGCTGTTAAAGTGCTGCACTCAATATGCCAACAAATTTGGAAAACTCAACAGTGGCCACAGGATTGGAAAAGGTCAGTTTACGTTCCAATTCCAAAGAAGGGCAATGCCAAAGAATGTTCAAACTACCGTACAATTGCGCTCATTTCACATGCTAGCAAGGTTATGCTCAAAATCCTACAAGCTAGGCTTCAGCAGTATGTGAACCGAGAACTACCAGAAGTGCAAGCTGGGTTTCGAAGAGGCAGAGGAACTAGAGATCACATTGCCAACATTCGCTGGATCATGGAAAAAGCAAGAGAGTTCCAGAAAAACATCTACTTCTGCTTCATTGACTACGCTAAAGCCTTTGATTGTGTGGATCACAACAAACTGTGGCAAATTCTTAAAGAGATGGGAGTACCAGACCATCTTACCTGTCTCCTGAGAAACCTGTATGCGGGTCAAGAAGCAACAGTTAGAACTGGACATGGAACAACCGATTGGTTCAAAATTGGGAAAGGAGTACAACAAGGCTGTATATTATCACCCTGCTTATTTAACTTATATGCAGAGTACAGCATGAGAAATGTCGGGCTGGATGAATCACAAGCCAGAGTTAAGATTGCCGGGAGAAATATCAACAACCTCAGATATGCAGATGATACCACCCTAATGGCAGAAAGTGAAGAGGAACTAAAGAGCCTCTTGATGAAGGTGAAAGAGGAGAGTGCAAAAGCTGGCTTGAAACTCAACATTAAAAAAACTCAGATCATGGCATCTGGTCCCATCACATCCTGGCAAATAGAAGGGGAAGAAATGGAAGCAGTGACAGATTTTATTTTCTTGGGCTCCAAGATCACCGCAGACGGTGACTGCAGCCATGAAATTAAAAGACGCTTGCTCCTTGGGAGGAAAGCTATGGCAAACCTAGACAGTATATTAAAAAGCAGAGACATCACCTTGCCAACAAAGGTCCGTATAATCAAAGCTATGGTTTTTCCAGTAGTAATGTATGGCTGTGAGAGTTGGACCATAAGGAAGGCTGAGCGCCGAAGAATTGATGCTTTCGAACTGTGGTGCTGGAGAAGACTCTTAAGAGTCCCTTGGACTGCAAGGAGGTCAAATCAGTCAATCCTAAAGGAAATCAACCCTGACTGCTCATTGGAAGGACAGATACTGAAGCTGAAGCTCAAATACTTTGGCCACCTAATGCGAAGAGAGGACTCACTGGAAAAGACCCTGATGCTGGGAAAGACTGAAGGCAAAAGGAGAAGGGGACGGCAGAGGATGAGATGGTTAGATTGCATCACTAATGTAATGAACATGAATTTGAGTAAACTCCGGGAAACAGTGGAGGACAGGAAGGCCTGGCATGCTATGGTCCATGAGGTCACGAAGAGTCGGACACAACTAAACGACTGAACAACAACAAAAAATCAGAAGTCCTTTAATTTCTACAAGGATTCTGAAATTCTATGCACAGATAACTCATTTTCACTGAATCCAATGGGAAACATCAAAATAGCTCTCATCACTAAATATCACTATTTTCACTTTCCCAAAATAGATTTGGACTTGCGGTTCCACATCCCATGCAGAAATCACTTGAAATACAAGAAATCACTTGAAACTAGTGATACCATAAATGGCCTACCATTTATAAAGTGAAACATTCTAGTTTATATGACTAAATTTTTGATAAGGGTAGAAAACTCATAGCTATCCAGATGTTTTGGAACTCCAACTTACAGCATCCTTCACCATTACTCCTGCTTTGAATTAATGAAGGGAGTTATAGCAGGGTGTCTGGGGGCGGGGGCGGAGAGGGGAATGTCAAAATGACAGATGCAATCATGCGATTGAAGCCCTGCCTCTCTTTATGCATATTATATGTGCATAAAAAGGGGGTGGGGCTTCAATCCAGAATCATGCCTGCCACCTTAACTTTTTTTGACTCCCCAAACCTCCTTAAGACTCCCCTGAAGTACAGGTCAGCAATATCTTAAAGCTGTAGGCCACATGTTTTCCATCCTGGCCCTTAGGCCTGTTACATAACCATTTCATTGTTGATGAATGCTGTAAAACAGTGTAGGTACCTAACTAATATAAACAAATCACATGCTGATTCTAAAACACTTGTTTGCAGGGAGTTCAAAACATAGGGAATGGTTCCTGCAAAAAATCAGTCAAAATTGCACTGGCATTGTGCTAGCATATTTGTGAGGTTCTCAATACATAAACAAGGCATAAGAATGGCACATGAAGAAAAAGCAAATGGCAGGGACTTCCGGGGAAGAAATGGCGAACTGAAGACGGCTCCGCGAAAAGTGGAGCTGACAACTGCGTCTGAATGGAGAGCCAGCGAGTAGACCAGCTCTTCGTAATTCTTCTCCGGACAAGGAGAGGACTTGAGATTGTCTAAAAGTGCTTCAGACAGCTTCTCCCCATGAGGAGACCTCAAGACAGCAGTCTCTGGTGGGTTTAGAGCTCTGGAAGATGAGGGAATAACCATCTTGCTCTAACCGCGGTCAGGACCTTTAAAAGGGCACTGAGTTCGCATACTTTCTTTTCTAATCACTTTTGGAAACTGCTTGTTAACTGCTTTTCAGCTATTAGGAACCTTCAGAACAGCAATTTTATAGCACCGCGTGAGTTTCTTTCAATTCTTAGCGAAAGAAGTTTTAAATACAAGTTTAAGGACTTAATTTTTTTCCAGAATAAACAGCAAAAGGGTGATTAAAACTTTGATTTTAGAAAGTTACAAACAGACTAAGGGTCCAGATAAATTTGAAATAAAATTTTGGAATTAATTATAAGAATCCTTCTCATGGGAAAATGCTTGTTTTGAATTCTTAAAAAAAAACCTAGTAAGATAAGACTTTAAAATTGGGAACTAGAGGAACTAGAACAGAGCTTTCCAAACTGTGTGTTGCGACACAAAAGTGTGTCGCCACACACAGACTGGTGTGTCGCCACACAACCCGGAAGCGCTGATCATCATCAGCGCTTCCAGATTTTCCCACGGTGACACACCAATGGCGGCACGCAAAAACCCGAATGCGGCAGCAGCGCTTCCAGGTTTTTGCGCGCTGCTGCAACGGCGGCACTTCCGGGTTTTCCCGCGGCGACACACCAACGGCGGTTGGTGTGTCACCGCAGGAAAACTTTGGAAAGCCCTGAACTAGAAGGAACTAAAGATTACAGTTAAAGGAGAAGAACACTCAAATTCGACTTACTAATACAGAATGAAACAAAACATTGGACATACTGAAGGATATTTTTGAACAATAGACCCAGAAATTAATTTTAAGAGTATCTGCCTCTATAGATAGACTGTGTTTAAAAGATGCTATGGAAGAGGTAGAAGTATTACCTGACATGATTGACTGATTTGAAAGTGGATTTTAAAATGACAGGCTACAAGAATGATATGGAAAAAGATGTACACTGGACATACAAAAGAAACTAGTTGACATCTTAATAATTAAAAGGGATATACAAATAACAAACCAAGAGAGTGACCTGGATAATTTTCATATATTCGATTTACATTTATTTATTTATTGTATGGCACATTCACATCACGTTACAATAAAAAACTACTGTTCACATCCATGACATTCCTTAAGTCACACGTGTCCCCGGGTGGTGCTAAAGAACAGTCACTTCAAAGCAAACACCTGAAGCTTCGAAGTTGCGGTAGCCAGTCAATCCTAGTGATCTCCTGGCTATATCACATCACATCAAATTGGATTTACAAAAGAGGCTTGTTAAAGCTTTGAATTATTTTGTGAGAAGGGATAAAGAAAAAATGAAAAGAAATCAAGTTCTAGGACATTATTTGAAGGGACTACAGATCAAGATTGTTAGAAGTAAATATAATCTATATTGTTAGAAGGAATATAAAGCTGGTTTATTTGATCAAGGTTAAAATAGATATGTTGTTATCTCTGGTAACCCTTAAAGGACTTTTGCTGACATCAGGACTGAAATGATGAGGTTTTATAGATTTGTTTATAAATAAGAGATGGGATATGGGAGGAAGAGATCATTTGTTGTATTTTAAGAGAAGGTGATGATTACTAAAATTATTTATACTTGTTGTGATGAAGGGTGAAGTCACTTCTTTATATATTTATTTTCTTTTTCTTTATTCTTAGTTTTTCTTTCTTTTCTATTTTTCTTTTCTGCACCTTCTATTTTTTTCTTTTTATTCCCTTTTTTACTATAAAAAAAAGAAAAAGCAAATGACGGAAGTAATATAAATATTGCAAACTTACAATTATATATAATTGTGTATTAAATCAGTGAATGGTGTAGAAATGTATATGAAATATTGATTAATCAGGTCCTTATGTGTAAATTCTATAAAACCTAAACAATAAATATGATTCATTTATTAATTACTATATATATTTCCTTTTCCTTCCCTGCACAATGTCATTTTTATGATAGCCCAGAAAAAAACGGCTGACCCTGCAAATATGATTTTGAAATGCTGCCCAATCTTCTGTTAAACAGCAGATACTTTTATATATATATTTTTATATATGGACTGTGTTGCCTTTGACCCTCCCTGCAACATAATCTGATTGTTGTTCATCGATTCAAAACTTCATCTTTATAGAGAAATTGCTTTAAACGTTCTAGCACTTCCACATTAATATGTAGTGGGCATAAATGGCAAACAAGTGGGAAGCCTCACATTAGAACAATAACACACCTGTAAATGAAAGTAGAGGAAAACAGTGGGGAGATGAGGACTAGAATAAGCTGAAAAGATTTCATTAATATTTATTTATTTATTAAACTTGTGTAAATATTATATTTACCTGAAAAATATCCAAGCCTTCAATAAAGTTATATATAATTATACATTGTAAAATCTAGATTTTTAAGCAGAGAGGTATATTCAGAAACATATATACTTCAAGCAAGGTACTTAAATTGTATTCTATGCTGCCACTAAATTAGATGGAAATCTATCGGCTGTGGGCCACTTGTGGCCCGTAAGGCTATCAGTATAGGCCCTGCTTTCACCTAGACAATCCTTGTGATCCTTTCCAACTCTGCAATTCTATGATTCCTTTTCCCTGGACTTGCATTTTTTGCTGAGGCAGAGCAGCAAAAGCCCACTGAAATGCAAAGGATCCAAGGCTAACCAAGGGCTTATCCCTGGCAATAAATGTTCAATAAAATAAAAGAATTAAGCAAGTGATTAACCAAATCATCTTATTATGCATAACAATAGGACCAGCTGCAACACACTCTATCAGACGAACATGGACACACATGTACAAAAATGTACCACAGGTCTGATCTTTATGGGGCAAAAATGACTCTCATCTTCATAACTATTTAGGCATTTTTCTGGCAGAAGCATATGCAATAATGTTTTAATTTTCCACAGTATTATTTATTAAATAAAGTTTTACAAAAGGACAAGGACCTGAATGAGGCAAGTCGCACAAACTCACTATGCTTCTGCATCATTTACCCCATAAATTGTTTATGAACACTGTAAATATAGCAGGTTGGACATATGTATATTTGAAGAATCAAATCATATTTAACATTACGCAGAAATAAGGATAATATTTTAACAAGTTACACCAGAAAGATTTCATTCGGACTGATATTAAATGCACTTAGCAAAAGGTCATAACTCTTAAATTTGCTAGATAAATAAATGTTGGTGAGTTGGATGAATCACCGGAGAATTGGTGCATGGCAGCGAATGAATAACCTGCTAATGCTTCCCAAACCCCATTATTTCCCTTTTTCCAGTAGGCCAAAGATTCATGTCCCCGCATACTGCCAGTTCATTACGGAAAAATATCATTCCTCTTCTGGCACACTCTAGATGGCCCTCTCAGCCCCATGAGGACCCTTTAATGTTTAATTCCCCATCATCTGCTCCAGTGAACAGCTTAATCTCTGCTTGTATGATCAATACTATATCAGTGTAAATTAAAATGACAATTTTAAAGTAATTAAGCCTGTTAATGCTCGATTCAAATGTCATTATTTGCACAAGGGATTGAGGAGAAATTACATCGTGTCCAGGGTGACAGGAAAATGTTTGAGCCTTCTCGAGCCTGTTGCCACTCTGCCACTGGAGGCTTTAGCAAAGCAGATTAACTTCTAGCTTCTACTGCCAGGATACCTATCCAATTTCAAAAGAGGATAACGCAATTTGATAAATTTAATTCCAGCTACAAACTCAATTATTGTGATAATGGATGAAAACTGGGAGGAGACACTAAACAAGACCCACATAAAAATACACTTAACTTCAGAATGAGATACAACAGTAATTGTTTTATTTGATTTGTTCTTTTCCTTTTGAAAACCCTTTAAATAATTGTGATTGTTGGCAAAATAGCCAACATTTATTAAATAGCATCCACTCATGGCTCAAACAGCCTACCATTTGAAAGAAGTTGGTAACAGTGAAAATGTTTACTGTCCTTTGCTGTATAGCAACATTTATTAGGCAAGTAAAATTACATCAGTATATTATTGGATCTCATAAATAGATCTTTAAAGCTCAACTAAGTTCAGATGAAATCTCAGCTTCTTCTGCATACTGATCTTTCTAGACTACAGGTCGACTACATACATTTTTTATTTCAAGGTTGAATTCAATCTTAAAAACACCTTACACATTATGTGTTTGTGGTCACTGCATATTTCAAACCTGAGTGTAGTTTAAAAGTTGAAACTACAAGTAGGAAAACTCCAAAAATTTCCAAGCCGTAGAAGTATTATTTCCCAGAGACATTTTCTGAAAGGCACTGATATTTCAAAAAACAAAACAAAACTGAGCAAACATCACTGAATACATTTTAAAATGCTGAAGGCCACATTATATCAATGAAATAAATAAGAAATAAAAAGGTAAAGGTACCCCCCGCACATTTGTGCAGTCGTGTCCGACTCTAGGGGCCGGTGCTCATCTCCGTTTGTTAGCCGAAGAGCCAGCGTTGTCCGAAGACACTTCCACGGTCATGTGGCCGCATGACGCCGCGGAACGCTGTTACCTTCCCACCGAAGTGGTACCTATTAATCTACTTGCATTTGCATGCTTTCGAATTGCTAGGTTGGCAAGAGCTGGAGCTAGTGCGGGAGCTCACTCCGCACGCAGGGCTAGGGATTCAAACCTCCGAACTTGCGATCTTCCAATCGACAAGCCTGGCGTCTTACCCGCTGAGCCACCACGCCCCTCAAATAAGAAATACCAATATGAAAAATTATAAACTTATCCTCATGTGGCTGTTCTTAGGAACTGGAGGCACAACAGGAAATGATAACTATATATGTATCTTTAAAAGCATGGCTGCTGATCCTATCCATTTGAATAAGCAATGAGGAAATTTTTATTTTATTTTATTTGGTTATTGCTCTTTTCCTTAAATCCTGTATAGCTTTCCATTAAAAGTATCTGTTTTTGATTTATGAATGTTGTGAACGTGTTTTATACTCTCCAGCATCTTGAAATGGTGTAGACTGAAAGGTGATGTGTAAAGATTTTGAATAATAATTACAATATAATTTAATAAAACAACATTATGAGAGGCATTCACATTTCAGGCAGACACAGCCCATTTTTCACAAGCTAACCACGAAACAATTTCTGATCAAACATTTTTGTATAGAATGGAAATACTGTATGCTTGTTCCAAAATCTTCTAGGCTCAGTATTGAGAACTGTATTCCTGTTTGGTCAAATCCACGCTGACACAGGTCAAAGGCTCTCAGCCCAGAGTTGGCAGTACATGAAAAATCAAGAATACCAAGTCCTTACTGTGCAGAATCTATTAATTTAAGGGAAGGGTGGGAAGAAAAAGATAGGGGTTTGGGGAGGGGTGTCATCTTGCATTCATTTTTCCAAGTATTGCCTACCCAACCTCTCTCCATTCTTCCACCTACTCCACTGCGGAGGAAGAAAGAAGATAACCTCATCAGTGCTAGTGAGTGTGGGGTTTGCTCCCTGTTTATATACAGTAGCTTGCCCTGCCAGTGTTGGTGGGGGTGTGGTTTTCTCCTTGGTAGTTCCTTGATTGGGGTATTGTTTTCTGCTTGATTGTTTGTCTGGGGTTAATCCCTGCTTATCTGGGTGTTGGTTGCTGGAGAGGATGTGTTCTGGTCTTCTTGTTTCCTTCTTAGCTTTTTTATTGTCTCTTTTGAATGGAGTGTTAATGTGGACTTATCTCTATGTGACTATTGATGGCTGATTTGTCTGAATGCCAAGCTTTCAGGAATTCCCTAGCATTTTTGGATTTAGCTTGGTCTAGGATGCTCACAGTTTCCAGTTGAAACTATGGTTGAGTCTGTCCATGTGTTGTGAAATTAAGCAGTTTTTATCATGTCTCCTGACTGCTAGTTGGTATTCCACCTGTCTCTGTAGGGAAAAAGAACACTATAGCATAAAAAGGTTATGTAATGCAATAATATCTGGGCTGAAGTTAGAATGTTTTTAAGTTTTAAGACTCTGAGATAGTTGGAGGGAGAATGGTCATTTGAACATACATATCTCCCTTTCTTCTTGCTGAATCTTACTTTGAGACAGTGCCGTAATTTTTACTGTTCTCTCTCTGTGTGTGTTTTATATATTTTGCCTAACTTAAAAGAAAATATTGCACATTGGATGGGGCCTCTTCAGTGTTAGAGGGGCCCAGAGTGATTGTCTCCTGTACCCTTTTAAAAGGCCCTGGCAGATGCCTCTGTTATTTGTTGGTATATTTCTGGAGAAAAATGTATCCTGCACAGTAGGAGCACTCAATTTCTCCATGGATCTTTGTGCTAGTTATGTCTCCTCAGAAGTGAGTTTATTTTCAGATAACTGAAGACAATAGCCTTCCCCAGTTGATGCCTTCAGGCTGGCTGAATACTGTGGGTGTAGTCATCTACGTATATATCAACAGGTTAGGTTTTTAGTATTTCTGGCTCTGGTGGAATTCTTAACAGGTTTTGATCTCACTAACTATAGTGTCCCCAACTTACTGGGATGGAAATGGAGGAGGAGCATTTTGTGGCAGCTCAGCTCCTTCCTTGCAGGTAAGTTTTGGAAGATAAGGTTAGGGCAGAGCTTTCCAAACTGTGTGTCGCGACACAAAAGTGTGTCGCCTGCGGGGCCCAGATGTGTCGTGTCAAAACCCGGAAGCGCTGATGGCTTCCGGGTTTTCCTGCGGTGACACACCAACGGCGGTTGGTGTGTCGCCGCGGGAAAACTTTGGAAAGCCCTGGGTTAGGGAATGTAATAATTTATTTAGTTTATTTTATCTCCTAGACTCTTTTCAAGATACAAATCAAATCTGGAAGAAAGGTATTAGGTAGAATGTGGTCTGTTGCAAGGAATGTATATTGTCAAAAGAAGTGAAAATGACTATGTACATGAGCATGTTCCTCTCCACTTTGTTACTGGAAGTAAGAATTAGGTATTTCAGAAAAAACATACATGTTGAATGCAGTGGTAATGGGATACTTAAGAATTGTGTCTGGTAAAAAACAAGAAAAGATAAAATGAGAAAGGAAGGATGGATGTGGACTGAATACAAAAGTGAATAACAAATACTTAAAAAGTACACTAAAATGGTTTGGTCATATAAGAGAAAACAAATGAGGAATGAATTTAAGAACAAATATATGAATAGTAAATGGGTTGAGAAGGCAGTGATGGAGACACAAATATATTACTATGGATCATTTTCCTCAATAAATAAATGAACAAGTATAATGTTTTTGTCTCATTTGTTTAATTGGATTCTCTTTATCTAGTTTTAGGACTTTGTGGAAAACATCATGTTTTAGGTCATATTTATGCAGACATATTAAACATTCAAAAGGGTTCACAAACTTTTAAGCACCACTGTATATTTATAGTGTGAACACAGCTGCACATTTATATATAACTCTGGGAGACATAATCTAGGGATAGGATTTTTTTTTAATCTACTCCTCTTGTATGTTGCCTTAATTTTTTTAAACTATGGTTTGTGGCAACACAAAAGGAGTTTTCTCAATGACAGCAACATATACAGTATATTGAATTCTTTGTCCCAAGAAATTAGCCTATTTTCCTCTTTTTTATGTTTGTGAAGAATAGAAAAATGTTCTTCTTAAGTTTTAATCGTTTACGTTTTTGCTATATTTTCCATGATAGCTTGATCAACTCTTGCTTTTTTTGGGGTGCGGAGAAAAGAGAAGTACAAATATCTGAAATAATAAATAGTGGATTTTAGATAAGGCTATACTGTTAAGAATTTTGTTAATTAATTTAAGCTTTTTTTCAGAAATCAAAAGAAGCAATACTTTGCTTAGCATAATAAAGGGCATACATTTATTTCTGATTACAAGTTTTTTCTCAGCTTCCCTAAATTACCTCAGTCAGTAAAACCAATTAAGATACCTGTGCTGGCAGGAATTAAAATTTCCTGTGACAAAATGTATGAGCACAAAGCCATTTTCTTTATGCAACATATATTTCAAATGGTCCTATATAAACATGTCTGAAAATTGTTCCCTATTCTTCCAAGCATATTTATTAATTTTGTCTTGTTAGAAACACTTCACAGTAACAAAAATATCTTCAATATGCATCTGATATTCTCTAACTACTTTGGTGCGCTGTCCTTCTGAAAGGAGATAGTATATGATATGCAGTATACTTGAGAAATAATGGTTAGTGGAAGGAAAATGTGAGTAATTCTATGTTATTATGATCAAACTGGAATAGAAATACTTGAATTTGGGGGGAAAAACCCCACACAGCGATAAATGAATGCACAAATGATAAATGAATTAAATGGTTAATAAATCCATTAACAATTTTTAGTGAGATGGTCACTACAAATAACAGATAAATACACAGTTACTAATTACATTGTTACTAATTATTAATTTTTTATTTTCCAACTTCTATCACCGCCCATCTCCCCCCACAAAGGGGACTCTGGGTGGTTTGCCTTTAATTGCCTTTTCAAAAGTGGTAGTTTCTTATGCAAGGCTTTGAAATGTTAAATATCTGTTTAGTAAACTTGAACAGAATATTTGATTTGTGAAAGAAAAAGTGAGTATTTCTACCAATAAGTGTATTGCCATTTCTTCCAGAGAAAAACACAGTTGTTGTGATCTCTCCCTCTTTCTCTCTCTCTCTCTATTTATATATTGATGAATTAAAATGTATTCTGTTTAACTCCTGAAATATGTTCTTAACACTGTACTTTAATAAGCATTTGCTAACCAATATAAATCTAATAAACAAATAAACATCCTTTTAATAATGAAATAACTGATTAAAGAATGTGGGAGGGGGGATCTACAATATCTAAAAGCTTTCTAAATTCCTTCTTTTTTGCATTGTTAATAGGGCATGTTAACAGACATCAGACCATATTGATCAGTCAGCTAATAGTTTCTCAATGTACAATAGCACTATTCATCAAGCGCCCATTTGGGTTGCATTTGCTTACCAAAGCTTATTAATTATCAGAAAGCTTTGTTGCCTTCAGAAGGAGCATATCATTACAAAAATGTATCCTGAGACATTATTCATCGGGGATTTTAAAATGTCAATCTTCACTCCTGGAATCTGGAAAAAAATATCCCATGTGCACACACTGGGTGTCCATTTATTTTGATGTTATTTTCAAGAGAACAGAAATTGTCAAATGAATCTACTGTACATACCCGCGGAAAGGCTGAGAATTTTAGGTGCCAAAATGCACCCAAAAAATCAGGTTCAGCTTATCGGTGGATGGGCTCATCCACTGAGTATATATGGTAATACTTTTTTAAAAGTACACATATTTCCCATGTATATTCATGTATAAGTTCATCCACGGATAAACAGAATCTTGAATTTTTAACCAAAATACAGTGAAAAATGTGGGTTGGCTTATTTGCGAGTGGCGCATTTTTCATGGTATTTTGGTTAAAAATTCAAGGGTTGGCTTATCTGCAGATGGGCTTATCTGCAAGTATATACGGTTTGTCAGCTTTCAAAAGGATTGCAAATACATGGATTAAATGCAATGCTTGCATAAACTGTACTGAATTACATTGCTTATTTTTCTTTGGAGAGGAACGATTGATCCAAGTGAAGAACATTAGATAGTTATTCTTTACCACTGGATCACTAGCTTGCCTAGCTTTCCTTGTCTCTCCTTGTAACTACAGTAACTCCACTAACTCCTCTTTTATGAAAATGTGTGATGCATGTTTTCTAAATAAATAAAACATCAAACTTCTCCTGATGTTGCTACATTACAGCTTCCTGCTTTTCTAGCTACGTATTGGTTGTGCTGGCTGAAGCTAGTAGGAGTTGTAGTTCAGCAGCACATGCAAGGCTACAGATTCCCTGCCTTTACTTTAGCCAACATTAAAGCAAATCAGAAAGACAGTATAAAGAGTTGTCACATGTTGCAACTTGCCAGAAGTCTTGCAAATCAGCCTTCAGTTGGGCACCTCGTGTTAAAGAAGCAAAGTGCAGGTATTTTAGGCCAAAATAGGATCATCATTGACTAAAATCGTCCAAGCCCTGGGAATGAGGTCATCTCCACCATGTGCCACTGCCTACTCCATCATTCCCTTGTCTCCTCTCCCCTCCTTACAGTTGTGGAAGAGCAAAAGAAACCGATCAGAAATCCATTTTTCTAAAAACTAGAGAGTGATCATTTTATTATATTGATAGAAATGAGCAAATGGCACCAAGAGCAAGAGCTGAAAACCAAAGTGTAGTAAATTTTACTCTGTAAGACAAGAAATACTGATTATTGTGATTAAATCAGGTAGCCGAAAGTAACTTTCCTATAACTACCAAGGTTGAAATCCAACTCTCTGCTGCTTTGGTCTGGATTCAGCTTTCCTACACTTGCCCAGTTAAAATGTGCAGCATTCAACCAAGCAGGAAATACAAAAATTATTGTCACTGCAAACCAGAAGTTTCAAAGAATGAAGTATCGAGGGGAGGGGAGTAGGCAACAAGTTGAGAATTAATGTTGGAAGAATAAAGGGAAGAAATGCTTTCCCAAGGAAGCTTGGTTCATATACAAAATGCATTACTTTACATACAATGCTGCTATGGTTTTCTGACAGAAGTGCTAACAAATCTTAAATAAATGCATTTGTTCTGTTTATTTACCAATGCATTTCTCACAGAATATTTGCTTCCACTGCCCAGAGTTATGACAAGCATTCAGTCATTCTTGTCTGTTCTCTGATATATGAGGTGGCCCTCACTCAGCTTACTCAGGCCTTTCACCAAAGTGTCACATATTTTTTTACTATTTGTGAAATGGCTTGTGACAAGTGATTGACAAAACCAAAACATTTCAAATCAGTCACTCCCCACTTAAAAAGGAAAATGTTACTCTAATTCAATACACTGAAAAAAGCATGATTCTGCAGTTATTTACTTTTTGCTTCTCCTGGTGGGTTGGTTTTTATTTTTTTAGAGAAATAGTGGAAAGGGAGGAAGAATGTAAGTAGAAAAACTAGAGAGAGAGAAAAAAAATTCAAAAAGTCAAAGTTTTCCTGTCCCCCGCCCCAAAATCTATAATTCAACACCAGTGTACTCACGATCAGGAAAAAAACCCCACTTTGCACATTACCATTCTCTGACAGACAGGAATGTTCCATCCAATTTACTGTCACCCTAAACATCCATAAGTAATTCTAAGATGGATTGGGACACTGTTTTGAGAGATACATATTTTTCACTTAAATTGCCTTAAGAGAATTATATTTGCTATCAGGGCCACACAGACAAAAGCTGTTCAAAATAATTTTTAATAGTTAAGTGGCCAGCAAAAGAGTGAGACAAAATGACATGTGCATTGTGACATCATAATGGTAATACCACCATTACATAATCTGACACAAGTATGTAAGTTGTGCCATTTGCATGAAGACATTGTTACATGTGTTTCTTTCTTTGCCCCCGCTGATTCCACACACAGATGCCCATGTGGTTAAGATCACTGTTGGAATAGCACACCTAGTAATTTTTATGATGGTATATTGTTTTTATGTCATTGTTATGCATGTGTCCTTTTGTTATATTGTAAACTGAAATGAGTCTGCTAGCAATTTATCAGTGTAGTAAATAAATAAATATAAATAAATATTCCCATGATTTTTAAACAACACAGCTGTAATGAATCCACCACAAGCACAACTTATTAATGCCACATTTGCAGTGTTAAGAAAGGAGCACCTATGCTGCAAAAATGTAAACAATGGATCTCAGTATTGGTGTTTAGTACTAGGCATAATGACATCATGTCTATCACGATGCAGTTGTGCAAATGGTGTGTCACAGTGCACATGACATCACCCCCTTCTCACAGATATTCTTTAAAAAAAAAAGATAAGTTGGTAGTGAACAGCCTGGAAGATAATTGGGAACAGAAAGGAGCATCTTCACCTTCTGAAAACAGGTACTGTATCCCAAGCAGATGGAAGGATATGATATTTAAAGACATAGCTCTCTAGCCATATATGTCCAGCACAAGGCATGATGACAGGGTAATTTATGCAAACCGTGTAATTTTCAGGATGACAATATGATACAACTGATCCAAATTATGTAATTTGCATCCATTGTGTGATGACATCATGACACATGTGACATCACTTGCTTCCTCTTGCCCTGTCCTGCAGAAGCCCATGTCTCTAGCTGAGTAGTTCATCTATTTCTGTGGATGAAAAAGAAGGAGAAGTAGCTCAAAGCTGAGGTCAGTCAGCCCATGCCATAATTCTGAGTATATTTCTGGGCATGTTAGATTTTAAATAGTACACGAGTCTCTCATATGCTACTTTCAGCCTTTCTGTATTTTCACCCTCACCCTTTTACAACTTTTGCCTTGCAATCCATTATGAATTAAGAGGGCATTCCTTTTTTTTTTTTCCGGTCATCTTCCCTTGTCCCTTGAGGAAGCTGGGGTGAGCAGTAGTGTGGAAGGATCAGCTGATGTGCCAAGTATCATTACTTGAATAACTACCAGTTGGTGAATTCAGCTTTACAGTAAGGTTCCCGAGATGGAAAAAAAAAGTTGACATAGCTTCCCGAGGGTGCCTCGCTAGCCAAAAAGACAATGGATTACCACCTTTTTTCCCCCCAGGAAATAAAATAGAAAGAATGTTATACCTTATTTCAATACAGTACAATGCATATATGCTACATCTGGTTCAGTTTTTTGACAACAGAGTTACCTTTGTAGCATCCTGGACATCAGAAACTTATGGGACCAAGCAATTTTATAATGTAATCACTGTGAAGTTAGCCTTCATCTAACTGTAGTTCTGAACTGATCATTACACAGGCTACACAATATAATTCTGCCTCATCATTTCAGTACAGGTTAGTCTCCTTTAGCAAACTAGCTTTAATATGCTCCAATCCCACTAAATTTTTCCTCAGTGACCTCTTATTTATGGTCACCTATTTCCTCAGTATATTACACAACATATTATTCAGCTTCAACTCCTGAGTCATAAACCATCTTACAGTAATTCAAAAGCCAGAAAATCTGTCCAGTATAATAAGGGGTGAGAGGTTTTCATACATTAATTTTTTGAACTACTTGTAAACTACATATTTATGTTCCTAAAAACACAAGAAACCGATGGGAATTGCCAAATCATTATTCCTATGTGTGTTGTATAAGGACATATTTTCTCTGCCACTGTCCATTTCACTGCCAGAGTGAGGGAAAAAGTGGTTCTTTAGGTTTTTGTGTAAGATTAAAAGTAATGGCATTTGTATTTATTGTCTTTCTGGAGTGGACATAATTAAGCCACCTTTTAAAGTACTAAATACACTTCTAATAGAAAGCAGATAAATTCAAGGAATGTGAAAATTACAATGGACATATGTGTAAAAGGGGATTAAAAATCTGTTTAATTAGATCCAAGAGAATTTGGGATTACATTTTCTGAACAGCAAAGCCCCCTCACCTTTAAAATATGTTTCATGGCAAGAAGCTTTAAAATGAAAGGGAGATTTAAAAAAATATTGCCTTTAGAGAGGATTTTTCTTCTTTCTCAATTCCTACTGGGTATAATTGAACTACATCCTGTTTTTGATAGCCTGTGAAGTCCTTTTCTGAGAGTCTATTCTGATGGAAGTCACCTGAGAAGTTTTTAATGTAGGCACTTGTTAAACAAATACCAGTCCATGAGACCAACTTAATCTTTAACAAATTATCAATTATGGAAAACGCTGCTGACTACAAAAGCAGGGCCAGGGTTGAAAATACCTTGAAACAACATAAAATGCAGATACAACTGAATTGTTTGTAATCTCTTGCTCAGCAACTACTTTTCCAGTCCCACTGGCCCATCTGCAGTTTGTGACTGCCTATATTGGAGAGTGTTTAAGGTCCAATGGGATTGTGATGGAGCTGGGAGCTGAGGGAGTAGAGAGCGTATTCCAGGCTGATAAGTGTTTGCACAGCTTGGAGAGTGTCGGAGGGGGGGCCGAGGAAGAAAGTAAGACTAGCAACGCCCTAGATTCCCAAGGGTATTTTTCCCCTTAGATCAGTTTAGGAACCTTTAGTCTGGCAAGATTCTGTGTATGGTAGAAATAATAAAGAACTAGAGTTGAAACTCCGACTCAGCGTTGTTTCTTCGCCAATTACCCTGACATTAATGTTGATTAAGCATTGTTACTGTATTGTTTTAACCATTGCTGCAGATGCAGCATATGCTGCTTTGAGTAGGTTGAGATTGAGGTTAGTTAGCTCCCAAGCCTAACAAATAAGCAACTAAATAAATGGTACTCAACGTACAAGGAGAAGGCCCTATGTGATTGATAGAATTACCACCAATCCCACATATCTAAATGCAGCAGTAAATCATAACGAATGGCATGTTTTTTCAGCATTATAAGTTCTTCCGAAGTTTTAAGACTTTGAATGGACTAAAAATATTAAGGTAATAATATTTAATGAACCATTAACATATGCAGCTTAGTGCTGAAAAACAAGGAAATTCAATGCAGCTCCAGATCACTAAGACACCTCCCTTGCAACATACTAACAGCCAGGTATGAATGTAAGCACAGATCTTTTTGGGAGATAACCATAAACAGATGGCATGGGACAATTTGGGGGAAGCCCAAGATCTACAGAAAATTAAAAGAAAAGAAAGCAAAACAACCCAATGATCACTGCAATAAGGTTCTAGCAACTTCATCAAGTATCAGTCCTAAAAACAAACCAACATGGATAATTAATTCCATTTCCTGTTGATAGCTCCACAGAATTCATCCTTTAGGGCCAGTTTTACAAAGAAACCATTGAGAACATACTTTCACTAAAATCACTTTGTGTGAATCTATTAGAAAAAGTGTATCAGAATGCTTTTATTTCCAAAAATATTTTCTGAGAGAAATAAGCCAACAGCCTGATTGTTTACCAAGGATAAAATACCTATTAAACCCAACTGCAGAATTCTATCTCAACTAGTAGGAACATACAACCATTTCAATCACTTCACTACATTAATAACATTACAATAAGTGGTTTATTACAAAAGGCTAGTCCTTTTCTTGAACATTTAAATAACAAAACAACAACAACACCCACCACTGAAATAAAATGTTCTCTCCCCCTCCTGTTCGCTCTGCAATACATTTATATAAGTGGATTTTTGTTGTAGTTACTGTGCTCCCATTCATTGTTAAGCTTTAGTGGTTCAACAGTAATTTATCAGTCGGGAGTGGAAAATACCTAGCACCTACTTAAAATGCATGGAGCTAGCAATAAAATTAACCTTGTGGCAATTGTTTTCCCACATGTTTGATAGTCCAATGTCAGCTCATCTGTTAGAGGGAAATAAAAAAGTCAACCCTAAATGTACAAAAAATTATGATGGAAGTCTTAAATAAAGCAAGGGTAATGCAAGTTTATTGAGTCAAAAATCAATCAATCAATGAGTGAGTGGATTAGGAGCACCTCAGAAGCCCCAAAGAAATAATTTGCCCGAACACTGGGATTTAGCAGTGGAGGACCAAATTCCAACACTTTTAGGAAGTAAATAATGAAAAATCAATTCAAAAGGAAAAACAGATCAAGAACCCTGGATTCTGACACGCCGACACATTTACTGCTGAATACCATTTCTCGGCTGACCCGAAAACTTCGGAAGGTGTTTATTTACTTTCAACACCTTCCAGAGATCAATATTTTTAATTTGGATCCAAGTTATTATTTTTCACATCACAGCGTCAGGGAGCAGAGTAAAGTGGCTCATATTTTAGAGCTAAAAAGATCGATATGACAGCTTCACCTTCAGTGTGGGCCCCTGCAGTTGCCTAGGTGCACATCATAATGTCCCACGGGGGGTGCAGGTGCCATGGTGCAGGGAGCAGGTCATTACCCAGCCAGGGAGTGAGACAGCCTGTGATTTAGCTGATCATGAAGGGCCTAGTGCCCTTAGAAAACCAATCTTGTTTCCTCTCACTTTATCAGACCTGTCTTCTGCCCAGCATAAAGGGGCGGGGGGGGGGGAGGATGGGAAAGTAGAGGAAAGGAGAAAAAGAGATAATCTGTTTCATAAAGCAGATGTTGTCCCTCATCATGAATGCATTCGTTCTTTTTTAAAAAACCCGCCGCCGCTTTACTAGGCAATATCTGTAAAGATACCATTGTATTTTCATGTATTTCCCAAAATATTAAAAAAGCAATACAGAGAAAGGGTGTGGGAGTGGAAGATGGGATCTTCAGCAGTAAAGAACCATCATCCATGGACTCCAGTGGCTCTATCAATCGCAAGGGTTGAAGAGAAAGGTGGTAGAGTTAGGAACTCAGTCAGCAGATCACCTGCCCTGACATCTTTGCTGCAACATGTGCTGCTTCCTTTCCATCAGAAAATTAGATGCTTTTCTGGCAGCTAAGTAACTCTAACCTGAATTCAGGGACCATAATCAAGGAGGATGTGGCCATTTACAAATAAAGACTACACAAACAAAAATCTTGTACTGAACCATTGGGTTGGTGTTAACATTTTATATAATAAGTGCTTACTATCTAAATACGACTCCTCACACAATATACAACTAAAATGTTGGGGAAAGTTAGCACCTAGAAACATGTCCATGGCATGTTAATTTCAATCCCTCACCTTCAGTGTAAAGGTCACACGAAGGAGGAGCAAAATAGATTAACTTCTGTGATGTCACATATCATCTGGCATGCAAATGCCTTATTACATACAGGCATTGTTGAAATCATTTTTCTCTCTTAATTCTAAACAGGAAATTTGAACCTTAAATAATTGTTTCTCAATACATCTTTCCACCACAAAGGGATGCAGAGTTATAGCCAATGGAAGTTAAGAGTTGCAGCTGTGTGTTTCTGTATAATCTGCAGCAATGAATCCTGAGTGGAACATACTAGCTTCTCATTCATTCATTGATTCATTGATTGTATTTATACCCCGCCTATCCCCTCCCTAATGGAGGACTCTAGGCGGCTTACATACATCATATTCATATATTTATACATTTCATACATAGTACAGTTTAACTGCGCGCTAAGGGAAGGGGTAAGGGAACCGACTCTTCTGTGGGTACTGGACTACATGTCTCAGAATACCTTGCTTTGGAGCCGGCTGCTGACGTCCTGGATGTTGCTGTTCGGGATCCGTCGTCTCCGCCGCCATTCATGAGGTCTTCTCCGTTCGGTGGGCGACCCACGACAGGACGCCAGCATATTCTCCCACTTAAGGTGGTACCCATTTATCTACTTGCTAAGCTTTCGAACTGTTGGGTTGACAGGAGCTGGGGCAAGTAACGAGAGCTCACTTCGTTATGTGGGGATTCGAACTGCCGACCTTCTGATCAGCAGTCTACAGCTCAGCGGTTTAACCCGTTGAGCCACCGCGCACGATTGGTACATACTAGCTTTTCAATCAGTTTGCTGCTGAAGAAAGTATGCAGGCCACTACAGAAACTATACTAATAATGCTCAGTTATGCTTGGCTGTTCCAGTGTTAGCTATATGGAGTGAATAGTCATTTTTGATGAATAAGGAAATCTTCAAATGACTACCTCCACATGCTAAACCCCAGAAAACATGGTGGTACAAATACAACAGAACAAGCTTCCCCAATTTGATGCCCTGCAAGTCAATATGTCTACAACACTCATCACCATTCAATGAACTCTAGACTAAATTATCTGAAGAGTGGAAAATTTGGAATGCACATGATGATACAATTTTCTCCAAGCACCAAGTTGTTTTAACATTTGGGATCACTCAACCTGAGAAATCTAAGGATATCTCTGTCTTACAAAACAAGAGTAGATATCTTCAGTTCAAATCCAGTAAGCTCCAATTCTTTGACCAATATCAAGGGACTGTACGACACTATTTTTTTACTTCCTGCTATTGCCATTGTCCTTTGGGCCCTCCTTTCAGTACCACACGTACAGCAACACTCATTCTAGTGTTGCTGAAACCTTTTATTATAATTTTCCTAACAACTTTGGTAGCATAACCTAAATTCTGTGCTATAGAAATCCATGCTGAATTTTGAAAAGGATAAATATCTGACAAATTGAATTTATATACTTTCTCAATTATTTATTTATTTCTTGCAGAGAAATAATCCATTTATAGTGCTTTGTTTTCTAGTTAAAACAATCACAAAGGGAATGTCTGTAAAACATAGTGAAGTACCAAAGTTCAATGATGCAAAAGAACTAATCTATAATGGGGAAAAAAGATACCGTGTTAAACA
This sequence comes from Charina bottae, assembly GCA_023362775.1. Classification (NCBI taxonomy): domain Eukaryota; kingdom Metazoa; phylum Chordata; class Lepidosauria; order Squamata; family Charinaidae; genus Charina; species Charina bottae. The sequence continues at coordinate 68,062,182 of JALMGJ010000005.1, read as the reverse complement.
GTCACTTTGCAAATCTACTTGGAGATTTCTGCTATAAAGCTGTTCTTGATCTTATTAAATGCTTAAATGGAAGGTAATACTGAACAGTATGTAAGAAACCATATTGTATACAGTATATGCATATAATAATGGTAATAATAATAGCATAGCAGCAGTGATAAAATCAGATACAATGCTGTAAAACAAAAGCAACAATCACCCAAATGGAAATTTCATTTGGAAAGATGATAATTATGAGATGATATCAGCAATATGAAAAATTTGAACGAAAGAAAATCTATAAATAATAAGACCAGGGAAAGTTTACAGAAAACATAATCCTGGTGCTAAGAAAATTAAGGAAGTTTCAGAAGAGTTAAAACAACAGCTATCTCAAAGAAAATCGAATGATATTAAGGTAAAATAAATCAAACCAGCATTTGTTTTATAAATCACTGCTGGGAAATATTATAAACATGCTTGCCCTGCTAAAGATGAAATATTAAAAATTTGAAGTGACATCTGGCATAACCCAAAAGAACATAATAAAGATGCAACATGGATAAATGAAAGTGGAAAAAACATTGGCTCAGTCAAAATGGATGATACAGTCATAACATCAGAGATGATTAAAAAGCAAACAAAAAGGTTAAGAACAAGAGTGCAATGGGAAAAAATGAAGTACATTTATTTTGGCTTAAATATCTGATGAGTCTCTATGAAAGACAAACTGGAAAAATTGAAGAATGGATGACAACTGGTAGAACATTTTTTATAATAAAAGAGGCAAGGATGTAGTTGCAAGCAACTACAGATCAATTACTTACTTGCCGGCAATGTTCAAGTTGCTAACTAGTGTATTAGCAACTGTGATTTCAAGTTACATATTCAAAAACTAATTGTACCCATGCGAACAGAAAGGTAACAGCAGAAATTTACAAGGAAGAAATAATCAATGGCTGATTGATAAAACTTCAAGTGAAGAAAAACCAAGTTACAAATGGTTTGTATTGATTATAAAGAGGCATTTGATTCTTTTCCACGTAGTTCGATACAGAAATGTTTGCATTAGGGCAAACATTCAGAATTTTGTAAAAGAAGCTGTGAAAAAACGGAAAACATATTTGATGCTAAATAGTGAAGAAAATGGAAATGTAAATATCAGGAGAGGAATTTTTCAAGGGGATTCACTATCTCCATTGCTTTTTATCATCTCACTGATACCCCTCACTCATATACTGAATGAAACAAAACTTGGATACAGTATGAGCTGTTAAAACAAAGTAGAAAAATATCCCACCTGTTATACAAGATGAAGTAGGATGACGGAAAATCAGAAACTGAAATGGAATCCTTACTTAATAATGTAAGAATATGTAGTAGTGAAATCAAACTGGAATTTTGATTTGATAAATGTGTGATGCTCAGTGTAAGGAAAGGAAAAATGGAACAGAATGTATACAATGCAAAAATGGGAATCTCATAAAATCTTTGCCCATAGAGGAAAGCTACAAACACCTAGGAATAGTTGAATCAGATAACATCTTGTATGGTGAAGTTAAAGTTTAGAATATTTAAAAGGAGCGTTAAGCATGAAAAGTTGGAGGCTGTGGTTTACTGAAGGCAAAATAGTTAGTTGAAGGGGAAAAATATTTATTTATTTATTTATTCAATTTATCCCCGCCCATCTCCCCGAACAGGGGACTCTGGGCGGGTTACAACAGATAAAAATTTAAAATCTATACAAAATTTCTAAAAAAACAACAAATACAAGAATAAATAAAATCCAAAGATGGTTAAAAGCCGTAATATGGATGACAATACTACGGGGCCAACCAACCCCAAGAGGCACTACTACGTCCGTCATCCCATGCCAGGCGGGGCGTAGACATGTAGATTAAATTATTACATCACGCCAAGCAAAGAGCAAATGCTGATTGTAGTTTACAAAACAAACATCCTGAAAGTAGCAGAAACAAAAAAACGACTATAAAAGTAAATGGTGGAAAACTTTAGAAAATTGGAGAAATAAATTATTACATGGCCAATACATAAAAAAAACCCCTGAAAATAAAGTGGAAAAGACCAGGAATTGTCAATGGTTACAAGCTGGCATCATCAAAAAGGAAACAGAAGGACTAATTTTTACAGCTCAAGAATGAGCATTACGACTTCTGGTGGGGGACATGGCCAACTGAACAGCTGTGCCCGCAATCACAGCGGGCAGATCAGATCTGACAGCGCTGGCTTTTTGGGGGGGCTCAGGCTTTTTCTGATGCCCTGGAGCACTTTCATGGACAGAAAACGCTCGGAATCATCCCATTTGCACTCCAAAATGTCGCCTCGTAGCCTGAGGACTGCCAGCAGCGTTGGCACTAATCTGGTAAGAGACGACTGGAGTTGGGGACGCCATCATTTCCAGACCGCACTGTAGCTTTAAAGGGACATTAGGCCGAGCCACCCCCATTTCTAAATCACCCAATTTATATTTTTTAAGTTTATGTACCCTAAGAGAGACTCTCTACAGCAAGAAGAAGCAAACTCTCTTGGTGCTTATTGTTATTTCTGGATTAATTTTAAAATCTTTTTTTAAACTTTGGCTTATTTCCCATTTAAATATTAAGGAGGACTGAAAATAAATAATCATCTCCCCACTATTATTTTTGTATTTAATTTGAAGGATTTAACATTTTCCTACACGTTGAATCTGCTGTTTTGAGTTTTGAGTTTCTTGTTCACTTTTCTTGGGAGCCGCAGCTGCCAGTCAACATACTTTCTCTTTTGTCAATTACTCTCAGAAGTCTTTCATTAACCCATTAGCTCCTATCTGTGCTAGCCAAGTATTTAGAGGGCATCATAATCTTCTGCCTGAAACATGGAAGAGTTTAAGGAGATCTTTTCAGAGCTGCGTTCTGAGCTTTGTTGTGATTCCGAACAGATTTTTCATGACACCCTTCAAGCTATTCTGCAAGATGTTCAGGATATTGTAGAAAATATCAGTCTTAAAATGTGTCAGCTGGCTGAGGATGTTCTGAAAGAGGAAGAATTCAATCAAGATGGAGATGCTTTTACTGACAGTGAGATTGGAGTCTCTGAGGAAATGCCAGATGACGAATATACTTTGGTATTGAAGGGGTTAAGACTGCCTGACTTGCAAGATACCGAAGGGTTTGTTTTTCTGAGGGAATGTTTTGGGAAAGAAATGGCTCTGTTCTATGGGAGGTTTTCTGCTGAGAAGTCTGAGGGGGGCAGTTGGGCTGTTTGATTTCTCTATGAAATCTGTGTGTAATATGGAGACAAGTAAATGTTCTAGTATACTTCGATGTGGGATAAAAAATTAAGAATATGTATTTGGTTTGATATTAAGGCTTATATGATTGCACTTTTCTTCAATGACTTGGATTATTGCTTTTAAAATTTGCTTGATTTTTTGAGATCTATAAGATACAATAATAATTGTTTGATTTTAGGTTTAATAGAGTTAACTTATAGTATTATTAAGTACAAAAGTAGATAATTTAAATGTTTTTATAATTTGATTTCCTTATAAGAATTAAGAATATTACTATTTGGATTCATATTAAGGTTTGTATAATTCCATTTTTATGTAATGTTTTGGATTAAGATCTATGGGATTGCTTTTAAAGTTTGTTTGATCTTTTAAGATTTATAAGATATAATAATAACTTAGTGTATGGTTCTAGGCTTAATAGGGTTAAGATTGTTATAACATTATTAAGTACAAAAGTAGATAATTTAAATGTTTTTATAATTTGATTTTTATTATAGTGATCAGAAATATATAGAATAGTGGTAGGAAGGAAATATTTAAATAAATGTTGGTTTTTTGGGGGGGAAGCTGATTTGGAGGTTTATATATTTGGTTACTTTTTAATATATATAAGGGGAAGGAGCAATGGTGTTTAGTGTTTAGTGACTTTTATAATGTACCAATGGAATAATTTATAGAAATAATGTGATCTTGGTTTTATATAGAGTAAGGGACTGATTATGGAAATTGTTGTATATTCTTGTTGTTGAAAGCCAGAAGTCATCTATTTATGTAATCTTCTAAAAATCTTTTTTCATCTTATGTTTTTCTCACTTTTTAAGGTTTTTTTCTGTAGTTTTTTTTGCTTTTTTGTAGTTTTTATCTTTGCTTTAAATTTAATAAAATTCTTATTAAAAAAAAGAATGAGCATTACAAACAAAAATGATGAAATCAAGGATTCAATATGTATTAAACAACAACAAATGCAGATTTTGTAAAGAAAACAATGAAACCGTGAATCAAATGATAAATGGATGCAACAAACTGTGAGAAAGTCATGTCAGAATAGCCATCATGACCCATTGACATCTGTGCAAAAAATGAATGTATTATAATCCCCTAACTCAAAAAGTTGTTGAAAATTATGAAGTTAAAATTTAATGGGTTTTTGCATACAAACTAATTGCCATCTAGGACAACACACCAGATATAACAATAATTGAAAAAGGTAATTTTTTAAAAATGTGGCAATACCCCAGGAAAGAGCTAGTTTGGTATAGTGGTTAAGGCACTGGGCTAGAAACTGGGAGACCGTGAGTTCTAGTCCACGTTAGGCATGAAGCCGGCTGGGTAACCTTGGGCCAGTCACTCTCTTTCAGCCCTAGGATGGAGGCAATGGCAAACCACTTCTGAAAAACCTTGCCACAAAAACTGCAGGGACTAGTCCCTCGAAGGCACACACACAGAGAGAAAACCCAGGATAGCATAATGGAAGAAAAAAATCGAAAAAAAATTCCAAAAGATAAATATCTAACCATCAAAATGGATAGATTATAGAAAAGATCTTGCAAAGTCATCCCTATATTTATTGGTGCATTAGGTGGAATAACAAACAAACTAAACACATTTTTACAAGAATAAATATTTTGGCTATATCAACTGTAGATTTACAAAAAACCCTCACTTGTTGGATGGAATTCAAATTTCCAAAGAACACCAAAGATGTGATTCCTTTTGTTTGTTCTTTGTACTGTGCTATTCCTTGATGAATAAAAACATAATAATAATAATAATAATAATAATAATAATAAGAAGAAGAAGAAGAAGAAGAAGAAGAAGTATGCTACCATTGACTCAGTTGCCAAAGGTGATGTGATCATGGATATTTCTAATTTGTAATGTACATGTTTTAAAACATTAGAAGTATACTTCGTTTTTAAGAAAGTATTTTAAGTCTATTTTGCACTTTTTAAACTGGATATTACGAAGATTGAGACAACCCAGTTTACTAATTTCAGTTAGTCCTGAGAGTGATGTAGTATACATTTTTCATGTTTCCTATTTTCGTATATAAAGTGGAATTTTCAAAATTGTGTATATAAGGCTCACAGAATAAAACTGTGTCTTTAAAATCATGATACTATATAAATCTCATTATCTCCAAGCTTTGTTTCTTTCACACTTTAAAAGTCACTACGCATATCTAAAAGCCATCAGTGTATCATCTGTTTTCATGCACCATATTAGCTAAGGGATTAGACTGGAGCTCACTTTGAAAAGTGAAGTGTCAAAAGAAGACATTCACATCACCTTACAGCCTCAGCAGCCGTGCATGTGTATGCCAGTATAGGATTTAAGTGTGTAAAACTGCCAGTATAAAAAAAGTAACAAAACATCAGTTGATATCACAGAGAAATTCAAGGTTAGCATGAACTAAAATTACTCTCCCTCTGAAATTAGAAAAGTTTTCTTTTCTTTTAGACACTAAAAAAATAGTCTATATCTGAGTCAATTTCTTTTATTTGCTTATCAAAGTAACTAGATGATACTTAGATGAAGCTTGTTTTAAAATTAAAGGATGGGTGATTATTGTAAAGATACTATTTGTGGCTAAGGAACTTTTTGGTACTGACCTATATTAAGAATAAGCCTTTTTATATAAGTCTGCCTGAACCTTAAGAACAGCATCAGATAATATTAATTATCTTTAATTCACTTTTTAAAAATTATAGCTTGCAATATCCAATCTAATACAAACATTCACATCTAAAAGTAGATTAGAGCTATCATCTTTCTATTTAACAGTCCAGCAGGAGTGATCCCTGACTTGGACAGGGCCTTTTTAGTAGTGAAAATGCAGTTGTGGAAGTCCACTTCTCTCTTTGGAAAAGTCTAATGGATTCTTCCTATTTACATATTTAGATCACATTTTTATTTCAAAAGTTATTTAAAAGATTGGCACTGTTTGTTCCTGTTTCTATATGGCCTTCTTTTTTTGCTGCTGTTTTAATGCTGCCATCTGCATTTCATATTTTTCCCTCCTTATGTGATTTCTATAAAACACTATTGCAATAATCTTGTTTTATGTACGCTTCAGGTATATAGGCCAAAACATTTGGAGGACACCAGATAACTTTCTAAATAGGAATGATCTAGAACACAAAAAGGAAACTCATTCTTTTCCCCACTGGGTGCCCATAAACTGGATTCCCAGGCTGGTTGACAAACACCTATACTAATGAAATATAACACTTACTAGTATATAATATAAGGTAGTGAAATCTCATATAATGTTTTTAATGGAAGGATACTGACTTTCTTCGTCATTTTCAATATTAACGGTCAGTCCAACAAATTTCTAACAAAAGAGTTGCAGTTTAAAAATGTAATTATGCTGATATTTGTTTTATTTCTTAAATGTCTTGCAACTGTCAAGTTTGATTGTATTTCTATGTCATACAGTATGTATTGGTTAAACAGGCATGGCTCTATAAACCTAATGATTATCCCTACATATGTTATTTGTTTGAAGTGGACTTGGAAATTACAATAACAAAAATGTCAATGTGATTTTATAAGAAGGCTAAACCCAACAGCAATTTAGTCCTTAATGATGTCTATTTTTAAGCAAATACACCCTAAGATAAAGATGGAGATTTTTTTCCATCCAAAAGCCAATATTATGGAAATAGTTAGAATGATTGGTGAGATCCATGTGCAAATCTCAACTCAACCATGAGGCTCAATGAATGGTTTTCCACCAATCGCTATCTTTCAGCTTAATGTTGTTGTTGTTTATTCGTTCAGTCGCTTCCGACTCTTCATGACTTCATGGACCAGCCCACGCCAGAGCTTCCTGTCGGCCGTCACCATCCCCAGCTCCCCCACGGTTGAGACCGTCACCTCCAGAATATCATCCATCCATCTTGCCCTTGGTCGGCCCCTCTTCCTTTTGCCTTCCACTTTCCCTAGCATCAGCTTCTTCTCCAGGGTATCCTGTCTTCTCATTATGTGGCCAAAGTACTTCAGTTTGTACTTCAAAGTACTTCAGCTTAATGTATCTCACAGGATTGTTGTGAAGATAAAATTCCATGTTGCCTTGTACTCCTGGGCAGAAAATAAGATTTAAATGCAACATATAAATACCCGTTGGATGGCTCTATCCCACTTCTTTAAGCAATTCACTTCAATAGAGCCTACTTATCCATGTGCAGAATGCAAAAAGGTAGAGTCGAGGGATGGATGTGATTTAAAACAGAGATATAGGTCATGGAGTTGTTGCTGAAAGCAGCAGCCGTGTGTCTGGAAGCTCTTTGTAACTATGGGAGATCTTTTCCCTATAACAACAGGAAAGACATTGCAATTGCTACAGAAAAAGCCAAGTATTTCTCCATCAAACAGAGATGAGAACGGAGACTCTCTTTTTATCAGGAGTTGAGACCGAAAGCAGGAGAGAGAATCCAGGGACCCCCTCCCCACTTGCCTTCAGCTCCCCCCCCCCCATTTTTTAGTTAACATTTTGCAAGAGAGAACCTTATGTAATTATGTTATGTGTATCCTATCTGCCTCTCTCCGAAAGCAGGAGATGTGGAACAGAAAGTGAGAAATACCCAGTATGGTAATGTCCATGTGTGTTCCTTATACTGAACGGCACTCTATTTAAAAGCCACGATCTGCTCTCCTGTCTCTTCCACCTGATACAGCAAAGCACATGCTATGTTTGCACAGTGCGCTGTTACCGGCACTCTAGTGGCTGATCTGGGGGGGGGGGATTGCTCCGTCAGAGAACTTGCAAAGCTGAGATTCAAATAATTGCGAGTTAAGTTCCATAGTATTCACCTAGGAGGGCCAATGGCCTGGCTCTAAAATGGGCAGTCTTTTCCCCTTGGATTGCGAAGGGGGGTGCATGGAAAGGAAAGCTGCATAGTTTGCATGTCAGACAAATTGTCAGGAAAGAAGTCTTGGTGTGACATTTCACTCTTAATGCCTTAGCGTTGCAGTAAAACAAGACAACTGGTGAAATTATAGGAAAACAAATGCATAATTTCTTCCTCATTTAGCCATTTTTGAGGCTGCAGTATAGGAAAGCCATTAATGTTATGTCCTCCTATTGATATTCTAAGCCTTTCAGGGGATAAGTAATGCTTTTCCTATACTCCTCCATGTGGCCAGTTAAATTAGACACATTATTTCTGTGCTTTTGGAGAACACTGATCAATAGACACTTGGAAAGCCCTCTACACATCTAAGTAAAAACATTTTCTTAGTGTGAGAGAGTGTCTAGTTTGAGTGGTACATTGCAACCATTGTTAAATTTAACAAAAGAACAAATAAGTATTTCTGGCATTTGAATACTCAAGGCAAAGAACAAAAAGCTAAAATAAAACAAGTTAGGAATTTAGTTACTTTTTGTTTTTCATAAAGTAGTAAAACCTGCTGCATCATATGATACACGTTAAACTAATAATGCAAAACAGGACTTTCTTCACCAGATTCTTCTGGAACTGCTTTCAATCTTAAGCAAAATTCTTTTTCCCTTAATCCCAATAATGCCACATTATCTAAACCTTTTCCCATCTCCCTGTTTATTCTTTCTGTTTTATTTTCCAAAATTTCTATTTTTTCTTTAACTTCTTTAACTTCTCCACTCATCTGTATTATAGATTCTTCCAATTTTTTATTCATCTTTCCTTTCATGATTGTAAATCTTTCTTCCATTCTCTCTTCCATGGTAATCAGATCTTTCCGAATCAGACAATGTGATTGTCTGGATTTGTTTTCTCATTTTGTCTCTCATAGTTGAGGTCTACCTATGATGTCAATTACAGGCCTCTCTCATCTTTTTAAGTGGGAGAACTTGCACAATTGATGGCTGACTAAATACTTTTTTGCCCCACTGTATATTTGGAAATTTGTGCATTACTTAGAACATCTGTCTATCAGTTAAATTCATTTTGCTGCACATTACTGAAGTTTCTATTGGAAAATAGAGAAGATGTTACTTCAGACTGTCCTATGATTTTAATATAAAAAACAGCATGTAGAATGAAGTGCTGCTTTCTTTTCTGCCATCAATACTTCATTATGGTAAATGCAATAATTCTAAAGCTCTAATATACCCATTAGTTCATAACACTAAATAGCATTCATGCAATTTATCCAGCAAGTCACAGTGTTCTTATTTATGAATTAGCTGAATGTCTACTGGCAAATACATTAGCAAGGTTTTTTTCATGTAGCACTGCATTATTTTGTAAGCAATTACTTTCTGATTTTACCACTGGAGAGACAACCCTGTTCCAAGAAGAGAACTTTATCTAGCATAATATATGCCTTTCAAAAGGTTCTTTTCCTACTTCCATCACTGCCACACTACATTCAAATTTTAAAAAGCCCATATTGTGTGTACTCACAGACCAAGACACCTTGTTGAACAATCATGCTTTATCCTGCTACTACATTTTCCTCTGAGAGCACAATAAGATTTTCTTTTTATTGCTTTATAAAACTTACTTCTGAAACAACAGATGAGTGAACATAGCAGATCTGTGTATGTCTATTCAGGAGGCAAGTAATGGCCTAAGAGAGTTTAATTCTATATGACAACATATAGAATTACAGACTAAGTCTGCTTAGTTTAGTAGGACTTACTCCACAGTAAATATGTATAGAATGACAGCCTAATTAAGTCTCTTTCTGATGGACTTTAGTTCAAATGCTCTCACTAAACCTATACAAGTAATCCTTGGTTAACAACTATCCTGTTTAGTGATCATTCAAAGTTACGATGGCGCTGAAAAAACTTTATGACTGGTCCTTGAACGTATGACCGTCACAGCATCCCCATGGTCATGTGATCAAGTTTCAGGTGCTTCACAATTGGCACACATTTATGATCATCACAGTATCCCACGGTCACGTGATTGCCATTTGCAAGCATCACAGCCAGCTTCTGACAAAGTCAATGGAGAAGCCGGCAGTAAATCACAAGTTGCGGTCACGTGATGTCTCACTTAACGATCATGGGTGATTTGCTTAACGACCAGAGTGGAACTGATGTCGTATGTCAGGCGCGGTCATGTGCCGTTTCACTTAATGACCATGTCACCTAATACACAAACACAAACACAGACTTCTCTTTATCCATAAAGCAGGGAGAGGGAAAGAGGGGGGGGTCACAAATGCACCTATACACAAATGCATTTGTCATGATTTTTCATTCATAGGCTTCTGAGTTTAACTTGATATTTCATGTATAATATCAAGAAGATAGGGAAAATATGCAGAGGATGGCTTTTGGAACTCTTTCTTCCTTTACCAGTGTCAGCTATAGGAGGCATTTATATTTTCTTCTGTGTAACAAAGTAACAGGTTGTATTTCTCCCCTTTGGTGTATGTGTGGCACTGGGAAGCATGGGATGGGCCGCATATATTCTGCTCAGTGTCACATGACTGGGAGGGAGTGTGACTTAGACTACAACAGTTGGGAATATTCTAAGCCACTGCCCAACTGCCTTTCCCATAGGGATGCACTGGAGGAATTTTTTCCTCGCAGCTTCTAGGGGCCCCTCAGCCATCCTATCACAAGGCCTGGGAGAACAACCAGGTTTTTAATAGCTTCCAGAAAGTCATTACAGTGGGAGCACTACAGATCTTTGGGGATTGAGATCGGTTGTGCCATACTTTTCCATGTATTCCATAAATGCTTTTAGGATCAAGTAGGAGAAAAAGGGAATGAATACAGTAGAAAAGATCAGAATATTATGGAGTTTTTGTCTTTCTTCTAGGCAATTGAAACTACTTTTTAAAATAATCAGTACAATGCCAATCAACGAAGAATGATTGGGGAGGGGATCTTTTTCATATTAACCTTCAAAACCTCCCAGGGTCTGAAATCAAATGTGATGTTTTATATGCATCTTTTGAGAAGCATCTCTATTTATACTTTATTAAGTATTCATCAGATTTAATACATTATAAAATCTGTTTCAAGAATAACTTCAATACATGTTTTTTTTACAAATTAAGTATTTGCAGGTGGCCATTCATATTTCCACCTTTACAAACCACAAGACCCAATCAAAATGGCCACAGCTGGCTATTTTAGGGATTTCTCTGACATTTATTTTAGAGTTTTAAACAAGTGAATAGGAGCAGGAAGCCTCTGAGAGGCATACTTGAAATCTCTTAAAACTATCCAAAATTGATTTTTAAAAAGTGATTTCAGGCCATGGCGAGAGCTGTTGAATGGTTTGCCTCCCTAACTCCAAATAATCCCAAAAGCAGACTCAAAAATTTTAAACCTGCCTTTTCCACTGACATCATCAGATAACCAGAAAGCCTTCTGCAACCTTCCAAAAATATGAATTGAAGCCCCAACCCCTCAAATGTTATCTACCCTGCACTACATTCTGTACAAGCAAAATGTCAACTAACTGAATCAATTGATCAATCAAACCCATAATACAGTTCTGAATAGAATCCAACAAGGTCAGCAGAAATGCAGGAAGCCTTTGCAGTAACTATTGCCATTGTTTATAAAATGGATTTTTAAAAGTTTGGTTTAATTATTATTTGCTAGTAGTATCTTGGCAATGTAGTTAATCAATGTCCTCTTTCCAAGGTATTCACAACTGGACACAGTAATGCCAAAATGACAAAACGTTGCATCATGATGTCACAACAGAAGCTCCACATATTTGTACATGTGTGATGTCATATGCAAGCATGTAAGGTGCACAATTTGCATCAGAACCCTCCCCCCTCCCCCCCGTATGTCTATATTTCCATCTTGCTCCAAAATCAAAATGAAGACTTAGCTGTTTGGGACAGGATGTATTTTTTACTTATGTTAAGCTGTATGTACATAGATTATGCAGTTACTATTGATAGTGCTCTGTTATGTACAGAGAGATCAAAAGAACTTTGCAATTAGTTCTGCAAACGCAGCAGTTTATATGTTCTTTTAACAATAACCCCTCACCTGCATGCCGATGCCATGGATATTCATATGAAGGTGAAACATTTGCACTTTGAAAAAGAGGCTATAGTTTCATAGGGTTTCTTAATGATAAAGCATATGCAAAAACATGATTTGTTTTAACCGTGGTTTAAAGAACAAAACATGATAACTTGTTTCATACAAAAGGCTAACCATAAATGATGGTTTGCAAACCATGTCTGGGTTAGCACATCATTCCAAAATCAAATGATTGGCAAGTGAACTCAGCCAATGAGAATTAATAGACCTTTTATTAATATCAGCCAAATTGTCAACAGGTTTCACAATGCAAATGCCATTAAATTAAAGAAGGCTTGGAGTTGCTTTCTGTCCTAATGTCAAGGATCAGGGTTATTTTTAAAGGATTTTAATTATGTGTTTTACTGCCAAAATATATGATCTCTGGAAAAAGAACATATAAGGAAAAAAAGTGGTCATTATATTTGAAATTTGCATTCAATAGAACACTGGTTAATATGACTGTTCTTTAGCTGAAAAAAATCAATTAAATAAATATTTGAAGTGTGTGTGTATGTGTGCACACATGCACATTAAATTTCAAAAAATAGTTTACATTCATTACAAGGAAAGGAAAAGGAGAGCAGGCACTTCCAACAACAATCTGCCACGTGGATTTTTTGAAGCTGTCAGAGGCAAAACAGATTATTTTGCATGCCTAAATGATGTCAAATAGTCCCCCGCTTAAAATCATAAAAAAGGTAGATAAGCAAGAGGCCTCAAGGAAAGGGGAACAAAGAGAGGCAATAAAGAAAGAAACAAGGTGTCTGTAATGGCCCCTTCCGACATGCATAGGCTTAGAACTGTCAATTCCTGAAAACTGACTGTGTGAAATAGGCCAGCTGAAACCATCCATAGGGAAGAGCTCATCTAACTGAAGTTATGGTGCCCTGCCATGGCATCCAAAGGGAGAAGGGGAGCCTTGTAGATAGGGATCTAAAGCATGCTTTTACTCCCATTCAAATAAAGTTATCATCTAATATGTTTTTGACTTGGAGATAACAGTCAAGTTATTCCTTGGGACTAAAGACTGAAATTCCGACAGAATCACCTCTATTGGGGAAAAAAACCACACAGAAGAAAAATGCAAACTAAATAGAACTTCAGCTAGATTTTCAAATTACAAAGATTAAATCTTAATCTTATATTTATAAATAAATCTACAACATTGCTACATCTATTGGTTCAATAGTTTGTACCTTTTTGTGAGCTCATTTTAGAAGAAAAATATTATTTTAAACAGAAATAAATGAAATAAGCTCATCTACATTAGGCACTTGTGTTGTGGTGAAGAACAAAAAGGAGACAGAAGGCTTACTAAGTCTGTGAATCACAGAAGTCTTCATCCTACTTTACAAGTGCAAAACCAACCTGTTTTTCTTCTCAATCTTTCCACCCTCTATAGCAAATTTGGGCGGGACAAAAAGAGCTTTGGAGTGAAGAGAAATCTACCTGAGGACAGCCACCCCAATGGAAACCAGATGTGTCACAGAAACCAGATCTAGATCTATACACCCTTCAGAATATCCCCAAATTTGCAAAAGGAATATTCAGCAACCAAATCTCTTAGCTGACTACTATAGTTTGCACACCAAGAGGCTTTAGTTGTGTGTAAAAGTAATACCTTGGCTCCACCTCCTGGTGAGAGTGTGCTCAGCATCAGACATTGGGGGGATGGAAGGAGTCAAGAATATTTAGTCTTTTTCCCCCCAGAGATTAAATGGTCTTCAGAACTAATCAAATATTTGAATTCCCCTTGTACTAAATTCAATTATATCAGTCTTCCTGCATCATTTTATTATATTTAGAAAAGTTCCTTGTGACAGATAATACGCTCATCAAGATCCAGCATGTTTCTTCCATTTCTGGGAATGCACTGAAATTTTCTGAAACCCATTAATAACACTCACTGGATTTATGTACAAGATAAATTCAATTCAATTTCCTTTTTCAGTTAATGGCCAATTAATTGAGCCAGGCTTGACTGAAAATATTGCTCAAATGTCATTAATCTAACAAAAATTAACTTTACAATTTTTGTAATTATGAGAACATGATTTTAAGGTAACGTTATTCTATATTGTAGCATAGTTCCTATCTTATTTAAAGGTCACATTAGCTTAAAGTACTGAAATTCATCACTGTAGGGGCATTTGTACTGAAAGTCAAACATTTTCAGCATTCATTACAAATGTATTCATGTTGGTTCACTGTCTGTTATTTGGTTGATGTACTCTTCCCTTATTTTCAGTCTTCAGATTCTCTGATAAATTAAGACACTTACAGCAATATTGATTTCAGCAAGTCACAGTTTTGTTCATTATATCGTATAGTTCTTATCTGATATGACAATGTCACAGATGTTTGTACACCAAGTACTCTTTAACACAAATCAAGTATTCATTCCTTTTTATCATGACTTATCTCTGAGAGTTCAACATGGAATGCATGGAGGTCTCCTCATTTGATTCCTAAAGCAGTACAGTAGTGGATAGGCTGGGAAGTAGCTGGAGTGAGAGTGATTGGCCTGAAGTTACCCAGTAAACTCCATGATTGAGCTGGCACTAGAACTTAGTCCAAAATCAACACCTGAATAACCACAGTATATTCCCTTACCCTGGCAACAAACTGAATGAGATCTGAGAAAAATAAAAACAGCAATAGGAAGATGTGCAGGTGGAAGAGTAAAAGGATGCTGAACCACAACAAACCTGTGGCTGTGTGCATACAATAGCCTAACCCAGGGTTTCTCAACCAGGGTTCCATGAAACCCTAGGGTTCTGTGAGAGGTCACTAGCGGTTCCCTAGGAGATCAGGATTTATTAAAAAAAAAATTTCAAATTTGGGCAACTTCACATTAAAGAAATAAGCTTCATTATTCGTTTTCAGTTTAAGAACACTGTTAATACATATATACAGGCCTACACATGAAACGAATATAATAATTTTGTAACTTCTGGCCTATATTTGAGCCTGAATGTGCAGGGGTTCCCCAAGGCCTGAAAAATATTGCAAGGGTTCCTCCAGGGTCAAATGGTTGAGAAAGGCTGGCCTAACCAGATCAGTTACAAATCTAGAGGCAGCATTCAATTAACATGCCGCAATTGATTAGTTTTAATTTAATTTGTTATGAGTTCCTGCCATTTAGTTAGCTTATAGTTCAATGTATTGTGTAAGCCCAGAAAAAAGGTTAATGCAGTAACTACAGTAGGTTAAGCATATTACAGTATATAAATACAGACAATAAATACATTCAATCTGGTACTGGTTCTGTAACTTGAATCAAATATGCTACTTATGAACTAAATACTGAAGAAAGAGATCTACCGAAGAAAGAATATATAACAAATATTTGCTTATGCCTTTTAATAAAATTTGTGAATTGGAAAAGGTGCCTCCTGGCTTCCGGGTGAGCTGTGATGGCGAGCAGACGCAGAGAAGGAGAGCTCTGCTAAAAAAGGAAAGGGGGAGAAACTGCACCGTTGTTTTTGCTGATTTTGTGTCTGGAAGAGAGACGAAATAGCACAGAGGAGAGAAGTAAATCTTCTCTGAGGAGAAACCCTGCTGTCACGAAGGGGAGCGAGTTAGTAATTGTTTGTCTGGTCTGCTGTGGATGTGAGTCAGCGTTGGTGATTAATGGAGACTCGTGGATCCAAGTGACAAGGGAGGAAAAACAGACAACGGGCGGAGTTGGGCAAAAGATCCCAAAGAAAGGTTTGCCATCCTAGCCACAAACAATAGTGAATAAAGTAA
Source organism: Charina bottae (assembly GCA_023362775.1). NCBI lineage: Eukaryota > Metazoa > Chordata > Lepidosauria > Squamata > Charinaidae > Charina > Charina bottae. The sequence goes on along the minus strand of JALMGJ010000005.1, from coordinate 68,046,160 downwards.
AAAGAAAAAGCGGAAATTTCTTAATGAAGGACAATATAAGGATTGTAAAAACTGATATGCTTTCGGAATTCTAAAGACTTAATTAATTATTAAATAACTGTGGCCATTTTGAAGATACCTTGCAACAGTACAACTTTTGGAGGAACTGAAAATTATATAACTATAATTATAAGTATATTTGTAAGCTATAAACCCAAAATAGTATTAAGTATTAAATATATGTATTAAATATATATATATATATATATATATATATATATATATATATATATATATATATTATTGGAAAAAGTTTAGATATAATAGAAAAGAGATCTTTGAAACAGATTTTGTGGGGGGGGGGAAATATTGCATGTATATTTGCTCTTGATACCTGTTAAAATATGGCTGTTAAAAGAACACTAAGAAAAGGTTCAGACTCGTTAGAGGGTGAAGGATTTAAGTCTTTATTCGATGAATTTACAGCTAAGACAACAGAGACTATTACATTGACTGTTAAAAAAGTTTTAGAAGAAAAACTTTCTTCTTTAGAAAGAAAATTGCAACAAAAACTGGACATTATAGAGGAAAAACTAAAGACTGAAATACAAGGTGTTAAGCTACAGACTGAAGAATGTGAAAAAAGAAGAGAAGAGGATGAAGAGCGCATAATATTATTAGAGATAAAGGAAAAAGAACACTATATTAGAATAAGAGGTGTGGAGGAAGACAAAGAAGAGAATATAAGGGAAACATTAATACAAATGATTGCTGACTTGATTGAATGGGAGGGTGAAAAAGTAGAGGAAGAAATTGAAAAAATTTATAGGGTAAATTCTCAATATGCAAAGGTGAACAAGAAACCAAGGGACATATTAATAGAATTTTCAAAAAAAAAATATAGAGATGCGGTAATACAAGCTGCATTTAATAAAAAAATTGAGGTGGAAGGTAAAACTGTGACTATATTCAAAGAGGTACCAGGGAGAATCTTAAAAAAAAGAAAAGAATATAAATTTCTCACAGACTTATTAAAGAAAAATGAAATAAATTTCAGGTGGGAGGCAGTGGAAGGGGTAAATCTCCAGTACAAGGGACAAAGATACCGGTTAACCTCTGTACTTAAGGCAAAAGAATTTCACAAGAAACTAGAAAAAGAATTGGGAAGTAAGAAAGAACAAGTAAAAGAACAGGAGTAAGACGTTAAAGACCATAAGGTGTGAAAAATAGCTAGAAGTGGGCTTGTATAAAAATGAATAAATTAAACATTATAACATGGAATATTAATGGATTCAATTCACCTGTTAAAAGACATAGAATATTTCAACTGTTAAAGAAACAAGAACTGGATATTATATGCTTGCAAGAGACACATATTAAAAATAAAGATGAAAAATATTTGGAAAATAAAAGATTGGGAATAGCCTTTGTAACATCAAATGAAAAAAAGAAAAATGGGATTGTAATATATATTAAGCCAGCGTTAAAACCTCAACTAGTAGAAAAAGATCAAGAAGGTAGATTTATATTAGTAGAAATAGAATGTCAAAATATAAAAATGATGATAATAGGAATCTACGCTCCAAATAACGAGCAAAAAAATTTCTTTAAAAAAATTTCAGAAATAATTTCAGAAAAGAGGATTGAAAATTGTATATTAATGGGTGATTTAAACGGGGTAGTAGAACCAGAGATTGATAGAAAATCAGAAAACCATGTTAATAAAAATCAAGGGAAACTACCCAAGGAATTTTTTAATATGGCAAAAAACCTAATGCTAATAGATGGATGGAGATACAAAAATGGAAACAAGAAAGAATATACCTATTATTCAAATAGATTTAATTCCTTTTCCAGAATAGACATGATTTGGGTTACAAAAAATTTGGAAAATAAAATTAGAGCTATGACAATTAATGCAAAAACGCTGTCTGACCATAATCCTGTTTGTATGACCTTAAACATAAATAAAAAAATATATAGATGGAAAATGAATGAAAATATACTCAAAGATAATAAAAATGTAGAAGACCTAGAGAAGAAATTACAAGAATTTCTAAAATGGAACATGAATAATGAAGTAAGTATAGAAAAGGTTTGGGAAACAAGCAAAGCATTCATGAGAGGCAACTTGATTTCGAAAAACAAATATATTAAAAATAGATTTAAAAAAAAATTAGAAACATTAATGAATCAGATAAAAGAAAAAGAACTAGAATTGCAAAAAAATAAAAAAAGAAAGAAAGAAAAGGAAGAGATTATGAACCAGATAAAATGGCTACAATCTCACCTTAAGATTGAGTTAACAGAAGAATTAGATAAAAAATTAAAATTTATAAAACAAAGAAACTTTGAGCAGGCAAATAAACCAGGAAAATGGTTAATGTACAAACTGAGAAAAGAAAAAGAGAAAAGAATTATAAATAAAATAAAAAATAAAAATATGGAGTTCACATATAATGAAGACATTAAGAGAGTTTTTTTTGATTATTATACAAATCTATATCAGGAGCAGAAAACCCCAGCAGATAAAGTAGAAGAATATATTAAAAATTGTAACATTGAAAAATTAACAGAAGAAGATAAGGAACTTACAAACCACAATATTACAACCCAAGAAATCAGAGAAGCAATTAAAAAATTGAAAGTAAATAAGGCACCAGGGACAGACGGACTCACAGCAGATTATTATAAAAAACTACAAGAACAATTAATTAAACCATTAGAAGAAATGTTTAATTCAATACTTCAAGGGTCAGAAATACCTGAATCATGGAAAGAGGCTAACATTACACTAATCCCAAAGGAAAATCAGGATCCAACAGATTGTAAAAATTATAGGCCAATTTCATTATTAAATAATGATTATAAAATTTTTACTATTATTCTTGCGGAAAGACTCAAAAAAATTTTACAGAAAACTATTAAGCAAGATCAAAATGGATTTCTGCCGACTAGACAAATAAAAGATAATATTAGAAATGTAATTGATTTAATAGAATATGCTAAAGTACATAATGAAAAACAAATAACACTACTATTTTTAGACGCAGAAAAAGCTTTTGACAACGTAAATTGGAATTTTATGTTCAAAGTATTAGAAAAAAAAGATTTTGGAAATAAATTCATAAATGCAATAAAAGCAATATATAGGATACAAAAAGCAAGAATAATAGTAAACGATGAACTAACACAGGAATGCAAAATAATGAAAGGTACTAGGCAAGGATGCCCTATTTCCCCATTATTATTTATACTGGTACTAGAGGTTTTATTAGATGAAATAAGGAAAGATCAAGAAATAGAGGGGATTAAGATCAAGAAAGAGGAATACAAATTAAAGGCGTTCGCTGATGATCTAGTAATAACATTACAAAATCCAATAAACTCAATAACAAAATTGATCTCTAAACTACAAGAATATGGTGAAGTATCAGGATTTAAAATAAATAAGGAAAAAACCAAAATGATAAATTTAAATATGCCTAAAGTAGAAATAGACAAAATAGAACAAATATCAGGTTTCCAAAATGTTAAAAAAATTAAGTACTTAGGAATTCAAATAACAAATAATAACTTGGATTTATATAAAAATAACTATGAAAGCTTATGGAAAGAAATCAAAAAGGATTTGGAGAAATGGGCAAACTTGCAAATATCCCTATTAGGCAGAATTGCCACAATAAAAATGAATATTTTACCAAGATTTCTATACCTGTTTCAAACAATCCCAATTACAATAAAAGATCAAATTTTTACAAAATGGCAAAGAGAAATAACAAAATTTATTTGGCAAAAAAAAAAACCTAGAATTAAACTTAAATACCTACAAGATACTAAAAATAGAGGGGGTTTAGCAATGCCTGATTTAAAATTGTATTATGAAACATGCGGGCTAATTTGGATTAGAGACTGGATTAAATTAGAAGATGGAAAAACAATAAACTTGGAAGGACACGACAACAGGTATGGTTGGCATGGCTATATGTGGCATAATAGATGCAAAGTACATAAGTTATTTAACAATCATATAATTAGGAAGTCACTATTAAAAATTTGGAACAAATATAAAAAAACATTACTACCTGGCTTGCCATTATGGGTATCGCCACAGGAGGCAGGCGCCAGAATAGGGAATCAAACAGATAAGGATTTTATAAAATATCAAAACTTGTTAAAAATGGAAGGAAATAATTATAGACTAAAAACACGGGAGGAACTAGAAAACGAAAATATAATGTGCCACTGGTTTACGTACTTTCAACTAAAAGAACAATATAAAATCGACAATAAAAATTTTCAATTCATAAAAGATCAAAATAATTGGGATAATATATTAGAACGAGATAATGACCACTTGATATCAAAAATTTACAAGATATTATTGGAAATGAAAACTAAAGATATAAAAATTAAAAATTATATGAAGAAATGGGAAGAAGATTTAGGTATAGAAATTACATATGAGCAGTGGCAAAAAATTTGGTCAAAAAATATAAAATTCACCCTAAGTAATAGTTTAAGGGAAAACATATATAAAATGATATATAGATGGTACCTATCACCTGAGGTGCTATTTAAATCAAAAATTAGAAATACGAATGTCTGTTGGAAATGCAAAAAAAAAAGAGGATCTTTTTACCACATTTGGTGGCAATGTGACAAAGCAAGAAAATATTGGACTAAAATAAATACATATATAAAAGAAATGCTAGGTAAAGACATACAAATGAAACCAGAAATCTATTTACTAGGCAAAACTGATGATATCATGAATAAAAGACAAAAGACATTATTTTTATATTTAAGTACAGCAGCAAGAGTAAAATATGCGCAATTATGGAAGGAAGAAAATATACCAACAAAAGAAGATTGGATTATGAAATTAATGGAATTAATGCAAGCAGACAGATTAACTAACCTAATAAAAGGGAAAGAAATAGGGAAGCATAAAGAGATATGGGACCCTTTTACAGAGTATCTTAAAAAGGAATACAATATTAAATAGATATATATGTAATTATATAACTATAAGTAAAAATATAGTAAGGGGGGGGGAAATAAGGAAATATAGAAAGTAAGAGAGAAAATGTATACAAATTAGTTACATTTAATGTTCTGAGTTAAGAAAGCCGGAAGTAATTTTAAATGTGTATGAATATGTAGTATGTATGTGTAGGTAGAAGAGGTTAAGTCTTTAAAAATTAAGAAAGGAAAAATGCATAAGAGAATAATAGAATATATATATATATATAGAAACATAAAAATGAAAGAAAGGAACTAATGAACTAAAAATAGATAAAAAAGCTAAGGGAGGGATTTTGTGGATTAAGAGATATGTAGTAGTGGGAGAGGAGTATGGGAGGTAAGAAGGTAGGAAGGAAAAAGAAAGTAGAAATAGATAAATAGAATTGAAAGATCGGATTATGCAAAAGACTAGAAAATAAAAATTTATAAGTTATAAGACTATGAAAATATGCAACTGATGAAATGCCTAAGTGTAAATGGGATATGTTTTATGTAAAATGTAAATGTCTGTGTTATATGTTAAATGTAAATAAAGTTTATTTTTTAATATTAAAAAAAAAAAAAAAAAAAAAAAAAAAAAAAAAAAGGAAAAGGTGCCTCCTGATTTTTTTGCCACCACAGACTAACATAGCTCTCCCCCTACAATGATAGTCCAGGGGTACACTTAAACCTGAAACAGATGCAAGGCAAACTCACAAACATACACATGTGCTTAAATGCATCCATAACATACACTTATTGTCCTTCTCAAGTTTTGATATAAATTATATTGCTCAGATTTTCTTAGTGTGGTAATGGAAAAAGAAGAATAAAGCTGTGAAGATATCAAGACAGAAAGGAAGTTATGGCTTTGTTAACTGGTTCCTGGTTTGCTTTCCTTTTCTTTCTCTCTCTCTCAGAAGCACACAGGTGGTATCCAAGACTTTTCAGTAGCAAGAAAAGACTGCTTCAGTCTGCGTTTGATGGAATGTTCTGTGTTTATTCTGGGTATGTGTTTTTAACCTATGTTCTTGGAAAGGCTGGGGACAGATTGAATAAATGTAGCTGTTTATATGGCCAGGGTTTCCTGTGGGTTTGTGGGAAGATACAGTGGTCTGTGGTTTCTGGTTCTTAAACTGTGTTCAATTTGTTTACAATTTTTAACTTGGTTTCTTGTGGAATGGGTTTTCATGCTTCTTTAATTGGGTGGCTGATAGGAGTTCTGTGGGGTTATTTATCTTAGTTTTGTGTTTGTGGGAGTGTGTCTGTGAGACAGTTACTCTGTTGAGGAGATGTGGATTCTCAGGGCAAACCCAATAGCAATCTTAAGCAAGCCAGAATTCATAACTCAAAGCCATGACTTCAAAATTGTATCTTGGGGTGGGGAAGGGCTGATGAGAATTCAGACAAACATCCAATTCTGGTTTAGAATTATGTGTGAACTGGTATTTTATGATAATATGCATATTATGTTACTAATATCTTACTATCATGTGAGGATTTTTATCTTAAAGAGCAGTTACAATATGTAATTAATCTTTTTGTTTTCATAGCTGAAATCTCTGCTACTATATGGGTATGTAAAGCCATCTATTCTATGTGGTGGATAATCTCCAGTCATTATCACACTGCTGCTAACAAATATTAATGTCTGTTCTGTCTTTTTAAAAATGGAGCTAACATCTAGGGTATTCTTATTAAGTACACTGCGACTGCAAATTAAATACACTACTGTATTTTTATCACCCGCAATAACTCTCAAATAAAGCCTTGCGTGATCCTTCCCCAACCAGGTTCCTCCAGATATGCCAAAAATGCAACTCCTAGAATTCCCTTGACTTGTCTTTGATCAAGGTTACTGGGAATTGTATCTAGAGACTATTGGGCTAAGGAAGGCCACCTTTTGTAAAGATGAGTAAGTGAAGTCATCCAGAAGATACACAAAAGTGTCAAGAAATGTACCGTAAAATGTTCCTGCGACTTGAAATTTTCATCCAGATAAACCCGGGCTCTGTTGTAGTCTTTCATTGCATCACTAGATAGCAATTCTCTGAAAGATTTAAAAAGAAGACATGCAGAATAAATTTGTTTTGAAATATTAAGGAGCTATTCACGAAAAATCAAAACATATTAACATCTCTTTACTTTTTTGGAGGCTAAAAGAGAAATCAGCTATGAATGAACAATGGAAATAAATTGCTGTATGTTAATTGCTATTCTATTGTTTTTTGGGTTCTCCTTCACAAGTCAAGCCATGCACCTTTACAGGCACCTTTCAAGCATGTTCTCCTAAAAGGAGTCTTAGTGTAATAAAAATGAGGGGGGAATCATCAAGAGTCTTTCTATTGCTCAGGAGAGGGCACTGTTTCTCTTCTTTCAGCACAGGAAAGACTGTTTCTTTTCATATTCACTTATGTGGTGAAAGTATGTCTAAAAAAATTACACTCCAATAATAAATCATTATCAAACAACATCAGACAGAAGATTTATGGGGACTAATTTTTTTTGAAGTGGAATATAATTCATTACTGTTCTGTAGAAGTGAAATAATCAGAAAAAAAATTGCATCCAGTCAAGATGGAAAGAACTATAGCATAAAGAAGTCAGCATTATCAAAAGACAGGGTACCTGTCGCGAGTGGTTCTTTTTTTCTCATTGAACCACCAATAACCAGACTGACCCTGACTCAATACATTGAAAGCACTGGAAACTTGGAAAATTGATTGGGTTTTTGTATGTCCCTTCAGTGGCTGGGGGAGGAGACTTTTCTTTTATACAAAAGGAAAGCATATAATTTTTTTTTTAAAGGAATTGTAAATAATAAATGCTCAATAAATCAAGGAACAAGTATAATGTTTTTGACTCATTTGTTTAATTGGTTTCTCTTTATCTGGTTTTAGGACTTATGGGGAGAACAGATCACGTTTTAGGTCATATATTGTCCTGGTGTAGGTGCAGAAATAACACGCCGAGGCTAGGAATCGAGTCTCTAGTGTTTATTTGCTACCTACTCACAGAATCCTGCTAAACTAAATTGGCTTGAAGAATCCCAGAGGCATAAGTTCAGGCTAGGGCGGAGCTTTCTGGAAGTGTTTGGGAAACACGGCCAATGCTTCTGAACTGCGCACGCGTTTCCCTTCTCTGAGGGAACTCCCCCCACCGCCGTCCTCTATCTCCCTGACATATATACACAGAAATATCAAAAATTTAAAAGGGTTCACAAACTTTTACACACGACTGTATATTTCTAATATCTACATATCATTGATGACCTCTATATTCCTCTTGTCTTAATCCCTGTATATCTCTATTGCCACTCTCTACAGAGTTCAATCTGTCTTTTATATTTTTAGGTAATGTTTTTTATTTCTGTTCTGTCAAAGTTTTTACTTTTTCTTCATCTTTTCTGCTTATTTGTTCCTGGCTGGGCTTCTTCATTTTTCTCCTCTTCCGAATCTTTGCTCCATCTGAGGGAAATGGCTCGAAGAACTTTTATCTCACACCAGTTCTAAGGGAAAGAAATAAATGCCTCTCCCTCCCCAGTTTTCTCAGCTGTTGCCTTCTTTCCAGTTCCCTCTTTCTCATCCAGGCTGTCTGTCTTTTAGTTTGCCTCTCTACTTGACTCCTGGGGTTTGGCTCTGTTTATTCAGCCTATTCTTCATGAGACCTATGGCTGCAGAGTTCCCAGGTAGCCATCTTGTCTTCCCTCCAGCCTAACACTGCTTGATTTGGAGCTGGGTGGTCCTGATGATAGGGAAGGGGAAGGGGAAGGGGAAGGGAGGAGCACAGGTGATTATAATATGCTCATGCAGTCTGTCTTTCCACAGTACCAAAATATGATTGATTGATTGATTGATTGATTGATAGATAGATAGATAGATAGATAGATAAATTTTTTTAAAAAAGCCGATACTAAAACAGCTGTTCAGCTGAATCTTTTAACTTGTTAGCAAAAGGACTATGGTTCACATAAATTCCTAAGATGGAAATTTTACATGTGGGATGAACGACTAAAGCTTGAGTTCAAGCATCTTCCAGCAGTAAGCACGCATATTTTACAGTCAACTCTGGCCTTCATGAATAGTAGAGCTTTCCAGCTTCAAACTTCTGTGGACAACTTCTTAGTTTTCTTTTTAAAAAAAGATTCTTACGATGCTGCTGACATTTTCAAAGCTAATCAGTATTGTCAGTTTATCTTTTATGGAAGCATCATGCAAAAATTAATTGGCTGCATCTGTAGACATTCATTACACTCACTGCTAGGAGGGGAGCAATGTTATTTTTAGGATGTGGTAGGCAGAAATTCATTAGGTCTGTTGCAACTATTGAATTTTTGTCTGGAAAGCCCAATGTTGATCTGAAAGATTAATGCAGACTGTAGATCAGCCCCATATTAAATGTTAAAGCACCAGTATGAACAAGGCTGCTGTAGAGATTTACTTTCCAGAACTGCCTTTAAAAAAACTCATTATTGTTAACCTACCACTGACTTTGACTGCATGTTGAATTGCTTACATGAAGCGGAAACCTTCTGGTTAGTTGGTAGTTTTGAGATCTTGTTTCATTCCAACCATATTCAATAGAGATGGTAATGCTTGCTAGTTCAAGTTCAAATAAGGTATTTGATCAATGATCAGAACCATGGAGAGAACTGAACAACAAAATTACACAACAATAATATAGCATAATAAGAGAAAAAAAAATCAATTTAAAACAAAATGCAACATTCTAATGGCACAGCAAATAATATAATTCACTCTGTATATAATATTTATTCTTCATTTTTCCAAACCTATTTCTGTGATAATTTGTTTGTGTGCTTTAATAGCTGCAACAGAAATTCAGCTACATTATATGTAGTGTTAAGCTTGTTATCTGATAAAAGGAAAGCAAAATGATTGCCCTGAAATAGGTTTCAGCAAGGGGAAGTAATGCTTGCTATATTTGACCTGTTTTCCTTCCTTATTCCACAGTTAATACATGTTACTTTGTCTAATGGAAAAAAATCTTCCTTTTCTCAAAGAGGGGTCACAACTTTGCATATAATGAGCCTCAGGACAAATTCCAGGCTCTAAGGTGACAGGAGAGAAAGCTGCAAGGTTGCCATGAATAAAAGCTAGATGTGAGATCCCCCTTAATCGCCCTTTGGAGAGCGTGTTGCCGGAATGGCAGTGTGACCACTCACCATTCACAAAATAGCTGTCAAGATGTACATGGCAACTTTCAAAGCACTAATTTACCAGAAAGCAAACCTGTGAGATGGCTCCTTGCCACCCTCACGGTACCACAGGATATTAATGATCAACTGCCAATTTACCTTGTGGAGTTTTTTCCCCCACCAGGTTAGTATGTTTACCTGCAAGAAACTGAGCTGCAGAGAAGGTCTATAGCAGAGCTTTCCAAACTTTTCATGTTGGTGACACACTTTTTAGACATGCATCATTTTGCGACACACTCTTACAGCAGGGCACAAGGCAGGCACTAGGACCTGCGCGGAATCACAGCAGGGTTGGAGGCAGCCAGGCACAAGGCAGGCACTAGGACCTGCGCGGAATCCTGGCAGGGCTCGGAGGCAGCAGCAGCCGCGACACACCCAGACACTGCAGCCGACACACTAACATGTCACGACACAGAGTTTGGAAAGCTCTGGTCTATAGGGCCTACATAGAGTCCAAGGGCATTCTTGGAAATAATATCATAGAGGCTGGTCTTTGCTCTATGCTGGTTCCTTTTTAATTTTGTTTTAGAACTAAAATAAAATTTTAATGTATCAAAAAAATAGAGCAAAGTAGGGCCTGGCAGGCACTGAGGGAGGGATCTATGGCGCAAGGGTCTATGGCTTCCTCCCAGAGCTAGATAAACAAACACTTATTTGGTATAAAGCAGCTTCCTATGAATCATATTTTCCAAAACGGTTAAAGCGATAGCAAGCCAAGTTCAAACAAGTAGTGCAAACAATTCTCTTTCTAAAAGTAGTATTGGATTATAAAATAACATACTTAATCTAGGGGTGAATAATTTGAAGAAGGTATCAAACGGTTTGCATTTCTTTTCAAAAATAATCAAAGTTGACATAAGCAAAAGTAATAATCCGGCTTTGATCTGTCTTTTTTGTTACTTACTTAACAAACTTGTCCACGTGAGACATAGATGCTTCATAGTTTTTCCCTCCAAACTCTTGACAATGTAATGCCATGAAGTGTGGTTTATGTGCATGTACAACCTGCAAAATTAAATCAAGTATGAGTATAGCCACCATCCCAAAATGACCTTAGAGGAAGCCTGCTAAAAATCAATGTTCAACTAATCAATGTTCAACAATCATTGTAATGACTCACTTCAGAAAAAAAATTATCAAATCCCACTTACATGCTTTTCTGAACACTATGTTAAGGGTTTTGAGATTATAAGGTTTCAGAGTTAACATTGTTCCTATAGAGATACCATTTCTGTTGAGCTTTTTTAAAAAAGGAGAGAGAAAGACATGTAAAATAGCCATCAATCCTTGGGTACAGATTTATGGGTAAATAAATTGCATCTACTGCTCATTTGCATGATACTGTCTTAGTTAAACATGACACACCTGCAAAGCAAATGAGATGAAATGACCCAACGTTTTATGGGATAGTTAACTGGAATACCTGCACTTTATGTACCTGGGAAACTACTATAACTTTTCTTCTTCTCCAACCCAGATACTACTTAAATTAGGATGGAGAACTTTAAAAGCTTTGACAGATAAAGTACAAAAAGTGAGGATTCAGCTTACATACACATAAACCAAACTAAGATGTAAGGTGGTGAAACAGGCAAATAGATGAACAGCTTTTATTCTTATGCAGGTTATGAAATTGACAATGAACTCTCCCTTGGGGCCACATTAATGTATATTTTTCCTGTTGCTGAGTTGGCAGAAACCTATGCCTGCTGAAGTGATGCTGTCCTAGTTGGGGGAGTTGGGCGGTCATATAAATTTCATAAATAAATAAATAAAATAAAACATGTGGCAGTAGGCCAAAGAAGTGGCAACAACAGCATGGATCACTCTAACAAGGTCCTCCTAGCCCATGTATGTACACCAGCAAAGCTCCCCCGAGCTGCAGCCCCCACCTGCTGTTCTAATAAACTTGTTTTAAATATTTTATTTTTAAATCTACTGTGGATGTGTTAATGCTGTATTTGTTTGAATCCTGTTACTGTGGATGTTTTTTTGTTTTGCTGTAAACCACCATGAATGTTGAACTCAGTGATAAACAGGTTAAATAAAAAAATAAACTAATAAATTATAACAAGATTTATAAAAAGGCAATTCTCCTTATGTAAATTTAAAATAATTCAATAAATGGCCAAAATAAAATAGCCTCAGGTATAGATAAAAGTAGTCAAACAGATTGCGTATGTACACACACAAACGCACGGATACTGTTTGATGGTGCACAAAAGGTGAAGAATTAAGCCAAAGCAGCAGTTCAGAGTAAGGTGGAGACAGAGAGACAAGCAAATAGAAGGCTAAGTGTGTTCACTCCAAATATAAATTTAAAAGAAAACTAGGAAATATACAGTACAAGGCAAAATTATATAGCTGAGAACATCTTGGCTCTCCTACTACCACCTGAAGGGGGAAAAGAAAGAGTAAGATTACTGGTTTTGTCCACATAAAATTATCTGTCACAATGAAGAATGAAGTGGGACAAAATGGAATTCTTCCCGTTTTGAAAGCCAAAATAGCAGAGCCACAAACTGGATCAGCCTTTAATTTACTATAAAAAGCCTTGCAACTCCTAACCACACGAGTGATGTTGCATCTCATTGGGCCCAGTATGTAATACTGGCCCCTTCATGGATCACTGCCTTGTCGTGGCGAAGGGGCTTGCGTAACTCAATGAAGTCAGGTCAAGAAGAACAGGTCATGATGGAGAGTTCTGACAAAACGTGGTCCACTGGAGGAGGAAATGGCAAACCACTCCAGTATCCTTGCCAAGAAAACCCATGGACAGTATCAAAAGGCTAAAAGATATGACGCCGGAAGATGAGCCCCTCAGGTCGGAAGGTGTCCAAAATGCTACTGGGGAAGAGCGGAGGGCAATTCCGAGTAGCTCCAGAAAGTGTGAAATGGCTGGGCCAAAGCCGAAAGGACGCTCAGTTGTGGATGTGTCTGGAAGTGGAAGGAAAGTCCGATGCTGTAAAGAACAATATTGCATAGGAACCTGGAATGTAAGAACTATGAATCAAGGTAAGCTGGATGTGGTCAAACATGAGATGACAAGATTGAACATCGACATATTGGGAATCAGCGAACTAAAATGGACAGGAATGGGCGAATTTAATTCAGGAGACCATTATATATACTACTGTGGGCAAGAATCCCTTAGAATAAATGGAGTAGCTCTCATAGTCAATAAAAGAGTGGGAAAGGCAGTACTGGGGTACAACCTCAAAAACGACAGAATGCTTTCAGTTCGAATCCAAGGCAAACCATTCAACATCACAGTGATCCAAGTCTATGCCCCAACCACTGATGCCAAAGAAGCTGAAGTTGACCGGTTCTATGAAGACCTACAACACCTTCTAGAACTAACACCAAAAAAAGATGTCCTTTTCATCATAGGGGACTGGAATGCTAAGGTAGGAAGTCAAAAAATAACCGGAATAACAGGCAAGTTCGGCCTCGGAGTACAAAATGAAGCAGGGCAAAGGCTAATAGAGTTTTGTCAAGAGAACACGCTGGTCATAGCAAACACTCTTTTCCAACAACACAAGAGACGACTCTACACATGGACATCACCAGATGGTCAATACCGAAATCAGATTGATTATATACTTTGCAGCCAAAGATGGAGAAGCTCTATACAATCAGCAAAAACAAGACCTGGAGCTGACTGTGGCTCAGATCATGAGCTTCTTATTGCAAAATTTAGGCTTAAATTGAAGAATGTAGAGAAAACCACTAGACCAATCAGGTATGACCTAAATCATATCCCTTATGAATATACAGTGGAAGTGAGGAATAGATTTAAAGGATTAGATCTGGTAGACAGAGTGCCTGAAGAACTATGGATGGAGGTTCGTAACATTGTACAGGAGGCAGCAACTAAAACAATCCCAAAGAAAAAGAAATGCAAGAAAGCAAAGTGGCTGACTGATGAGGCTTTACAAATAGCTGAGGAAAGAAGGGAAGCAAAAGGCAAGGGAGAAAGGGAAAGATATAAACAACTGAATGCAGAATTCCAGAGAATAGCAAGGAGAGATAAGAAGGCCTTCTTAAATGAACAATGCAAAGAAATCGAGGAAAACAATAGAATGGGGAAGACTAGAGATCTCTTCAAGAAAATCGGAGATATCAAGGGAACGTTTTGTGCAAAGATGGGCATGATAAAGGACAAAAAAGGCAGGGACCTAACAGAAGCAGAAGAGATTAAGAAGAGGTGGCAAGAATACACAGAAGAACTATACAAGAAAGATCTTAATATCCCTGATAAATACGATGGTGTGGTCACTGACCTTGAGCCGGACATCCTAGAGAGTGAAGTCAAGTGGGCCTTAGGAAGCATTACTAACAACAAAGCTAGCGGAGAAGACAGTATCCCAGCTGAGCTATTTAAAATCCTAAAAGATGATGCTGTTAAAGTGCTGCACTCAATATGCCAACAAATTTGGAAAACTCAACAGTGGCCACAGGATTGGAAAAGGTCAGTTTACGTTCCAATTCCAAAGAAAGGCAATGCCAAAGAATGTTCAAACTACCGTACAATTGCGCTCATTTCACATGCCAGCAAGGTTATGCTCAAAATCCTACAAGCTAGGCTTCAGCAGCATGTGAACCGAGAACTACCAGAAGTGCAAGCTGGGTTTCGAAGAGGCAGAGGAACTAGAGATCAGATTGCCAACATTCGCTGGATCATGGAAAAAGCAAGAGAGTTCCAGAAAAACATCTACTTCTGCTTCATTGACTACGCTAAAGCCTTTGATTGTGTGGATCACAACAAACTGTGGCAAATTCTTAAAGAGATGGGAGTACCAGACCACCTTACCTGTCTCCTGAGAAACCTGTATGTGGGTCAAGAAGCAACAGTTAGAACCGGACATGGAACAACCGACTGGTTCAAAATTGGGAAAGGAGTACGACAAGGCTGTATATTATCACCCTGCTTATTTAACTTATATGCAGAGTACATCATGAGAAATGCCGGGCTGGATGAATCACAAGCCGGAGTTAAGATTGCCGGGAAAAATATCAACAACCTCAGATATGCAGACGATACCACCCTAATGGCAGAAAGTGAAGAGGAACTAAAGAGCCTCTTGATGAGGGTGAAAGAGGAGAGTGCAAAAGCTGGCTTGAAACTCAACATTAAAAAAACCCAGATCATGGCATCTGGTCCCATCACTTCCTGGCAAATAGAAGGGGAAGAAATGGAAGCAGTGACAGATTTTATTTTCTTGGGCTCCAAGATCACCGCAGACGGTGACTGCAGCCATGAAATTAAAAGACGCTTGCTCCTTGGAAGGAAAGGTATGGCAAACCTAGACAGCATATTAAAAAGCAGAGACATCACCATGCCGACAAAGGTCCGTATAGTTAAAGCTATGGTTTTTCCAGTAGCAATGTATGGCTGTGAGAGTTGGACCATAAGGAAGGCTGAGCGCCGAAGAATTGATGCTTTCGAGCTGTGGTGCTGGAGAAGACTCTTGAGAGTCCCTTGGACTGCAAGGAGGTCAAACCAGTCAATCCTAAAGGAAATCAACCCTGACTGCTCATTGGAAGGACAGATGCTGAAGCTGAAGCTCAAATACTTTGGCCACCTAATGAGAAGAGAGGACTCACTGGAAAAGACCCTGATGCTGGGAAAGACTGAGGGCAAAAGGAGAAGGGGACGGCAGAGGATGAGATGGTTAGATAGCATCACCGATGTAATGAACATGAATTTGAGTAAACTCCGAGAGACAGTGGAAGACAGGAAGGCCTGGCGTGCTATGGTCCATGAGGTCACGAAGAGTCGGACACGACTGAACGACTGAACAACAACAACAACAATGTAATACTGGAAAGGGTGGACCTTTAATGTTAATTCTAGAAAACAGAAGTATCACAGTATTTATGCCCCCGTCACCTCACAATTGGATTATTGTGATGTGCTCTGCATGGGGCTGTCCTTGAAGATCATCTGGAAACTACAGCTGGCCCAGAATGCAGCAGCGCAGGCAGTGATGGGGGCACCACGTTATGCATGTGGGACTCTGATGCTTCATGACCTGAACAGGTTCCCAGTTGGCTTCTGGTGCAATTCAAGGTGCTGGTTATTACCTTCAAAGCCCTTCATGGCATAGGGCCTGGCTATCTGAGGAATCACGTATCACCTGTTGTCTCTGTGCATCTAGTTCAGTCCAGCAGAGTGGGTGCAGTACAGGTCCCCTCAATTAAAGAATGTCATCTTGCGGACCCAGGAAGCACACCTACTCTGTTGCAATTCCAACCCTCTAGAATGATCTCCCCCCCTCCCCTAGAAATGTGTGTCGTTCAGGAAACTACTGAAGTCCTGGTTGTTCTCCCAGGCCTTGGGGACAGGGTGAATGTGGAGAGTCCTTGTTTTGCTTTGTTTTATTTTGATCTGATTTGTTTTGGTCTTTTTGTATTTTGCTATTCTGTTTGGCTGCATTTCTTGGACTTTAATTGTAAGCCACCCAGAGTCGTTCAGGAGTTGGGCGGTCTATAAAATAAATTAGATAACTTAAATAAGCAAGCATTAGGTTCCCCCCTGTGGTTACGTATTATCCTCAGTTCTTCCACAATAACATGCCACCTGAATGAACTTTTAAAAATCCCTTTGTTTTGTTCTCTGTCTAGAATAAAATGGTGAATCCTCTGGATTTCCGTATATACTACAAAACATTTTATGAACAAAAATATCCAAAGAAACCAAAATTCTAAGCACAAGCATCTACTGCAGAGCTTTCCAAACTGTGTGTCGCGACACAATACTGTGTCGCCTGGGGGCCCCAAGTGTGTCGCGTGACAACCCGGTGCACGGGTTGCTGCGCGGCGGCAGCGGCTGCCCCTTCAAAAAGGCAGGCTCCGGGGACCCCGAAAATGCCCTTGGTTCAGGCAGGGAGGTGGAAAGATTCCCTGCATGCGTGCATGCGCGCCAAGCGGCGCTCAGCTGTTAGGCAAAATTGCTCTTCCACCCTAGTACCCCACCCCATTTCTCTGAGGATTTGATCAGAGGATTTTTCAAAACGCCACGTGGAGCATCTCGTGGAAATAAATCTGATGTCTTTGCCTTGGGGGGCTTCTCAAGTTCACACCTGCTCTCTGCTAGAAGTATGCAAGATGATTGTCTCTCTCTCCCCCCAGAAATGGAGAAACGCTCAGGTGCTCTTTGCCGAAACAAAGGCTGGAAGAGAGAAACTCTCCAGGCTGTCAAGATGAGCAGCGGGTGCCCTTGGCTCCTGCAATTCTGGATTTTCTTGGCATCGTGACAGTTAGGCGTTACGTGTGCAGAAAGAAATTTTGCTCGGCTCCAGGGCAGCGTGTGCGTGCTTTCTCCCCGCAGAAAGAACAACTGAGCGCCGGAAAGACTCCCTGGTTGCCGAGCTGGAAATTCTCCCGGCAGAAAGAACAGCTGAGCACCGGCAACATGTGTGCGCGCGCAGGGAGTCTTTTCGCCTCCCTGCCTGAACCGAGGGCATTTTTGGGGTTCCCGGAGCCTGCCCTTTCGAAGGAGCAGCCGCTGCCGCCATGGCGGCAACCTGGAAGCAACACCACCGGCACTTCCGGTTTTTGTGGGTCGGCCGTTGGTGTGTCCCCAACGGCAAAAGTTTGGAAAGCCCTGATCTACAGGCTACCTCTCAATTATGTGGAAAGTTCCTTATAGGACTTTTGCTGGCAAATCATATGACCAAGAAATAAACTATAATTAAATTTACATTTGGAGAAAGTTAAAAGACCAGTTATTTAAAAAAGATTTATAATGTGAACTGCTTTTTAAATATAGAATGTTCTTATATGCCATTTTGCATTTTCCATTCTTCTGCAAGCACAGATCTGCTCCTTCTTCCACCAAGGGATGATGAGAAATGAAAGCACTACATCCAGTCTGCTCCAAACGTAATAAAAGTTGCATATCCTAAGTTATAAATGGAAGGCATAAAGTACTGGTTGCAGCAATAGACATGTTTCAATTTATATCGGCATGAACTTTTTGGTTTCTATCTATTGTTCAAGTATTTTTATAACACATGAGAATAGGCCTGTGTTGATCATTCTCTGGATTGGCTCCATGGAGCTATGGAGTACAGCAGCTGCTTTAAGGCTTGGTGCAGCTGTTTCCTGGCCCTTCTGGGCATGCCTGTTGTGCTTGTGTCTTTGTATGTCCAGAAGACACTCTGCCAGGATAGGTGACAAAATGAAGCCTATGTAAGAGCAAATCATCTCAGCTAACTCAACCGCTTCTCAGCCTAACAAGGATAAAAAGGTAAAGGTTCCCCCCGCACATTTGTGCAGTCGTGTCCGAATCTAGGGGGCGGTGCTCATCTCCGTTTGTTAGCTGAAGAGCCAGCGCTGTCTGAAGACGCTTCCACGGTCATGTGGCCAGCATTATGTACGCGGAACGCTGTTACCTGCCCACCGAAGTGGTACCTATTAATGTACTTGCATTTGCATGCTTTTGAATTGCTAGATTGGCAAGAGCTGGGGCGAGTGCGGGAGCTCACTCCGTCACGCGGGGCTAGGGATTCGAATCTCCGAACTTGCAATCTTCCAATCGACAAGCCTGGTGTCTTACCTGCTGAGCCACCACACCCCCCTAACAAGGATACCGCAAGGATAAAGTACAGGAAAATAAGTTCTATTCACCTCGAGCTCTTTGCAGGATGAATTGTATAAAAAAGTAATACATAATGTAATAAATAATGCAAATACTGTAATAAATAAATTAAATAATGGCATGAGTTGACTAGGAAAAAACCTCTTCCACTAAATTAAAATTAGAATTTCAAAACTAACATTTAGATCCAAGAACACAGCATCAATACTGTATAAGGCTTGAGTATGTGTATGGAGGGGGGGAACAGTATGGTATGAGACTGCTATAACATGTCCATTGGCTCAAGAAGTTTGAAACTTCCATCAGGGCACTTTTGCCACAAGCTTAAGAATGAAGGCAGGGTTACCACCATCTTGGTTGGAATTCATTTGATACTGTTAATTCACTTCCAAGCTTTCTAGAAGAGCATCTACTTAAATCTTGTTATTACTGGCAATAGGAAGGGAACCGTTGGATAAACATATTAAGCTGTATTCTGAAAATGTACCCTTTGCTCTTGCTAGAACATGAATTCTGGGACAGAATTTGGGATAGTATGGGAATAATCCCATTTGTATCAACTCAAGCAGAAGGATTAAAACAGTAAATTTTAATCCAAGAAATAAAGACAGAAGGAAATCCATTTTTTCCAATAACATATTCCAAAAATTAAATATGTACCATATCAAAAGCATTTTCAACATCCAACAAACCCATAACAGCTGATTCTGGGATGTCAGATTAAACTGGTAGACTATCCACCAGCATCTAGTATATCAGAAGCTTGGTGTCCTTTCATAAAATCAGATTGTGAGGATGTACTGTTGATGACGATAACAACTATTTCAACGTACATACTAAAGTTGCAATCAAAATGTTTGCATCCATTTTTAACATCAATATCAGATGATAACTCTCACAATTTGTAGAGTCCTTACCTGGTTTCAAAATAACATACTATTACATTGATCCCAAATCAATCCAATGCAGAATGAAAGCTTCTTAACTGAAGGATATGGACCATAATCTATCACAATGGTGCAGCGTGGGTTGGTGGATAGATCCTTTTCAACTTCCCAGCCTAGAGCTGAGAGAGACTGAACAGCCCAACGTCACCCAGTTGGTCTCCATGCCTAGGCAAGACAATACCATGTCTCTCTCTGCTCTGGTCCAGCACCTTAACCACAACTCCATGTCTCTTATGAATGGTATGTAAATGTTGTTTACCTCTATGTGTCTGTTGATGGCTGCTTTGTCTGAGTGCGAAGCTACCAGGAATTCTCTAGCATTTTTGGATTTGGCTTGGTTTAAGATGCTCACAGTTTCCCGGTTGAAAGTATGGTTAAGTCTGTCCACGTGTTGTGAGATTAAGGAGTTTTCATCATGTCTTCTGACTGCTAGTTGGTGTTCGTGGATGCGTTCTGCTAGTCTTCTGCCAGTCTGTCGTACATAGTGGTTGTTACAGTCCTTACACTGTATGTTGTAGATGACTCCTGTTTTTTCTTCTTGGGCTACTGGGTCTTTTGGTTTACTTACGATGTTCTGTCCATTCATAAGAGACAATAGAAAAGCCAGAAGACCAGAACACCTCCTTGCCAGCAATCAACAACCAGATAGGCAAAGATTAACAGCAAGATTAGCACCAGAGGAGCAATCAAGCAACACAATAGACCCTAATCAAGGAACTATGAACTCAGTCAATCAACCAAGCAGCAAACAACAACCCAATCAAGGTACTACCAAGGAGAGTACAACACCCCCACCAACACAGGCAGGACAGGCCAGGGTATATAAACAGAGAGCAAGTTCCACTCCCTTTTTGCACTGAAGATGTTGCCTAGCCTGGCAATGAAACGTCTGCAAGAAAACAACAAGGCTCAGAGAGCACCATGGACTCCATAATAAAAAGTAATACAAACAAGAACATGTACCATGAAGAATTGGAAAAAAGTATATTATTCCTAAATTATATTTAATTGTCTCCATATGTCAACCAAATAAAATCTTTGGTATAAGCATTAAGAATGTTTCAGCTCTGTGACTGATTTTTCTTAGAAATTTGTTGCAATTAAGTCCCATACTAAATTAAAATCCCCTGTCAGCATTACATGGTCTACTTGTAAACAGGACGTTTAGCAAAACCTCCATGTAAAATATCTGATTTATCTCTGATTGGTCAATAAAAATTAATTAGAGCCATCTGACTATCAGTGTTCTACTAAAATTATATAATGCTCTTCAAGATCTAAAATGTATTGTTCAATTATAAAATTAATGTAGTAACTCCTATAGCCAATTTTGAGTTGCCACAAATACAAATCTTGGCAATCCAAATTCTTTGCATGCAAATATTTTTCATCAGAAACAATAGAGGTTTCTTGCAGAAAAACTACTTCAAGTTTCAGTGTACTCATCTTATAAAAAATCTGCCGCCTCTTGGATACACATCTCAGCCCTCTAACATTCCGTGATGCAAAAACCAACCAAATAGAAAAATTAAACTATTATAATTTTGTATAGGGAAGACTCAACATGATCCTAGGTTAAGGCCAAACAAAATGAAAAATTCTGTCAAAGGAATTGAAACTGATTCTTATGTATCACAAAATAATAATAATAGAAAAAGATATAAATGAAGTAAAAATAAAAGTAAAGCTAAAGTTAAAACTAAACAAAAACCACTGACTACAGGAAAACCCATAGTTATGAAAAAGGGAAATTAATCAAGGAAAAAATGTCTAACAAAAAGAAAAATCAATGCTTAAAGAAAAAAGGTGAAAAGAAAAAAGAAAAACAGAAAGAAAAAAAGGGGGGAAATCCCTACTTCTGAAAGGACTCCTTTTGAGACATACCTAGACTGCAGACTTACCTTCTCTATCCCCCTAAGCTGAAAACATTTCCAACTTCAAAAGTAAATTTAAAAGACATGATCTAGTACAAACCTAGATATAAAAGAAAAAAATGACATTTACATAATGACTGTGAGGATTGCTTTTGTATTCCAACATCAGGACATGTTTATTATTTTCATATATGTAACTGGTAGCATGATCATTTTTCATTCCATCACCCAAAAAATTGCAGTGTAGAGAAAAAAAGTCTTTATCTCTGTCTCATGATTAAACATAATTTAATTTATCATGCTTTTTACTAACTTGGAAAGCAGATCTGGAAAGAACATTAATTTTTTCCAGCATATTCCAGAGAGGTTGCTTGTCTGGAGAGCTGCAAGATATTGTCATATGTAGACCTTCAAAGAAACTCCACCACTGCTAGATTCAGTCTACAATAAGATTGCAATCTTAATGGAACATTATGTGCTGCATTCATTTCAACATTTTTCAAATTAAATAGCTCCCTAAAATATTTATTCTTAAGCGCCACTAGAGGATGCTCATCCTTTATGTATGGAAAGTTCAAAATTAATTTTTTTTCCCTGCAGATCTTATCCTGAATCTGTGCCAGCTCCTCCTGACATACTGGCAGCCTCTTTAAGATTATTAAGTCTTTTGTTTCTAGAATTTTGATTATTTTCTCAGGAGATATATACATTATTTTCCTAAAAGTTTTTAGTTTTCTTCTACACAGTATTCAACTTTATCAACTTTTAAGACAAATTTTTGTGAACGTTCTACTTATGGAATGTAAATGAACAAAAATTAGTCTTTATTCCATATTGCAATCAAGAATTAATATTGCACTCTGCGCATCTCCAATCTTATATACAATTAGGCTAACAACTGAACCAACTGTGTTTTCTATTGGAGCTGGACTCCTGGAAACAGAAATAGGGATCTTTTACAGCAGCTGGTATGGATTTTTCCATTTCCAAATGAGATGGTGCCATTCTACCAGGTGATGATTGGGGGGGGGGGGGAGGGGGTAAGTAGGGAAATAAGCAGTCCAATTACAGTTTTCAACAACTCAAGGAGGGAGAGATAACCAAACTGCAGCTCACCACTTCTACATCTTGGCTAGAACTCCTAAGTTCAACATCTTTTTATTAAGGTGTTTTGCTTTCTATTTAGCATAAAAAGGGACTGTTCACAAAGTAGCATTAGCTAGATGCCATCAAGTAGGATTTAATTCACGGTGACTGCAAAGAGAAAGGCTCACCATCTCAACCTGTTTCCAGTAATAACATCTTCCAAGGACAGTACAGTAATGTCTTTGATTCCACCTTCTTCTGTTTCCCTTAACCTTGCCAAGCATAATAATTTCTTTGACTACATCATCCACTGGCATCATATGCCTGAAGTAAGTGAGTATTTCCTCAAGGGTGAAGTCAGCCTTTATGCAGTTCATGACTGAATGACTTTTTTCTTGCACTCTTTGGTATTCTTAGTAAACACACCCAACTCCATAAGATTTATCTTTCCCCCCCCTTGATCTTTCTCAGTATCCAACTTTCACAGACATACATGACTAGCGGAAAGATCACTGCTATACAGTACTCATTCTGAATTTTGTTGTCACAAAAACATCTGTCACATTCTTGTCTACATCTGTCACTTCATTCCTTCCTAGATTTAATCTCTTTACTTCTTCAGGCCACTGTCCATCTTTAGCTATTCTTGAGGCCCCCCCCCCCCAAACCAAAACTATTTCCTATATTCACTTTTTTGCCATCAATTACAAATTCAATAAATATGCAGGCTAACATTGCCTTCTTAATATTTGTTTAACATTAACCTGGAATTTTCATTTTCTATTTTACTCCTATAATGAACTTTTCTAAGTCTTCTTTATCTAAGTAGTCTACATATCTCAAATAGTAAGTATTTGAACTCTGATTTTGATTCCAGCTGTTATCTCTTCCATCCTGCCTTTCTTATAACCTATGTATTGTATATCAGAACAATATCCATCCTTGTTTCACTTGCTTCCCTATTGTAAACAACTACATTGTTTCTCTATATTAAGTTCTTACACTATGCTCTTGTTCATTCTAAAGATTCCCCAGAACAATAATCAACTCCTCCAAATATAGGGCACCTCGTCTGGACTCCAAAACTTGGGAATGGCCACCAGATGGCAGTAAAGAGATACATAAACATTTTTTTCTCTCACCCTCTTTTACTATGCATCTTATGGTAGCTATCCAATCTTACAGTCCCTCTGCCTTTCTGAAACCTGTATGAATTTTTCTATCCATAAGAACTTAAATAACACTTTGCTTTTGCGAGGAATAAGTCCAATGGTAATTTGCATATTCTCTGGCATCTTTCTTTTTTTTAGTACAGGGAAATGCACTATTTTTTACAATCTCTAGAACTCACAGTGTTGTTCCATGTTTGTTGATATAGAACTGTTGTCACTTTAACTGCCTCTTCTCCTGTACCTGTATAGTTTATACAGTCCAAAGGTATTTAATCAGCACCCAATGCTTTTCCATTTGACAGCTGGTATATCTGCTTTTGCACCTCACTTCCTGGTAGAGTTAGTTGAATATAATCTCAACAACTCTTTCTGCTATTCTGTAATCCAATTTGCAAAGGACGCCAGTACAGTCATTCCATATTTCTTTAACCATGCTTGCCTCTTTCACTGTTTTGTTTTCCTTTGGGAAATACCATATCTGGATTTTAAAAATCTAGATGATTGCTAAAGAATCACATAGCGGTCATCTGTATTTTGGCAGCCCAGTATAGTATGCCTGCCATTCCTACCTTAGCTACTACTTTTGACCTAATTTCTCTGATCATCTTTAAAAAGATCTCTCCATTTCCTTTTCTTGTCATATTCCTGCTTGCCATATTCTTGCTTCAGATATATTTTATTGTCCTTTCTTGCCTGGCATTAGAAGTCTGCATTTAATTGTTGTATGTCCTTCTTGTTGACCAAGGCTTTAATCTTCCATCTTTCCCTGGCTATTGTGGAAGCTTGTTCCGAAACCCATTTCTTTCCTCTTTTTCTCTTAGAATTATTAAATATTATTTCCACTTCAGTTTTCACAGAAGTGGTTTGCCATTGTATTTCTCTGCATTTGATTTTGGAGTTGTTTAGAAAACGGGACTGTCCCGTTCAAAACGGGACGTATGGTCAGCCTACTCCTGAAATCTTATAATCAGCACCAGGACAGTATTTTCCCTAGGCCAGCTCAAAAGTCATAAAAAATGTACAAGCTTTGAACTGATCTAATACCTGCCTAATATGAATGTTGAAATGTTGTTATGGCCAACCTGGCTGTGTTAATTTTTTTCTGAGGCTATTTAATTATTTATTGGAATCATACATCTTTCTCCCAACAAACTAACCGTTACGTGATTAACAATAACACTTTTTCTACCATTAATCCCTCAAGCAAAGAATATCCACAGAAGCTTCCTTAAGCAGAACAAAAGCATAAAACACAGAATATCATAAAACAACATTACAATGCAGCCAGGACCCTAAAAGCTATATTCCAATCAAACCTATACATGCTGGGCACTCATCATCATTGGCGATCACTCGTAGCCGAGTAAGATTGTCTTCCAAAGGTAAAATTTTAACGGTGGATCCGTAAGTGGCTATAAAGGCCAATTCTGGATCCGCACAACCTCCCACAGTGAGGGTATAGGTTTCCAGGTGGGAGACGGTTATGATGAGGGTTTGCCTGACGTGACTTCCTTTTAGCTCTTTTCTCCCTTTCGCCCTGTACTCGTGCTTCTTCAAAGTCCATAGTGCCATTAATAAAGGCTGACCTCCAATTGAAACGCTCATGAGTTAGGGCTTCCCAGTTCTCAATGCTGATATTACATTTTTTAAAATTAGCTTTGAGAGTATCTTTGAATCTCTTTTGCTGTCCACCAATATTCCGTTTTCCATTCTTAAGTTGGGAGTAAAGTAGCTGCTTTGGAAGACGATGGTCATGATCACTACTAACAGCCTAGCTGCATCACCTGGGAGAAAAGCCAGACTTTCAAGGCTTTCCAGGAGGCTAACAGAGTTTGGCTGTCCAGATCTCAGGGGGAGTACTGTTCCATAGGGCGGGCACTGTGACAAAGAAGGCACACTTCATGGGTAACACTAGATGGCACTGTTTCACAAAAGGGACTTGGAGCATGCCCTCTTGATGGATCTTGTGGGACAAGCAGATACTGCAAATAACTTGGCTCTGTACCATGTAGACCTTTGTAAGTGAGCACCAGCACCTTAAATTGCACTCAGATGCCTAGTGGCAGCTAGGGCAGCTTGCGAAACAGTATGGTTACATATTGAAGGGTGCCCAGAACTGCCCATGCCACTGCATTTTGGACCAATTGCAGTTTCTGAATGCTCTTTATGGACAGCCTCATGAAGAGTGCATCCCAATAGTCCAATCATGAAGTGATTTTTTATTTTTTTATTTTTATTTTTTATATCCTGCCTTTATTATTTTTATAAATAACTCAAGGCGGCGAACATACCTAATACTCCTCCCTCCTCCTATTTTCCCCACAACAGCAACCCTGTGAGGTGAGTTGGGCTGAGAGGGAGTGACTGGCCCAAGGTCACCCAGCTGGCCTTCATGCCTAAGGTGGGATTAGAACTCACAGTCTCCTGGTTTCTAGCCCGGTGCCTTAACCTTAAATGTATTAAAATTAATACATGAGTGACTGTTACTTCATTTTCCAGAGTCCCTCTGAAAACCAGGGCGCCCTCCCGGATCCACACACACACACAGTCTACACAGGTGCAATCAGATCCAAGGCCCCTGTCATCCGTTCATCCCAAGCAGCAACCAGGGCCTTGGTCGAACTGTGAAATAAAGCTTCAGGAATAACCCCACGTTCCCTCTGACCAGGTCCATCAGGCACCTAGGGGAGACTGATCAAATAAGTCTTTCCTCCCTACAGTAAGGAGCTGGCATGGAGGCCTGCAAGACTAGCAGGGAGTGATCCATTCATGACAAGGGACTGATGGTAACATCCCCCAATTCCAGTCGCCACTCCCTAAGACAGAAAACAGATCTAGTGTGTGACTCCCTCAGTGAGTCAGGCCATTAATAACTCTGATCAGGAGCACGGTGGCCATGAACTCCTGAACCACCTCTAATCCTGGGCCCAGAGAAGGCAGATTAAAGACACCTAGCACCATAAGTCTGGGGAGCACCATTGCTAACTCAGCCATGGCACCAAGCAGCCTAAGCAGGGAAGCTGGTACAATAGCAGCAATCCCATCTGATCTCTAGGATGCAATTTCACAAATAGGGTCTCACATCTGGTTATCTGTGGAACAGTGCCTCTGCCAACCACCAGCGGCTCACAAATAACAATAGCCAGTCCAGCACTCCTTCCCCAAAGTTTCACACCTAAAACCTAGGTGGGCACATTACAAGAGGGAGCACCCCCCCCCCCACCTCCCGTGTCCAGCCAGGTTTTGTTAATGAATACCAGGTTGGCTCTCTCATCTACAATTAAATCTTGGATGAGGCAAGCTTTATTACAGACTGATCTTAATTAAGAAAAAGAGAGATATACTGTATAATAAGTGCTTTATAAAAGACATGACATTTTTAATGGAAGGCAACAGTATTAAAATCACTTGAAAAGGACCTATTTCAGAAAGGATCATTGGTTTTTCGCGTATAAATCTAAGGATCTCTAGATTTTTATCTTAATTAGGTGATTCTCAATTATTATTGTTGGATACTGCCGACAGTAGTGACAATATATGCCACTAACTTGTACTGTACATGCTATTTTCTATTTGTTCTTCCCATTTTATCCATAATTAACAGCTGTTTTAAACCGCAAAATAATCCCACGACTTGCATCTTGTATGTTGCAAGGAGTAAAACTAGTATAATACTACCAAGAAAACACAAATAATCGTTTTTTCCACAGGGGAAAAAATAATAGATAAAGTATCTTTTATCTGCAGAAAGTTGGGCTTCTATTTTACTGCAGCCACTTCCTTTACACAGAGATAACTGCTGTAACCCCTTAAAAAAAAGTAAAGAAGGAAACTACTGAGGTGAATAAGAAAAGACAGAATGCATCCCTATGTAATAACAACTTTTTGTTTTCTGTGGTTGTAAATTTAGTTAGTTGTCAATCCAGCAAGCCATACCAATCTGACATGTTAGAACATTTTGCATCCAATTATGCAAAAATGGGATTTGAAAAACGATGGAAAATAATAGCATCATTATTTCTATATGAAAAATGATGAACAGCATCATTATTTTTATAGATAAAAATAAGCATGAGATGAAAAGCCAGAAAAATGAGAAACGTGCACATACACTACAATATCTACCAGACTTCTTTGCTGGTAGATACAGGGAATATCATTTGCAAATGAGAATTCTCCCAGCACACAATAATTGCTGGATACAGGTAGTCTTCGCTTAACTACCACAATTGGGACCGGAATTTTAGTTGCTAAGCGAAGTGGTCATTAAACGAATCTGACCCAATTTTACGATCTTTTTTGCGGTGGTTGTTAAACGAATCACTGCAGGCGTTAAGCTAACCACATGGTCGTTAAGCGAACCACGTGGTTCCCCATTGATTTTGCTTGCCAGAAGCTGGCCAGCAAGGTCGAAAATGATGATCATGTGACCACGGGACACTGCGACGGTCATAAATGCGAACTGGTTGCCAAGCGCCCAAATCGTGATCACATGGCTGCAGGGATGCTGCAACGGTCATAAGTGTGAGAACTGGTCATAAATCGTTTTTTTTCAACACTGTTGTAAGTCCGAACCATCATTAAACGAATGGTTGTTAAGTGAGGACTACCTGTACAGGGAAGAATTGCCATCTGGTGTAATAATCTACATTTTTATTGCATCTTTCCCCTCTAATATGGGATTCTAGAGGTGTCAGGGAAGGGGGCAATTGCCTCTTCCATTCAAATAGCTTCTTGTAACCCGTGGTTGAATTCCTATAATTACTCAAAGGTAAGGCACTTTTAAAGGGGCGTGGTGGCTCAGCGGGTAAGACCCCAGGCTTGTCGATCGGAAGATCGCAAGTTCGGAGGTTTGAGACCTGAGCGCCGCGTGACGGAGTGAGCGCCCGCACTCGCCCCAGCTCTTGCCAACCTAGCAATTCGAAAGCATGCAAATGCAAGTAGATGAATAGGTACCACTTCGGTGGGTAGGTAACAGCGTTCCGCACGTGTCATGCAGCCACATGACCGTGGAAGCGTCTTCGGACAACGCTGGCTCTTCGGCTATCAAACGGAGATGAGCACCGGCCCCTAGAGTCGGACACGACTGCACAAATGTGCGGGCGGAACCTTTACCTTTTTAAGGCACTTTTACCTGTTCTAAATGCAGTACTTCTTGGCTTACTTCCTTCTTTTGATGACAAAACTGCGGCAGAGAACTGAACTTTGCAGCTGTGACTAACTTCAGATACTGTAGGTTCCCTTCCGAGCCAGTTCTGCTATGTAGTTTAATGAGACTGCTTACTCCCAAGTAAGCATGAATATGAGCACAGCATCAACTGCCATGTAAAGGCACAAACCTATCAATGCTTATCCAGAAGGAAATCCCATAGTATTCATACAAGTCTATCCCCTGTTAAATCTGCTTAAGAATCTACAACAGAAAGAGGGAGCAGAATTACTGAATGTCAAATTATATCAAATTGCAATGTGTTTAGCTAATACATCTTTGTTGTGCTCTTTTTTGGGTAAACTGCCTTGAGTCTCAGGAGTACATAGTATATTAGATTTTGTGTAATACATAAATAAATAAATGAGATTTTCTGCTATTATATACATATTTAATGTGATTTGTAATTAATTCAATTCTTGAATAAAATTTTAGATACTCAAGGTATCCATAACTGGATATTTGGCTTTCAATTTTGCCTGAATCTTATCTGTGAAATATCCTTAAATTTATGATTATTTGCAAAAGTCACAGAATGTCATACCACCATTTATATTCCCTAATTTCTTAAAAACAGTTTGAAGATTATTCATGATAGTTCTCAAACCTTCTGACCTCAAAATTCTATTTTTTCTTTCCAATTTTATTGTGTTTTATATCAAGATTACAAAAATACAAAAAATAAGCAATGAAAAACAACAAAAAAATGCTAAAGATAATTAATAAATGACACAACCCCCTAAACAGAACTAAGAAATAGAAAAAGAATAAAACACAAGAATAAAAAGTTACCTGTACAAAACATCTAGAAATCACTGTTTTACACAAAATACCTTAAAATAGTACATTGTTATCAAACAGAAAGAATTTAAAAATTGCCTAAAATACTACTCTACTGTTTTAAAATATCATAAAATCTATTCCAAAGAAGAATATTGCTTCATTTTCTGATTAGTTGAAATATTGCCTTTTCTAAAATTGATAAGTTACACATTTCCAAAAGCAACTCCTTAATAGCTGGAATGATAAGACTTTTCCAATTTCTCAGAATAAAATTCTTTTAGCAACCCCCCATAATTCCTCAAAGGTAGATTCCAAAGTTTTGGGGTATAATTCAGCATCACATTAACATATTTAACATTTAGGGATTTCTGCATAAATCTACTTATGTATACGGAAATGCTTTTCCAAAAAAAATGCCAAACAGTTGACAAGACCAGATCATATAGTTCAGCAATTCCTAATTTTTTTTCCATCTTCATCAAAGGAAATGACATCCATCCTTTCAAATACATTCTTTGGGGAGTCCAGTAGACATAAAATACACTTTTGGGATTAATCGATTTTAGTTTCAAACCCATCAATTTAACTTTAACATTTTTAAGGACCATTGAAGTGGCATTATCGGTGATTCCAATTTTTTATTAAATTCTAAATTCTAACAACAAATAAATTCAATCACTGCTTTACTGAGCTTCTGTAGATCCTGTAGTAAGAAAAATATCCTCGGCTCAAACCTACTCTATGCAAATGAGAAAGAAATCAACTGTTTGCACATACACGCATGCGCACACACACACACACACACACACACTCACACACTCAGATCATCTGCAAAAAAATCTCAGGGTTTTCGATGAGCAAGAACTGAAAAGGCATCAAGCCACCTTTCACCCTGAAAGAGCAGAAGTCCAAAATCTGGGAAGCATGGTGAAGTTTTTGCAAACAGGGAATCAAACTGCCCATGAATCTTACAGAGCTCCAGCATGATGATGATTTATTTTAACTGATATTTCAAATAAACCATAGCTGAACAGATATTTATCAGCTCATTTCTTGAACAGAGCTGATGCCATGGGATCAGAGAGGTCCTGAAAGTCTTTTAAAACAACAGGATCCTCAAGAAGATTCCTTTACTCCTGTGCTTTCTATCTAGATCACGAAAGAGGGAGGCTGAGGGGGGCATTAATGGCATTATAAACCAGCTGCCAAATACTAGTTTACAATGCCATTAATGTTCTGACAAGAACTCCACTTGTCTCTTTCCTTTTTTCTCCTCCTAGCATTCTCTCTGTTGTTTCTCTACCCATCATTTTCCTTTTCTTTCTCTCTTTCCTTTAACTTTTAAACAGCCAGCTTTTGGGGTTCTTAATTCCTGCACTGAGCAGGATTGGATTTGATGGTCTAAACCAGGGGGTTTCAATCTTTTTTGCAGCAGGGCCCCTTTTGTAGAGGGCATAGAGCATAGCTTTCCAAAGTATGTGTCGCGGCACACTACTGTGTGGCCTGTGGTGTCTTGGTGTGTCACGCTAAAACCCGGAACCGGAAGAAGCAGGTACCGCTTCCTCCCATCAGCGCTTCCGGGTTTTAGCACGACACATCAGGACACCGCAGGCCGCACTGCTGCCGCCGTTGGTGTGTGTCGCCAACGTGAAAAGTTTGGAAAGCTCTGGCATAGAGGATGACCTTGAAGGACAGAGGGAAGAGCCGTTACCAAGGCAATGATCAGACAAGCGCGGCTTAAGCCCATCCCAAGAAACTAACTCAAGAAAATGTCTCAGACAAGTCCCTCCCTAGTTCAAATGAAGATAAAGGGAGGGAGGGGGAAGCCCATTCAGAGTTGCCAGACTGTTACTATAACTGCTCTAATGGAAGTAGTTTTAGAGCTATATGGCATTGGTTTCTTAGTCTGGTCCACCCTATGGGGCTGACAGCTTTCTAGTGAAATGGGTTTTCAACTGCCTCATTCAAAAACTTTTAACACTGAGCACGCTTTCTAATGGAATCTTAGAATCATGTCTCATGGTGCAATACTGTATCCATAAAATAGAAACTACATTTCAAACATTTTTAATACTGCTGGCCCTTTCTTTCAGCACATTATGATTATGCATTATTTACATTATCAGGGGAAGATGTCAATATTTTTTTTATACCTATGACAGTTGTTTTTAAAGTTTAACTTACTGTATGTGTCAGGCATATTAAAATTAATTTGTAAAATATAGGTTTTAAGATATAAAGTAATTATAAATAATTTAATTAACTAAAATAAATAAACTTCCATAGACAAAAACCCACCAGCAGACAAATAAAAGATGGTTATCCAAATCTTCTCACTTTATGATTAACATAATTAGTATTAAGAACTCACTACTTCAGTAATCATCTATAAACTTAATCATATGCTTTACAAGTTCTGGTTTATATAACAAGTACATTCCTGTTTACAGCTGCCCAGAAGCAAACTAGAAACTCTGGAAAAATACCGTATATACTCATGGATAAGCCCATCCGTGGATAAGCTGACCCTCAAATTTTTAACCAAATTATCATGCAAAATGCACCACACACAGATAAGCCAATTCTGAAAATTAAAACATACAAGGGTCAGCTTATCCATGGTGGCACATTTTGCATGGTGTTTTGGTTAAAAATGTGAGGGTCAGCTTATCTGCGGATGGGCTTATCCAGAGTATTCACGGTATGCTTGTGTAACGTATCACCAAATATGATCATACAGTATGCTCCAACTTCCCCTACGGCTCCTTAGTTTTTATTGCCCTCTTGGATTTCAAATTCACTTCCCAGGACATGGTGCTGCTTCCATTAGGCGCTAGCTTAAGTGGTTCCTTCCAATTTTTGGATTCTCAGGAAGAATTTGAGCATCTCTACCCACACTACCAGATCTAGCACAAGAGACAAACTTCGGGTCCTGTTAATTACAGAACGCCATCATGCAGGACCCAGGAAGCATGCCTTCCCCCTGAAGTCAGATTGGTCCTGATCTTGCTGACCTTCCATCTGAGCAAATCTGGCTGTTTGCTCAGGTATGGGGGTCAGTAAGTTTGCGACACCCGCTTGCATTGGCATTATTATGAGTTTTTATTTTCAGCTTCCTTTTTTCCACCCTTGGTTTTTAAGTTATTGACGTGGTTTTATTTTTAAACCTTCTTCACCACCCAGAGTCACTGTGATGAGAAGGGCAGCTATAGAAATAAAAATAATTAAAAAAATAATAATCTGGAGCAAAGCTGCAGTTGTACCCAAGACCATGTTATTTTTCAGGAGCCTTCTAAGGAAAGGAAGGGGAAGGAATTCAAAACTGTTTTTATTTTTAATTTTTTCTTAAGTGGGAAGTCTGAGCAGAAGGGCCCCTGATCTGACAGCTCCTTCTGAAATTATGGTACATATTTTCAGAGAATGTATTCCTTTAAGGAGTCTGCTTCCATTTTCCAGTCTCTTCCTGTAGTGTAAGTATAAAAGGACTAGAAAAACTTGACTACTGAAGGGTTGATATTATACTGTCCTGTAAAAGAAGCAGATTCCCCCCTCCCCTTCTTTGAGAGGGAAACTAATTGGAGACTTCAGATGGAAAATTCATAAGAGGATTAAACCAGGTGACCACTATAGCTTTGGAATGGTACCTAACTAGAAATGTCTGGTTTGTTTCATATAAAGTCAGTGTTGTACTGCAGAAGCAAACAAGTAATTTGATTGAAGAAAGTGCTGTGTTTATGGGGGGTTTTTTCCTTCTCTGGAAGGAACTTCTATGTTTCTCTTCCTACATCTTTCTTAATGGACTAGCAGGGAAGGGTTCTATGTTGTGGGAACACCGAAAGGGAGTCAAGTAAGTGACTCAGTTAACTAACTCCCGGGGAGCTAGATTTAGTCTTCCAGAGATCCTAGGATTAAACTAATTCCACCTAATGAGCTGTGTGATGAAAGCAGCCCTGCAGCCCTGGAGAAGACGACAGAGGCCTCTGTGATATTGGTGAAAGTGATTGGTGAATGCTTCTTCAGTGGAGGAGGAGGATTGCCTTTAAAGAGACAATGATGCACCACTCCTCAATAAATCATTATTCAAGCTGGCAATTTTAAATAAGATCTCCAACTTTCCCTTTCAGGGGAAGGTTGTTGAGAGGGTGGTAGACCTGCAGTTGTAGGGGCTATGGAGGAAATGGATCATCTGACACCCAGGTGAGAGACTCACATTGATGGTTCTTATGGATGTCTTGTTGAGTCCAGGACAGGAGAAGCGCAATCCTCCTGTTCCTGCTTGATCTCTCAGTGCCATCAATCATGGCATTCTTTTGGACCTCCTGTGTGGGTTGGCAGTAGGGAGTACTGTACTGTGTTGCAGTGGTTCTTCTCCTTTCTGAGAGGGCAGTACCAAATGTTAGCAGTGGGGAGGAAGTGGCTGAGACCTAGGAGTCTCTGTTGTGGGGTACACAGAAGCTGACTCTCTCATCTCTATTTAACATCCACATGAAGCTACTGAGGGAAGTCATCTATTGGCATGGCCTATCAATTATATTCAGCGATACATCTCAACTCCAGGCTTTTACAGGATATGTGGTTGAGATTCTGCCTTGATGCAGGAGGCTGGTTCGGTCTAGATGGGGAGCAAACAGGTTCAGACCCAACAATTCAGAATGGTTTTGGGTACAAAGGCCTTCTGATTCCAGAGATATTCCACCTCTGACTCTACACAAGGCTGTGCTTCCCCATGCAGGGCTGGTCCATAATCTGGGGGTCCTCCTGCACTCTCAGCTCCAGAGAATTACACTTTTCTTCCAACTGCCTCAATCCAACTGTATTTTGAAACTAAATCAGATTGCAGATTCCCTTACAAATTGAACCCAACAGCTCATTGTATTAGCACGTGACAGCTTACTGTTATTACAACATACTGTATATAATACAATAAATGTGTATCACACATTTAAAAAAAAGGTTCCCCCTGCACATTTGTGCAGTCGTGTCTGACTCTAGGGGCCGGTGCTCATCTCCGTTTGTTAGCCAAACAGCCAGCGTTGTCCAAAGATGCTTCCACGGTCATGTGGCCAGCATGATGCACGAGGAACGCTGTTACCTACCCACCGAAGTGGTACCTATTAATCTACTTGCATTTGCATGCTTTCAAATTGCTAGGTTGGCAAGAGCTGGGGCGAGTACGGGAGCTCACTCCGTCACGCGGGACTAGGGATTCGAACCTCCGAACTTGCGATCTTCCGATCGACAATCCTGGCGTCTTACCCGCTGAGCCACCATGCCCCTATCACACATTTACAACATATTTATTGTATTATATATGTTGTAATAACAATAAGCAGCTACAATAGAGGAAATACTTATCATCAGTCTTCTGCATCAATTCAAGGGCACCATAATTCCTCACGTGTCCAGAAACAGTATTTTTTTATTTATTTTATTTATTTTTTCTTCACCAAGACTCAATAATGTACTTGTACCTGCTCTGCTGGGGTTGATGGTTGCTACTTGCATAAGAAGCTGTTCTCTGAGTGACCATGTGGGGCATCTGAGCTGGTTTGCATTAGAATTTTGTTCTTACTTACTCAGAAAAAAATTGGCAAAGGAGAGCCAGTTTCATCTAGTGGTTAAGGTGCTGGGCTAGAAACCAGGAGTCTGTGAGTTCTAGTCCCGCCTTAGGCATGAAAGCCGGCTGGGTGTCCTTGGGCCAATCGCTGTCTCTCAGCCCAACTCACCTCACAGGGTTGCTGTTGTGGGGAAAATAGGAGGAGGAAGGAGTATTAGGTAAGTTCACCGCCTCGAGTTATTTATAAAAATAATAAAGGCGGGATAATAGTTAAATAAATAAATAAATAAATAAATAAATAAGTAAGTAAATAAATAAATAAATAAGAAAGATTGCAAGGACAAGGAGAAAGGGATTAAGAAGACTTATTTGAACTCTGGATGAGGGTGATACAGGGGTGAGAAGTTATTTAATTAAGGCTCTGGACTTAAAGTTCTGATCAGGAGGTGGAGGTGGCTTTAGACAGCCATCTGTATTATGCCATCTGTATTATTTCAGTTACGACACATACAGGTAATATTTCTTTTCACTCTCCTGGGCTTTACAACCATGGCTACATTCCTGATACATTGGAGCAGTGTTTCTCAACCTTAATTTATGCTCTAGTTTTTCCATTTGAACTGAAGTAGTACCCATGCGCAAATCTTGTAACACGAAAAAGCAAGCTAATCAGAAACTCAAAAGAAACTCAATTGATCAGGTTGATTAGAGAAAAGACGGTATCTACATTTATTGCCGACTGGAAACCCCTTATGGACTTTTTGCATAAAACAGAAAAAAATGAACGTATGGTCAATGGTTTTGACGATTAATAGGATAGATTATAGAAAGAAGAGAGTCACGATGTAACTTTAGAGAAAGAGGTAAATCTACAATTGTACTTATAACTGCTGTAAAGAAGATCAGAAGCCACTTCTTTATGTCTTTTTTTTTCTTTTCTATTTTTCTTCTACCTTTTTTTCTTTTTGCACTTTAGCTTTCTCTTTTATTTCTTCTTCTTTCCTTCTTATTCTGTTTTAGTTTGTGTTAATTTTTACTCTTGTTTTTAAAACTTTCAGTAAAATTATATTTAAAAAAAGAAACTCAATGTCACATTATAAGCAGCTCTCTCATCTCGGCTTTGGCAGTTTGGGGTACAGGAAGATTTTAAAAGATTTAAATGGTTTCATAGTGCTCTTTATTGGAGGCTGTTTTCAGATTAGATAAATTGGTGCTAAGAGCATTTCCAGATGGCGGAAGAATAAGCCTATTACTCAAAAGAATGGAACAGCTGGATTCAGCAAAGGACAGAGTCCTTTCCTGCTCACCTAATTGAACATTGACCTCTAAGTCAAGCTCAGAAGGCTCACATAAGTAAAGGAGAATCTTGGTAAGGGAGTAGGGAAGAAACTGTATCAACCTTCATTATTTTTGGCAACCGGCTCATGTTCGGTTGTCAGCTGTTAGCTCCAGTCTAAAAATTCAGTTAGTTTAGGATCTTGTCGGTTGGGTTTTCACTGGGAAGAATGAGGTACTAATGCTTTCCCTTTTCATCCAGGAATGCAGACTAGAAATTCCTGGGTTTTCACTGCATGTGTATATGCTTATTGGGCCGGGGGGGGGGGGGGGTTAGGGGAGAGAAATACTGAAGATTGAGCTCTAGTTGTAGCTGTGAAGTCCCCAAAGGTTGCACAACCACGCTATATAATGAGTATTGCTGTGTCTATGTGTAAGCAGTCACTGGCTTCTAGCATATGGGAAGAGTCTCATGATATTCTTGCCACAGTATTATACTAACTGTTGACATAGAGTAAGGAAAGTTCTATGTCGTCCAGAAATATTATAGTTACCACATTTCCTTGCTGCTGGTAATTTTGGCTGGATGGATGGCAACTGAAATTCAAAACACCTAAAGGCTGCCTAGTTACATAATCATGCCTAATGTCAGCCCCACTAGGTAGACCAGACCAGGAAATCAACTCCACAGGAAGGCTAAAACTAATTTTACTGAGACTGACGATAACAACAGAATCTTGCAAGTCTGATTGTGCTGCACCTCCTCTCCCCTCTTATACTCCAGTGAATTAGGGAGGCGTCTGCTTCAGCCACTTCTGAATGTTATCTCATTATTCTGGACTTCAAAAATGTTTCAGCCTCCTTTGCCTAGATCAGGGCTTTCCAAAGTTTTTCCTGCGGCGACACACCAACCAGCGTTGGTGTGTCGCCGCGGGAAAACCCGGAAGTGCGGCAGTGCGTAAAAACCCAGAAGCGCTGCTGACGCTTTCGGGTTTTTCGCGCCGCAGTTGGTGTGTCGCCGCGGGGAAACCCGGAAGCGCTGATGACCGGGTTGTGGCGACACACCAGACTGTGTGTGGCGACACACTATTGTGTCGCGACACACAGTTTGGAAAGCTCTGGCCTAGATAATGGTTCTTGCATATTTCTGTCAAGGTCATCTTCCTTACTCTCTACACACAGGCTACCTATCTGTGAGCCCGGTAAGATCGGCGTCTTCTTTCTCTGCTTGGTTCATTTCAAAGCTTTGACTGATGGCAACTGCACTGGCTGTGCCTGCTGCTGAAAGTACCTGACCGCCCAGAGTTTAGGACACCCATCACTGACCTGGTGTCTTCTAGGTGTGCTAGACTTTCCCCCCTATCATGATCAGCCAGCATGGCCAACTGCTGGAAAGCTGTAGGAGATGATGTCCAACTTATATGGAGGGCACTAGGTTGGGGAAAGCTGGTTGACAGATTGCAGCTGTGGACAATATTTAATCTTAGATAAAATGTATTTTTCAACTGCTATCTGGATCACTGGCGGATTGTTTAATTTTATGCAGCTGTCTTAATTCCTGTAACATTATTTTAAATTGTGTTTTATACATTATCTTCAAGTGTTGTATTTTATTAACTAAACTCCTGTGAATCACTCTGTGATTTCACCATTCAAAACTGGCATACAATTAAATTGTTAGTGGTGATAACATCTCTTCGTTTTAGACTCTTATTCTTTTTAGACTCATTCTTTTCAGACAAGTCAGCTATCAACAGGCACACAGAGATAAACAACATTTACACATCATGCAAAAATAACAATAAAAAAGCTAAAAAGGAAACAAAAATACCAGAACACCTCTCCGCCAGCAATCAACACCCAGATAAGCAGGAATTAACTCCAGGATTAACACCAGTCAAACAATCAAGCAGTAAACAATGCCCCAATCAAGGAACTACCAACTCAGACAAACAATCAAACAGTAAACAACAGCCTAATCAAGGAACTACCAAGGAGAAAACCACACGCCCACCTTTCAGTGCAGGGCGAGCTACTATATATAAACAGGGAGCAAACCCCACTCCCTTCTAGCACTGATGATGCCTAGCTGGGTAACAAAACCACTGCAAGAAAACAACCAAGCTCAGAGAACACCAAGGACTCCACACATTTCTTTTTGCCATGAAACTGCACAGCAGGACTCAGAGCATATTTATGTGACTTCCTTTTCATGACACTTCTCCTTTTTATAATTCTGCCCTACTTCTTGTCCATATCTGAAAATGCTACAGGTGAGAAAGCGGCTATATATACAGATCAAGAAAAGAAAAACAAATTGTGATGCAAAGTTGTCTTGAATATCATGTTATTCTTTCCTTTTAAAATAAATGAGAGCATCCAGAAGAATTCTGAATAGCAAGTGACCCCATTTGCAGCTTATGAGTGAGCTAGATTGGTGTAGTGGTGAAGGTGCTGGCCTAGAAACCAGGAGACTATGAGTTCTAGGTCTCCCTTAGGGGTGAAAGCCAGCTGGGTGATTTTGGGCCAGTCACTCTCTCTCTCTGTGCAACCCACCTCACAGGGTTGTTGTTGTAGGGAAAACAGGAGGAAGGAGTATTAGGTATCTTCGCCACCTTGAGTTATATATTAAAAAAGG
Organism: Charina bottae; assembly: GCA_023362775.1. Lineage (NCBI taxonomy): Eukaryota > Metazoa > Chordata > Lepidosauria > Squamata > Charinaidae > Charina > Charina bottae. The sequence continues at coordinate 68,006,810 of JALMGJ010000005.1, read as the reverse complement.
CAGGATAATAATAATAATTGATATGGATTTTAGCAGGCCCAAGCCTGAAGCCTAGGGACAGTTAAATATACATAATACATATACTCACAGCCAGGAAAAAAGGAAAACAAATATCATATAACACCAACAGCTACACTGTGTTATTCTAAAGCCTATCCTATATCTGATGGTATATGTTCCAAGTGAAATAACATTCACAAGGAAAATTGCCCAGCCAGCTTTTTCAATAAAATGTACATCTGGAGTATATCCACATTACTCTCTTCTTTATAACAATGAGTAAGTCTACTACTCTTGACCCTATGATATTATGCACAGCAATTGCTCTGTTATTATGTCTTCCATTCACTTCAATTTTATCTTTTCCTCCTCTCCTTCTTCTACCTCTATATTTTATTCCAGTATTTGCTCTCTGCTCTTGCTGACAGGTCACTGAAATTAACTTCAACCTCATGACCACTTTCAAAATTTTCTCTCATACTGAAATGCTGTTCATCTCCTTTCTCTAATCAAAACAGGTGCTACAACGTTGTGCCATCTATGGCATACACACATGGCCAGATATATATAATGGCAGCTTCCAAAACACTAACAGTAAATGATAACAGTCACGATGGATCCCGAAGTAACAACAGCTACAGGACGTCAGCAGCCGGCTCCAACGTATGTATGAAGATGTATGTAAGCCGCCTAGAGTCCTCCATTAGGGAGAAGATAGGCGGGGTATAAATACAATAATAAATAAATAAATAAAAAATACAGAAGCCAATTTTTTTCAGTAATTGGCCAGTACAATACAGTACCTTCAATGAGTTAGCAGGAGAATTCATGATTGTTGATCACTGGCAGGAATTTGTCTTCATGGGAAAGACTTTCCTAAAAACTCCCATGATCAAAGCTGGTGACAGCTTTGGGTCGTTAACAAGGACAACTGGGGCCCCATATCAGTATCTCTCAGTTCCTATCCCCTGATATCTCTGATCATTACCTCGTCTTCATTTCTGGCCAGAAATTTTGGTAAGGGGGCTGCTGCAGCAATAGCATTATTGGCTAGAACAGAGCTTTCCAAACTGTGTGTTGGGACACGTTAGTGTGTCGGCTGCAGTGTCTGGGTGTGTTGTGGCTGCTGCTGCCTCCCAGCCCTGCCAGGATTCCGCGCAGGTCCTAGTGCCTGCTTTGTGCCTGGCTGCCTCCAAACCTGCTGTGATTCTGCGCAGGTCCTAGTGCCTGCCTTGTGCCCTGCTGTAAGAGTGTGTTGCAAAATGATGCCCCGCTGTTAGAGTGTGTCGCGAAATGATGCATGTCTAAAAAGTGTGTCACCAACATGAAAAGTTTGGAAAGCTCTGGGCTAGAAGAAAGGTAAATTGGTGCTTGATGCCAGTTGGAGTTTGGCAACCACCATTTTCAGGTTATAGTAGGCAATGCCTCACCTTGGCAAGTGCTTGGTTCCTTTTGTTTATGCTGCCATAGCAGTAGCCTCCTTTCAAAAGGAATAGGAGATTGGTTGGACTATGGCTGCGTGAATTGGAGCAGTACATGATATTGACATAGATATCTGACAATGGGTTTGTTTTTAATTTTGTAAGTTTTTCAACCAAGCTATCTTAAAGTGGCTCATACTTGATCATCTTTGGGTTCAGAGAATGAATGTCATCCAAACATTTAGACAAAAACTAAACCAGCTCTGTTGTTGACTACTTAAAATTGTGAATGCATCCACATAAGTTGGAAAGTTGTTCTGATTCTTTATTGGTTGAGGTTAACACTGATACCATGCCACAATTACATGGTAAGTTTTAACACGTGGATCACTGGAGACTACAGGTACAAGATACCTACTTGTCTTTTCCACCACTAGGATGATCTTGCTAAACTACTGTTTTTAAAGTTGTCCTACAAAATTTATTTCCATTTAATTTCCTTTTGAATCTTGGTATATCATTTCTGTTTAATTGGATCTAAAAGAAATTGCTTATTGTCATGTAGTTGCTTCTGAACAAGTGCCATCATTTTTTATCTATCATACAAAGAATCCTAAGTTTATAAAGATGCTTGATATATTTTTAGATGCATACCAAATCTTTGTTTCTACTAGACGTGTATTAAGATTCTTTCCTGTCAGCATAACAGAAATCCTTCTAGGCAGCTCATTATCACAATCCATCTACTTATGAGTCAGGTCAATTTGCTTTGCACAGTCTATTGCTAACAGCGTATGTGAAACTTTATGATCACTTTATGCATGGATATATGGTCTCTCTTAGACTAACCTGGTCTGGATAACTTTCCCAAATGTATCAATTGGCAGCTTTGTTTAATAACTCTGCCTAAGTCAAGGCCAGCTTTTCTGAAACTGAAAGGATTCCAAAACTAAGTTGTCAGAGAGAAACAAGCCAGAGTTCCCAATTATTCTTATTCTAGGCTAAACAAGCCATGGAAAGGGTTTTAACAGATGATTTAGCAAGCTTCTATTGGTGGGAGGAGCTAAACAAGAGAGATAAAATTCATTTCACAACATGCCAAATTTCTTCAGAATTTTTGCTTAGCGTGACATGCAAAATGTACTGTCTCTTTGACAGTTTTGTTTCCTGTTGCTGTCTCACAATGTGAGCTAATTAACAAACCAAACATGACTTCACCCAAGCTAGCATGTTGATAAGAAACAATCTGGCATCACAAATGAGTAAAATTATCTGATTCTACACTGATGGTGATGGTTTCTGTGATTTCAAAATACAGGATCTGATATCACACAAGAACAAATATGAAAAATAATGTTACCTCTTCTACTTACTGTGTAGAAATACAATGGATCGATAATATAGCTGGGCTATTTTTAAAAAAAAGCTGTTTTAGCTTCTCAGTAAACCTTAAATTTGCCAATCTTCTCAAAACAGCAAGATACAAACAGCAGCTTTAATCAAAACGTCAGTTGAAACAGTGAAAATAAACAGCAAAACATGTCAACAATGGTTTTCAAAAAATTACAAAGAAGAATTTGAGTCAAAGCACAAGATGTTGTATTTTCTAGAAATTCATGAAAGTGTCACCAAGAACTTTCTTCCTCATTTTAAAATAATGTCTTCACTCAGATAAAGGTTTTCAGCTTTTGGCTGACACAATGACATATGTAAATTCATAGCCCAGAAGAGAATAGGAGGAAATGTGGTTTGCGGTTTATCTTAGTTTTAACTTCCCAAAACAAACCATCTATACTCTAGTTCCAATTCTTCTGCCACATAGGTGATGCATCTCTGACTGCAGTGATTTCCCCTCATTTATAATAGAACCTTCTAACCTTTATTTTTACAGGACCTAAGGTGGTGAGAGTCTGACCATTTTTAGAAACATGGGATAAAGGAATCATCTGGCATAGTGGTTAGTGAGACTTGAATGAAGAGATCAGGAAAACATTTTTTTGTGAGTCACAGTGGACAGCTCCCTGAAAACATTAATACATTGTGTGGTGAAAGGAATCGAGAAACAGAAAAAATTAAGAGACAGGTAAAAAATAAAACTCCCAATATAGTAGTGTCAAAACATAGTACAAAACCCTATGACAGCACTTGGAATCCATACAGTTCTAGTCACTGGACTGGAAAACAGAGATTGTAGAGCTGGAAAATATGCAGAAAAGAATAACCAAAATATTTAGGGGACTAGAACAATTTCCAGAGGCAAGGGCATCCCCAGGGCTGGTAAAAAGATGGCAGTTGCAATTGTATCTTGACTTTTTTTACCACTCCCTGTAGACACCCCTGCCCTGGGGTGGGACTGGGGAAACAGCATTTGAAGCTTGCAATTTGAAGCAGAGGATGACAAGCGGCAACATGACAGAGATGTACATAAGCAAGCATGGCATGGCAAATGTGGAGATACATGAGTACTCAAAATCATCCCAAAGAACTAACGATGATTCAGGATCAATAAAATGAAGTAATGGATAATTAAAATGTAGAATTCACTGCCCTCAAAATTTGATGACGGCCATCAGTTTCAATCGTTTTTAAAAAGGTATTAGGCGATTTAATGGAGAGGCTATATGTGATTCCTGTTGTTGATCGCTGGACACAACCTCCAGTATCACAGCAGCAAGCCATAAATACAAGCTGCTGGGAAGTCACAGAGAGAGAGGCCCTCATGTTTTGAGCTCTTTGGAGCCATCTAGTTGGCCACAGACTGACACAGAAAGCCAGCTTTGGTGTCTCTTGCAAGAGGATTGTTGTGTGGAATAAAGAGGGAGGGAAACTACTTATGGCTTCAGTTCTTTGGGGTGGGGGTGGGAGGAAGGAAAGATGTAAACTTAATGAATAAACCCTAAATGAATGAACACATAAACAGGTACCTGATAAAATTCCCGAAGCCAATTCTTCTGTAGGTTTTCTGGCTGGAAAATAAATAATTAAAGTGAGTACATAATTCAAGTATATGAGTACCAATAAATATTAAAATGAGTAATAAATAATTAAAGTGAGCATACATGACTGCTCAAAATAAATGAAATAATCACTCAAGCCCATACATACATATACACAAATAGAAATGTGAAGTTTGCAAAACAACAGTGCATTTAACTTTAAAATCATAGAGTTTGTGAGTGGCTACGTATTACCAAAATCTTACAAAGTTCAGTCTCAAACACAAAAAGCAAAGGTGCAGATCTTTTTTTAGGTCAACAGCTACATTTAACCCTCTGTAAGATGCCCAGAATCATTGGTGAATGGGTGGCCTTAGAGATTGAAATTATCAAACAATTAATCAGTGAAATCTTGTGGAATGTGGCAAGGCAAAGGCAAAGCAGATTATGGTATACCCAAAGAAGTGGATATGTCCTGATTTTCTACATCCACATTTTTTCTTAAACCACATCCATTTTGTCAATCAATCGATTGATTGATTTATTCCTCTTCTACCTTCTCCTATGCTATGTGATTTTAAAACCATTCACCTAAATTATAATAGTCTTGAGTGGTTTGATTTATTTTATTCAATTTTGTGCCCCCCCCCCCCCCGGACTCCAAGGCGACTCTGGGCAGCTCGTCATACACTGAACAGAACAAAAGCAATATAATATGGACAAACATAAAAAAACCCAAACTAGAAATGAAGAAAAACAACAAGATGGCGAATCCAGCAGAAAACCCAAAACATATCCCACCAACATCCAACATCCAGCCTCCAGCGGAGGGCTCCAGCCGCCAAGGCCTGGAAGATCAGCCAGGTCTTTATGGCCCCCCGGAACACCAGCAGCATGAATATAGTGTGTTCACAATTCGGTCAATAATTGCTAGAATAGATAAACCATATAGTAATAAATGCTGGAAATCCCGTGAGACAGAAGGAACATTTTACCGTATGAGATGGACATATAAAAAAAAAACACCAAAAGTACTGGAAAGAAATACACAGCAGAGAGTTTTAGAAATCAAATCTGAAATGAAACCACAATTCTTCTTACTAGGCTTGATTCCGAAACGTATTTACAAAAAAATAATAATAATCACAATTTATTAAGATATACGTTCTCGGCCGCAAGGATGAACTTAGCACATTACCATGATATCAGACTGGGAACTTAAACTGGGAGGATGTTTATTTATTTATTTAATTTCTATAGCCGCCCATCTCAACAAGTGACTCTGGGTGGCTTCTATCATAAAAACCATAAAACAGTTAAAATAATTAAAAACAATTAAAAGTACAAAATAAATATATATGGTTGCCAACTAAATAATGCATAGATCTTAGTATAGCCAAGAAACGGGGCCCTTAACACACTCGGGGCCCCAGGCCCGGGCACATAACCAGGTCTTCATGGCCTTACGGAAGGCCAACAGGATCGCGGACATAAGAGGTCAAGAAAGATGCACCTTGTGAGAGGAGACTCTGGGGGAGGCATGGCTAACTAAACACGTCCCTGAAATGACAACCACAGCCAAGACCGAAGAACCGGTGAGTAGAACGGTTCTTCGGAACCTCTCCAGACAAGAAGAGGACGGGAGATTACCACATGTGCTCTGGACAACTGGTCAAAGCGAGGAGACCGCAGGACAGCGGCCTCCCGGACGTTTTAAGCACTGGAAGGTGAAGGCATCAGCCATCATGCTCACAACCACGGCAGAGCCTTTTAAAAGACACTTAGTTCACTAACTTCACTTTCTAATCCAGAGCTTTCCAAACTGTGTGTCGCGACACAAAAGTGTGTCGCCACACACAGTCTGGTGTGTCGCCAGACAACCCGGAAGTGCTGATCATCATCAGCGCTTCCGGGTTTCCCTGCGGCGACACACCAACGGCGGTGCGTAAAAACCCGAAAGCGGCAGCAGCGCTTCCGGGTTTTTGCGCGCTGTCGCAACAGCGGCACTTCCGGGTTTTCCCGCGGCGACACACCAACAGCGGTTGGTGTGTCGCTGCGGGAAAACTTTGGAAAGCCCTGTTCTAATCACTTTCAGAAATTGCTTATTCAACCATCCTAAGGCTATTAGAGATCTTCGGAACAACAGGTTTGAAAAACCACCTTCCTCCTTGAACTAACCATTGTAACATTTGAAATACTTCAGGAGATTTTCAAAGAATGGGGCGAGAAATTAGTAGCTACAATGTCAGCAATGATGTCTGCTTCCATAGATAGACTATATCCAAAAGATGTTAATGAAGGAATGACAGATGTGAAACAAATTTTACCTGATACAGAACCAAAAATACTGGATAATAAAAACAGTGTGGATTACAAGATAGAGAAGGCAGCTAAAGTGAAAATAAAAATGACAAGCCAAGAGAATGGCCCTGATAAGGACTTTGTACTGGATATACAAAATAAGTTGGTTAAAGTTTTGAAAATCAAAGTGGAAATATAAATGATAAACCAAGAGAATGACCTGGATAATGACTTTTTATTGGATTTACAAAAGAGTTTTGCTAAAGCCTCAAAGAAGCCTTTGGGATGGGAAAAAGAAAAATTGAAGAAAGACCAAATCCTATGACAGCATCTGAATGAATTAAAGATCAAGATTGTCAGAAGTAAAAGGAAGGAATATAAAGTAGGTTTGTTTGACCAAGGTTAAAATAAGACATGTTTCTATAAAGCTCTGGTAACCCTTTACTGACTTTTTGCTGACACCAGGACTGAAAAGTTGACGATTTATGGATTTGTAAATAGATAAGGGATGGGTTATGGGAAGAAGAGATATTTGTTTGCAACCTTATAGGGGGTGAAGAGTTATCAAATTTGTTTATACTTGTGATGAAGATCGGAAGTCACTTCTTTATATACAGTATTTCTTTTCTTTATCTTACTTTCTTCTTTCTCTGCACTTTTTATTCTTTCTATTTCTCCTTATTTCTCTGAGTTTAGTTCGTATTTGCTTTTATAGCAGGTCCCCGGTTTAAGAACGTCCTGGTTTACAGATGACTCCTACTTAAGAATGGACTGTCATAAAGACTATTATATTAAAAATTTGATTTAAGTACCATGTTTTGGGATAAATACACAATACTACTTTGTGTGTTATTATGCTTAAGATGTTTTAGTGTATTTGGAAGTGTTTAAGTATTTTATATGCATGGAAAGGTAATATATATATTATATACTAAGACGAACATTTGACTAATTGATGCTAAATAACTGTTCTGACTTACATACAAATTCGATTTAAAGACAGACTTAGGAATGGAACTTGTTCTCAAACCAGGGACCTGCTGTACTACTGTAATTAAAATCTTCATTAAAAATTGTATGTATACATACATACTGTACATACATACATACATACAGTACATACAATTTTTAATGAAGATTTTAATTACAGTAGTACAGCATATGTATGTATGTATGTACGTATGTATGTATGTATGTAGGGGCGTGGTGGCTCAGCGGGTAAGACACCAGGCTTGTCGATCGGAAGATCGCAAGTTCGGAGGTTCGAATCCCTAGCCCTGCGTGCAGAGTGAGCTCCCGCACTCGTCCCAGCTCTTGCCAACCTAGCAATTCGAAAGCATGCAAATGCAAGTAGATTAATAGGTACCACTTCGGTGGGTAGGTAACAGCGTTCCATGCGCGTCATGCGGCCACATGACTGTGGAAGCGTCTTCGGACAACGCTGGCTCTTCGGCTAACAAACGGAGATCAGCACCGGCCCCTAGAGTCGGACACGATTGCACAAATGTGCGGGGGGAACCTTTACCTTTATGTATGTATACCTTGCCACCAACATTTAGCAGCAGCAGTTGCATGCAGCAGAAATAGCTGAGGTGCTGTTGAGCTGCGTGGGCTCTGCATTTACTACATTTACTACATTTACTACATGCTACATACTACATACATTTACTACATGCTGGTGTGTAATGAAGATTTGGAGTTTGATCAAGAAGACCAAGCTTCAAAATCTCATTTAGGCATAAAGCCCATGGTTTTTAGACATTTGAACTATACAAGTTTCTTAAGAATTAAAAGAAAGAAAGCCAGTACATTGAGCCTCTGTTCTATTGATCTGTGAAAAGTTTTTCATATTTAAATACAGATTGTTTCACAAAATTAATTAACATTAAAATCAAAGTTGTAATTAACTTTTTAAAGATTATTACCCCTATGGAACACTTATAATTAAGTGCACAGTTCCTTACATATTCTAGAATTAGTATGTTAACATTCTTCAGTGCCTGCCTTTTTCTCTTACTCTTCCAAGCCAGTGGAAGGGGTGTTGTGGGCCCCACAAGATCTATCTGGAAAATGTGTAAAACTGGTTAGTAATTTTGATTTACTCCTCAACAATTATGCATTGAACATTTCGTGAATGCACATTTCCTGAACATTTCCCCACACCCCAATTTCTGATTTCTTCCTTGGGTTTTTTTTTTTTAAATCTCTTCGTGTCCGATTCTCAGAGACTGCCTGGACAAGTCCCTGTGATTTTCTTGGCAAGGTGTTTCAGAAGTGGTTTGCCATTGCCTTCTTCCTAGAGCTGAGAGGGGGGGACTGGCCCAAGGTCACCCAGCTGGCTTTGTGCCTAAGGCAGGACTAGATCTTATGCTCACGTGGTTTCTAGTCCAGTGCCTTTAACCACTACACCAAACTGGCTCTCATTCTTTCTTGGTAAAGTAAGTTTAATCTACTAAATTGATGAATATGAAACTCCCACATGCTAAATGCCTAGGCTAAACTAAGTGAAACTAAGCTAACATGCCTACGCTTTTGTTCCCAGAAACTTCTTAAAGTAGGCTAAGTCAATGCTTATTTACTTATATAACTTCAAAAGCACTGGTTAGATTTCCCCCCCCTTTTTTTTTCCTTTGTATTGTTTGCATTTTTTAAGATCACCAAGTGCAAGAAGAGTAATTTTAAATCCAGAATTACTGCTGCCCCCAAAGTGAACATCTCTGTATAGTCATCAAGGGTCAATCATCAACCTTGAAGGAGTCTTTTAAATTTTAATCTACAGGCCTGAAGCCCTGCCTCTCCTTCATACTTCTGCTTTATTAATGCTCAAAGTCAGAACAAAAACAACAACAAAAAAACAAGGTAGGGCAGCTTTGGAAAACCTGTGGCCCTTAAAGTGTCACGGGAATGCTGACTACTGTCAGCCCTAGTCAGCATGATGAATGGTCAGAAATGTGGGCTGCACTCCAACTGTATCTGGAGAGTCCCAGTTTTGTCCTCCTGCGCCTACTCATGAGAGATATGGATGCTATTATGTTGTCATATCTTAAACATATTTCCAAGTAAAGCACTAAATACCTTTGACTGCAATGGTTGAAACCACATTGTTTTTTAGTAGTACCTTGTAGCTGCAGATTTCTGTCTAGAAAATCTTCCTTTAAAAGGAGATAGGCTTACTGTTCTTGAAAGGGGGGAATATTTTGAAACGTATCCCACAAATGTCTGTAGCTTGAATCATGTCAACTGGATTTCTATTTTCTCAGTGGAAACGTTCCGCTCCTTATCCAAGGAGCTTCTTCAGTCTGAGCAAAGTTGGTAAGGGAATCCTAAATATGTTTCTAGGTAGCTGTGTGACCTTACACCTGGGGCTAGGTCATGGTTATATTGAGATGTTATTTTAAGTCCTTTTATCATCTAAAGGAGGACTTTATTTCTTAAAATAACATCTCAATATAACCATGACCTAGCCCCAGGTGTAAGGTCACACAGCTACCTAGAAACATATTTAGGATTCCCTTACCAACTTTGCTCAGACTGAAGAAGCTCCTTGGATAAGGAGCGGAACGTTTCCACTGAGAAAATAGAAATCCAGTTGACATGATTCAAGCTACAGACAATTCCACCTGGATGACTGAGAACCTTCATAGACGTATCCCACAAATGTTTCTGTAAGTAGGGTATTATTGTCTATTATCCATCTTCTCAAGCTTCTGAGAGTTATATGGTTGAAACAGCACCATCCACACTAAAGAATAAAAAATCAGCAGCCTTACAGATGCCCCCCCCCCCACAAAAGTCTAGGAGGCTAGACAGAAAAATTAAGTCCAATGAAGTCTCAGCCTGCACCATAATTACAAATTGCTTACTATTGGAGGAAGAAATGAAAATTGAGGGGAAAAAGGAATTTAGGCTCTTGAAATAGACATGACGGTCTGGCTAGAAGCAGCCTGTATATGAACATTCTATATTACAAGATTCATAACTCCTAATAATCATATCCTATACAAAGCAGTGATTTATAGATTATTCCCTGAATGGGAATAATCTGGTTGTTGTTTTAGGCCTGATCCAGAACAATGCTGTACACTCGGTATTTTCAGCCCATGTAAATCTCAGTTTTCTGTTGTCAAGACCACAATTCAAAGAAAGGGGGAGGGGGGAGAGGAAATAAGAAGAAGCAACCCCCCACATATTTTGGAGTTATTATTTGGGAAAAATAGAGAAGATAATTGCACCACTGTGGCACATTTTTGATAAATAACAAGTGTCCCAGTCATCATGTTCTGAGTGCTGAAAGCTTTTTTAAAAAATGAATATGACAGACTGAATTTGTTATACAAACTGGAGGTTAGCTTTTAATGGTTGGAATTCAGATCAATAAACCTCTGATGGGCAATGAAGAGCTGACTTACTCACTGCAAGACTGAAAGACTGAAGAACAACATTGTACCTAGAAAAGGACTTTGTGGAAAAAGCAGTCAGTCAACAGTTTTACGAAAAGGATAAATGCTCTATAAAATATTTTATGAAAGCTGTTTTATAGATGTCAAATAATTCCAGCATTACATAAGGTTTGCAAGGGAAGGGGGCATGAAGGAATTCAGTCCATATCCCCATACACAGTTTGGTATCTCTTTATTATTATTACAACTACGATTATTAGTGCTCATTTCTTTGTTTGAGAAAATTTCAAAGGAAGTGTATGGAAGTGCATCTGAGCTACAAGTTTCTCAGCACCTAGAAATATATTAATACAAATGCCAGCTATTGTTTGAAATTTTTTAAACATATTATATCCTGACAGTATACCAGATTTATCTGAAGTCAGTAAAGCTGAGGAACTGGGTGATACTTTCTGAGTTCCTTTCAGGAGGATCAGCAAGCAATGAAGAAGGAAGCCTCTAAAAGCCTTCCATTTAACCAAGCCATCAGCTTCTTAAATTATCCCCAAACCTTCTGTTGGAGGTTCAGACAATGTCCCAGAGAACTAGGACAGCAACACTCCTCTGAGTGCTGTTATGGAGCCTCCTCTGAGTCAAACTACTTACATATCAGATGCTGTGTATTCCCAGGCCCAAGCATCAGTCTCTTTTATACAATGGAAGCAGTTTCACTTCCTGTAGGTATGTTCTCTGGATACAGATTCAGACAGAAATGAACTGGTTACTCAGCTATTCAAGGCAGCCTGGTTTAGAACCCAAATCATAGTGGTGATTCTGAATATTCATGTGCAGCTACTTTCTGTGTTCCAGAACAAAACTGGAGGCACGCCTCACCAGCAGAGAGAAGCAGCAGTAACTGTTGTAGACTGCCTCTATGCCAACAGTTGTTCTTACTGTAGTGGCAACCCCACTCCTAGCTATTTTTATACCGGTGTGCTTAATCATGATTTAAAGTTGGCTTGTTTCCATAAGCCAACATTGTTATTAACCACAGTTTTTCATTCCTGCTATATGGGGACGCCGTTGGTGAATTCCTCAGTGAGTCTCTTGCACACAGAGAATATCACACTTACTGACCTTACAAAAATTACTTAATAAAGCTTCCTTGTCATTGGGCTAGAGTTATATAAATTTTATATCTCTATTAAATGTTTCATCTTTTTAAATTTTAATTAATATTTTTCCCTTTTTTATTTTCTGCATTTCTGACACGAAACGAGACGAGACCACAGTTTTTCTAGCTTTCAATATAACAAGAAACTTCAGGTAGTTGAAGTGGCTCCTCATGGCCACATTTGAGAAGTTAGAAGGGAAAATCTGTAGACCCAAAGTTTATAAATGTATACAGTTTGGCAATTCATGGAAACTAGACCTAAGACTAGTAAAAGCAATGGCAGCTAGATACAGTGCATTCGGAAAGTATTCAGACCCACTTCACTTTGTTCAATGTTGTTATGTTGCAGCCTGATACTACAATTGTTCAAATTCATGTTTTGTCACATTAATCTACACTCAGTACCCCAGAATGACGAAGTGAAAACAGAATTTCAGAAATGTCTGTAAATTTATCCGAATTACATCCCAATGTCCTCACTGTAGATCCATGTCAGGTGGATCAGTGAGTCGATGTCTACAGCTTGATGTCATCCATGTAGAGGAGGTGGCTGATGGTAGTTCCACTCTTGAACTTGTATTTGTATCCAGTTCTTGTGATAATCTGGCTGAGGGGGTTCAAGCCCATGCAGAACAGCAGTGGGGACAGTGCATCACCTTGGTATATACCACACTTGATGGCCACTTGTGCAAGCTGTCTTGAGTTGACTTCCAGTGTTGTCCTCCACAGTCCCATTGAGTTCTTGAGGAAGGTCCTTAGTGTCCTGTTGACTTTGTATACTGCCAGGCATTCACAGATCCATGTGTGTGGCATTGAGTCGTAGGCTTTCCTGTAGTCAATCCAGGCTGTGCTCAGATTGGTCTGTCTAGACCTTGAGTCTCGGGCAACTGCTCTATCTACGAGCAACTTGTGTTTGGAGCCTCTGGTGTTGTTCCCAATGCCCTTCTGAGCTGTGCTCATGTACTGATCCATATGGTCCTGCAGCTTGGCAGCTATGATGCCTGATAGCACTTTCCATGTTGTGGGGAGGCAGGTTATTGGCCGGTAGTTGGCCGGTGTTGTTCCCTTGTTGGGGTCTTTCATGATCAGCACTGTCCTACCTTGTGTTAGCCAGTCTGGGTGGGAGCCTGCTGCTAGCAGCTGGTTCATCTGTGCTGCTAGGTGTTCATGCACTGCTGTTAGTTTCTTTAGCCAGTAGGTGTGGATCATGTATATATATACATATACATATACATACTATATACATTATATTCCAGGTTCTCTTGTCTGACATGGACAAGACAAGAGAACCTGGAATACAATGTGTGTGTGTGTGTGTGTGTGTGTGTGTGTGTGTGTGTGTGTACATATATATACTGTATGTTTCTTCAAACTAAAAAGATTACTGATAATTCAAGCTGCTTCTCACTTCATCTCTGGGGAAAAAATGAAGCTGGCAGAGGTAATTGTGGAAAAATGCTAACAAATTCCTAGAAAGCCACGGTCCTGTTCCTGGAAAACCAAGTTGGAGTTTCACTGTTATTCATCCACTCACATCTGTTAGTTAGCTGTCTGAATTTGGTTGCATAGTCATTAATAAACTTTGATCAACTCAAACTTTTTGTATCAACCAAGACATATGAAAATTAGACTACCAGTTGCCACAGATCCCTCCCATCATATAAAATTTCTTTATTTCTTTAGGCATATTTTTTTTTATTTCTTTAGGATAGATATGGTATAGGATTTCAGCAGGAAAACTCACTTTCCATTTCATGTCTCACTGGTACACAGCTTTTATTTGTCCTAAAACTGGAGATAAAGATGATAGGCCAATATACTTCTGTGGAAAATATGCCACTGATCATATTCTAAAAGCAAGGGTCAAGGAGGAGTAAAAGGATGCAGAAGATGCGGTTAACCTCAAATTAAATCAACTTTCAAAGAGCATAGTACTGTATACTACATACAAGGCTGATATCAAACATGATATAAATAAAAGACAGCCAAGTTGTTGTTTATTCATTCAGTCGCTTCCGACTCTTCGTGACTTCATGGACCAGCCCACGCCAGAGCTTCCTGTCGGCCGTCACCATCCCCAGCTCCCCCACGGTCAAGTCCGTCACCTCCAGAATATCATCCATCCATCTTGCCCTTGGTCGGCCCCTCTTCCTTTTGCCTTCCACTTTCCCTAGCATCAGCTTCTTCTCCAGGGTATCCTGTCTCCTCATTATGTGGCCAAAGTACTTCAGTTTTGCCTTTAATATCATTCCCTCAAGTGAGCAGTCTGGCTTTATTTCCTGGAGTATGGACTGGTTTGCTCTTCTTGCAGTCCAAGGCACTCTCAGAATTTTCCTCCAACACCACAGTTCAAAAGCATCTATCTTCCTTCGCTCAGCCTTCCTTATGGTCCAGCTCTCGCAGCCATAGGTTACTACAGGGAATACCATTGCTTTAACTATGCAGACCTTTGTTGTCAGTGTGATGTCTCTGCTCTTAACTATTTTATCAAGATTTGCCATTGCTCTCCCCCCAAGAAGTAGACATCTTCTGATTTCCTGGCTGCAGTCAGCGTCTGCAGTAATCTTTGTGCCTAGAAATACAAAGTCTGTCACTGCCTCCACTTTTTCTCCATCTATTTGCCAGTGATCAATCAAGCTGGTTGCCATAATCTTGGTTTTTTTGAGGTTTAACTGCAACCCAGCTTTTGCACTTTCTTCTTTCACCTTCGTCATAAGGCTCCTCAGCTCCTCCTCGCTTTCAACCATCGAAGTGGTATCATCTGCATATCTGAGATTGTTAATGTTTCTTCCAGCGATTTTAACTCCAGCCTTGGATTCGTCAAGCCCAGCACGTCGTATGATGTGTTCTGCGTACAGGTTGAATAGGTAGGCTGAGAGTATACAACCCTGCCGTACTTGCCGACAGCCAAGTATGACATCCCAAATAAGCAACTTAATATGGAACAGTAACATGAATGATCCCAAATAGTTATAGCAGTTTGGCCATATTCCAGTGTCTTAATGGTCTAACTCAGGGATCAGACTCCCACATTGGGCTAATTCATTGTTTGTTTAACTATAGTGTGTTGAACAAACCACATAACTTAATGGATACAAATAAACAATTAGGTCATAAACCATGGTTTACATGCCACATATGCTAATCCAAAAGCGAGCAACCCTATTATGGTTTAGTGCAATATGTAAATCCT
The DNA here is from genome assembly GCA_023362775.1 of Charina bottae. NCBI lineage: Eukaryota > Metazoa > Chordata > Lepidosauria > Squamata > Charinaidae > Charina > Charina bottae. The sequence goes on along the minus strand of JALMGJ010000005.1, from coordinate 67,991,406 downwards.
ATCCATAAACAGCTACTCCCTAGGTTTGCTATTGAACAAATTTATTTCAAAAAACCTTTTTTATATTAATGTTTCTCCCAAGGAACTCCTAATTTCTGTATTCCCAGCATGGTACCAGATGCAACAATATGCCCACTGGCATCTTCCTAGGATCCTGCCAAGCTCCCTGCATTAATTAATTTTATTTTTGTAATATTCTTTTATTTAAAAAAATAAATGGGAAACTAGCATACTACAAAATATAGTTTATACTTGAGGCACCAGCCTCAAGTATAAACTATATTTTCAACTATTTCAGTGAGTCCCATATAGACCGCAAAGGCATTCTCAGAAAATAAAATGGTGAGTGGTTGCAGCTTAAAGCTAAGTTTGCTTTCTGACACATGGATGTTCTGACATGGTTTGTTACCTACCACGTCAGTCATTTTGTGAGAATGCCTGTAATATACTCTCAAGATTCAAAATGTCCAAAAAGGTTATAGACTTGTTCCCCAGATGTGATAAACGATTCTGGACAATGTTCTAGTGGGGGAATCCTTTTCAGGACCCTGTTTCAGGCTTTATCATGATACTATGTGAACAGAAATGTTGGCCTAGAACATGTGTATTGAGTGACACTGCAGCTGCTTTTGCAGGAAAATATCTGCAGAGGTGAAAAAAGATGAATTTTAGGGCAACTTGAGCTGAACACTTGAACTGTATTTTCACAGTCAGTAGAAATACTTTAATTCCTTAGCTCAACTATTCTTTCTTACAGAATGCTGCGCATAATTTGAATGGACTTCCTCTTTGTTAGTTCTTATTGCTTCTGCTAGTCTTTTTTTTTTTTGGTTTAACACTCTGAAAGCATATGGAATCTCTTAAAATTGCAAGATCCGTGCACAGTTCATCACAGCTTCCTTTAAGCAGGCACTATTTTGACCTTTTCCTGGAATGTTGAATCCCAAAGTTGATTTATTTATGCATGGTTTGGTGTGGTCTTCCTTCATTTTACATGTTAAAAAAAATGGAAATCTCCTTCGGCCACATTGCTTGCAGACCTACAGCAGTAAATTTACAAGCACATGAAAACCAAATGAGCTGCTCAGTCATTGAAACAAAGAACGTTTCACAGCGCGGTTGACAACTTACTTTCCCAACGTTCAAAACTATTTTTAAAGATATAACTGTAATAATATTAGCTACCGAAGAAAGATCATAACGGAGAAAAAGTACACCTCAAGCCTTCAGAATTATTTTTAACTGCTTTATAACGAATGTTGCCTATAAATAGAAACATTTGCAGGAGTAACAGAATGAATGAAACGTATTTGGAGAAAAGGGCCATAGGCTCTACTTAGGTGAAACAGCTGATAGGTGAAATTATTTTCCAATCACCTCTACTACCACATCCAATGTGGCACTGGGGGCATACAAGTGGATAGCTTCCGCTGCAGAACCAGATTCGCAGCAGCTGCCACACTGACCAATATCCTCTTACCTCCCTGCCTCCCCTTTCTTTCTCTGTTGTAGCACTTGATCATCATCCCTCCCCCAAGATTTGCCTGGCCATCACCTTGACCATGTTTAAAAGAGCCTTGAAAACTTGGTTGTTGCCCCTGGCCTTGGATTTAGTGAGTGGCGGGTCCTCCACATTTATTTTGGCTAGAATGGCTGTTTTTCCAGATGTTTGGAGATTCTGTTTGTATTTTATCTGCATTTTATTACTGCTTTTTATTGTATGCTGCTCAGAGTCCTTATAAAGAGCCCTGTACATTTAATTTAATGCAATTAATTGATTAGAGCTCTCCTGTAGGTCAAGTTCCACTTGTTTCTTCAGGTTCCTGCCTGTGAAATAGGAGTGATAATGATTGGACCTATGTAAGCAGCAGGATGAGACATCCATTAGGATTTTAAAAGAGTAGCTATATATCCATCCTGCAAGGTTCAGTTTTTGAATAGGGTAAACCAAAGGTCCAGTACTCAAGTGAAACTGAGTTCTAAAAAGTACACAGGAATATAATTTTGAGAGCAATTTTTGATCATTGTATTTCCTTCCATGAATGCCACCTGCATTCCTGCCTGAATTTTGCTGGCAGAGAAGGTATCTGGCCAAGAACATCAGCCAAAGGGAAAAACACCAACAACTCAAACCATTAATTAGCAATGGAAAATTGCAATGCCTTGCAAGCTTATAAAAACAACATGATACAGAAATAGTTTAAAACAAAACAAAACAAAAGCCTGCCCATCACATTAAAAAGTAGCATAATGGAAAAATCTAAATATATATGTACACACACACACACACAAACACAAAACTGGCATTATGCAACAATAGAATATTATGAAATATTTAAAAATAACTCCAATAAAATAGTGGCAGAACAGGATGAGATCTGGAGAACTTTATTAAAAAATGATCTTAAAAATTCAAGATGAATGTTTCTATAAACCAGAGCTTTCCAAACTGTGTGTCGCGACACAAAAGTGTGTCGCCACACACAGCGTGGTGTGTCGCCACACCACCCGGAAGTGGCGGCGCGCGCGTGCACGGCGGCCGCCATGCACGCGCTGCCGCATGCCCCCCGCACGCCCCCCGCCGTGCGCCGCCGCACGCCCCCCGCGCTGCCGCCGTGCGCGCGCGCTGCCGCACGCCCCCGCGCCGTCGCCGTGCGCGCGCGTGTCGCCGCCGCCGCCGCCGCTGGGTGTGTCGCCAGTGGCGGCACTTTGGAAAGCCCTGCTATAAACTTTTGTCTATGATTTCATGATTTATCCTGATTTTATCTGAAAAATATAGTATCAACTATAGTACAGTATAGACTTGTCAGTATCTAAGAACCACCATTAAAACACTGAAGAATTATTCAAAACAAGGCTAGAAAGTTTAACCATTTACTATTTGAAGAAAGTCTAACAGAAGCCATTCTTAAAGTCTTCATTCCATAATCTGGACATATATAAATTTAGCCATACACATGCATTTATCTAACGCTAAAGATATATTTCTGAAAACCCATCACAGCACTTAGACATTTGTTAATAATTTTCTGTACCTACAAGGGTTAGGTCACACTGACAACAAAGGTCTGCATAGTTAAAGTAAGGGTATTCCCCGTAGTAACCTATGGCTGCGAGAGCTGGACCATAAGGAAGGCTGAGTGAAGGAAGAGATGCTTTTGAACTGTGATGCTGGAGGAAAAGTCTGAGAGTGCCTTGGACTGCAAGAAGATCAAAGCAGTCCATACTCCAGGAAATAAAGCCAGACTGCTCACTTGAGGGAATGATATTAAAGGCAAAACTGAAGTACTTTGGCCACATAATGAGAAGACAGGATACCCTGGAGAAGAAGCTGATGCTAGGGAAAGTGGAAGGCAAAAGGAAGAGGGGCCGACTAAGGGCAAGATGGATGGATGATATTCTGGAGGTAACGGACTTGACCTTGGGGGAGATGGGGGTGGCGACGGCCGACAGGAAGCTCTGGCGTGGGCTGGTCCATGAAGTCACGAAGAGTCGGAAACGACTGAACGAATAAACAACAAACAAGGGTTAGGGAAGTACCTGCATATGGTCATCCCTTTTGGCACCTAACTTTTAAAATTGACCCGTGTGGTGGAAATGTATATCCCACATTATCTACACTCCCTCTACATCCAGTGAACCATATGAAAAATATGTATTTCTACCAAACCAAGGATTTAAAAGGGAAGAGTTACCAGTTTGGAAGGAAACTTATTGATCATCTATTCATTTTGTAGAAACCAGTTTGCAACAGTTCAACAATCTTATCAGATTATTTTTTCAGATATCCACCAGTTGCTATATTTATTTTTCTTAGACCATTTGATCAGTTTGGTTCTAGTGTGTAGCAGTTAAATAATTAATAGGTGCTAGGGCCTAGAGTATTTTCCCATTCTAATGCCCTTCAGATATATTGTGATAACAACTTCCATTGACCATGTTGGCTGGAAATTCATTTACAGGTACTTACCCTGTTATCTGGGAACAGTTTAATCCTGTTGGACCTGAGGAAGTGGAAAGGATCCTCCAGACTGTAAATGCCACCACATGTCATCTAGACCCATGCCCTTCCTGGCTGGTTAAGGAAGCCCGGGAGGTGACTTGTGGTTGGGTCCAGGTGATGGTTAATACATCCTTGAGGGAGGGGGTGTTTCCAGCTGCCTTCAAGGAGGCACTGGTGCACCCCTTCCTCATGAAACCATCCCTGGACCCTACTGTGTTGAACAATTTTCATCCTGTCTTCCACCTTCCCTTTTTGGGAAAGGTGGTTGAGAAAGTGGTGGCATTGCAACTCCAGAGGATTCTGGAGGAAACGGATTATCTAGACCCCTTCCAGTCATGTTTCAGGCCAGGATACGGGACAGAGACTGCATTGGTCATGCTTATGGATTATCTCTGGCAAGGGCGGGATGGAGGGAGTACATCCATCCTGGCTCTCTTGGACCTCTCAGCAGCTTTTGATACCATTGACCATGGTATCCTTTTGGGATGGCTCAGGGAGTTGGGGGTGGGCGGCGTGGTTCTGCGCTGGTTCACCTCCTTCCTCTGGGGCCACTCCCAATCGGCGGTGATAGGGGAGGAGAGATACGACCCGCGACCCCTCTTGTGTGGGGTGCCGCAGGGTTTGGTTCTCTCTCCTCTCCTATTTAACATCTACATGAAACCACTGGGTGAGATCATCCGTCACCATGGGATGAGGTATCATCAATACGCTGATGATACTCAATTATATAATCTCCATCCCAGGTGAAGTAAGTGATGTGGTCGCTGCCCTGTCTCAGTGCCTGGGGGCTGTGGGGGTCTGGATGGGGAACAACAGGCTTCAACTGAACCCTGGTAAGACCAAGTGGCTGTGGATTGATGGCCCCTCTGTACCCAGGAAGTTGTCATCTTTGGTTCTGGATGGGGTGGCACTGCCCCATTCAGAGCCAGTGCAGAACCTGGGGGTCCTCCTGGACTCATGACTCCTGCTCGAAGAGTCATGGCCAGGAGGGCGTTTGCGCAACTTCAGGTTGTGTGCCAGCTATGCCCATTCCTGGATTGAGGGGCCCTCCGAACAGTCACTCATGCCCTCGTCATCTCCCATATAGACTACTGTAATGCACTCTACATGGGGCTACCTTTGAAGAGTATCCAGAAGCTTCAGCTGGTCCAGAATGCGGCCACGTGAGCAGTTACTGGTGCCTCAAGATCAGCACATATAACACCACTGTTGCACGAGCTGCACTGGGTACCAGTTTGCTTCTGGGTCCAATTCAAGGTGTTGGTTATCACCTTTAAAGCCCTACATGGCATAGGACCAGGTTACCTGAGGGACCGTCTCATCCCCATAACATCGATCCGCCCCAGAGAGGCAGAGAGGGCATGCTACGGACCCTGTCGACAAGGGAATTTCATCTGACGGGGTCCAGGAGGCGGGCCTTCTCTGTAGTGGCACCCGCCCTTTGAAATATCCTGCCCCCAGAGGTAAGACGGGCCCCTTCACTCCCGGCCTTCCAAAAGAATTTGAAGACCTGGCTCTGCCGCCTTGTCAGGGAGGGGAGGGGTAACAGTTGCTCCTGGGAGTGGCTTGTGCCATATAGCCCTCCCTATCAAACACGTTCTGACCATCAGTGGATTCTATACTATTTATTTTATTTATAATGTTTGTGAGAGTGCAATGTTGTTTTATATGGTTTTAACTGATGATTTTACTGTAAACCACCCAGAGTTCCCCTTTTGGGGGAGATGAGCAGTGAAATAAATATAAATAAATAAATAAATTCTGAAGTTGTAATCCCAATGTACCTGGAGAGTGCCAGGCTGGGGAAAGCCATCATACATACTAAAATGTCTACTGTTGAATGCTCAGACAAATCAGTAGGGACCCAATAGAATCATTTGTAAGGGTACAAGATGTGAAGATGGCCTGATTGCTGCTTTATTGGTTTTAGCATACTCAAACATCTCCAGACCTATTTCCCCTAACTCTGGGGAACAGGACTTAAGAAAAAAAAGACTGCCCAAAAAAGTTTGGTTATAAAAACATGTTGTCCCCAGCCAACAGTTCCTAAATTGATTTCCAATGTAACATTGATAAAATGATTGATCTCTTATCCCATATTAGCAGCAGGATAATGAGAAATGAGAGCAAAAGCCAAACTTTCTGGATTACAAATCTATGAGTTAAATCCTGATTAGAGGATACCCAATTAAAAAAACTAATTTGTCCTATTGATAGCAGTAGGTGAAGGCTGTTAACTCCATACTAAGCATAACTAAGTCTGGATCTACCCAATACTAAATTTATAGCTTTAAACAAATTTTTTAGCAATAAGCCACTGAATTCAGATGAACCTATTTCTGAATAGTCAGTGATAGGATTGCACTATATGGTTTAATCATTGTGGTTCTCTGAGAGTCCACAGTATACCAGTCTTTTGTTAAAGATTCAGTAGGTAGGTAGGTAGGTAGGTAGGGACAGACAGACAGACAGACAGACAGGGCTCACAGATAAGTACCCATATTTCCCATACATAGTCATGTATAAGCCCATCCACAGATAAGCAGACCCTTGAATTTTTAACCAAAATACCATGAAAAATGTGGGTCAGCTTATCTGTGGGTGGTGCATTTTTCATGGTATTTTGGTTAAAAATTCAAGAGTCTGCTTAACCGTGGATGGGCTTATATCAGAGTATATACGTTTGTCTGAGTGTGTGTGTGTGTGCGTGTGTGTATTTCTAAATCTGCTGTCTTTACATCAAAGCCTTAAAATATGTAATGATTAAATAGTTATTTTGTTTAAAAAAGAACAGAAATGGGGGGTGGGGGAGAAAGGATGCTTGTAAAATTCATACCAGGAGAAGACATCTCAAAATATATACTGTTCCTAAAACAACAGAGATACCATCTGGATGTGTTGAAATTTTGGGCTGATACTATAAAATTTTATTCTAATACAAAACACACCTTTAAAATGCATGTTAAAAACTGCCAGCACAATGGGGGAGATTCATTGGTTGACTTCTTAGATTAGATCAAGATCCATAAAACAAATTTTCTTGTTAGAGAAAAGACAGATAGAAAGAACCAAAATTAAATTTGCTTAAAGGCCTATTTTATGCATTTGTATAAAACATAATTCTTTTATTTTTCAACACAGATTGGCTGATAGAATAGATTTAAAAAATGAAAGCCTGTGATACTATCCAACACTAGCGCAATAGAGTAAAATTTGTACAATAAATATCAAAATACTTTTCAGATCAATACAAAAATGAGAGAAAAGAACCCGAGGGGAGAAAGGACCCGAAATAGTCCGGTGAGGACGATTGACTGCTGCATGGGGATAAGGGAGGATGAAGAAGTCAGTAAAGAAAATAACAGAATAAAGTATCTCAGAAAAGGGAATGGCCAGATGAACTACCAAGGCTTAATACAAGTGACATGCACATGATTAAAGAGGAAAATGGGAAAAAAGGAATAGATTCTTGAAGAAGCCAGTAGGGCTAGCCATGGGATTGTATGTGTATGCTCTCTTTCATTCTCTTTTCCAAATCATAGCTAACCCAGCAGACAACAGAAGTAGTAAGCAGGCACCTGTACTGTACAGGTAGTCGTCGACTTATAACCATTCGTTTAGCGACCATTCAAAGTTACAACGGCACTGAAAAGTGACTTACGAGCGTTGCAGTACCCCAGCAGTCACGTGATCAAAATTCGGGCACTTGGCAACCGGCACGTATTTACGACTGTTGCAGCAGCCCAGGGTCATGTGATCGCCATTTGTGACCTTCTCAGCCAGCTTCTGACAAGCAAAATCAATGGGGAACCTCATGATTCACTTAACGGCCGTATGGTTCACTTAAGATCATGTGATTCGCTTAATGACCGCTACAAAAATGTTGTAAAATTGGGTGCGGTCATGTGATGCCTCGCTTAACAACTGCACCACTTAACGACAGATTTTCTCGTCCCTTTTATGATCGTAAGTCAAGGACTATCTGTACCAAAAAAGCATTACTCAATCATTAAGAGAGACGTTCTTGTACTGGAGAGCACTGATGAGTATCAAAATCTCTGCCTTGAATAGGGTTGCTTTGGGATTAAGCATAAGATTTTTGATCTTGCATAAGCTATTCGACTGTAAGGGGAGAAGAATGAGGGCAGAATTTAGAGAACTCACAGAATAGGGGGAGAAAAATAGCACAGCTTACTTTTTTTAATAGTAAGTACACTAAATGAAGATAATAAATCTGAAGGCACTTCATCAAGTGCCCACAAGGAAATGAAAAAAGACAGCTAAGAACGAAGTTCAAAGCTGAAAAAGGAGCAGCCACATCTAAGGCACAGAAAGCTAAATGGAAGATTAAGTAGAGGAGAAAGCCACACCTCTGATCATCTTAAGGATATAGCTAAGAATTTACTTGCAAAACTGATGTAAGATTTTCTCTGAGAAATATGGGAAACAGAAGTCCGTTTTCATAAAAACATTTATGAAGCTGCCCAGAGTCTACAGAGTCCAGAGTTATTTACAAGCCACCCAAGGGTCTATTCGAGTGGGCGGCCATAACAAATTTAAATAAACAAACCAACACGTTTCCACAAGTAGCAGAGTCAATGTAAATCTGCCATTCGGGACTGAGCCTAAACCAAGTCCAGTTTATTATGCTTATTTTTAAAAGTTTATTATTTGTTTTCCAGTTTAATAAGGTAGGTAGCAGATGTGCTTCTCAATCTGCAAGCCAATTAAAAAACTAGAGCCCTTGAATTCAAGCCATTTTAAATCTCAAGCCAAACATACATTTATTTGAAGGAAAGCCACAAAATTCACTTCCAAGTAAGTAAACTCGGGGATAACAGGCTTATATATAGCCTGATGTTATTGTTCAGTTTAGCTGCCGGCAGCTTTTCCTTGTGCCCTCCATATTTATTGGCATTGCAACACTGGTGACTTCCAGCTATCCTGGGATTACAACTCCCAGAATGTCCAACCATTACCTGGAACATCAGGGTAAGGCTAAGCGCGATATTTAAAAGTCCACAATAATTAAACTAGTACCTATGGAAGATTGCTTCTCTTGACTTTTAGAAAATCAGAACTCCCTTTCTATTGCCTTCTGTTGGTGCAAGTTTACACTGCACTGTGAACATGGGGACCATTCTTGAGGCTCTTAAGAAGCATCAGCATGCCTCAAGACAGCTCTGGCTCTTATCTCCTTCCATCTGTGCTTCCCAAAAGCACCTTACATGGAATTGCTTTTGCAGCAGTGCTAGTGGTTGCTTCTGCCAAAAAAAGAGTTCATGCTTGCTTTTAGTGCAGCAACAAGAAAAGTAGATGACTTATTTTACCAGTATTGTTGGGAACCTCTTTCCCAACAATATTTTTCTTCTATATTAGCCAACTAAAGTACTCATCACACCCAGGGTTTGAGAGGCTGGGAAATCCTGATTAAGAAGCAGCTTAGTGTGCATTAACCCTAGTTAACAGCCCAGGTACCATCGTCCGATAAGGAATCATGGTGCAATCCAACAGGACATCATCTATGGTATGGGTGATCAACCTCTGGCCATAGGATGGATGGTGCCCTCCGAGTCCCGTTTTTACACCTTCCTTTGATCAGAGTTCCATCTGACTCCTACCCCTTTCTCAGGGTCAGACAGTCTCTGGGCTTCCCGTTCCAATATATAAAAGCCCTGAATTATCATTTAGATGGCAGGGAAAACGGAAAGACCAACTAGTATGGGAAAGAAAGAATGCAATCCTAAAAAATTATGTCCCTCTTCCCTCCTCACCCGAAATTTGCAGATTACTAAAATATGCTACAAATATGTCTTGTTCATTTTAATATTCAAATTTAAGAGTTGGAATCATTATAGAACTGGGAGATTCCAGGTTGTTTATGAATATACTTATCTAAGAATTTTGACAATAATTTGGATCCAGAGTTATAGTCAACGGAGCCAATCACTGACACTTTAGATAGTGATCCTATAGACTACAGCAGAGCTTTCCAAACTGTGTGTCGCGACACGTTAGTGTGTCGGCTGCAGTGTCTGGGTGTGTCGCGGCTGCTGCTGCCTCCAAGCCCTGCCAGGATTCTGCGCAGGCCCTAGTGCCTGCCTTGTGCCCTGCTGTAAGAGTGTGTCGCGAAATGATGCCCTGCTGTAAGAGTGTGTCGTGAAATGAGGCATGTCTAAAAAGTGTGTCACCAACATGAAAAGTTTGGAAAGCTCTGGACTATAGGGTTAGACTACACACTAGTAAGCCTGGATCCAGCCCAGACTTAAAGAGAACTATCATTATTCTAAAAAATAACATTGTTGTGCAGTAGTATAGCAAGCTAAAAGTCCTCACTAAACTGTTGTCTTCTCCTATCAAAGGAGAATTGAAAGCAAGTACCTGTATGATGGAATGAGTGCAAAAGAGATCAAGGAAGATAATTACAGTCATTGTTTGTAAAATGCATTTCTATGCTCCAACCTAGCAATTCGAAAGCATGCAAATGCAAGTAGATTAATAGGTACCACTTTGGTGGGTAGGTAACAGTGTTCCGCGCATGTCATGTGGCCACATGACTGTGGAAGCGTTTTCGGACAACACTGGCTCTTCGGCTAACAAACAGAGATCAGCACCGGCCCCTAGAGTCGGACACGACTGCACAAATGTGCGGGGGGAACCTTTACCTTTTTATGCTTCAGTAGGACAGCAACAGCCAACAGAATGATAAATACATACTGTTCCATTAGCACACACATTATCAGACATAGTATCAGACAGACAAGTTGTATTCATTCTGTAAGCACCACTCATGGAGAAATATTGGGTCCTCTCAAACAGCTCAGAAATCTAGTTATAAGCCTAAAGATATCAATGCTGTTTAAGATAGGAAGGGGCACATACGCATGTGGGCTGTGCTAAGAATACCACTTCTCTTACACGGGCTGTCATACCTGTTTACATGGCATAGATACCGATTTGACACACTATTAAAGAAGCAGCAAGTCAAAAATTAGCTTTTATCACCTTGCATGTATCATCCATGGTCATGGTCATTCAGCTTTAGGAAGCTGGGCATTCAGATCCAAAATTCATCGCTTGATTTCACATTTTTAAATGCAGAAGGATGTGGGCATTGTACCAAAATGATACTACCTTCTATTATTTCCTGCGAGAGTCTTATAGTTCCACTCTTCTCAAAATATATTACTGTAGTAGAGAGGATTGTACTAAAGGATAAAGACCATTCGTTTGGACATCTCTTATTTGCGTGTTTGTTAAGGAAAAATATAATTATTGCTAAGGGTTCAAAGCAAGTGTCTGGTTATAGGGAGTATCAGTTTCCCCAGGAATTCCTATTCCACATTCACTCTTATCCTCACAGAAAGATGTTTCCGTTCAGTGGAAACGACCACACTGTTTACTTCCATGCAGCAGCAAGTAGATTTGAGCGCTAATAATAGATCAGCAAGGAAGGAAATATTAGAGACAGTCAAGAAAAGTTTTAAAAATTATTATGTTCTATGTGAGATGGTGTGTGCTCTGCTGCAAACTGCACTGAATATGCAATCCCAAGTGCTCTTGTTGGAATACTGCCAAAATAAAAGATTTATTCATTTCAATTGAGACTTGGCATTTTGATATTGCATAATTTCACAAGAAATATTTGTTCACTTTTCTTTTGTCCACTCCCATTTCCAATTTGTCTGGCCTCCTAGCTACTGGTATTTTACAACAGCTTTATAAAATACTTGTTGATTCAATATGTTTTCTGTATTTTAAAGCTGTCCTCTTAGGAGATGAGTGCCCTGCAAATATGCCCTCATGCTCCAGCCTCAATGCTTTTCCAGCTGTTCACATTTGTGATATAGTTTTTGGGTGCCTTCAAGTCAGTCTCGATTCCTCATGGTGGCTACATGGACAAGTCTCTGCAGTTTTCTTGGCAAGGTTTTTCAGAAGTGGTTTGCCCTTGCCTGCTTCCTAGGGCTGAGAGAGAGGGACTGCCCCAAAGTCACCCAGCTGGTTTCGTGTGTAAGATGGGACTGGAACTCAGAGTCTCCCAGTTTGTAGCCTGATGCCTTAACCACTACACCAAACTGGCTCTCTTGTGAATAATAGTGTCATCCATTCCTGTACAATGGATGCTATAAATCACTAGTCTGGAGATGTGCAAAGTGAAAAGAGCTCCACTGCTTCTTTACCTTCTAAAGTTTTTACTTGGCAGTTTAACAAGACCAGCTTACCACACATTTCTCTCAGACCACATATTATAGAATTATTTCCCACACTCCTGCTTATTTCTAACACAGCTTTATTCATTCACTTGCTCTGAGAAGTACTCTCTTCTCACAATCAAACATAACATTAACAGCCCTGTTGCTGGAACACCGTGAATGCAGATTCTTACAAACAGCCTGTATGTGATCCACTTTTGAATTATGAACTCCCACACTGCATAAAAACAAATCCATGACACAGCCATCAAGGGCAATTACTCCTATACATCACTCATTTGGTGTTCTGAACTGAGTCTGTTTTGTTTCTAGAGATTTGAGTTTAAATTCAAGGAATTTGGCGTCATAAGACCTGGTCAAATTAGTAGTAGTAGTAATAGTAGGGTTGCAATGTTCTCATCCATATAAGGTAAAGATTAGGGCTATGCAGAGCTCTGGATTCAAAGGCAAAAGGGTGCTTCAGAGTGCAGAGGTACACACGTATCACCTGACTGCAGCTCCTTAAATCTAGTGTGACTTTTCCTGGGGTCACACTGCAGATGAAAAGGGCAGCCATGGGATATTAGGAAAACATGCAGCTGCTTTAACAAGTAGCAGACAGTGCTACATGAACATCCCTGGGCCTTCATAACACCTTTTTGCCTCCAAATCCAAAGCACTGCACAACTCTAGTATAGATTCCATTGAGCTGAACTCAAGTCCTGCTATATGTTTTTGTAAACAATAAATATGCAGTTTACTATATGCCTTCTTCTGAGTGTTTTTTTCAACTTAGTTCTAGGACTTCCTGATGGTCTCCTATCCAAATATAGGTCTTAGTTTCCTTAGCTATTTCTGAATCATCCCAGATCAGTGATATTCTGCCCTCTGTTATGGCATTCTCATTACTATACCTCCTCACATTAACAAAAATAACTTTTTTGACATCAGAACTAGTAAAAACCCAAACACTTGGCCACCTTGGAGTCTAAAAGTGATATAAAGTCCGAAGTATTCTGAATTACCAGCAGCCTTACACAGATTAGCCAACTATAAATTAGATTTTAGCTCCTAGAAAACTAACAAGCATTACTAAACCTCCCAATGATAACCAACCTTAACTGGGCCTAACACATCACAGACCCTGGAGAGAGACTCAGATTTATTGCATAAACCTTCAGGGGACGGAGAAGCTTCATTCTTGGTTTAGAATTTGTAACCTAAGTGGCTATGTTTCACCGAGAAGATCATTCCTGCCAAAAACCCCATCAAGATCTAAGCTAACATGAATAGGACTGTATTGTGGGACTTCCGGGGGAGGAATGGCGAACTGAAGACGTCTCCGCAAAAGCGGAGCCAATGATCGTGGCAAAGACCAAAGGACCAGTGAGTAGACTGGTAGAGGGACACTTAGAGTAGAGATATCTGTTTGTAACCTTATAGGGTGTGAAGAGTTACTAAATTTGTCTATACTTGTAATGAAGGTTGGAACTAACTTCTTTATATATTTCTTTTCTTTTTCTTTATCATATTCACTTTCTTTTTATTGCACTTTGTATTCTTTCTTACTATTCTTTTCTCTTTCTTTAAGTTTAGCTTGTATTAGTTTTTACTATAGTATTGTAATCAAAATCCTTAATAAAAGTTATTTGCAAAAAAAAAGAATAGGACTGTATTGTCAAATGTCTTTGTACCCCTTCTGTCCTCCTAATAACTCCATAGTGGGATACATGGTAGTTTCCCCACTGTCTTATCATCAAACTTTTATGTGGGTTCAGAGAGCAACAGAACCTCAGTTGTACTAATCCTTCCAAGTAATTACAGCTAAGACAAATCTAGTGATTTGTTCATAGCCATCTGCAAAGCTTCATGGTTGCTCAGATCTTTGTGGACCAAATACAGTCCTATTTGTTTATTTAGACAACTAGATCCTATCTCTTACAGTTCTTGAGATGGTTACAACAACATAAAGGAACAAACAAATAAGTAGAACTGCCTGATATCAACATGCGTCAATATTTCTCCGCTCTTATTGCATCCGCAGAATGCCGCCCGACGGCCCTGTTCGGGATTACTCAATCTCTCCTAGGTAAGGTGGGCCCAGTGACCCACCTTCAGGGCCGTGCAGAGGAATTTTCAGAGCATCTGATGGATAAAATCGCTCGGATTCGCTCTAAGCTGGACTCCAGGCGTGATGCATGATCTGGGGAGATGCCGAGGGAATGTCTTTGCCCGGTTATCTGGGAACAGGTTGATCCTGTTGGGTCTAAGGAAGTGGACAGGATCCTCCGGACTGTAAAAGCCACCACGTGCCATCTTGACCCATGCCCCTCCTGGCTTGTGAAAGCAGCCAGGGAGGTGACATGTGGCTGGGTCCATGCGACGGTTGTTACATCCTTGGGAGAGGGAGTGTTTCCGGCTGCTTTTAAGGAGGCACTGGTGCACCCCTCCTCAAGAAGCCATCGCTGGACCCTACAGTGTTGGACAACTTTCGTCCCGTCTCCCACCTCACCTTTTTGGGGAAGGTGGTTGAGAAAGTGTTGGCATTACAGCTCCAGAGAATTCTGGATGATACGGATTATCTAGACCCCTTCCAGTCAGGGTTCAGGCCGGGATATGGGGTGGAAACTGCATTGGTCGCACTTACAGATGATCTCTGGCGGGAGCGGGATGGAGGCAGTGCGTCCATCCTGGCTCTTCTTGACCTCTCAGTGGCTTTCGATACCATTGACCATGGTATCCTTTTGGGGCGGCTCGGAGAGTTGGGGGTGGGCGGCGTAGTTTTGTGCTGGTTCGCCTCCTTCCTCCGGGATCAGTCCCAATCGGTGGTAATAGGAGATGAGAGGTCCAACCCTCGGCCCCTACTTTGCGGGGTGCCGCAGGGCTCGGTTCTCTCCCCTCTCCTGTTTAATATCTACATGAAACCACTGGGTGAGATCATCCA
This sequence comes from Charina bottae, assembly GCA_023362775.1. Classification (NCBI taxonomy): domain Eukaryota; kingdom Metazoa; phylum Chordata; class Lepidosauria; order Squamata; family Charinaidae; genus Charina; species Charina bottae. The sequence goes on along the minus strand of JALMGJ010000005.1, from coordinate 67,976,267 downwards.
CCAACACGGGATGAGGTATCATCAATATGCTGATGATACTCAATTGTATATCTCCATCCCGGGCGAGTTAAGTGATGCAGTGGCTGCCCTCTCTCAGTGTCTGAAGGCTGTGGGGGTCTGGATGGGGAACAACAGGCTTCAGCTGAACCCTGGTAAGACAGAGTGGCTGTGGATTGATGGCGCCTCGGGATCCAGAGAGGTGTCATCTTTAGATCTGGATGGGGTGGCACTACCCCGTTCGGACTCGGTGCGGAACCTGGGGGTCCTTCTGGACTCACGGCTCCTGCTCGATGAGCAGGTGGCAGCCGTGGCCAGAAGGGTGTTTATGCAACTTCGAGTTGTACGCCAGCTACGCCCTTTCCTGGACTGAGATGCCCTCCGTACAGTCACTCATGCCCTGGTCATCTCTCACATAGACTATTGCAATGCGCTCTACATGGGGCTACCCTTGAAGAGTATCCGGAAGCTTCAGCTGGTCCAGAATGCGGCTGCGCGCACAGTTATGGTTGCCTCAAGATCGGCACATGTGACACCTCTGCTGCGTGAGCTGCACTGGTTACCAGTTTGCTTCCGGGTGCAATTCAAGGTGTTGGTTGTTACCTTTAAAGCCCTACATGGCATGGGACCAGGTTACCTAAGGAACCGCCTCATCCCCAGAACGTCGACCCGCCCCACCCGGTTATGCAGAGAGGGCTTGCTACGGATCCCGTCTATAAAAGAATTCCATCTGGCGGGGTCCAGAAGGCGAGCCTTCTCGGCAGTGGCACCCGCCCTTTGGAACATTCTCCCCCTGGAGGTGAGGCAAGCCCCCACACTCCTGACCTTCCGAAAGCAATTGAAGACCTGGCTCTGCCACCTCACCTGGGATGGGGGGGGGGGTAATAGCATCTCTTGGAGGTGGCTGGCACCACAGAGTTCCTTTAAACAATAATATAACCTCTTGGATTTTATATATTTATATATTTATATTTAATTAAATTGGAATGATGTATTGTATTTTATATGCTTTTAATTAATCGATTTTGTTGTAAACCGCCCAGAGTCCCCTTGTGGGGGGAGATGGGCGGTGATATAAATTGAACAATAAATAAATAAATAAAAATGCACACTCTCTCATGTTTGATTACCACTTGGTCTGCTCTTGGGCTGTGGTTGTGGTGAGGGTAGCTTTTTTGAATGGGGGGGGTTAGGGTCTTTTATTACTGCCACTTTCACTGTTGTTAGTTTCTTGTCCTGTTGTCCTGTTTGGCTGTTGTGAGTTTAAAATTTATGGCTTTTGCATGTGAGGCAGCTTAAACATTTACAGAAAAATAGTTGAACTAATCCCAACTGAAGCTTGTTGGTTTGTTTATTTGGCTGATAAAAGTTTGGGGGAGTCATGCACAACTGTGGCCTAACTTTTTAGAAGGGTTTTCTTACTGTTATACACTGTGTATTAAAATAGTATACTTTTGCATTTTTCTGATGCAGATAAATATATCTCAGATAAGTGTGTTGCAGGAAGGACTGCTTGTTCTTTTAAAAAGGGAATCCTGTCAAGCTTTTGAGGGTAGAAGAGATTCAGCATCCCTACCTCCTCACCTGCTCCCCCCCAAAAGCATCCTCTTCGGCTCTCACAGATACAGTGCACCTGTGACAAGAATTCTTTCCTGAATTCACTTTTTCCCTGACAGCTTAGAGGCAGTACAACTGTTTCACTACTGGCAGCTGTGCTCCTGGGCTTGGATATCAGCAGTCACATCCTTCACCCCTCTGAAAGTTCATATTCATGCTCCATCAATAACAAAGCTGCTGTTGATATTCAGGACCAGCAGAGACACTTGCCTTCCCTAGGTGCTTCATCGATCAAGCCAAAGTAGCAACCTGCATCTCACCTGTCTTTCCACTCCAAGCTCCTGCTGGTCAACAAAGTAAAGGAAACACTTGCCTCTCTCATCAGGCCTCACAGGGTTTTTCTTCAGTGTTTGTTCCAAAACAAAAATACTGACACAGGATGAGGCCTGTCGTGGATAAGCTCTCTTGTGCATTCTAAGAGCCAAGGGGCAGAACGGTATATAGGGAACACCGGATGCTACCTAATGCTAAATTAGATTGTGGGCCCAACTACAAGTATGTCCCTTCAGGGATAAGCAACATCATCCCTCTGAAATTTGTTGGAAGATAACTCCCATAAGCCACCTGCTAACAGACAGGGGTTATGGGAACTGTACTCCAAAGTATCTAGCGGGCAGTAGATGGCTTATCCCTAATCTACTCTGAGTGGCAGCAGACCTCCAAGCCCTCAGGCAGAAGAACTGAGCGCCACTAGTTGAAAATGCCAGGGGACCAAAACTGAGATTTACCACACACAGAACTTGGGCTTTACCCCTGAGCTTCTTTGTCTGCCCACTGACTAACAGCACCTCTGTGGTGTGTTGCACTTTCCATCAGAATGGAATTTTAATTTCATTTTTCATTTATTTAAACTATTTATAGCCCAGAACTATCCAGAGGATCTCATGGTGGGCTTCAAGCCACAAAATACACAAGGTAAAATCCAGTAAAAGAAATAATAACTTAATTTAAAATGTACTGTAATAATTGCAATAACACTGACAAGAGAGGAACAAAAAGTGATCTGAGAGAAGTCCCAGAGTTCAGGGCTGTTCACCCAGCACAGGTTGTTGTTGTTGTTGTTCAGTCGTTCAGTCGTGTCCGACTCTTCGTGACCTCATGGACCATAGCACGCCAGGCCTTCCTGTCCTCCACTGTCTCTCGGAGTTTACTCAAATTCATGTTCATTACATCGGTGATGCTATCTAACCATCTCATCCTCTGCCGTCCCCTTCTCCTTTTGCCCTCAGTCTTTCCCAGCATCAGGGTCTTTTCCAGTGAGTCCTCTCTTCTCATTAGGTGGCCAAAGTATTTGAGCTTCAGCTTCAGCATCTGTCCTTCCAATGAGCAGTCAGGGTTGATTTCCTTTAGGATTGACTGGTTTGACCTCCTTGCAGTCCAAGGGACTCTCAAGAGTCTTCTCCAGCACCACAGCTCGAAAGCATCAATTCTTCGGCGCTCAGCCTTCCTTATGGTCCAACTCTCACAGCCATACATTGCTACTGGAAAAACCATAGCTTTAACTATACGGACCTTTGTCGGCAAGGTGATGTCTCCAGCACAGGTACTGTACAGGTAATAGTCCGTAACTATGATGCAGATGGACACAGGTGTGCCGCACATAGCAAAAGCTAAACACTCCTGTTTCAACTACTACGGTGTTCACATTTCAGTCAACGTGGAGGTCCAATTCATGCATTTAATTATCTCATTCCAGTCTCTGAAATCAATACAACTTAATTGCTCAATTTCACTGAATCACACTCTTAAGGCTCAGTAATAAACATATTACTGTATTCTGCATTTTTACACATTATTATTATTATTATTATTATTATTATTATTATTTGTAAATAAATGAAAAATATTATTACAACATATTATTCTGCATTTATTTACACAAGGAACAAGAAATAAGAATAGTTCCTAAGAGCTAGACTGGTTTTGATGGAATTGTCTACGTTGTCTGGTTGAAAATGCATTTCATAAAGTTAACATTTAAAATGGCACTGGAATTACTCTTTTCCTGTAAAGGAAAACAACTTCCAAACTACATACAAATATTCTGTATCTGTCTGTATTCATTTATTTTATCACCTCTAAGCCTACAATGGCCCCATTGAACTCACCCTGACTTACATACGACATTCATGCACTGCGGCCTTAAGCTACTTGACTCCTGTGTATAAACATCTAGAAATGAAGTTGGCTTAAGAAATCCCTTTCCATCTTTCAACCTCTTTCTTTGCTTTAGCCATGGTGCTCTCTGGTGTTCTGTATGAGCAGCACTTACCACAGTCCCTGACTGGTGGACTCTACATCTTCTTTTCCCATCCCACTGTCGCCAGGAAAGCATGGACCAATCACTTGACTTCCACGAACTGGCCTTTGAGAACATGTGGCTTCAAGGAAGAAAATCCCATAGTGGTATGATTATCCCTGTCACTTGGTTTAGAAGGAAAACTGGCAGAATCTGGTCCAGCCCAGGATGAAACAGCCATGGAGGGCAGCAACCAGAGACTGGAAAGGTGGGGGCACTCCTGCTACAGCAGCATACAGTAGCCAAGTGAATAGAGGGGGTTGCTTATAACAAAATAAAGCAGAGCACATGAACCAGAAAGTACCGCACTGCTTGAGCCAGCATGTTAGAAAACTACTTTTGACTTGTAGCAGGAAAAGACAGGTGGAGGTTGCCATCCTGGTGGGCTGGGGTTAAGTAAAAGATGACACTATGCATATGGAAAATCAGCCCTTAGATATGTAAGACTGTGCTGTAAATTAGTGCCCCAATTTGCAGCTTCTAAAGTTCAAAGATAGAAGTCCAATACCATATTAACACTACAATGGGAAAAAACTAACCAAACCAACAAATGTGCAGTTCTATGTCATAGAAATTTTGATAGTTCTGTTTTTTCATATTTATTTAACTCGACCTGAACTCTCTATCGACCAAGTCGTTAACTAAGCACATTCCTTTGTTCTACCTTCACCTTACACAAAGATGACCAGGCAAAAGTACGTGTTTGTATATTACACACTTTTTACAGCTAGCTCAGTATTTGACTTGACTTTAGACCAAGCCAAATAATTCTAAGAGAGGCCCAGCATTTGACATTTCATAAATACACCCACAGCAAAAATAACTTATGAAGGCTCAGTGCAATAACTGTTAGGTTGCCAATTGCTCCACAGCACAACACGAGAACAGCTGTACATTTTGAAAAAGAGAAAGAACTGATCCAGGCTAGAATCTAATCTGACACCATAAACTCTGGTCGCCATAGCATTTTGGACACACAGAACACTCCTGTTGTATCTCAGGGTAGACAACCTAGTCAATCTGTGGGCACCAAGATGCCCATGTACCACTCCCTCATGCCTGCCCAATCTGACTTTTGTTTTTATGCTTTTAATTAAAATAATAAAACCTGGTATCTTCTACGGAGCAAATCACCAGCTTTTAACACAAATTTTATTTTATTTTCCAAATGCATGTACGGCTCCCAAGACAACCTTAGCAGATAATAATGGATCGGGCTTATAGGCACAAGTGTTTGTCTGGAAGCATTGTCACCTGCCCAGAAAAGTTAAATCATGGATTAAAGGGGAGTGAGGGGTGGGGGTAGAAGGAATGGGGAGGAGAACACTTTCATCAGTCTCCCTTCCGATAAATTGGTATCTTGTGTCTGGTCATCCTCACTTTGGCAGCCACTCTGTGAAAAAAAAGCCCCCCTCCCATGCCAGCTGCTACTCAATGTAAACAATTCACAAAGGATTACAAAGTGCTTTTCAAAATGGTGAGCGTCTCTTTTAGATTTCCAATATTTAAGAAAGTCTTCAATTTATACATTTGTAAAACTCACCAAACCATCAAAAAAAAGTTAAAAACTTAATAAATCTTGTATTATTGTGGTGTTTCCATTCTGAGCTCTTTATCCTTGGTGATGGAGTAGACCAGAGCTTTCCAAACTTTTCATGTTGGTGACACACTTTTTAGACATGCATCATTTCGCAACACACTCTTACAGCAGGGCACAAGGCAGGCACTAGGACCTGCGTGGAATCACAGCAGGTTTGGAGGCAGCAAGGCACAAGGCAGGCACTAGGACCTGTGCAGAATCCTGGCAGAGTTCAGAGGCAGCAGCAGCCACGACACACCCAGACACTGCAGCCGACACACTAACGTGTCCTGACACACAGTTTGGAAAGCTCTGGAGTAGACACTTCCCTATCTATTTTCATTTAAGTCATCAGGTTACTATTCCTCCTGCAAGAGATCCATGGAAAAGCTTTCTGAGGACTTCCGGGGGGAAATGGTGGACTGACCAGCTGTGCCCGCAAGCTCCGTGGACAGAACTGGCATCGTGGCAGTTTTTTCGGGCTCAGGCAGGTTTATCCTGAAGCCCAGGATCGCTTTTCCAGAGTAAGGAAAATGATCGGAATCATCCCAATTGTCCTCCGGACAGAGAATTGCAGCCAGGAGATCGTAAACAGCATCTGCGATGGACTGGTAAGAGTTCGCCAGGATGCTGGGACGTCATCATTTCCAAGCCACACTGGAAGGGACATTAAGTCCGGCCACCCCATTTCTAAAGCACCCAATTTGTATTTTTTAAAAGTATTTCTACCCTAAGGGCGGCTTTCTACATTAAGGAGAACAGATCTCTCTTGGTGCTTATCGTTATTTTTGTGATTATTTTTCTAAAATTCTTTTTAAGCTTTGGACTTCGCTTACCACCCAATTCTGAGGAGGGCTGAGAGTATATTATCGTCTCTCTGTTATTATTTTTGTTCTAATTTTGAAGATTTTAGCATTTTTCCTACACGTTGAATCTGCCATTCTGAAACTTTCACTTTCCTGCCGCTACTTTCTCTAGGAACTGTCTGTGACCTTACCTTAACTCAGTTCGGAAATTTTCCATTACCTTTTACTTCTGCCGGTTAAGTATCTAGGGGGCGCCATAATTCACTGCTTCAGAAATGGAGGATCTTAACCAGGCTTTTTCTGAATTTCGAGACATGAAAGCAGATATCAAGCAGATTCTTTCTGATTCCTGCCAAGTTATTGTGCAAACCATTCGGAGCATTGTGGAAAATATGTGGCTTGAAATGTACTATCTGGTTGAAGATACTGTTGATGAACCTGAAGAATCTAACAGCGATGAAAATGTTTCGCTCAAGAGTGGGATTCGGGCTTTTGTTGGAATCCTGAATGAAATTGGCAATGCTGAATTGAAGATCTTTAACGGAGAAATTGAGCTGCAAGATATGAGTGAATTTGATGTTTTGATGGAATGTTATGAAAAAGAAGAGGTTATTATTTATGGGAAGTTTTCTGAAGAGAAGTCTGTGTGTGTGAGGGGAGCAGTTGGACTGTTTGATTTTTTAAAGAAAATAGCTCTGTGCCTATTATGGGGATATGTAAATATCTTGGTCTATTTTGAAGTGGGTTAAGGGACTAAAATATTTATCTGGATGGCCTTTTGGCTTTGGATGACTTTACTTATTATTACTGATTGGGAATATGATTATTAAGGTTTTTTCTTACTTACGCTTTTTATATTCATGTTTTTTTATTAATTTAATTAATTAATTTTTATCCCGCCTTTATTATTTTTATAAATAACTCAAGGTGGGGAACATACCTAATATTCCTTCATCCTCTTATTTTCCCCACAACAACAACCCTGTGAGGTGAGTTGGGCTGAGAAAGAGGGACTGGCCCAAGGTCACCCAGCCGGCTTTCATGCCTAAGGCGGGACTAGAACTCACAGACTCCTGGTTTCTAGCCCATTGCCTTAACCACTAGGCCAAACTGGCTCTCTTATTAATTATATCATTATATCTTATTAATTATATCATTATTAATTATAATGATAGACAATTTACATGTTTTTTTTTTGATCTTTATTATAGTAGACAGGAATGTATAGAATAGTAGTAGGAAGGGAATAATTAAGTAATTGTTATTTTAGGGGGGATGTTGATTAGGAGATAGATAGATAGATAGATAGATAGATAGATAGATAGATAGATAGATAGATAGATAGACAGACAGACAGACAGACAGACAGACAGACAGACAGACAGACAGACTTAATATAGAGTAAGGGGTTGATCATGGGAAATTGCTGTATATCCTTGATGTTTAAAGTTGTTAGTCACTTCTTTTTGTAATCTATCTAAAAAAATTTCTCTTGTGTTTTCACACTTTTTAGTTTTTTGTACTTTTTAGTTTTTCTGTATCTCTTATCTTTTTCTGAAATTTAATAAAATTCTTTTTTTAAAAAAGAAAAGCTTTCTGAGTATAAAAGAATATAGATCTGGCCTTGGGAAGGGAACAATATACCATTAAGAGAGAAAAGACTACTCAGTGCTGAGAAGGTGGAAAGCATGAGAAAGAAATTCAAACTAACCCCACCATGATTTTCTTTGGTATAAGAAAGGTGGGGCAGAGGGAAACTTTGAAAGGCTTTCAAGATTCTGTTATTCTACCCTACAATAATAAAGAACATTCCTGGAATCCCTGCTACTTCTGTTACCTACCTTGAAGGGCTGAAATAGAGCCTTTTACTTCTCACTAGAACCCATCTAATGCTGGGCAACCATATATTGGCTTGTAAAATGTAGGCTGGCTCCATTATTCCTTCCATCTGCCATAATGATTTACTATATACTAGAAGAAAGAAAGATTGGACTTGTGTGAATTATAGCACCCAATGTAGTGATTCATCAGCCAATGAAAATAATAATAACTAGTACTACTACTACAATTCTCTTTCAATTGTGCTGGAACTGACAGAATGTTTTTGTTTAGTTCACACAACAAGCTGGAATAAGCTAAAATGAGGTTTGGCTGATTATGCCATTATCTTAGCATGCTGTGTGAATCAGGCCATCAGGCTGAGCTACAACGTAGTTTAATTGTATGGGGACTGGCTGGCTGGCTGGCTGGCTGGCTGGCTGGCTGGCTGGCTGGCTGGCTGGCTACCTACCTACCTACCTACCTACCTACCTACCTACCTACGTACCTACCAAAACTTAACAATTATGTTTTGCCAACCTGAAAAAAAAAACCCTCTTACAAACCTAGTTTAACCCAGAAAGTGGAAAGTAACTTTTTCACCAATTTAATTTTATACTTCAGCTTATACAGGACCTCTTACATCACCTTCAGAATTGGCTGGTGATTATTGATAGCAATTTACTTTTTGTGCAGAGAAAGCAGCACGTAGCACTATCCCCACCTCACCCCCTGCTTCCAGTGTAGGTGCACAGACCCCAAAGCCTACCACATTTTTTTTAAACTTGAAGCAAAACAATTTGGCACAAACCTGCTCCCCTTCTCTGTAGGAAAACAATTACAATATTTAGACTAGCCTAAAACCACTAAAATCAAAGCTTGTTAACCTATGCCAGTGGTTCTCAAACAGTGGGTTGTAACCTCCTGAAGGGCTGCAAGCCACTTGGGGGTGGGGGTCACCATTTTTTAAAGCTGGTCAGGCTTAAACAGGGAAAGTAGGAACACTGATAGCACTCAGTCTCGGCTTTGTCTCTGCTTTGCCTGTGCAAGCCAGCAGTGCTTGGCTTCCCAGGCAAAATGGGAGCTTTGGACAGAACTCCTGTTTTGCCTGCTCATTCTAAGCTTTGCTCAAGTTTCTCTCCCTGCTTTTGACTCAGCAACCTTGAACATGGGGACACGGCTCACATTTTGCCCATACAAGTCCCTGACAGGGGACTGTGGTACCACAGAGTTTGAGAACCTAATATATGGATTAAATTTTAAGTACTGAAAGTGGTAAATTTATTTCTTGCCCAACCCTAATCCAAATAAAATTATTACTTTTATTCATGCAAAGTCACACAAATTCTTTCATCATTTTAGGGGACTGCAGTCCAGCAAAGCTCATCTACACTAAATTTGGCATAAGCTAGATTCAAACATAGTTAAAAATTCATAGCTCACATTTTGCCACAATATCAAAAATTTGTTGCCTATGACAGCCTTGCTCTGTCAAGGCCAATCTTGTCTCTGAGACCTCTACTTATCTAACTTGATACTCATTCTTCTCAGTAAAGAATCAACATATTGGATCTGGTCATAATCCTGTTCTCTCTATACACAGCAGTCTTAAGACCATTTCCAAAAATTACCTTAGAGTAGAAGAAGCTATGAACAAACCCATAAGAAACAATACATGGGTCACATTATTTCCCTTTTAAAAGCTGCCCTTAATTGTGTTGTTTAAATGGTGTTGGCATAGAGTATGAAACACCACTGTGTACAGAAAGCAAGGCCAAAAGACCAGTGTAATAAGGCCATAGTTACAATCCTAGTGCCAAGACAGACCTGAAAGATATTTATAAATAAACTCCTAATGCTGGAAATGGTCTCCTGAACATAATGGCTGCACATGGGACCAAAGTGAAGAGAATGGCATCCAACTCAGCTATCCGGGAACCAATTCAAGCAAAGAACCTGAAATATGCAGGTAGAGTGTTAACTCCCTAACAAGTAATGTCCATGTGAAAATCTGGCAGAGTGCAAAGTCAGAGAAAAGCATTTTAAAAAATTTCTGGTAAGGACTAATAAATGTTTTCATGGGATCCTTTCAAAACAAGTTTTTCCAACATAGTAACATATCTGAGGTAGTACTGGCAATATCTGCCAGGGTTCTCTCACCTTCAGGGCATCATGAATTCCTCCCCCCACCCCCAAACAATGCTAAGCCAGATGCTAAGGAGACATATGGTGCTGTAGTTCTCTTGGCAGCCATCAGCTACCAATTATGCAACTAAAATTCAAGGATAAACCATGAAGCAGCCACTTTTTGTTAGAAAAAGGTCACAGAGGTCCACACTTAGCCATGATGAAGCTAAAATGACACAATGTGCATTGTGATATCATGATGCAAGTTCCATCCTTTTGTACATGTGTTGTGACCTCACATGCAAATATTTAGAGGGGGGAGGGGGAGATATGGCAACACCTACGGATGGGGTGTCATCAGTATGCTGACAATATCTAGATTTATTGTTCCCTATCACCTAATTACCAATGAACAATCGGCACTCTTGAACATTGTCTAATTACAATAATGGGTAGATGACAGAGAACAAGTTGAAATTAAATCCAGACAAGACAGAGATGCTCTTGATATTCAGAAAACCATTCTCAGGGATTGAACTGAAGCTTGTTTTGGATGGGGTCGCACTTCCCTGAAAGAGCCCACTTGCAGAATGGGAGTGCCCTTTAATCAATTTGTACAATTATGACACCAGCTGCAAAGCTTCCTGAGCAAGCCCTGACTGACATCCTGTTTTGACAATTACAATGCACTGCACATAGGACCACCCTTGAGGAGTATCAAGAAATTCCAACTGTTGCAAAGAGCTGTGGTTTGGGTGCTATTCAGTGCAAGATACAAGGGTCATCGAATGCCTACATTGAAAGATCTGAGTTGGTTGCCAATTACCTACTGGGGGACAATTTAAGATGTTGTTGCTGGTGTTGACTCTTAAAAGCCCTAAAAGGCTGAGGACCTGACTGTCTAAAGGACTGCCTGATATGAAAGTGATCAGCAAGAGAGGCCCTTCTACAGATGTCCCTGTTGCCAGAAGCTTGTCCATCGGGTACTTGAAGAAGGCTTCTCCTGTGTGATTCCCAGGCTAACAAGCTTTATCCCTAAGCAAGTGCTTTGGCCCCCTCCCTCCCAGTATTTACAAAATGGTAAAGCCTTCTCTTTCATCAAGGTTTTAACAGATTTTTATTTTTGCTATTTTAATGGTGGTTTTAAACTTTGTATATTTGTTTTAAATTGCTGTAAACTGCCTTGAGTGCTTAAATAAATACAAAGGTAGAACATAACTCAAATAAATAAGTAAATGACAATCCGGCTGATTGCAATCTTATTATGTTTACTCAGAATAATAAATAATGATCGAAATCAGTCCCGCTATTTTCCACTTCCCTAATAACCATGTTTGGTGTTGCGATCCAAGTCAAGTATCCTTCAGTATTATGCAATTTGCTTTGAGCTGAGGAAGCTAAGAATGTCTTACAGATACAAACAACATCCTGGCAACTTTGATTTAAAAAATATCTTCATTCGTTAGCTCATCTTCTGAGTTGCCAATGCTATAGTTGGGCTTTAAAGTCCACTTCTATCTTTCACATTGTCTTAAGATTTGGGATAATAAAGAAACATATTTTTGAAAAGCTTAAATAGATAAATATATATATATATTGATGCTATAGCCTTCTCTTACCATTGGAAGAGTTGAAAGACCAATTTAAGGACTGGAGAAAATCTATCTATGTGGTCGCTAAGAGTCGACAATGACTTGATGGCATGTAATCCATCAATCAAGCCCTCTCTTGTAATAATAATCTCCTCCTCCTCCTTTTTGAGCTACTAAATAATGGGATTAGAACTGATGGAATCTAGCCCTCACCTCTCAAATATCTCCAAATCTGATTACTGTTGCAAATACCAGTGACCAAATAATGCTGCTGAAATAGCAAATGCCAGATCTGTGCTTTGGTATCCACAGAGGCGCAATTGTTAAAGCACAGTGAGGTGGGGGCAGAGGGTGAAAGAATTGCCAGAAATTTGCAGAAGCCTCAATGGATCTGCGCTTGGAATGAATAACTGGCCATATTCCTTCCATGCAGCTTTATGATAATAAGCCCTGAAATGATAAACGCAAACACACAACTCACAATTGAAAAAAATGTTTCCTTCCTGAAACTCACAATGTCTGCCCCTAAATCTCATTTCAAGCTTTTGCCTGTCTGAAGCTCTTTCAGGAATTGAATAGAATTTCTCAAATCCATTTATAAAAAGGGAAGATATCTTTGTCCTTATAGATGAAACCTACTAAAGGTACCAATTCTTATATGTAATTTAGAAGCCGCCCTATAATGCAAGTTCTCTGGGTAGCTTTCAAAGATTAAAATGAAATTGAAGTCATACAAAACTGCAACCAGTACAAAGTTATAAAAATCTCAAGCCACTTCAAAACAAAGAGAGAAAGAAAATGGGTAGCAACCAATCCATGCTACACTCAGGATAGAGAAATAATTGTAAGATCAGCAGAGCCAAAGGAATATAAAGCAATAATGTTTTATAAAAATAAGAAAGTTTTTGAGTGCAACTGAACAGATGATGCTATACAATCAAGGGACCATTATTGAAAAGTCACTCACTGGGTAGGATATGTGATCTGAACCCAAGATAGGTAGATTTCTTTCTTTCTTTCTTTCTTTCTTTCTTTCTTTCTTTCTTTCTTTCTTTCTTTCTTTCATTCATTCATTCATTCATTCATTCATTCATTCCACTGTTAGAGTCCTATTCTGCCTTTTGTTCATGAGCCCAAGGTAGTGTACATAGTGCTCCCTCCTCCCATTTTCCCATACAACAACCCTGTGAGGTGGGTTGGGCTGAGAGGAAGTGATTGGCCCAAAGTCACTCCCTGGACTTGGATTTGGTTTATATGGCCGCCCATCTCACATAAGCAACTCTGGGTGGCAAACAGAAGTAAAAGCATCAACATAATCATCAAAATGACAATACACAACAAAAATAAAGAAGAACAACAGCCAAGAATAAGCATCCATCGTAATAACAATAACTCACTGGTTCATCTGAGCTCCTGACCCCAACGCCTGGGAGAACAGCTATATCTCAAGGGACTTCTGAAAGACCAGCAGGGTCGGATTAGCCTAATTTCATGGGGAATAGCATTCTAAAGGGCAACTCCTTGTTGTCCTCCAGCGACACTCTAGGCATCTCCTCAGCCATTTCATCTCCCTAGGTTAACAGAGGGGAGCCCCAGGATCCACTGGAGGAAAGAGGCTGCATAGGCACGATCCAATCCAAAGCTCCAACCACCCTCTCTTTCCAAACAGCAACCAAGGCTTTGACTGGACCTTGCACATGGCCTAATGCAGGCTAACCGAAGCCACAGCTATTAAGTTTATGGTAGTTTAACTTTAGCTGTACAGTGTGTCCTACTTCCTGAACTTCCACTTTTAATCCTAAATCCATCACAATCCATATCTGAAGATTGTAATTTAACATTGCGTTTATTTTCATCAGAAGTTTTCCCTAATCCACCCATTTTTGTACACAATAGTTGAGCTGAGAATTGCATCAGAACATTCACAGAACTGTGCAGTCTGAAGAATAGCCATGTCCGGATCCGTGTTTTTGTCTGAGAGGTGGGAATTAGGGTGATTGTCAGATGAAATTATTTTTCATCCCATTTGAACGTGCAATATAGTGCGTGTAACAATAAAAATGTACAAGTTCTTGATTAAAAGAACATAACGTAACCAACAGTCTTCCAAAAAAAAAAATTAAATACAGCTTCTATAAAATAAGTTTTTGAAATATGCATATTTAGACCGTAACATCCACTTCCATAAGTAATAACTAATTCCTGCATAAAGATGCCTCAAACTAAGGGTAGGCAGCCTGGGGCCCTCCAAGTTTAAACCACAACTATAGGGATCTCTTATTACTGTCCATGTTAGCTATGCTGGTAGGAGTTCAACTCCTAAAGACCTGGGGAGCACCTGGTTATTCACTTCAGCATTACATCCTATATTACTGAATGCATTATGGAATTCTTTCATTTAAAGTATTAGAGAGCCAGTTTGGTCTAGTGCAGGGCTTTCCAAAGTTTTCCCGCGGCGACACACCAACCGCCGTTGGTGTGTCGCCACGGGAAAACCCGGAAGTGCCGCGGTTGCGGCAGCGCGCAAAAACCCGGAAGCACTGCTGCCGCTTTCGGGGTTTTGCGCGCCGCCGTTGGTGTGTCACCGCGGGAAAACCCGGAAGCGCTGATGATGATCAGCGCTTCCGGGTTGTGTGGTGACACACCAGACTGTGTGTGGTGACACACTTTTGTGTCGCGAGACACAGTTTGGAAAGCTCTGGTCTAGTGGTTAAGGTGCTGGGCTAGAAACCGGGAGACTGAGAGTTCTAGTCCCACCTTAGGCGTGAAAGCTGGCCTGGGTGACTTTGGGCCGGTCACACTCTCTCAGCCCAACTCACCTCACAGGGTTGTTGTTGTGGGAAAAAGAGGAGGAGGAAGGAGTATTAGGTATGTTCGCCGCCTTGAGTTATTTATAAAAATAATAAAGGCGGGATAGAAAATAAATAAATAAAGTATCATTGTGCTGAAACAGATTATTATTATTGTATCGTTGAAGGCTTTCACGGCCGGAGTTCGATGGTTGTTGTGGGTCTTCCGGGCTGTGTGGCCATGTTCTGGAAGTTGTGGTTCCTAACGTTTCGTCAGCATCTGTGGCCAGCATCTTCAGAGGGCAGGAGCACAGACAGAAGCCTCTTTCTGTGCTCATGTGCTCACGGCCACACAGCCCGGAAGACCCACAACAACCATTATTATTATTATTTATTTAATTTCTCCAGATTCTGAAGGAGGTGGGTAAATTAAATGGGGAGTGAACAGAAATGGGAAATGAGAATTATTTTTAGAATTCCTGATAAGGGGAAGTTGGCAGAGACAGCCTTGCTTTGGAGTTGATTTTTAAAGCTCTTTTAAACCACCCACACTCCCAGAAGTGTCTTGCAGTTTCTTTTGCAGGAGATTAACCTGATGTAACAGACAAGATCATACAACGTTGTATGGAATTTCTGGATGAAACTGCAAAAGGGAAAGCTCTTTATTCTATAGTTTTTTTTTAATTAAAGAAACACAGACCATCATCATCTATTTCCAAGGTAAATGGCCTCCATCCCCCCCATCATTTTTTTTCTTTTATTTCCTTAGAAAACGATTAGAGGTGGAAAATATTCTTCCACAGGGAGCCAAAAAACTCACTTACACAGGGTACAAAATTCATCCCAGTACTCATTCATATAGGGCCCCAGAAAACCTGACCTTTCTGCCAAATGAGGCTCTATATTTAAAAAGGGGAAATGCTTTTCCTTTTCTACTGTAATCTCCATGATTTTAAGTAATTTATACATGAAAATGCACGCATGTACTCATTTGTATCCTTTAGGGCAGTGTTTTTCAAACTTCACAACTTTAAGATGTGTGGACTTGCAGCAGATGCATGCTGGCCAGGGACTTCTGGGAATTGAAGTTCGCACATCTTGAAGTTGCCAAGTTTGAAAAGGACTGCTTTAGGGCATGAGACCTACCTATGGAAGATACAACTAAAAATGTTAAACTTTGAATCTCTCCCCTTCCTTCTCTCCCCCCCTACAAATCCTTCCAACCAGCCCGTTTGTGACCAGGAAAACAATGGCAAAGGTATTAACTTTGATATATCAGTTCACGTGAGGTTGTGTTGACAGCAGGGCTGTAATCTGCAGTAGTAGAAAACTGATGAGGACTTGGCCACTTGGCTTCTCCAAATGCTAAGCCAAAATCTGCTGCTCCCTGCCTACCTTCCTGTTTGCTTGGTGACATTTCCACAGGAAAAGGGTTAAGAACAAAGAGCAAACCTTGGCACAGCTCAGAGAGAGACCACAGCCACAGCATCTATCCATCCAACTGGCCCTGAGCCTTGAGTCCAATAGCATCCCAGCTTTTTCCCAAATTCATCAGGGGGCATTCATAGTTTCTTCCCACCAATTCATTTTATTCTCTTAAGAAGCTTCTAATAGACTCTGAGAAGCAGCTCAAGATCATTTACTGAACTTACAGTAAACAGGGGTCCAAATTCTGATTAACAGAATCACAACAGAATTGGAAGGGACCTTAAATGTCCCCGAGTCCTACTCAGTGCAAAATCTATTAGTTCATCTCTGACCGATGACCATCCAGCCTTTATCTGAAGATGTCTAACAAGGGGAACCCACCACTTCATGTGGCAGCCTGTTCTACTAGCTGACAGCTCATACAATTAAGAAGTTCCTCATGATTCTTACATTCCTACTTTTTTTTTTAATCCGTTCAATCGTGTCCAATTCTCGGAGACTGCCTGGACAAATCCCTGCAGTTTTCTTGGCAAGGTTTTTCGGATCTGGTTTGCCATTGCCTCCTTCCTAGGGCTGAGAGTGAGTGACTGGCCCAAGGTCACCCAGCTGGCTTTGTACCTAAGGTGGGACTAGAACTCCCGGTCTCCCAGTTTGTAGCCTGATGCCTTAACCACTATACCAAACTGGCTCTTACATTCCTACTACAGCCACATAAAAATGTTCTGAGCATGGTAGAAAGAGGTCAGCCTTCCTCCATTTAGTGCCTCCTGAGAGTGTACAGTATTTGATGTACATTTTCCACAATTCGTTATTCTGTGACAGTGCAATGCATACTACAGGTCCACATTTTTCCCAAGTCAAGGACGAATCTCATTTATCAAATGACTCATTCCACAAGTTGTCTAAGTTATTTCAGAACTTAGTTTCTCCACTCCAGTTTTTCCAGTAAGTCCAAAGTATGTGACTTGAGGGCCCACGGCCACACCAAAGGCTTTGGGTTTGTTACCAAATATTTAATGTGATAGAAGGAGAAAATGATTACTACATATAAGGAGAATCAGTTAAATGGAAAAGAAATGAAATCAAATTTAGGTTTGCTTTAGTCCTCTCCCACTTTTGAGAGTGCAGTCCCAGCATGCCAGTCTAAGATCCACCCTGAAAAAAATATGCACCACTGCTATAAATAAGAAAGGACTTTTAAAAAGATTTTCTAAAGCAGAGCTTTCCAAACTGTGTGTCGCGACACAAAAGTGTGTCGCCACACAACCCGGAAGCGCTGATCATCATCAGCGCTTCCGGGTTTTCCCGCGGCGACACACCAACGGCAGCGTGCAAAAACCGAAAGCGGCAGCAGCGCTTCCGGGTTTTTGCGCGCTGCCACAATAGCGGCACTTCCGGGTTTTCCCGCAGCAACACACCAACGGCGGTTGGTGTGTCGCCGCTGGAAAACTTTGGAAGCCCTGTTCTAAAGATTTGGTTCTTTAATAATTATGCTACACCTTTGTTCATTATTCATATGTTGACATGCAGTTAAGTTGTTGCTTGAATTATGCAATTTGGCTTTGTGGTCTACACTTGTAACACCATTGCAGCATGGATAAAGCTGGACTAATCTGTACTGTAGTAGCCTAGAATTATCCATCAATATTTTCTTGGTTGCAAGGCACTGGGAAATGCATGCAGCCTTTATGCTTTAGCTTAAGGGTGGGAAACCGTGATTCTCCAGATGCTGATGAGTTACAATTTCTAGTGTTCCAGCTGGTATGACCAATGATTAAGCATGCTGGGAATTGTAGTTCACCAACAAGTGGAGATCCACAGGTTCCCCTCTCCATTTTAGATAAAACAAAATACTTCCATGAATTTCACCCCTCTCACCAATAGGCTCTTTAGAGGCAGCTAGCATAATTCTTTTGTCTTTCTAAAGCTGGTAAATCTAGACCTGACTAACTTGAAAACAGCTAAGAGCATTATGAATTCATTCCTTTGATAACTAAGAATCCTTAATGACGGTTAAGCATAGTTTCAAAGTTCAAGAATCAGCGTGGGGGGAAAAAAGCTTCAAAATATAATATTAATTCATAGAACACATGTTCAAAAGAGAATTGTGTTATGAAGGCAAGGCTTTAACATGTATCATAATTGTTTCATTTCTCCCTTTTTCAAATGTTTGAGCCACTGGGAGTACAGCAGCATAGAAAAGTTAGTAATAAATAAAACTAAATAATTAGAATCTGCAGCACCAATATTTTTCTTCACAAAATGGGCATAAGACAGATAAGAAGCAGATGTTCTGCACAGGACTTTCACAGGAACTATAACCGATGCAGAATGAAGAACTGCCCAGAGCACATTCCCGACCCTCATTTGGTTTTCTGGCTACTTCAATGGGCTGTTGTGGGGTGGAGCATTATGTGGCGCGTGCAGGCATTACAACTGCTAAAAACTATTGCCTTGAAAGCAAATGGTGTGAAGCCTTTAAGCACCTTCAAGCAAGGTTCATTTGGAATCATTAAAATACGTCACATCTTCCATTAGGAAAGAATTCACTTCCACATGAAAACACACACACAAATGATTCAAGCTGTACAATGTCTGAACTGCTTATAAAACATTACCACAATGTTTGCTCACTGCTAATCCCCATACAGTTTTAGTTTAGGCTTTTGCATCAAGAATACCAAAGAGTCTTGTATACCTTAATGTACAACAAATGTATGCAGTTTTAAGTTTTTGTAGGCAACAGACCACATCAACAAATGCACGAGATTTGTACCTACATACGCATATACAAATATGCAAACATTTGTTTATAGGTACACATATTCACACAAAGTTGGGGGAGAAAAATAAAAGGAACGATCAGGGGAAAATCAAATATAGGAGGTACAGTCAGACATCCTTACCTCTAAATCAGGGGTGGGCAACGTCAGGCCCGCGGGCCATATAAGGCCCGCGGGGCTCCCACCTAAGGCCCGCGGGGCTCCCACCTGCAAACCCCGCCCCTTCCACGCGATTGGCTCCCGCCCGCAAACCCCACACCCCAGTGCTTGTGATTGGCTCCCGCCCGCAAACTCTGGCCCCCGGTCCTCAGAAATCCCAGAAACCCCGCCCCCCACCCCCCTGGTCCCCAGTTATAAATATCCAAATGGCCCTTGGCAGAAAAAAGGTTCCCCACCCCTGCTCTAAATAATGGTCATTCACCAAGCAGATGTTGGTAAGCTGGAATTTAATATTAAATTAAACGGTATAAGATAGTCTTAAGCATCATTTACCATAGATTACCATAGATTAAACAGAGGCCATGGATTCTTTCTGTAGGCATGTGCTTTTCATCTCATCAGTGCAAGAATTCCTGAGTCATTCTGAACAGCGGCATTATGAATGCCAGTATCAGTAACAGTTTGCCTGCACAGATAAACACTTTTCTCTCAGCATAACAGTCTGCGTATCTCATAAAGTATACTTGGCCCACAAAGGTGGAGACCTATTAGGGTTTTCCACTGCTTCAGATTTAATTACAAAAAGGTGTGAATAGAGGCCTGAACTCTGCAGACAGATGCTATGTCTGTGCCTTTGCACACTCCAAAACACCTTTTTGGAAACACCGTACAGCCCCAGTACGTATAGAATTATTAGTCTTCACAGCTGGCAAGCTTCTTTAGTGTTTTATTTCAGGCACTAAGTGAGTCATTAAACTCAGTCAGTCGTTACTTTGCTAATTTTTATGTAAACCACAATTAGTTGGCAACACAACTCATGATCTTAAAACTCAAGGTAAAGGTAAAGGTTCCCCCCGCACATTTGTGCAGTCGTGTTCGACTCTAGGGGCCGGTGCTCATCTCTGTTTGTTAGCCGAAGAGCCAGCGTTGTCCAAAGACGCTTCCACGGTCATGTGGCCGGCATGACGCACGCAGAACGCTGTTACCTACCCACCAAAGTGGTACCTATTCATCTACTTGCATTTGCATGCTTTAGAATTGCTAGGTAGGCAAGAGCGGGGGCGAGTGCAGGCGCTCACTCCGTCACGCGGCACTCGGGTCTCGAACCTCCGAACTTGCAATCTTCCGATCGGCAAGCCTGGTGTCTTACCCGCTGAGCCACCACACCCCTTTAAAAGTGCCTTACCTTTGAGTAATTATAGGAATTCAACCACGGGTTACAAGAAGCTATTTGAATGGAAGAGGCAATTGCCCCCTTCCCTGACACCTCTAGAATCCCATATTAGAGGGGAAAGATGCAATAAAAATGTAGATTATTAGATGGCAATTCTTCCCTGTACAGGTAGTCCTCACTTAACAACCATTCGTTTAATGATGGTTCGGACTTA
This sequence comes from Charina bottae, assembly GCA_023362775.1. Taxonomy (NCBI): domain Eukaryota; kingdom Metazoa; phylum Chordata; class Lepidosauria; order Squamata; family Charinaidae; genus Charina; species Charina bottae. Next base: position 67,955,885 of record JALMGJ010000005.1, on the reverse strand, counting down.
CAACAGTGTTGAAAAAAACGATTTATGACCAGTTCTCACACTTATGACCGTTGCAGCATCCCTGCAGCCATGTGATCACGATTTGGGCGCTTGGCAACCAGTTCGCATTTATGACCGTCGCAGTGTCCCGTGGTCACATGATCATCATTTTCGACCTTGCTGGCCAGCTTCTGGCAAACAAAATCAATGGGGAACCATGTGGTTCGCTTAACGACCGTGTGGTTAGCTTAACACCTGCAGTGATTCGTTTAACAACCGCTGCAAAAAAGATTGTAAAATTGGGTCAGATTCGTTTAATGACCACTTCGCTTAGCAACTAAAGTTCCGGTCCCAATTGTGGTAGTTAAGCGAAGACTACCTGTATCCAGCAATTATTGTGTGCTGGGAGAATTCTCATTTGCAAATGATATTCCCTGTATGTACCAGCAAAGAAGTCTGTTAGATATTGTAGTGTATGTGCACGTTTCTCATTTTTCTGGCTTTTCATCTCATGCTTATTTTTATCTATAAAAATAATGATGCTGTTCATCATTTTTCATATAGAAATAATGATGCTATTATTTTCCATCGTTTTTCAAATCCCATTTTTCAATACGGATTTTGCATAATTGGATGCAAAATGTTCTAACATGTCAGATTGGTATGGCTTGCTGGATTGACAACTAACTAAATTTACAACCACAGAAAACAAAAAGTTGTTATTACATAGGGATGCATTCTGTTTTTTCTTATTCACCTCAGTAGTTTCCTTCTTAATTTTTTTTAAGGGGTTACAGCAGTTATCTCTGTGTAAAGGAAGTGGCTGCAGTAAAATAGAAGCCCAACTTTCTGCAGATAAAAGATACTTTATCTATTATTTTTTCCCCTGTGGAAAAAACGATTATTTGTGTTTTCTTGGTAGTATTATACTAGTTTTACTCCTTGCAACATACAAGATGCAAGTCGTGGGATTATTTTGCGGTTTAAAACAGCTGTTAATTATGGATAAAATGGGAAGAACAAATAGAAAATAGCATGTACAGTACAAGTTAGTGGCATATATTGTCACTACTGTCGGCATTATCCAACAATAATAATTGAGAATCACCTAATTAAGATAAAAATCTAGAGATCCTTAGATTTATACGCGAAAAACCAATGATCCTTTCTGAAATAGGTCCATTTTCAAGTGATTTTAATACTGTTGCCTTCCATTAAAAATGTCATGTCTTTTATAAAGCACTTATTATACAGTATATCTCTCTTTTTCTTAATTAAGATCAGTCTGTAATAAACCTTGCCTCATCCAAGATTTAATTGTAGATGAGAGGGCCAACCTGGTATTCATTAACAAAACCTGGCTGGACACGGGAGGTGGGGGGGGGGTGCTCCCTCTTGTAATGTGCCCATCTGGGTTTTAGGTGTGAAACTTTGGGGAAGGAGTGCTGGACTGGCTATTGTTATTTGTGAGCCGATGTGAGACCCTATTTGTGAAATTGCATCCTAGAGATCAGATGGGATTGCTGCTATTGTCAACAGACACATAGAGGTAAACAACATTTACATACCATTCATAAGAGACAATAGAAAAGCCAGAAGACCAAAACACCTCTTTACCAGCAATCAACAACAAGATAGGCAAAGATTAACAGCAAGATTAGCAGCAGAGGAGCAATCAAACAACACAATAGACCCTAATCAAGGAACTATTAACTCAGTCAAGCAACCAACCAGCAAACAACAACCCAATCAAGGTACTATCAAGGAGAGTACAACACCCCCACCAACACAGGGAGGACAAGCCAGGGTATATAAACAGAGAGCAAGCTCCACTCCCTTTTCGCACTGAAGATGTTGCCTAGCCTGGCAATGAAACGTCTGCAAGAAAACAACAAGGCTCAGAGAGCACCATGGACTCCACAGTTCAACCCTGAGCTACAAATATTCTCTTCGATTGGAGCCAAAGTATTTTCTGCTAGAGACAAGCACTCCAGAAATCCTCCTTCTCTTAACAAAATTGTATATAAATATCAGGAAACAGAAAGATTAGGAAAGAAAGGTCTGTAGCTTGAATCATGTCAACTGGATTTCTATTTTCTCAGTGGAAACGTTTCGCTCCTTATCCAAGGAGCTTCTTCAGTCTGAGCAAAGTTGGTAAGGGAATCCTAAATATGTTTCTAGGTAGCTGTGTGACCTTACACCTGGGGTCATGGTTATATTGAGATGTTATTTTAAGTCCTTTTATTATCTAAAGGAGGATCTTAAGATCACCATGCTGCTGTTGAGCTTGTGAAATGGTCTTAATCTTCCTAGGCACAGAAGACAATGCGGGGAGAAAGATGGGAGAAAGATTGTGCCTGAGGCCCCCACCTCTATTCAAGGAAGGATTTTCCAAGTTGGCATAAATGGATTCCTTGACCCCTCTCTCAAACCACCTATCTTCTCTGTCTAAAATGTGAACATTAATGTCCTCAAATGAGTGTCCTTTTTCCTTTAAATGAAGATAAACTGCTGACTCTGGTCCTGTGGTGTTACTTCTCCTGTGTTGGGCCATCCTCCTGTACAAAAGTTGTTTGGTTTCTCCAATGTAGAGTTCAGAGCACTCCTCACTGCACTGGACTGCATAAACTACATTGCTTTTCTTGTGATCAAGATCAAACTCCAAAACACAAGAAAAGCAATGTAGTTTATGCAATCCAGTGCAGTGAGGAGTGCTCTGAACTCTACATTGGAGAAACCAAACAACCTATGTACAGGAGGATGGCCCAACACAGGAGAAGTAACACCACAGGACCAGAGTCAGCAGTTTATCTTCATTTAAAGGAAAAAGGACACTCATTTGAGGACATTAATGTTCACATTTTAGACAGAGAAGATAGGTGGTTTGAGAGAGGGGTCAAGGAATCCATTTATGCCAACTTGGAAAATCCTTCCTTGAATAGAGGTGGGGGCCTCAGGCACAATCTTTCTCCCATCTTTCTCCCCGCATTGTCTTCTGTGCCTAGGAAGATTAAGACCATTTCACAAGCTCAACAGCAGCATGGTGATCTTAAGATCCTCCTTTAGATAATAAAAGGACTTAAAATAACATCTCAATATAACCATGACCCCAGGTGTAAGGTCACACAGCTACCTAGAAACATATTTAGGATTCCCTTACCAACTTTGCTCAGACTGAAGAAGCTCCTTGGATAAGGAGCGAAACGTTTCCACTGAGAAAATAGAAATCCAGTTGACATGATTCAAGCTACAGACAATTCCACCTGGATGACTGAGAACCTTCATAGACATAGGAAAGAAAGGATTTTTATAGAAACCCACTGAAGATGGGAAACTTTATAAATGGGAGGTGGTGGGAATATCTGGATGGAAGAAACACACATTTTCCCCCATAGGATTATTCTGGCTACAGAGATGACCAAGTTGAAGTTATATTTTTCTCCACAGAAAAATCAAGTTGGTTGACATGATAAATAAAAATCCGTATTCATCCTGATTTCACCATGACACCTTCATGGAAGATATAAAATTAATTCTGCAGGAAGGAGGAAATAAAATTTAAAAACTTATATGTTGGAGTGATGCAAAATGTGTTTTGTTTTTACAGGACAAATAAAAACCTATTATCAGTTTTCTTTTCCCATGTGAGGAAAAAGAGAAAGTACACATTCTTGAATTGTGAAATCAGTTTCCAAGATGATATGTCTAACTCAGTGAATAAAAGGTATGAGACTGTGGCCATCATCCACATTTGTCTCCAGCCTTATTCATGCAGCTCCCAAAAATTTTCTCACCAGGCAATTCAGCCGTCAGTCTGGAAAAAAAAATCCAAATTGCTAAATTCCATGTCATGTTAATTTCATTAACAGTCTAGTAACAGCAGTATTCGGGGATGCAATCAGCTGTAACCTATTATATGTAGGATATGTTTGGTCTAGGCGGTGAGGTGGCGTAACGGTTAAGAATACCAACTGTCAAATGAAAGGACGGCAGGTCAGCAGTTCAAGACCCGGAAGCACCGCATAACGGGGTGAGCTCCTGTTCTCGCCCAGCTCCTGCCAACCTAACAGTTCGAAACCATGTAAATGCAAGTAGATAAATAGGTACCACTCCGGTGGGAAGGTAGCAGCGTTCCGTGCGCCTTGGCGTTTAGTCATGCTGGCCACATGACCACGGAAGCGTCTATAGACAACGCTGGCTCCTTCAGCCGAGAATTGGAGATGAGCGCCACTCCCTAGAGCCGGATACGACTGGAAGGGGGAACCTTACCTTACCTTATGTTTGGTCTAGTGGTTAAGGTGCTGGGCTAGAAACCAGGAGTCTGTGAGTTCTAGTCCCGCCTTAGGCATGAAAGCCGGCTGGGTGACCTTGGGCCAGTCCCTGTCTCTCAGCCCAACTCACCTCACAGGGTTGTTGTTGTGGGGAAAATAGAAGGAGGAAGGAATATTAGGTATGTTTGCTGCCTTGAGTTATTTATAAAAATAATAAAGACGGGATAAAAATTAAATAAATATAAATAAATAAATAAATAAATAAGTTACATATTTATTTGTCATAAATATAGACTTTGTTCCAATGGTTAGCTTCCAAATATTTATAAAGTTTAATGTTAGGTGACAGTGTTTATGGGGATCATATTGCTATCTTCGGTTGAGGATGATGGTAGCATCATATTGCTATCCTCGGTTTTTCAGGGTCAAGAAAATAAACTGGCAACATAGTTCCAAACTATGGTTTCACATAAGAGTTTCTGTACCCATCACTTAATAAATATAACAGATATCCCATATCTGATACCTTCTGTATGTTTTGAATTACATCTATCATGATCCATCACTGGATGGTGCTGATGGGATGTGAAGTCCTAATAATTGGAGGGCACCAGGTTGCCTGCTGGTGCTCTCCAAATATTCAAATATGCACCCCCTTATAGTCTTCAAAAAGTGGTAGCTGCACTGAACCCAAATAATGAGTTGGATCTCATTAATTGTTCCTCATCCAAAAAGAGATATTGTGAGCACATATCAATTTCTCACACTTTCTCTTATACACTTCCTTTGAAGTAGAAAGAAGCTATTGTGTATATTCCCAGAGTATATCTCCAGATTATATCTGGAGAACTGCAATTTAGAAAACACTGTTTAATATTTCTATGTTGGGACAGGATAGAAAGATGACATGGACCTGCATTCCTGCCATACTCCCCCAACAGTCCCTTTCAGGACTTTCTGAGATGAGGATTTCTCAACTTCAGAAAAAGTCAGAAGCAGCAGCTGGCCGGGAGACCCGAGAAGGAACCAATGTCCAGTCCTGCCTTTTCTCCTGCCACCCTCCTATTAATATTATCTTTAATACATGTTACAAAAAAACACACTTTAACAAATGGTCAACGCGGAAAGCAGTTTTCCAATGTGTCACAATACCTAAATGTGTTCTGTAAAATATCACATACACTTCAGTTTCCCAGTTGAAGTATGCCAGTTCTACCAAGAAAAATTATCACCCCACTGAAGTTCATTTAAACTTGACACATGTTTTTTGTTAGTGATTTCTTTGTCCCGTCTGTAAGTAATCTCCATGTGTTATCCCCATAAACACTGTCACCTAACATTAAACTTTATAAATATTTGGAAGCTAACCATTGGAACAAAGTCTATATTTATGACACTAATCCTTCCAAATATTAACTGGTCTTTATGAAAATAGTTAACCCTTCAGGGTCCCATGGTTAGTCTGTTCTTTCCATTGTCCCAAATAAGGATTAATTTATATTTCAAAAATCAGCAAATTTTTGGCATTGTCAAACTGTTTCTATGGCAAATTTACCCTTAACTATAGCCCCAAATGCATGCCTGTTGCTAAAGAACAGTTTTGCTTCCAATAGATGAGTATCAACCCCTGCATAGCTATCAGTTATCCCCCCTATATCCCCCTTGCTGATGTGCTTGCCCAGGATCAGAAAAGCTGCATAAAGAGCTAGATGAACATCTTCCTTAACTCAACCTTTTGTGGTGATATTTATTTGTAGTATTGAACTATGGACCTCCATTTCTCTTCTGGTCATAGAACTCCTCACTGTTAATCTCAAAGGGATAATAAAATTACTGGTTAGGCAGCCATCGCAGTATTCCAATGTAAAAGAATATAGAAACTGAGCCTGAATCAGGTCTAAAATTTAAGATAGCTGCCATAATGCTGCTTTATGCCATAGATACAGTAAATCAGTTATGCTAGGATTGGCAGTGTATATGTTAATTCAAATTCTTTGAAATCATGGTCATTATTTGTGACATCATATAATGTAATATTTATTTATTTATTTTATTTATTATTGTATTTATACCCCGCCTATCCCCTCCCTAACGGAGGACTCTAGGCGGCTTACAAACATCGTTATACATACATATACATCGTTATACATTATTTCATTTAAACCGCGCACCAAGGGGGGGGGTAAGGAACCAACTCTTCCCTGGATTCTGGACTACATGTCCCACAATGCCTTGCATTGGAGCTGGCTGCTGACGTCCTGTTGTTGTTGTTGCTTCAGGATCCGTCGTGACCACCGCCATTCAAGGGATCTGCCGTTCGGTGGAAGCCGACCCCCGACAGGACGTCAGCAAATTCTCCTACTTAAGGTGGTACCCAATTTATCTACTTGCAAGCTTTCGAACTGCTGGGTCGACAGGAGCTGGGACTAGCAACGAGAGCTCACCTCGTTGCGCGGGGATTCGAACTGCCAACCTTCCAATCGGCAGTCTACAGCTTCAGCGGTTTAACCCGCTGAGCCACTGCATCCCTTCTTAACAGGACTGTGGTGATAAAATTCTCGTTTAAATATCAAAAGAAAACTAAATTTTTAAGGTTGCAGTATAACTCATAAGGGCAGTTAGTTTGGCCTAGTGGTAGGCTGACCATATTTCCTTGAGACGAAAATGGGACCCTAACCTATCCATGGCTCGCCGGACAAAGTGGGTGTAATATGTCTGAAACGTGGCTGCAACACTGAAAAATGATGTTGAAATTTAAATATTAAGTAAGTCAGAAAGAATCACTGCATTCAGAGAACTGATACTGGAAGTTTGGATATTTTTGTATAATTCTTGCCCATTGATTCTATCTAGCTGGGCCTTGCAGCTGGCCAATCAGGCTGCTTATTGTCCTGGGGCTGGGGGTGGTAGCCTCCCCTCTCATAAATGTGCCCACCTGGATTTTGAGTGTGGCACCAGCTGTGATCCCAGGATTTGGATTTCTCATACAATGGTTCACTTCTCCTGGACCCTTTTTCAACTATGTAATGAAAAAATCTACATGGATGACCAATCTTGATGGTTTGTTTTGTTTGTATATTTTAAAATCTTGAAAACACCATACACTATATTAATTCATATGGACGAAAACTATTCTGCTATAAAACTTTTTTTTTAATCCTTGGGCTTCTCCAGTTTTGCTCTATACTTCCACAAAGCTAGTGTAGCAATAATAAGCTATAAACTATTACTCACAATAAAGAGAAATACTGTGGATACCTACTGGTTCCTTTAGGAAGAAAATGATGGGTTCAACTAATAGTTGAAGTTGTAGGTTTTAGAAGTGCCTAAGGCTCAGCGGTTAAGACGCCAGGCTTGTCGATTGGAAGGTCGCAAGATTGGAGGTTCGAATCCCTAGCCCCGTGTGACGGAGTGAGCTCCCGCACTCACCCCAGCTCTTGCCAACCTAGCAATCTGAAAGCATGCAAATGCAAGTAGATAAATAGGTACTTTGGTGGGATGGTAACAGCGTTCCGTGCTTGTCATGCCGGCCACATGACCGCGGAAGCATCTTCGAACAACGCTGGCTCTTCGGCTAAGAAACGGAGATGAGCACCGCCCCCTAGAGTTGGACACGACTGTGCAGGGAAAACCTTTACCTTTACTAAGGCAAGACTAGAACTCAGCTTTCCTTACTCCTAGCCTAGCACCTTAACCACTAGGTAGGCTGACCATACATCCCATTTTGAACGGGACAGTCCCATTTTTTAAACAATTCCTGACCATCCCGTCGTTTTAATAAAAATGTCAATTTTGTCCCGTTCTCAATGAGAGCGCGCCCACCCGCCCCGTTTGCCGGGGCACCGCAGGAAAAGCGCTGCTGGCAAGGCTGTTAGACAGAGTGCGTGCGTGCGCGTGTGCGTGCGCACGCATGCACACCCACTTTGTCCGGCGAGCTATGGATAGGTTAGGGTCCCATTTTTGTCTCAAGGAAATATGGTCAGCCTACCATTAGGCCAAACTAACTGCCCTTATGAGTTATACTGCAACCTTAAAAATTTAGTTTTCTTTTGATATTTAAACAAGAATTTTATCACCACAGTCCTGTTAAGAAATCTGGATTGCATATACTTATATATTGATTTCCCACTTCTTTCTTATTCTTAAGTGAACTGGTTCAAACAATAATTTTATTATATAACATTGAAGGGACCTGAGCAGACCTGGGCCACAGAGTTAGGCCTAGAGAATACAATGTTATAATATTTCCCATAGTGAAACACGGTTAGAACTCCACTGAACCAAAGCTATCACCTGAACCAAAGAATTGTCACCCAAGGATGACCCTTGAGATGGGCCTCAGCAAGGCCCCAAAGAATTCTACATAGAAATGCTAAGTGCTAAATAGTAATTCTACCTTCCTCCGGAATGCATACCAGCCTGGGGCCCCTATCTGGTCAGCATCTCCTTCCTGATATAAGCTAACCTGTTTACTTGACCTTCCTGTAGTAAATCTTCTGTTCCCCCTCCTAAGATGTAAATGTGTGAAGATGTGATTTAATGACTCTGACCTCTGTGATTTAGCTATGTTGTATAATTCAAATGTTCTTAAAATGTTACTCTTATCTGTATAAGATGCAAGTGTTAATCTCTGGTCTCCAGGATGTGCCCACAGAACAATTGGTGTGAATGTTCACAGGCTCCTCTCTTTGTAACTATGTTGATAACCCACGTCACCCCATGACCCGATGGATCCCAGAATCCCACAGTAAATCTTGAGCCCTGGGCGGGACCCTGATCCCCAAAAGCTAGCCAATCCCAGGGAATGGTCAGAGGACACCTCACCCACATATGGGCATACCATCATCATCCTCACTTCCTGCTTGTAAACTCTGTATAAAAGTTTGTGCCCTATTGTGCTTGGGCATGGTGGTTCCACTCAGAGGTCACTTGCACGTGACAGCTGTATGGTCCTCCATCCAGCAACCTTGCTTGGCGCCAAATAAACTTGCTGTTGTTCCTTTCCAAAGTCTCCGTTGTGTACTTGGTTTTCTCTAGAGGCGCGTGGTAAGTTTTTGGTGCCTTACAACATGACATGAAGATATGTAAGGCTGTTTTTGTTAGGTATGTAAGAGATTTTTAACTGTAATGGAATGTCTAACACAGTGCTTTCCAAACTGCCGCCATTGGTGATACACCAATGGTGGCAGCGGTGGCGCGCACGGTGGTGGTGTGGGGGGCACGCGGCGGCGTGCACAGCGGCGGCCTCATGTTTTCCGCTAAAATGCAGAAGCGCTGATGGCGCACCAATACCATTGTCGCCGCCGCCGCCATGCACACCCCCGCCGCCACTTCCGGGTTGTGTTGCGACACACAGTTTGGAAAGCTATGGTCTAACAGAACCTGTGAAAACAGAGGATGGAGCAAAACAATTACAGGAGAGATTTGGACCATTACAGAAAAGATTCCTTAGTTCAGGGAACGAGGGAAATGTGAGAAAGAGGCTCAAGAGTAACTCTACCCTAATTACTCTCGGAATAAGTTGATCTGCAGAATTGCTTGAAAGACTTTCAGGATTCTGTTATATTACCCTACTAGCAATAAAGATCTTTTCAAAAGTCCAAGTCGTTCTTGTTTCCTGAGTTTGCCAGCCTTGCAGAGCTTGACAGTGATTTTGTGAACTTTACCCTTTTTCTCCTTGTGCTGTGTTTACTTCTGTAGATTTTTTTTTCTTTTGCTGCATATCATTTTAAAGATATTAATTCCCCCCCAATGTAGCATGCTAATACCACCATCACAGCATTTGCATTCCCATTTCAACACAACAGGAAATGTTACTCAAAGCTGATTTGTCCAGCTACCCTACAGATAAGCAACTTTTCACATTTCTTGTATTCCCTTAATGACAAATAGCTTCTAATCTGTGCAATTTTGTTTCTGAGATGAGTAACAGGAAGTGTCCACATTAATTTAAAACTCTAGGGTGAACAACTGGTATTCAGCTCGCATATTTCTATTATTTATGTGCAGCTTTTAGCTTTTGAAGCATCACAGGAAAAAATCTTACCAGTGACTCAATTATTAGCATCTTTTGCCAAGCTTCAAAAAAACTAAGCATAGGAAGCACTGTGGTGCAATAGTAATCCTACTTGATATATGATGTGGAATAATTTTATTCCACATGTTCATCAGAGACTTAAACGTATTTGCCTTAAACAGGCAGATACTCCCTTCTCCAAACAAGTCTGGGAAATGTAGCTTTGCAGGAGTTATTCCCTCACCCCACCCTACAAGTTCTTCCAATGGTGGACAAGTTAGGAAAGTTATTAAACTAAATACAAAATTAGAGAAAGAAAGCACACATCCAGATGCATTTTCTGGATTACAATAAATGTATTTCACATGCGGGCAACCAACATGCAGCAAGGAAAGGTTTATAACTGACCCTTCAGGTTACAAAATCTGTGGAACAGATAGAAAGACAGAGATAGGGGACTGAACGGATTTTTTAAAAAGTCTCTCTTGGTGGTCAAATAAATATTCACACATTCCTAAAAAGAAGGGCCAGCCTCTTCTAACAGAAGTGTTTATATTTGTGGCTTTAGCTAACTAGTCATATTCTTTCCCCTTCCTTTCCTGGTCTAAATCTGCATCCGCATTCCATGACGATCAACCCTGCTTAGTCCTTATCAGGCTGTGTTTTCTTCATACACAAGGTTGTCCCCCTCGCGTCTTGGAGGATGCACTTACTTCTGTAAAGTTTGGGGTCTTCCTGACCATGACATTTGTTTTTCAGTGGGTCCCTCCTGACTAGCTTTGTCAGTACTCACAATCTGGGTTCAGGATACTAGAATTCTTCACCACTAAGAGAATACACAAACCACAGAGGTGCACTGTCTCCGCTGAAAGCTTAATGAATATACCAAAGGGACACAACTTCCATCTCTGGTGCGGCCCTTAGAGCTCCTCCAAACATTGCTGCTATTTTGTAGTTTTTAAGGAGTCCCATGATTCTTCTAGCTGCAGCCACTTAAGACCAATTATGGCCCCCAACAGTGAAAGGATGTTAAGAGGCAAGCAGACTAATGTTTCTCCACAATGGCAGATGGCTAAATTCCTGTCCCAACAATTATCCCTGGTAAGGATGGTCCATTCTATGAAGCTTATACTCTTCTGTTTCTCCTTCTCAGAAATTTGGAGCAGACGGTACTCAGATCAATTATTTCTCAAATCAACAAGGTACCCTGTTGAGAGTAAAAAGCATTAAAGCACCAAGAATGCAACTTTGGAGAAATTCCTAATAAACAACCAAGAAGCTTTAAATGCTTGCTCAACACTTCTTTCGAACCAGGCAAACGCATCATGTTTTCAGAAGCACACAAGACTTCAAAATGAAGAGGAGTACTTGTTTCATCCCCCACCACGTTTTAGAAATGAAACCAAAATTGTTCTTGAGAAGAGGCTAAGATTTCTTTTTGTTGGGAAAGCTCGTCTCAGATTTCTAGCAACAGTAGAACAGGAATGTGCCAAAGGTTGTTGAATGGATGCCAGTTCATCACTGCAGTTGTTAAGCAATGGATCTGGAAATTAAACTTTTATTAAATACCTCCAAATTATGGAATGCTGCATTGTGAACAGCCTCGCATGCTGTTGCTAACAGCAAATGTGTAGAAAACATGCATGTACAAACTACTGTAGTTTCACAATTTTTTGGATCCTGAACAAAATATTCTGAAGTACATAGACCAAGACAAATCCATCAATCTAATACAGAGCCACAAAGACCAGACTGCAAATTATTTGTGTTCCTTTGCTGATAGTCCCAATTTTTCACTTACACTCTATTTCCTATTATTTTTACAGTATATAATGCTACATGCTGCAACAGTTGTATTACGAAGTAGTACAGAACTAGATGTATCATCATTTACTACAAAGTATAAAGCAATTTAATTACCTTGTCATATTTACCTGTAAGGTAAAGGTAAAGGTTCCCCCCGCACATTTGTGCAGTCGTGTCCGACTCTAGGGGCAGGTGCTTATCTCCGTTTGTTAGCCGAAGAGCCAGCGTTGTCCAAAGACGCTTCCACGGTCATGTGGCCGCATGACATGCGTGGAACGCTGTTACCTACCCATCAAAGTGGTACCTATTCATCTACTTGCATTTGCAGGCTTTCGAATTGCTAGGTTGGCAAGAGCTGGAGCGAGTGCGGGAGCTCACTCCGCACGCAGGGCTAGGGATTCGAACCTCCGAACTTGCAATCTTCCGATCAACAAGCCTGGCGTCTTACCCACTGAGCCACCACGCCCCTTTACCTGTACCTATATTTACCTGTACCTATACATATATTATAAATGTAAAATCGTCATTAACATTTAAATCATGACTGTACTGTTGATATTTGCAGCTAAGTATACCATTCATTTCCTTTCAGCTCTATCAGCTTTAGCAGTTTCCAACACAGGAGCAAGACTAGAGTGCATTTCCAGTGAGTTCCACCAAGAATAAATTACCAACAGGAACAAAATCCCAACAGGATAAGCAGACATCACAGCCCATAAAATCTGTACAATCTTTGAGGAGACAAATTCTCAAGTTTATCAAATCAAATTATAATACTGGGTAGATGGCAAGAGGGAAGAAATAAAAAAGTGGCATAGATAACATTTCTAACACATAATGAAGTTTACTTTGCCAGAGGTTCCTATGGGAAAATGAGTTTTGCAGTTCCCGTGGGAATTTTAGGTCTCCAAATTTAGGTTACTTGTTGCAATAAAATAGAAAAAGCAGGTTTGCAAAGTCATGGGAGGGGAAATAGATGTTGGCATTTTGAATCACACAGAATCACAACATTGCTGAAATTGTTCTACCAGTACCACATTTTAAAAAGAGTACATAAGACTCCCAAGGATTCTTGATCACAGCAACAAATGTGAGTCATTTCAAATCTTCACCAGGGACACATGGGACTAAAAGTGAACACTGGGAGAACAAGGAAGTGCACACAATGCTTTTCTCCTCACTTGCCAGAGCAGTGCTCTGCAAGTTGACATTTTCTCCATGAACTGGATGACTCCTATCCTCCACAGCCAGGTAGAATATACATAAGTTATTATCCAACACATCTGGAAGGTGTCAAAATGGAGAAGACTGTCTTAGGGATTTCTCCTTGAAGAGATAGTTCAACCTGGGGGAACTAATCAAACATAGACACTTCCACTTTCACACTGAGATGTTTCATAGCTCCCTTTCAGAATGGTGTGATAGACTTTCTGCCTAGTTCACATGTTTGTTACTTAAAATGTTTGTGCTTGTTTAACTGGGAGCTAAACTACAGTATATGAACTGGCTTACTGTTGCTGTTGTTAGTCTAAAGCTTTTTTAAAAAAAATATTTTTACTTAATTAAAAAGTCAAGTTTTTTCTGTATGATCATGTTCTTGTTGAGTTCATATGGAAAAGTGGTATTTGCTGTAGGAAGCCCAATGGAGTCACAAATAACAGAATAACCCCCACCCATCCCTGGGCAAAGGAAAGGAGTCTTACTCCATCCTGCTGACTAACAATATGCTATGGTGGCTTCACTAAACCAGTGAAAAGGAAGGTGCTTAGTGAGGGTGGCTGGGCCAGACTGCATCCTCCAGAGGCCTCTGCAATGGGCACAGAGGATGTCCAGCCTTGGTGACATGGCAGGCTGGGGTTTCAGGTCACAGGAAGAAACATGGATATCACATCCCAGGAGTATGGAATGGAAGCTGCTGGGAGGGGTGAGACTGAATGTGGTGGTACCTATGGAAGGTATGGGGAAGGTGTAAAGGCAGGAGGGCGTAGAGAACCAATTCCAACATCCTTTTAATGATAGAAATGAACTGCAGTCAGCCTGCTTCCCACGCATACATGGCTATAGGAAAGAGCTTAGATGTTTTTGATTAGCCACAGTTGACTGTTACATCCCTTATGATTAACTTTTTACCACAATACATAATATTAGCTTATGTGAAGTAAAAGGTCCTCTGTGCAAGCACCGAGTCATTACTGACCCTTTGGAGGGATGCCGCTTTCACTGATGTTTTCTTGGCAGACTATAGAGCGGGGTGGTTTGCCATTGCCTTCCCCAGTCGTGATTACCTTTCCCCCAGCAAGCCGGGTACTCATTTTACCGACCTCGGAAGGATGGAAGGCTGAGTCGACCTGAGCCAGCTACCCGAGAAACCAACTTCCGCTGGGATCGAACTCAGGTCGTGGGGAGAGTTTCGGTTGTATTTATATATTTTGCATATTAATATTACTTGTAGTGTTAGTAAAAGGTAAAGGTTCCCCCTGCACAGTTGTGCAGTCGTGTCCGACTCTAGGGGCCGGTGCTCATCTCCGTTTGTTAGCCAAAGAGCCAGCGTTGTCCAAAGACGCTTCCGCGGTCATGTGGCTGGCATGACGCACGCGGAACGCTGTTACCTACCCACCGAAGTGGTACCTATTCATCTACTTGCATTTGCATGCTTTCGAATTGCTAGGTTGGCAAGAGCTGGGGCAAGTGCGGGAGCTCACTCCGCACGCAGGGCTAGGGATTCGAACCTCTGAACTTGCGATCTTCCAATCGACAAGCCTGGCATCTTACCTGCTGAGCCACCACGCCCCCTACTTGTAGTGTTATATATTTATTATTACATATAACATTTATTTAATAATATACTACATCCCCATATTATTATAGGGATATTGTGTGTGTGTGTGTGTGTGTGTGTGTGTGTGTGTAATATATATATATATATATATATATATATATATATATATATATATTATTTATAAAAATTATTAATTATTAATTATTGTTTATTTATTTAATTATTTATAAGATATATATAATATTATTACCTAACCATAATTAATTTGTTGAAACAAAGCAGCTTCTGCTCAGAGTACTTTGTTTAGTTTTAATGTAGCTGACTTCAAGTAAATCATAGTTAGGATTATTCATGGCCATATTTGAAATAGGATAAATAAACTAAGGCAAGATTCAAAGCTTCACTCCGCTCTCTGCTGCTGTATCTGAGTGAATGAGGAGGAAGCAAAAAGTGTAAGTTTAAAGTTTGCTGCAAATCATTCCAATCACAATAAACCATTGTTTTTCTCATGACCTCTGAACCTGCCCACTGTATTTGGGGAAATGCCAGGTCAGATAGGGTGGACACTCCCCAGGTCCCTTCCCTTAAATGTTGTCATCTGGTGGGACCTCGGAGACATGCCTTTTCTGTGTCTGCTCCGACCCTTTGGAACAGCCTCTCCCCTGAGATTTGGAGGGCCCCCAACCTATTAGCCTTCTGGGGGGCTCTGAAGACCTGGCTCTTCATGCAAGCATTGCGCTAGGAAAAAAGTGGGTCCAGCAAATGCTAATGTAAATGTGGAGTAAATGTGGAGTCGTTATGGCACTGTGGTGGGATACTGTATATGATATTGTTGTGGGGTTTTGTGGGTTTCATTTATTCTGATTTTATTAATGTTGTTGTAAGCCACCTAGGATTATCATGTATAAAATAGGCGGCTATACAAGTTTTCTAAACGAATGAATGTGGTTTGTAGGAATCTGACAGTTGCAATAATACCCAAAAGATACAGCACGCCAGCATGCTCTCATCTTCAAAGGAATTGGCCATTTAATAAGGCCGCATACCTGCTCAAACACACCACTGATCGTAAACATGTTAGACAAAATCACATGGTCAATTCCCCCATTTTTGTTTGCGCGACCTGACTACAATTTCCATCTGTGAACACAAATCCATTCAGTGGGACCACTTGCCAGCAAGAAGAGGCCAGCATGTCACCTTCACACTAGAAACCATTCCATTTATACCTGATAATGCCTGTGTAACACATTTCTGCCACAGGCACAAACTGTGAAAAAACCAATAACCTTGTTGACAGCCTATATACCCATACAGTTATCAACTGGTTCCTTAGTGTGTATCGCCTCAAGTTTCTTAGGAGTAAAAATGTAAGGTAAATATTACTGAAGTAATTAGATACACATGAAGCCTGCATATAATACTGCACACTTCCTTGGAGAGTAATCCTCACTATCCAGAAAAATACCACATCTATAGGTTGCATAATTACTCTTTAAACGCTATATCAGCTAAATGCAAAAGCAACAGTGCTTTCTGCCTGCCCACTTTTAAAATAAACATTAAAATGCTCCCAAATCTTCCTCATGCCAGTTTGTGTCACCCAATACATCATCAATACCAACCTGACCAGAGATAACAGGAATTTCCATCCCACACCTCAGGCAGCCACAAGATGAGAGATGGTTGATCTCAGAAGTTTCTTAAACATCAGCAGCTGCATTTCCCTTAAGGAAAATTACAATATATGACCAAACCAAACTTGGAAGAAAATAACTCGAGCCTCCTGAAATGCAGGAGCCTATACATTGGGATTCCTTTCATAACCTTTGCTGCCCCTTCTTAGGATAAGAATAAAAAGGTAAAGGTAAAGGTACCCCCCGCACATTTGTGCAGTCGTGTCCGACTCTAGGGGCCGGTGCTCATCTCCGTTTGTTAGCCAAAGAGCCAGCGTTGTCCGAAGACACTTCCACGGTCATGTGGCCGCATGACACGCGCGGAACGCTGTTACCTACCCACCGAAGTGGTACCTATTAATCTACTTGCATTTGCATGCTTTCGAATTACTAGGTTGGCAAGAGCTGGAGCTAGTGCAGGAGCTCACTCTGCACGCAGGGCTAGGGATTCGAACCTCCGAACTTGCAATCTTCCGATCAACAAGCCTGGCGTCTTCCCCGCTGAGCCACCACGCCCCCTCTTAGGATAAGAATACTGCTAGCTAGATCTGGCCATGAAATAAAAGACACAGCACGAGAAATAACAAGAAGGGAACAGAATGCTGGAAAGTATATAGTTTAGGTAGATCTCCCCACTGTAGAGATGTATTTGGCAGTGGATTTGCTGCCTGTAAAAGTGATTTAATTCCACCTTAATTTCTACCTTGCAAAAGGCATATGAGAGTAACTGCTGCTCCCAAAACTTACAATTCTATTTGTAGGACACCAACAGTGACAGTGCACAAATATTACTCTGGGTAAAAACACCGAATATACTGAAAATGTATTTCTCATTACAATTACAAATGCAATCACGTACACGCAGACACACAATACTCCCAATGTTTTTTCTTTACGCATTTACATTAATATTTGTTCCTGGTTTATTTTCCTTTGTAATTCTGAACATAATATAAAACCTATACTGTAACATAAACATATACAGTATATAACCTCCCCTCCAGCAAAGGAGATCGTTACCTTGTCGTGGTGCTGGAGCTTGAGCACCTCAATGAAACCATGAGCTAAACCGTGAAGGGACACCCAAGACGGGAAGGTCGTGGCAGAGAGGTCAGACTAAATACGATCCCTGGGGAAGGTAATGGCAACCCACCCCAGTATTCTTGCCATGAAAACTAAATGGATCAGTACAACCAAAGATATGTCGGTATACCATCGGAAGATGGGACTCCCAGGTCGGAAGATGGTCAAAATGCTACTGGGGAGGAACAGAGGATACGTTCAATTAGCCCCAGATGTGATGACGCAGCTAGCTCAAAGCCGAAAGGACGGCTAGCGGCCGACGGTGCTGGTGGTGAACGACGAATCCGATGTTCTAAAGATCAACACACCATAGGAACCTGGAATGTAAGATCTATGAGCCAGGGCAAATTGGATGTGGTTATTGGTGAGATGTCAAGATTAAATATAGACATTTTAGGTGTCAGTGAACTGAAATGGACTGGGATGGGCCACTTCACATCAGATGACCACCAGATCTACGACTGTGGACAAGAGGACCACAGAAGAAATGGAGTAGCCTTCATAATTAATAATAAAGTGGCTAAAGCAGTGCTTGGATACAATCCAAAAAACGATAGAATGATCTCAATTCGAATTCAGGGTAAGCCATTTAACATCACAGTGATCCAAATATACGCCCCAACCACAGATGCTGAAGAAGCAGAAATAGATCAGTTCTATGAGGATCTGCAGCACCTACTGGATAATACACCAAAAAGAGATGTTATTTTCATTACAGGAGACTGGAATGCTAAGGTGGGTAGTCAGACGACACCTGGAATTACAGGTAAACATGGTCTGGGAGAACAAAATGAAGCAGGACATAGGCTGATAGAATTTTGCCAAGACAACTCACTGTGCATAACAAACACTCTCTTCCAGCAACCTAAAAGACGACTTTATACATGGACTTCACCAGATGGTCGACACCGAAATCAGATTGACTACATCCTTTGCAGCCAAAGGTGGCGGACATCTATACAGTCGGTAAAAACAAGACCTGGAGCTGACTGTAGTTCAGATCATGAACTTCTTATTGCAAAATTTAGAATCAGACTAAAGAGAATAGGGAAGACCCACAGATCAGTTAGATATGAGCTCACTAATATTCCTAAGGAATATGCAGTGGAGGTGAAGAATAGATTTAAGGGACTAGATTTAGTAGATAGGGTCCCAGAAGAACTATGGACAGAAGTTCGCAACATTGTTCAGGAGGCGGCAACAAAAAACGTCCCAAAGAAAAAGAAAACCAAGAAGGCAAGATGGCTGTCTGCTGAAACACTGGAAGTAGCCCAAGAAAGAAGGAAAGCAAAAGGCAACAGTGATAGGGGGAGATATGCCCAATTAAATGCAAAATTCCAGAGGTTAGCCAGAAGAGATAAGGAATTATTTTTAAACAAGCAATGTGCGGAAGTGGAAGAAGACAATAGAATAGGAAGGACAAGAGACCTCTTCCAGAAAATTAGAAACATCGGAGGTAAATTCCAGGCAAAAATGGGTATGATCAAAAACAAAGATGGTAAGGACCTAACAGAAGCAGAAGAGATCAAGAAAAGGTGGCAAGAATATACGGAAGATCTGTATAGGAAGGATAATAATATTGGAGATAGCTTTGACGGTGTGGTCAGTGAGTTAGAGCCAGACATCCTGAAGAGTGAGGTTGAATGGGCCTTAAGAAGCATTGCTAATAACAAGGCAGCAGGAGACGACGGTATCCCAGCTGAACTGTTTAAAATCTTGCAAGATGATGCTGTCAAGGTGATGCATGCCATATGCCAGCAAATTTGGAAAACACAAGAATGGCCATCAGATTGGAAAAAATCAACTTATATCCCCATACCAAAAAAGGGAAGCACTAAAGAATGTTCAAACTATCGAACAGTGGCACTTATTTCACATGCCAGTAAGGTAATGCTCAAGATCTTGCAAGGTAGACTCCAGCAATTCATGGAGCGAGAATTGCCAGATGTACAAGCTGGGTTTAGAAAAGGCAGAGGAACTAGAGACCAAATTGCCAATATCCGCTGGATAATGGAGAAAGCCAGGGAATTTCGGAAAAACATCTATTTCTGTTTTATTGACTATTCTAAAGCCTTTGACTGTGTGGATCATAACAAATTGTGGCAAGTTCTTGGTGGTATGGGGATACCAAGTCATCTTGTCTGCCTCCTGAGGAATCTGTATAACGACCAGGTAGCAACGGTAAGAACAGAGCACGGAACAACGGACTGGTTTAAGATTGGGAAAGGAGTACGGCAGGGTTGTATACTCTCACCCTACCTATTCAACCTGTACGCAGAACACATCATGCGACATGCTGGGCTTGAGGAATCCAAGGCTGGAGTTAAAATTGCTGGAAGAAACATTAACAATCTCAGATATGCAGATGATACCACTTTGATGGCTGAAAGCGAGGAGGAGTTGAGGAGCCTTATGACGAAGGTGAAAGAAGAAAGTGCAAAAGCTGGGTTGCAGTTAAACCTCAAAAAAACCAAGATTATGGCAACGAGCTTGATTGATGACTGGCAAATAGAGGGAGAAAAAGTGGAGGCAGTGACAGACTTTGTATTTCTAGGCGCAAAGATTACTGCAGACGCTGACTGCAGCCAGGAAATCAGAAGACGTCTACTTCTTGGGAGGAGAGCAATGGCAAATCTTGATAAAATAGTTAAGAGCGGAGACATCACACTGACAACAAAGGTCCGCATAGTTAAAGCAATGGTATTCCCTGTAGTAACCTATGGCTGCGAGAGCTGGACCATAAGGAAGGCTGAGTGAAGGAAGATAGATGCTTTTGAACTGTGGTGTTGGAGGAAAATTCTGAGAGTGCCTTGGACTGCAAGAAGATCAAACCAGTCCATACTCCAGGAAATCAAGCCAGACTGCTCACTTGAGGGAATGATATTAAAGGCAAAACTGAAGTACTTTGGCCACATAATGAGAAGACAGGATACCCTGGAGAAGAAGCTGATGCTAGGGAAAGTGGAAGGCAAAAGGAAGAGGGGCCGACTAAGGGCAAGATGGATGGATGGTATTCTGGAGGTGACGGACTCAACCATTGGGGAGCTGGGGATGGTGACGGCCGACAGAGGGCTCTGGCGTGGACTGGTCCATGAAGTCACGAAGAGTCGGAAACGACTGAACGAATAAACAACAACATATAACCTCCCAAGCAATTTCTCTATTTTTATTTCCTTTCTTCCTTGGTTTATTTTCCTTTTTAATTTAGTTCTGTATTTTTTAAATTTATAGTCTTATTTTTTTACTTGAAGTAAAAAGCAAATAATAACAATAATCCACAGATCGGACAGAATAATTATGTTAGAGAAAGAGATTACTTCTAGTGTCAATTATTCCTTACTCTATGCCCTACCAAATATTCTTAAAATTTCCATGCACATTGATTAGAAAAGCATATATGCCAGTATAAATAGGCATGTTTTGTGCTCAAGCATGCAGATGGCAAAAATGTGCTCAAGCATGCAGATGGTAAAATCTATATATATAATAAAATAAATGCCAAGGCTTGTGATCCATGACTAGATAAACAAACAGCTAGTGTACATGTTTCTTTGTAAGGAACGTCCATTGTAGGAAATCAAGTGCTATGATCAGCAAATAAAGAATCTTAAAGGTTCTTTGTTTTCATAATAATCTAATTATTATTAAATTTGTTTAATTATTTGTTTAATAATCACCTAAGATAACTGGGGGGAAAAACCCTTGACCATCTTTCCCTTTTATCTGAAGTCCAATGATCTATCAACATGAGTAGTGTGGGTCTTTTGTTCCCACTATGATTAAAGTTCCCCAGCTTTAACATTTTTTTAACCCAGACACACAACAGGAAGAGGGGGACATACAGAGCATTATACAGAAAAACAATGAATCTGATATCACAACCCATATGTAAATTCCAAGTCAATCATAGGAAAACAACTGTGAAATGATCCAGGCCTCCCCAAAGCCTCAACCCTTTTGTAATATTAAGGTTTGTGTGAAAATTGAAATCCTGCATCAAATGAAGAGTTGGAATATTGTCATATCAAACTGAAATGGGAAGACTCAGATTCAAGTTTTCAGAAAGTTTCACTGATAATCTTAAGTCAGCCACAGTGGATTGTCTTAACCTACCTCTCAGGACTATTAAGATGACAATGAAAGAAAAATGCCCTCCATTCTATATATTACGAGATCTCTCAAGGCAAGACTGGTTAAATGTGTAAACAATAAATACCACAGAAAGGAGTCCCATAGCTGAAGTTTCAACACTAAACAAACAGTAACTCTCTCTCCTTTACTTAGTCTGTTCCAAAGATCTAAACAACATTGCCCTAATTATAGTTGGAGCAAAGACTAAAAATAGCTACAAGATAATAAAAATTTTGGCTACAAACCTTTAAAACCTTTAATTGCTGCCATTTGATTTTACCCTAGATTCACTGATGTGATGAAATAGAGAAGTCTTATATTGCAAAAACCATCTAAAAGAAACTGAAAAAATGGGTGGTGGGGAGGGAAGCACAGTATGTCAGCAATTTCAGAATACGTATTGTGGTGCTCTCTGAGCTTAGTTGTTTCCTTGCAGACATTTCATTACCTGACAAGGGAACATCATCAATGCTACTGAGTGTGGGGTTTGCTCCCTGTTTATATACAGTAGCTTGCCCTGCCAGTGTTGGTGGGGTGTGGTTTTCTCCTTGATAGTTCCTTGATTGGGGTATTGTTTTCTGCTTGATTGTTTGTCTGGTGTTAATCCCTGCTTATCTGGGTGTTGGTTACTGGAGAGGATGTGTTCTGGTCTTTTTGTTTCCTTCTTAGCTTCCTTGTCTCTTTTGAATGGTGTGTAAATGTGGTTTATCTCTATGTGTCTATTGATGGCTGATTTGCCTGAATGCCAAACTTCCAGGAATTCCCTTTTGCCGTTGGCAACACACCAACGGCCCGCCCACAAAAACCCGGAAGCGCCGCGACCAGTACAGTGCAAAAACCGGAAGTGCCGGCGGCGGCGCTTCTGGGTTGCCGCCGCCGCAGCAGTGGCAGCTCCTTCAAAAGGGCAGGCTCGGGGTACCCCGAAAATGCCCTCGGTTCCGGCAGGGAGGCGAAAAGCCTCCCCCCGCGCGCGCACACACGTTGCCGAGCTTTCCGGCGCTCAGCTGTTCCGCGGGGAGAATTTCCACCCCGGCCCCAGAACAGCTGTGCTGGGAATCCCAGCAGTGTGCACGTGCGGCGAGGCTTTTCACCTCCCTACCGGAACCGAGGGCATTTTCGGGGTCCCCGGAGCAAAGAGCAGGCTCCAGGGACCCCGAAAATGCCCTCGGTTCTGGGGCCGGGGTGGAAATTCTCCCCGTGGAACAGCTGAGCACTGGAGAGTTCGGCAACGTGTGCACGCGCGCGGGGAGGCTTTTCGCCTCCCTGCCGGAACTGAGGGCATTTTCGGGGTCCCGGAGCCTGCCCTTTCAAAGGGGCAGCGCCGCTGCTGCCGCTGCTCCTTCGAAAGGGCAGGCTCCGGGGACCCCGAAAATGCCCTCGGTTCCGGCAGGGAGGCGAAAAGCCTCCCCTCGCCACACACACACGCTGCCTGGCACAGCTGATCTGGGGCCGGGGTGGAAATACTCCCCATGGAACAGCTGAGCAGCGGAAAGCTCGCAACGTGTGTGCGTGGGGAGGCTTTTCGCCTCCCTGCCGGAACCAAGGGCATTTTCAGGGTCCCTGGAGCCTGCCCTTTCGAAGGGGCAGCCGCTGCCGCCGCGCGGAAACCCAGAAGCACTGCTGCCGGCGCTTCCGGGTTGTCACACGACACACTTGGGCCCCCCAGGTGACACAGTATTGTGTCGCAACACAGAGTTTGGAAAGCCCTGCCCTAGTGTTTTTGGATTTAGCTTGGTCTAGGATGCTCACGGTTTCCCAGTTGAAACTATGGTTGAGTCTGTCCATATGTTTTGAGATTAAGGAGTTTTCATCGTGTCTTCTGACTATTAGTTGGTGTTCATGGATGTGTTCTGTTAGTCTTCTGCCTGCCTGTCCTACACAGTGGCTGTAACGGTCCTTATACTGTATGGTGTAGATGACTCGTTTTTTCTTCTTGGGCTACTTGGTCTTTTGGTTTACTTAAGATGTTTTGGAGGGCTTTAGTTGGTTTGTGTGCTACGGTGATGCCATGTGGTTGTAACAGCCTATTGTTTGTTTCTGAGATGTTTTTGATGTGTGGCAGTGTTATCCTTTCATAGCTTGTGTTGGTTGTGCTGTAGTGGGTTGAGTGGTCAGGCACTTTTTGATAAAGTTGCATGGGTATCCATTTTGTTGGAAGATGTTGTATAGGCAATCTGTTTCTTTTCTGATGTTCTGGGTTGTTGTGGTGCATTTGTATTCGTCTGAATAATGTTCTTACACAGCTCCTTTTGTGGGAGGTTTGGTTGTTACTTTGGTAATGGTGGGTTGTTTTTCGATAGACTTGCATTTCTAACTTGCCATAGTTTCCTCTGCTGATGAGGATATCCAGGAAGGGTAATGTGTTGTTGTTTTCTTCTTCCCTTGTGAATTTTATTCCTTTGAAGATGTTGATTGTTTCATGTGTCTTCTCTAGTTGTTCCTTTTTTATTATGACGAAGGTGTCATCTACATACTGGATCCATACTTTTGGTCGTATGTGTGAGAGTGCTATAGTTTCTAGATGCTGCATTACGGTCTCTGCTATGAGTCCTGAGAGTGGTGATCCCATGGGTGTGTGTTCCTCTGATTTGTTGGTATATTTGTCCATCAGACTGAAAGTAGGTAGTTAGACAGAGGTTGATGAGGTCCATGATTCTGGGTATTTCAATTTTAGTGTATTTGGCTAGGTCGGGTGTGTTGTGTAGTACTGCTGTCATGGATTCTTTCACTAGTTCAGGATCTATGGACGTAAAGAGTGCTTGACATAGAATGAAACTATAATTTCATCTTCTTCTAGTTTTAGGTCTTTGATTTTCTGGAGGCACTGTAGTGGGGAGCTGATAGAATATTCACTCCCCTCTGTGACATGTCCAAGGTTTTTTGTAAGTCCTTTGGCTATGTTGTATATTGGGGTGCCTGGTAACGATACAATTGGACGAAGAGGTATGTTGGCCTTTCGTATTTTTGGGCATCCATAGAAGCGTGGGAGGATGGGTACACTGCTTTTCATCTGCCACTGTTCTTCTTTTGTGATTTGACCGTTCTTGATTAGGTCATTGAGGGTTCTCTTGATCAGATTGTCCAGTTTCTGTACTGGTTTGGTGTTTACTGGAACGTAGGTTTCTTTGTCCTCCAGTAATTATTTCGCTTTTTGTATGTATTGTGCTCTGTCCATAATAACTGTGGTGTGGCCTTTTTTGTAGTCTAATCTTTTTGTAGTCTAATCTCACAATCCTGTTTTTCTGTGCTATAACATATTTAAATATAGATGTTTATATATTTAAGGAAATCTAGATTCTTATCACTTTGAGCAATAGATCAAAATAATAATCAACAGCAGTTTTAGGGCACAATTTATTATTGAAGCATTTTGTCCAGGAAACAATTCCAAATATTGTTTTCACTATACAAATCTATTTTTCAACTGCTAAAACCTTGCAGCTATTTCTTGGAATAGACGTACCAGTGAGAGGGACCACATATACTGTATACAAAACATTTTTTATAACTGGTATTTCTAAATATTTGCCCAGTTTGTTTTTCTACTTAACATGAGAAAACCACAAAAGCAGAAGCCTGGGCAAAAAGAAGAAATGTTAAAGCAGAGGGATACACTCTCTGTTGGTTTGACCGTCGCCCCAGGTTTTGTGCAGCATGCGAGAGACGTACTTCAAAACGGGCCAGGGCAGGGCCTATTTTGAGTAAAACAGATGCCTTAAGCATCTAAAAGGTTTAAGGCACTCATTTTGCCTCTTAAAACCCTCCCAGCCTGCCTACAATTTTAAAAAAAGTCCAAATGTTTTGGCCCCACCTATTCTGAAGCCTTTTTGCACTGCTGTTTTAAACCTTGACAGAATAAAATTACGGTCCCTGGACTGCCAAGGACTTAACATGCCCATGAAGGAAGACTCCAGTAATGCCTATAAACACAATCTTGAGATCCAGCAGAATTTATATATATATATATATATATTTTAAAAAGGGGTAAATCTAGTTAGTCCCTAACTAGATTTACCCCTTTTTAAAAACACACCCCAGAACAAGCCCTTAATTCGTTTCTAGAGTTCAGGCATTTCTAAAGAGATGGATATTTCAGTCCTTTGCAATGAAGTGACTCGTGGCATCTTTAAGGCTGAGAAATTTATTATACTATAAATTTGGGTGGATTAGAGTCCACTATACCAGAAAACCCAAGAGCTTTGCTCTAATAAATTTCTTAGCCTTAAAAGTATACTATCATCCACTCCATCATTCCTTTTCCACAATTATTTTCAAGGAAAGAACGGTAGAGGAATATTGCAAATTAAGTGCAAATGAGAAGGAAAACCGTTCATAAACACTGAAACTCATTTAGGTTTGGGATAGTTGTTTAATTATCCTTCAGTGAGATCTGTAATGGAAGTGAGGGGACTAATAAGCACGTGTCACCTCTTTTGTGGGAGCTGCATTGGTTGCTGATTTGCTTCCAGGTCCAATTCAAGGTGCTGGTTATCACCTTTAAAGCTCTACATGGCTTGGGGCCTGGTTATTTGAAGGACCACCTTTCCCCAGTTACATCTACCCGGCCCACCAGAACGGGTATGATATGGGTCCCTTCTATGAGG
The DNA here is from genome assembly GCA_023362775.1 of Charina bottae. Lineage (NCBI taxonomy): Eukaryota > Metazoa > Chordata > Lepidosauria > Squamata > Charinaidae > Charina > Charina bottae. The sequence continues at coordinate 67,929,540 of JALMGJ010000005.1, read as the reverse complement.
GAACTCATCTAGTAGGACCACGAAAAAGGGCCTTCTCCATGGTGGCTCCCTCCCTGTGGAACATCATTTCCCTGGAGATTAGATTGGTCCTCGCCTTGATACTTTTATGAAAGGCCCTGAAGATGTGGTTCTGTCAGCAGGCCTGGGGACCCCCGACTGAGACGGAGCCGATCAAGTGGCTGATCTGATTGTGTCTCTAGCTGCTGCAGGGGGTGGGGGGTCGTTGGGTTTTTTATATTGTAGATTTTAATTTTGTAAGCCACCCGGAGTCACTGTGTATAAGTTGGGCGGCCATATGAATTAAATAAATAAATAAATAAATAAATAAATAAATTTAAAGAGTTATGGAAAAGCAAACCTCTAACCAAACATTTACCGTACTCACTGAAAGAGAAACTATACTCAATTTAAGGCCGTTTCCCCCAAAAGGAAATGTATAAAATGTATGTATATAGCCTCCATTGGACTATACCAAATCTCCTTCAGGCCTTGCTGTTCGGTAGAGGGCTGTGTTCCATAGTTTCCTTCTGAATCCCAAAGCAGTTCAACATAACCCAGACATGATATCCCCAAATCAGTGAATTCTGCACATCTATAATGGTGCCTGCCCCATAGAAAAACTCCCCTCCACTGAGATATGGACGGTCCCAACTTTGCTGGCCTTTTGGAAGATGGTGACGACCTGGTTTTTCTTCCAGGTATTGGGGCCTGGATGGGTTGCTCTGGGTATACAGTATGTGCATTGTGCGTGACAACTTTTGCTTGTGTATTGTGCTGGGGCTTATGGATTGATTGTTTTTATTCTGTTTGTCTCCCAAAGTTTCACTGGCTAGATAGGCGGCTGTATAAATTTGATTAATTAATTACTTAATTAATAAAAGAAAACACACCTGCCAGAAGTCATAATCCTAAGACATAAAAGGCCAACAATGAATAGATAAATAGAGTTGAATTAATAAATACCAATTAAAATGAATTGCACACACCCCCATATGGTATCCCTTGTGTAAAATTGATTTTACAATTATCTGCATATACTAACCAATCTCTCCGTCACATAATGGGCTCTCACCTACTGAAACACACAAATGGGGGGCTTTTTTCTCCCTCTTTCCAGCAGAAACAGCAAAAATGGAGGAGGAAACAGGATGGCGATGGGAGTGAAAGAAAGTGGAAGGAAAATAAAAAGAAAGGGGAGAATTAAAGGAGATGAGGTGAGAGGACATAACTGACCAGGAAAAGAAAAGTAGCAAGAAGAAATGTGACAAGGAAGCAGCTTCTCTTAACTGAGGGGTTTTCTTGAGGTTAATCTTCAGAGGCATCTACACTTTTCAGCAGCAAAGTCTACAGCCATGTCTTTGTTTACAAAGTGTCCTCTGATCTTGGAATATTATTTTGGAGATCCCAATTATTTGGGAGTAGACATTTCCCTTTTAAAAAGGATAACTTTTTATAATATGATTGTAAACCACCCAGAGTCTACCATGGTAGAGATGGGCGGTGATAAATCCAAATAATAATAATAATAATAATAATAATAATAATAATAATAATAGATAGAGCTGTCCATTTTTGCATTTTTTCCAATGCTAGCTCATGCATAAAAGCCTGGCACAAGTCAAAACATAACTTAAAGAATATTGCACAAAATACATAAATGCAAATTTTTATTATGAGACCCAGTTCGTAACTCCATTCCATCAGAGAGTTTAGTAATTATATCTTAAACTCACCTCTCTTGTGGGACCTTAAAGTGACTGAGATAGTACTCCCTTCTCCAATGTTAGCCCCACAATAACCCCATGAGGTAGAAGGGGCTGAGAGATAGTAGCTATCCCCAAATCACTTAAAACCGGGTTCTTCCAAGTCCTACTACATTAGAGCTCAGGCTTCAAATAGGCAACCGTGTCACTATTCTTATTTTGCCTCCTTAAAAATCCACCATGGGGATAAACCAAAACAAAGCCAAAAATGATTATTTCCAATTCAGCAAAGGATTTGATTCCAAAATCATATTCAAGTTAATGTACACAAAACCAGAATTTAGAGTGAGTGGGTGGGTGGGGAGATCATCTTGCAAATGTAAAACTTAGTTTACTCGCACCAATAGCAGCTCTTAATTTGTAAGCCCAAGGACTTAACTTTGTTTTGGAGACTAATGTATAATGATTTCTCCCCTCAAATAATAAGAAATAAGCAAGGGAATTATCTGCTAGTTTATAAATGTCAAACCTCATTGTTTATCATGTAGAAACCAGTTGTATTTCTTTTCATAGGACAGCATTTTTAATTATTGTCCCAATTCCAATTTTTTAACTTCTCAATCTCCAGCCCTATTCTGCCAGCAACAAGCTGAAAAAATAGGTCTCCCCTTCCCCCCACTAAATGCAACTATTTTAGACAACATATGTTTCAAGAAGAAATTAAAGTTCACTGAATAAATATGCACAATAACATACTCTGTGCACATCTACTCAGGAACTTACTCGTGATTATTCTCATTCCAGAGCAGCTAGTAAATTACACATCCAGTGAAAGTAGCTTTTGGTGCAAAATCTCTGCAACTACTGGAGAACCACTGAGGAACAGCTCTTAAGAACAATCAGCAGGGAATGTGTAGTTAGCAGCATTCTGACTGGGTGCAGCAATCCAGAAATCACTGGATAACTATGGGAACAGTTCGTTCTTAGGCCATGAAACTTTAGTCTATTTGCAGGCGCCACTAGAAAAACTCAACACCCCTCAGCCAGTCATATTTCACTTTTGTTGTCAAGACTACTTCATTCTCAAACATGCACTGTTTATTTAGAATCCCTTGCATGGCAGTTTGTGAGGTTAAAACAGGTTTACTTCTACAGGAACTGGCCACCGATAAGCCTTACATCAAATTTAGGCCCAAGTGCTCGACCTGCAGCTTCAGTAGCTCCTGATTCAGTGCTCACTAAACTGGGAAGGGGAAAAACCAGATATTTTCATTTCTGAATTCAGCCACACTATTATATCCACTGCAAATATATACAATGCATTTCACTTCATGCCATGCTCAGTGATGAGTTGCACACCTTTTCTGCTCTACCTGCGCAGTCTGTTTTATAGGTGGCAGGGATGTCTTGGGACAGAATTATCTTCTTAAAAAGTCTGTTCAACAAAACCAGTTTTTCTTTGGGGAGTTGACCACAAACTCACCTCTAGTTCTCCTCTAGTTTGCAAGCCTGCTATCTGTAAATGGAGCTCCTAAATCTGTTTTTCTGCTGGGAGCATAGGTTGTGTGGTTTCTTTGCTTCCCAGATATAATCAGGTGGCAAAGACAGACAAGAAATAGTAGGCAGGATCTAGTCTTAATCACATTAAGGGCAGACATATCCAAATCAATACATATTTATTTTATTATAAAATAAAATAAACTTTGTATCATTTATTTAGTTGATATCATTTATTTTAATTGGTCTATTAAGTCAGGCTTACAAAGCCTATTTTAGCAAACTTCCTTTACACCCATAATTCCCTCCTTATTTTCAGAGATAAGGATATTTTTTCAAGATGGGAGAACTGCCTAATGCAGAGCTTTCCAAACTGTGTGTCGCGACACAAAAGTGTGTCGCCACACACAGCGTGGTGTGTCACCACACCACCCGGAAGCCGCACGCCCCCCCGTGCCACCACCGTGCGCGTGCGCGCCGCCGCACACCCCCGCGCCACCGCCGCACACCCCCCGCGCCACCATGCGCGTGTGCCACCGCACGCCCCCCCCGCGCCGCCGCCGCCACTGGCGTGTCACCAGCGGCGGCACTTTGGAAAGCCCTGGCCTAATGGAAGTAACACTGAACCTTGCTCTACCCCAACTCAAAATCAATAGTCATATCCCAGGTCAATCGGGATGAGATTTTTTCAACTTTAGACCATAGCACACATTGTTTACAGTGTAGATTTAATTTATGGAACATACTACCACAACATGTAGCTGATGGCCATTTCCTTAAGTGACTTTTTTTTTCAATTTACAGAAGTTAATGAAATACAAACAATTGGTCATGAATATTTATTTTATTTTATTTTTATCCCGCCTTATTTTTTATAAATAACTCAAGGCGGGGAACATACCTAATACTCCTTCCTCCTCCTATTTTCCCCACAACACCAACCCTGTGAGGTGAGTTGGGCTGAGGGAGAGTGACTGGCCCAAGGTCACCCAGCCGGCTTTCATGCCTAAGGCGGGACAAGAACTCTCAGTCTCCTGGTTTCCCATTGGCTCCTTCCTAGGGCTGAGAGAATGTGATTGGCTCAGGGTCACCCAGCCGGCTTTCATGCCTAAGGCGGCACTAGAACTCTCAGTCTCCTGGTTTCTAGCCCAGCACCTTAACCACTAGACCAAAGTGTGTATATTCAGAAACATGACTGATTTCACTAAAACCTACCTCCAGGTAAGAAAATGAAGATTTGCAACTTTATTCATGCCCTGAGAGGTGTCGGACTACCTGACACTTGCATCACTTGATATGCATGTTGTTGCCCCCATTCAGAGTCATTTGGCTATTCACTGATGGAAACATGTCTATGAAGGTTCTCAGTCATCCAGGTGGAATTGTCTGTAGCTTGAATCATGTCAACTGGATTTCTATTTTCTTAGTGGAAACGTTTCGCTCTTTATCCAAGGAGAAGCTCCTTGGATAAGGAGCGAAACGTTTCCACTAAGAAAATAGAAATCCAGTTGACATGATTCAAGCTACAGACTGATGGAAACAGGACACGGGCCAGGACATGGGCTCTTGGTTCAACCTGTAAAAGGTCTTCCACATTCATGTTATCTCCAAGATCACTTAGTGGAATGTTTTACAGAAAGGTTTACAGTATATATTTTCCTGTAATAATAAAAGTCACACCTGTGTTCTTTTTCTTAACACTTCTTAGACTTCAATGCTACAGTAAAGCCCTAAAACTATGTTAAATTGTGTGACAGTGAGAGAAAAGGGAGGATTTTAAAACAGTGGATGCTATTGCAAAGTGTCATGGAATTCTAATCCCATAACCTACAGCAGAGATCTTCATTGCAATCTAATTTTCAATCACAGACAGCCACAGCAGCAACAGAGATGGGAAGCAACCAAACAAGGGTGTTTTTTTCCCCAATTTTATTCAACTCTGTTGATGCCTACAACAGGGGTCCTCAACCTGTGGGCCGCGGCCCTCTAGTGGGCTTCGGCCTGTTAGGAACTGGGCTGCGGGGTTCCCACCCACAAACCCCACCCCCGGTGCGTGCAATTGGCTCCCACCTGCAAACCCCACCACCCAGTCTGCGAAAATCCTGGAAACCCTGCCCCCCCGGTCCGCAGAAATCCTGGAAACCCCGCCCCCTGGTCCACGGAAAAATCGTCTTTTGAAACCGGTCCCTGGCGCCAAAAATGTTGGGGACCCCTGGCCTACAAGACCAGAGGACCCATGGACCCGAGTCTGAGGCTGTTACTTGCTGCTCTGCCGATGTGGGGGAAGAAAAGAAAGTTGCCGCAGGCAAGTAGGCAAGCAAAGTGGGCAGCAATGGGCTTGAGAGATCCTGGAAATTTGGGCCCCACCTTGGATAGAGGCTGCTTCTGTGATCACAGAAACAATTGGGCAGGCAATAGATCAGCCAGCTGAGCCGTCCAAGCAATGCCTGGAGGAAGTTCTGACAGCATTTCAGCTTTGCATGTGCAGGCCTGATGACTTCCACACAGAATTGCCCAGTGCAAAGAGCCGCATGTTGTCAGAAAAAGTTTTTAAATTCACTGAGCAGATAATAAATCTCTTTTTAAATAAATGTAATTATTCATAGGGGGTGGACATAAATTCATTTACTATTTTAAGGGGCCAAGACACCACAGAGTTGGAAAGCCCTGACCTACAATAAAACAGACTTACTCATTTTAATACTGCTACACAGCAATCAATGAGCAGCTTTTGTATTTATGGAGATCTTTGTGTCTATTCCCAAACAGAAATTGAAATGGGGGTGGAACATAAGAGACAGCAAATATATCATACATTCCTCAGCCTAATCCAGTTCTGCATTCTGTTCATGTATACACATGTATACACATGCACACAACACAACATTCACCTATACCCTTTATGTGTAGCTATCAACACTCTAAGTAACTGAGTTAGCCAACGTGATTTTCTGCCTTCTCTTTTTTCAAATACAACTGCTCAGAATGGAACAAAACAAAGTTATCTCTTTTCCATCCTGAAGCTGGAAAACTTAGTTTTTTTCACATTTGAAATTTTAAAAAATCATTGTAGCCTTCTTCCAAACAAAAGCAGACCTACTTAAGATATGCCAAATTTTATTATCAGAAAATATTTTAAAGACAAAAGGCAAAATAACATACCAAACGGGCATAGATCCATCCCTTTAAATGGCAAAATGCATATTTTTAAACTACTACCTACAGGTTATGTTCACAATCACTCTCACTCCTTGCATATTCAAACATGAGCTGTATAAAAATCTGCTGCAAGCTTTCTTAACAAAACAACAGGAGGTACTTTCATGGTTACCCACCAAGCCTATGTATTTACATAGGACTGATTCACACACATTATGTAGACTGTACTTATTTATTGGCGATCACTCGTAGCCGAGTAAGATTGTCTTCCAAAGGTAAAATTTTAACAGTGGATCCGTAAGTGGCTATAAAGGCCAATTCTGGATCCGCACAACCTCCCACAATGAGGGCATAGGTTTCCGGCAAAAGAGCATTCAGCAAAAGAGATTCAAAGATACTCTCAAAGCTAATTTTAAAAAAATGTAATATCAGCATTGAGAACTGGGAAGCCCTAACTCATGAGCGTTTCAATTGGAGGTCAGCCTTTATTAAAGGCGCTATGGACTTTGAAGAAGCACGAGTACAGGGCGAAAGGGAGAAAAGAGCTAAAAGGAAGGCACGTCAGGCAAACCCTCATCATGACCGTCTCCCACCCGGAAACCTATGTAGACTGTAGGTGGGCCATCTCAAATCTAACTCCTAAAATGCAACTTTTTTCCAGTGAGGAAATTACTGTGTTCACCAGTTTTTCTGTAAGAACTTATCATTAGGGACCACGGGGAGGGGGGGCTTGCCCTCACAATGCAAGAAGGGATTGTGTGAACTAGATCCACCCAACTTAAGGCAAGTCCCAAAAACACAAAAAGCTTCTCTCTATACTTTGTAACAGTGTGTGGAGGCCGCCTCTTCCTAATGAAAATAATAATAGTAATTATTATTATTTATGAAATGTGTATGCCACCTGACTCTAAACACTCTGGGCGGCTCACAACAACCAGACAAAAAAATTACAATACAATCAATAAAAAATAAAAAATAAAGATAACGGCAGCAGCTATTCAGTTAGGTGGGTGTCCAGAGGAGAAACCCCGGGCCGCCCCAGAGCCCTATTCCCAGCATGGAAGGAGCAGCCCAAGGAAGCCAGGCATGGACGGACGGGCAGGGAGCTGCCCTCTTCCCAGCCCAGAGGCCAGCGTTTCCACACCGCCGGCTTCCTGGCAGGAGGCAAAGGGGCGAGCAGGTGGAGCGCGCTCGGCGCGTCTTCCGCTTCCTAGCGCTGGGCGGCCCAAAGGGAATCCCCGTTCTGACGCGCAAGGCGTCGCCGCTGGCGACAATCCCCAGAACTGATATTACGCCGAGTTTACTAGCCCAGCCGGAGTGCGGGGGAGGGGAGCGGGGCAGGGCTCCTCGCACGTCCTCCAAAGAGAGAGAAAGAGAGGGGGGCGCTAGGACCGGGAGAAACCCACTCAAGGCAGGCACGCACCGACTGACCGACCTCTCCTCCTCCTCCGCCTCTTCCGAGCCACCAAGGAAGTCGGCTGTCGCGGTCATGATTGCCGAGCGCTCCGGCGGGGACCGCCGCCGTTGCAAGCCGCGCACAGACCTTCAGTGACCCAAGCCTTAGAAACCACCCCAAGCCGCCCGCCCGCTTCTATCTGCCCAGGCACAGGGCCCGCCCGCGCCACTTCCAAGCGTGCTGCTCGCCAAGCGACGCTATAAACTCCCTTACCTGGCTTATTGCAGAGCGGGAGAAAAAAAAAATCACCCTCTCCAGCCCCAGTACTTACATCATCGAACAAGGATCCAACGTTGGCTGTAACTAACAAGATCCCGGTGTTTGCGACAGCCCCTTTCATCGCCATGATATTGGCCAAAAATAGTTCTGGGGGTGTGTGTTTGTGTGTAGGTATATTTTAAAGAGACAATTACAACGTCTCGAAAAACTGCAACAAGAACAATAAATCTCTCGGCGAAAAGGAACTAGGCGAGGAGAGGCGCAATCGGGAGTTCGAGGGAAGTTCAAAGGCGGGCTCGGGAGTCCTGGGCTGCCAGGAGCGAGTTTCCCTCCCGCTTTCTCCTCTTCTCCTTGTGCCTCCTGGTCACACGTTCGCAGCCTGCGGTGCCCCAAAGGAGGGAGAGCCTCTGAATTCTCCCGCCGGGGGCAGCGATGCGGGCATCAGTGCTGAGCCCCCGGGCTCATGGTTGCCGGCTCTCGCTCGCACGCTTTGCACAGCCTTCCTGCCCGGGCAGGATGGAGGAAAGACTTTGCGCTTAGATTTTCACCCTCGCAGCCATTAGGTTCCTGTTTGGGAAGTTCCTCCTGCTGCCGCTGCCGCCGCCGCAGGCGGTGGTTAGATCCTGGTGCATGGCAGGGAGGAAAAACGGGAGGGGAAAACAATTCAACGAAAACTCTCCGCCGCGGGAAAGGGGGGGCGCTCCAGAGGTGGCTTCCAGCGTCCTTGGTTGCGGAGCGGAGCGGGCAAAACAACCCCAAGCCAATCCGTTCGGCAGGAGAGCCACCCGCCTCCCCTCCGACTTCCCCGCATCTGCCTGAAATAACAGAAAGAGGGGCAAGCGGCACCGCGACTAGATCTCTGCACTCCCCTGACGTCACGAGCTTGACACGGTTCGTCTTAAAAGGGCAACGCCGCCCCGCTCCAAGAGTCCCGCCGCGGCTGAGCCGTGCCAGCAGCCCTCCAGACGGCTCCCACAAAGGAGCCGAGGGAAATGGCTGCAACGTGCCTGGAAGGGGTGGGGAGGGGGGCAAAGGAATTTGCCCGGCGAATTTGCCCTTCTCAGACCGAAAAACGCAGCTTCGCAAAGCTGGCTTGGGTCGCGCGCGCCCTGGGTGTTCGCGGATTGCGCAACGGGCGAGGATGTGAAACTGGCATTTGCGACGGGGTCTGATTACTATTACGCTGGATATTAACGATCGCGTTTTCATAGAATGTGCCGTAGTAACTTCCGGTCTCCTTTGACAATACATTTTCACTCAGGGTCAGTTTATTGAATACGTTAACCTTTAGGCTGCAGTGGGCTGCGCTACTGTTAAGGTCAAGAAATCGCCTGAACATTTATGCTGCTTCCCTGTTAGTACAGCATCCAGTAACTCTTCAGGGTACTAGAACATCTGCCTTTTCTGTTTCCTGTGCATAAATAGATGACATCATTGCAAAGATCTTCGGAAAAGACTGGGATTGATTAACGTGTAACACGTTGTGTGTGCCTGTGCAAAAAGATAAAGTTTCCAAATCCTGTCTCCAAGGAAAGGTGCATATGTAAGGTTTTCACACTTTTCCTTGCGTACTCACTTGTGCACAGCTGGGCCCAAGTGAACGTGGAGATGATGAGGGGTGAGCCAATGTCCCACCTTCCATCGTTCCAATGGAGCTCTACATGCCAACCAGGAATAACGCCTAAACCAGGCCCTGTGATCTGTTATTTGAACCTTGGTGAGTACTTTGAACTGCAATACTCTTCAGTAAAGATCCCAGCAACTGATAATTAGTACTCAGTTTCAGTTTCCGTGTAAAGTTTACTGTATTGATTAGCCAAACAACCATATCAAATGATAATTGGTACTCAAACTTAAGGTAAGTCTCAATATATTGTCGAAGGCTTTCACGGCCGGAGTTCAATGGCTGTTGTGGGTCTTCCAGGCTGTGTGGCCGTGTTCTAGAAGTTGTGGTTCCTAACGTTTCGCCAGCATCTGTGGCCGGCATCTTCAGAGGGCAGGAGCACAGACAGAAGCGATCTCTCTGTGCCCAGGTAGAGTGGCAATGTTTGTTTTCTATTTAAAGAGCTAAGTTATAGGAGATTAGGTGGGGTTTTCGTTAACATTTCAACACAACAAGAAACCCCACCTAATCTCCTATAACTTAGCTCTATAAATAGAAAACAAACATTGCCACTCTACCTGGGCATAGAAAGATCGCTTCTGTCTGTGCTCCTGCCCTCTGAAGATGCCGGCCACAGATGCTGGCGAAACGTTAGGAACCACAACTTCCAGAACACGGCCACACAGCCCGGAAGACCCACAACAGCCATAAGTCTCAATACATTTATCCTGAGAAAATATCTACAGTCTTTGAAAAAGAAAAACAAGAACAAATAATCCTTTTGATATATTCATAAATTTCAGATTGCCAGAAAACTATTCTCATAAGAGAAATCTCTGTGTTTAAAATACATACAGGAAGATTTTATTATCATCTAGAATTCTTCTACCTTCTGAGGTCTACCACCTATGCAAAATTCAGATGCAAATTGAGTATACAGTATCTGAATAGCCACGCTATCATACACTAAGATTATCGCATTTGCACATACAATTCTGCATCTGATTTATAGGTGAAAGAGTCTAACACTCCAAAAATGATCAGTATTGCTGCACAAAGTCCTCGTGAAAGTCAACCAATTAGTGTTCATACTTTAAATTTAAAGAAGAGAAAGCCCAAAGGATAAACAACTGGCATGTGGCCAGGCATAGCAACAGTTTGCTTTTACAGTACTTGCAATGGCTAAACCACTATAGTCAGAAATCTGGGGGGATCTGTTGCAAATCTCATAGATACCTGCCAGCCGTTGGATTATGTAGGTGCTGTATTTTGAAGCAGTTTGGATTTTCAGAACAGCTCTATAAGTAACAGAGCCTCAAGCCTTTTGATTCACACTCTGAAGTAGTCTGGTCATTGGTAACTTGCCCGTCAGATCGCGGCCATGTGTTAAAGTATCCACAAGATGGCATCGATACAGATAAACATTGTGAAATGACTGAAAACTAGTCTTCCTGGTATTACAGAAATCTGTCCCAAAGGTTTGCCTGTGATAAACGTATCATGCGAATGGACTGTCTTAATCCCCAGAAACCAGAAAGAGTCTGGTAGCACCTTTTGAGAGCAACAGTTTTATTGTTAGGCATGCATCTGATGAATGTAAGATGTAGCTCAGGAAACCTTCTGCCTTAAGCTTAATTTTTTCTGAGTTTTGGGGACAGTAGACTAATGCAGCCCTTCCCCTACAATGTCTACAATGAGAAGCATCAATCAGAAGAGGAGGAGGAGGGAAGAATCATAACCCAATGACTCATCCAAGATCCAACTTTTCTATGGCCTGCAGAATATCTTGCTTTGTGTACAATATCAAGTTATATTTCTGTGTTGAATACAGTGTTTTGTTTAGAGAATGAAACAGTCCAAATACCTTGGAGATGTATCATTTGTTTAGGGCGAGTTTTTCAGATATAATTTTGGCCAGTGAATTCCACTGTTTGTCAGTTTTATTCTTGTCTATGTTGCCCTGTTCAGCAGTTAAATGAAATATAAGATGTTACTGTAACTAAAACCAATTTTAGAAAACTGGAACCAACAATGCAGGATTCTTAGAACATAGCTTACAGATACTTTTACAACTAATATTTCTTCTACCCACTCCTGCTCATTCACACGCACACTCACACACCTTAGCAATAATCAGAAAATTAATAAGCAGCATTTTAAAAAATATGATTATCTAATGTCACAGAGTATAAATGCCATTCAGTCAAAGAGAAAGCATTTTAAGAGTTTTGCTTTGTGTTTGTTTTTAAAGAATTCATTATAAAGGAATTCCTTTCTTTGCTGTATCACATAGAAATCTGTTTTAAATTCAGTGCCTCACTGTAGTATTAGTGTAGGGTACTTTCAGATGATGATGATGATGATGATGATGATGATGATGCAATAGCCTTGCCTCAGAACCTCAGGAGGGGTTCAAATTTCCTCCTCCTCTTTTACTTTCTTCCTTCTACAAAATAAAATTATTAAGGAGGACAATATAGAACAAATGTTCAGTGCTCCCAGTGACTTGTAGTGCTGAGAGTCCCCACTCAGGAAGGACCAGTGGTACCAGTAATTATCATCATGGAAACATAGGCTTTAAAAGTGTCCTGTTTTCATATTTCATGTGATAGATAGATAGATAGATAGATAGATAGATAGATAGATAGATGGATGGATGGATGGATGGATGGATGGATGGATGGATGGATGGATGGATGGATGGATGATAGAGCGATGGCTCAGCGGTTAAGACGCCAGGCTTGTCGATCGGAAGGTCGCAAGTTCGGAGGTTCGAATCCCTAGTCCCACGTGATGGAGTGAGCTCCCGCACTCGCCCCAGCTCTTGCCAACCTAGCAATTCGAAAGCATGCAAATGCAAGTAGATGAATAGGTACCACTTCGGTGGGTAGGTAACAGCGTTCCGCACGCGTCATGCCAGCCACATGACCGCGGAAGCGTCTTCGGACAATGCTGGCTCTTTGGCTAACAAACGGAGATGAGCACCAACCCCTAGAGTCGGACACGACTGTGTGGGGGAACCTTTACCTTCACCTTTACCTAAACAGACAGACAGACAGAACATTCAAACATTAAAATTATGGAAGAAACCAACCCAGTTGGCTATATTTCCCTAAATTAGGAAATTGTGTTTTTGGTAGGTTTTCTCTAAAACATATTGAGGTAGAATGAATGCTACAAACTAGTGAAGCTTTTGGGAGTGGATAATTCTGTGGAAAAGATTGTTACATCATTTTAAGGTGTTAATCAAGTAATAAGAAGTCTCCCACAGGTTATTACATTGAACATATTCACATTTGATGTTATCTTTATTATCTTTGTCATTTTAATGATTTAATTAGAAGCTGTTTCATACTGACAAAAGTGTTTATTAGTATCAACAGAAATCTTGAATCCAGTGAAATGATTTATGCCAAGATCCTATTTCATCTTTCTGACCCACTGAATTTAATAGAGCTTACCTCTCAGAAGACATGCACAGTTGTTGTTGTTATAAAAGCTTTTAAGTTAAAAAAATGGAGCCAACATCAAATTTCAACAGGCTTAAAACAGTAATTGGTTTTAGAGTGTCATAATTGTATTTCAAGGAGTTTATAGAGAGATTGCTTAAATCAAAATATTCCACATTAATTTTATTTTGGGCTTCTTTTAAATTTTCCTTTCTTATTCTGTGCTCCAGCAGATAGAGAAAGGTTAGCATCAGTGCATGCTGATTGATTCTTCGATCATTCTCTTTTGTTTGATTGTGATTAAAAAGATCTGAGCCTCATGTGTGTGTTCCTGTCAAATTTGCTTTATATAATCTATTTTAACAAATCACATTTCCTCAACATGGTGCCCTTCAGAAGCATGGTATTAAAATAAGGGACAAGTAGAAATGGGGATTTATAGATTTAATTAAAGAATGCCCCTCATTCTCCCATAATTTGACACTGAAAAATAGGATAAAAATATAATGTTTAATGTTTTAAAACCTGTAGCTAAGCAAGCTAAATGAGGTCTAAATGAGAAGCACAGATGTGATTCTTCTGGCCATAGACTGGATGGATTTCCTGTAATTAATTTTTTTCAACATATGCTATTAAAATCTTAGGGAGAGAGCCAATCTAATTTCAACCAGGAAGTGTTTCCACAACGATGGTGCTGCAGCTGAGCAACAGCTCCTCCTGGCTTTGATCCCTCTTACCTCCCGAAGTGGAGAATCATGAGCTGCTTCTGTCAGAAAAATCACGTAGGTCAAACCAACTCCAGCCAGAGAATGCTGTCCTGAAGATGTCCTAAACAGGCCTTTGTGGCAGTTGTCAGCTGCCTGTCTCCCTGTTGATGGTAATGGACTTGTGGTGAAGAAGGCAGAGTCCAGCTGGAGTAGTATATTCCCCATATGTCCCCAATTCCTTTGTGTGCCTGTAATCTAAACTAGCCTCCTTACAGGCTCATATGCCATTTAAGATTTTGGCTAAAACTGGTTTTCATTGAAAGGGATCACTAGCCCCTCTTATCCTTAAAGGCATTTTTTGTCATCCAAGAAGAAAGTTATAGAATGAAATCATAGACACTGTGAGCTCTCTATTCCACTTGGATTTGAAAAAGCCAGTTTGGAGCTGAAGCAATGCTTCTTCAACTCCGACCTCTATAAAAAATTGAACCGTAATCCCCTATTATTATAATGGTGCCTTGCTTGGAAGACCCTTTACTTTACTAACATTATGTGCATTTTACATCAGAGAACTTTCCCTTTGGCCAGATCAAATGCTCTATCATTATTATTATTATTTTTGCTAGCTGACTAGAAATTCTACTGCTACTGCGTTCCTTTATAGGTGCTTTTGTTATATTGTAGTGTGTTTTATGGAATGAATTACTTACACAGTTTGAGTAATTTGTACATCGTTCCCCGTAACTTTTTAATTATTTGTAACATGTAATGGACAGCTGGTCTTTGGCTGTAAATACAGCATACTAACAATGGTGTTAAGTAATTACATATTTTTTGCATAAGTTAGACAATATAAAGCATCTATACAGAGTACATGTTAGATCTTTTTTCCCATTTAGTGTAATCAGATTGAACAGAATAATTTTCAGTTCTAAACTCAGGCTACATATTTTGCATTGATCTTTAGTTCTGAAAGTTTGACCTAGCAATTTTCAAGTCAGGTCCACTGCCAATGTAGTTCTTAACTGAATAAATCCTGGGCACTCCCTTCTTTATAGAGTAAATCAGTAAGGATTAGATTTTTCCATCAGGCACAGCATTTGATGCAATGGAAATGAAGTACATCTTCTTTGCATGTTAAGGCGTGTGTACATTTGTTCAAGCAAGGCAGCACAGTCAATACTGTTTCTCATGGTGGCAGACAAATAAATGACCTGAACAAGATTGACCAATAAATCAACACAAATAATAGATTACTCTAAATTCCAAAGAGAAAGAACAGAGGCCGTCATAATATTTTGACAAGTCAACACATGCAGTATCAGGACTCAGAAATCCAATCAAAATATTTTTGTATATAGTATTTTTAGGCTTCAAATGAGATCCTTTAATTCAAATATTTTGCTTGTTCCAAAAATACACCCCTTTTCTTAGTGGAATGCAAGGAAGCTTCACCTACCACAGATATACAATACACACAGTTACTATAGCTCTTCAGATTAATTTCCTGGTTCTCTAATATCCAGAATTACAGTGAAAAATTAGTCATTCTGGCCAAGTAATAAAATTCTGCATGTGATGATCGTTATTTCATTCTCTCTCTCCATATTTTCCTCTCCAAGCTATCTATGTTAAAAAAAATAATACTGAAAAAAGCTTGTATTGGACAGCTATAACATCCCTGCTTATCAAATCTTGGGGCATGCCATCTTTCTACACTCTGTCAAAACCATTTACGTCTTAACAAAGTAAGTAAAGATCTAGATACAAGAACTGAATTTCAGTTACTTAGGGTGGTATCAGCTGGATTTACTACTACATGTATCTGAGGAGTTCATTTATATCACCTCTTTGAAATCATTTCCCCACCCTTTAGACAACCGATACTGAACTCAGCAAGGTGCATTTGTTTAGCTTATCTTGTTATTGTTCTTATATTATTTTGCTGTATTTATTTAACATATTTTCAGTATAAACTAACATTTATATAACAGTTATATTCTATCCATTCTGGGAAATATGATGTAATTTTACATTTTCAGTTCTGCATCTCATGTTCAGTTGGTATAGTAACATCATTCACAGTCCCTGAAACATATTAAACTTCTTAGTGGGGGCAAATTTGCAGGGCACTTTAAAATTAGACCTCTTACTCATGGATCTGGTGTCGAATCTAATCAACACTCTAGCCTCAGTGCATAGTGTGTGAAGTGAAGTGTCATATGGATTTCACAGCTACTATGATGACTTTTTAATTGTTTTTGTTCTGCTTCCTTTTGTGTTGATTCTACCAGACAAGATTCTTTTCTTAAGAAGGAACAAGGAAACACTACGCTAATATAGTTCTACTTGTTCTCATTTTGTACAGAAAGCAGCACATACAGAATCTATACAACACTACCATTCTCTGTGTATATACCATGGTAAGACCAGAATCCTAAACACATTTACTTGGGCATATGGATTCTCCCTGGCAAAGCTTTTACTCTGAGGTTTCATTGCCTCATGCCATTGATAATATTACGTTGCATTGCTCTTCATGCATTATTGTATAGTGGGATTAACACCCCCCGGGGGGGGGGGATAACATTGCAAGCACAGAATTTAAAAACAACATAATACATCAGAAATAACCTTTTGATTTTTTGCTTAATTTTTAAAACATTTTTCTTGTAAAGGGGAGAATTGACATATCCATAGGGATTATTATTAGCAAAAATGATATCTGTGAAAAAAAAGTGAATTATGTGAATGATAGGGCACTCAAGAGATCATATGTTTGATCCAATGAAAAGTATTACTCTAATTCTAACAAAGGGAAATAAGTAATTTTTACAAGCACAGATTTGCAAAATCAGTGTCTTTACCTGCTAATTACTTAATGCACACAGTTTGGTTAAGTCCTCTAGTCCACTTTCTTTATATATTGGGATCAGTTTCTCTATGTGTTTATAAGCAAGCTGTCTGGGGAATTCTGGGAGTTGAAGTCCACACATCTTAAAGTTGCCAAGTTTGAGAAACACTGCTCTACAGTGCTAACCTATAGCCTTGTTCCACAGACTTGTAAATACATCTCTGAGAACAGATTATATTCCTAAGTAACAAATCACCTATGATGTATTTTGAATGGAATACTCAAGGCAGAGAGCAAAACCACAGATTACCGGTTAGGCTACCAGAGCTGGGTTTCCCTCCAGCTGTGCCATAGGCTGGATGATGCAATAGGTTCTCAAGCAAAACCCTGTCCTTTAGAGCAGTTACTCTTTCCATGCAACTAAGAGGAGGAGCCATTGCCCTCCTTTCTTTCTGCATAGAGAAGGAGTCTTCACTCTCCATGCAGAAAGAGACAGGAGGGGGACAGTGTCCATCAGGAGGCACATAGCCCACCCGCAGCCTGCCTGGAATGGGCAATCTGCAGCACAAAGGAACATACAGCTATCAGTCGAATTTCTCATGGTCTTTGGCTTAACTTAAAAACAAATAAACAACCCCCCTCTCCACCCAAAGAACTTCTTGTTCCACCATTTATTACTGTTAATCCTCACTTAGCGACTGCCTCGTTTAGCGACCATTCACAGTTACAATGGCGATTAAAATGTAACTTTACAACCAATCTTTGCATTTACAACCTTCACAGGTCTGTAAAGCAAAGGAAAGCTGAAGTACAATCATAAGGACAGTCATGGTTTCACTTAGTGACCACTTCGCTTAATGACTGCATTGCCGGTCCCAATTGTGGTCGCTAAATGAGGACTACCTGTATAGGTAAAACACTGTACTGCACCTGGCTTTACTGCAAAGAGCTACAAAGAAAGGAACCAGTTCTGGCTTTCTACAGTGTTTTTGCAGAGCTTTCATCTTTTGTGGCTGTCTCTATAATTTCAAGCGGCCTCAGGGTTATCCATTTCTAGGTCTGACAGGCCAGCTTTCTTCTCCCCTGGCCCAGCCTTTGAAGATACTTGTTCTCCTGCCCCAGCCTATTATCTCCATGCGGATGGCAGAGAGTCAATTATATGCTAGGGAATGACTCTTCTGAGTGCTTTCTCTGTTGTGCAAACGTGTCGCTGAACAAGGGTGAAACTGCCTAAAATAGTCTGTTTCAGAGGAATCTTTTTCAAAGTTGTGTTGCTTGGAGAGAAAATTTCATTTAAAAACAATTTTGCATAAATTTACAGCAAAAAAAACAACAACACACCAAACAAACTGCTCATTATATAAAGAAAGCAGACTGTTTTACTGGCACTCAGAAGCAATGAAAAAAAATTGGCACAATATCTCCCATTTATAGTAGATGTATGGTCATAAGTCAGTTTTGGCAAAATTGACAAGGACTGAAGCTGGATAATATAAATGGTGATGTTTGACATTGTAACCCATTATAGAAGCTATCAGACATTGCCAGAGTAATTGTTTTTTTAATCCATTCAATCGTGTCCAATTCTCGGAGACTGCCTGGACAAGTCCCTGCAGTTTTCTTGGCAAGGTTTTTCAGAAGTGGTTTGCCATGGCCTCCTTCCTAGGGCTGAGAGAGCGTGACTGGCCCAAGGTCACCCAGCTGGCTTCGTGCCTAAGGCTGGACTGGAACTCGCAGCCTCCTGGTTTCTAGCCTGACGCCTTAACCACTATACCAAACTGGCTCTCTCTGTCAGAGTAAGTAACTCACTATAAACACATCAAAAGATATGACATTTCTTTTTGGTAATGCTTGCCTACAAATGAAATATATTTCTTGAGGAATAGATTTTCCCCCCTCTAAAATAAGTTAAAGAAAATAACTGGTAGCTTCCTCACTCTTCTGCATTTCAACAGAAGCTCTTATGTTTTCCGTTGAGGTAAATGAAAAATCTATGCTGGGCCAAGAAATTTCACAAATGTTTTACAGTGAAGAATAAAATGTCCTCCTGTTCCTTCAGTTCTATGTACAGAAACTGATTGGATTCCAGTTGAAACTTAGCTTCCATCACAGTCCAGGGCAGTGTTTCTCAACCTTGGCTACAAGTTGGGGTTTTCAGCCTGTTTTAAGTCCATAGCTTAGTTATCCTATACTTATAATGTGATTGGTTTGGCTTTGATTTGTTACATTATGTGAACCAAGCTGTGGTGGCTTTAAAACTGGTCCCATGAAGCCTCCCAGTACTCCATTTTTAACATCTTTTATACTTGGATTCTATATTATTTATTTATTGTAATTTTATATTTATCTTTTTTAATTATGTTTTATTGTGAACCGCCCAGGGTCCCCGATAGGGGAGATGGGCGGTAATATAAATTTAATTAAATAAATAAATAAATAAAACCATGGTTTATTGTTTAGTGCGTGCTGCAAACCCATTGAATGGCTGAATTCCACATCCGATTAAGCCATTATGTGTTTGGTTTGGTTAGCCTTAGCATATTGAGCAATCCCACCCACTGTGGTTTTAGTTTATGACACAGCCCATTTTGTGAACCCAGTCAATAAAAAATAACTAAAAAAACCATAGTTTAGAATGTTGTGTGCTATAAACCAGGGGTCGGCAACCTTTTTTCCATCAGGGACCACCTCCGTTGGAAAAAAATTTCCAAGGACCAGGGGGCGGGGTTTGCAGGTGGCAGCCAATAGGACAGGGGGTGGGGTTTGCGGGCGACAGCCAATCAGACAGATGGGGTGGGGTTTGCAGGCGGCAGCCAATCGGATGGATGGGGGCGGGGTTTGCAGACTTGCCGCTCTGTGTGTGGAACCAAGGGCATTTTCGGGATCACCAGAGCCTGCCCTTTCGAAGGGGCACCATGGCGGGGCGCGGGGCGGACCTTTCCTCCCCCCACTTTTGCTCCCTGCGTTTTTTTCAGCCCCTATGGCTTCCCCGCCGCACAGCTGATCGGCGCAGAGATTCTCCACCCCGGGGCACCCGCCCGCGCCGATCAGCTGTGCGGCAGGGAAGCGGAGGCGGGCCAAGGAGCACCCCTGCCAATCAGCCTCCCCTCGTGGCGGCGGCAGCGTGCGCGTGTGGGGCGTGGCTTTTTGCCTCCCTGCCAGACCCCAAAAATGCCCTTGGTTCCGGCAGGGAGGTGAAAAGCCTCGCTGCGTGCGCGCTTCCACCACCATGAGGGCTCAGCCTGCGGCCCACTTACTAACAGCCCGCGGCCCACCAGTGGGCCGTGGACTACAGCTTGCCGACCCCTGCTATAAACAATACGATTCTATAGCACAGTGTTTCTCAACCTTGGCTACTTTAAGATGCGTGGACTTACGCTGGCTGGGGGTTTCTGGGAATTGAAGTCCACACATCTTAAAGTGGCCAAGGTTGAGAAACACTGGTCCAGGGCACGCACCCAGTTCCGAGTAGGTCTAAGCAAAA
This sequence comes from Charina bottae, assembly GCA_023362775.1. NCBI lineage: Eukaryota > Metazoa > Chordata > Lepidosauria > Squamata > Charinaidae > Charina > Charina bottae. The sequence goes on along the minus strand of JALMGJ010000005.1, from coordinate 67,909,409 downwards.
ATGCCCTTTCAAAATTCTCCACCAAATCTGGGGGCAAGGAAATTGGATGGATGATTTCTTTTAATTTCTCCAGGGAGAAGAAAAGTTCTTCAGATATTTCTCAGGGACAGGACTCCCTAGAACGATGACAGTAGCACTGCTTCTGAAAAAGCCCCATGGAAGAAGTTCCCTCATGATCTCTTCCCTTGGGATTGAATTGAAATGTGGGAAGTCAAGGAGGCTGCAGCCTGCTGGAGAAATGATTCGAAAGGCAGGACATTCACATATATCTCTTGACTATTTCATCACTGTATTAGTGCAAGAAAAACCCATGTCAAGTTGAGAGTTACTCTGGAACCTTCTTCCTATTAGACATTTTGAAAGCATATTCTCTTTCATCAAATTGAGTGAGAATGGGCAGAAGAAATACAGGAGATTTTCTCTGCCTGGCATTAGTTCTGACTTTCAGTATCTTAATGTCATTCCTGTCTCTCTTGCTGGCATCTGCCACTTAAAGGCTTGATTCATTCTGCCTAATGGTAGGGCTGGCCATAATGGCTGCTTGTCTGGAAGGAGGGTATTTTTGGAACAATCTCTTCTTTCTTTTCCTATATATCCATTTAGAAATATGATATAGAACATTTAGTTGAATAAAGGGTCAGCACAGGAGAACAAATACACAGTTATAATGGGGAAAAATTCTCTAGAAGAAATATTTTCCTTGCTGGAACTTTTCCTAGTAAGTATCTGAGTTGCTGACCCAGTGGAACAGTGTTGAGAAATGATGTGCCAATGAAAAGATAATATCTTGCCTCATTTTCTTCAGTTTCATCCTCATTCTTTCTTTCTTTATTTAAAGAAGCTGAATGTCATTCTGAAACTCCTTGTTTGTTGGAGGTTTCATCAAGAAAATATCACTGTTTCAGGATTTCAGGAGGAAACTTAGAATATCCAGCATATATTACTTTGTTGGTGATCATCTGTTCTGTATTGATGATCCAGCATATTTTTTCTTGCAATTTAAGTTAGATATAATGTTTATAGTTTTGGTATACTTCTTTAATACTAGGGGCGTGGTGGCTCAGCGGGTAAGACGCCAGGCTTGTTGATCGGAAGATCGCAAGTTCGGAGGTTCGAATCCCTAGCCCCGCGTGACGGAGTGAGCTCCCGCACTAGCCCCAGCTCTTGCCAACCTAGCAATTCAAAAGCATGCAAATGCAAGTAGATGAATAGGTACCACTTTGGTGGGTAGGTAACAGCGTTCTGCATGCGTCATGCTGGCCACATGACCGTGGAAGCGTCTTCGGACAACGCTGGCTCTTCGGCTAACAAACGGAGATGAGCACCGGCCCCTAGAGTCAGACACGACTCTAGGGGAACCTTTACCTTTTTATACTTCTTTAATGCAAATGGCTGATTGTCCAAGTATCTGATTCAGTGCTTTGGAAAAAAACCTCTCTAAAAATATTGTAAGTACATCTGCCTTTCTAGTTTTCAGTGCTGAGTACATGCAAATATAATATTCCCTGATTTACCAGATCCCAACAAGTCAAGTGCAAGTATTCATGGCTTTGTTCCTTGTTGTCCTCATCCCTTTGGATAGGCTAACCTTAACCCTAATCCTAATTTTTAGTTTAGGAGCTAATTCTGTTTAGCATTATAGCTGCACTAGTACTAATGATAATTATAGCTAGAGCTAAACCACATATAGTGATTGTGATTATAACCATACATTTACATGTTGTTATGAACTGGCGTGGGGGGGGGGGATGATTTAAAACCTCACTGACAGAACCTTCTTCCAAGGTTCCTCAGTAAAAGACACTTATTATAGGCTATCAGTAAAAGATACTATAGGCAAGCAGTCAGGTAGAACTTTATGATGCTTCCAAGTCTGTCCAACTGGTGAGTTTATATTACTTCTACTATGGTCTTCCCCTTTCAGCTCAGCCCAATAGAAATGAAAAGGGGGAAAAAATGGATCTGCCTGCCCAAAACCCAGAAAGACAAAATTCAAGAAACCTTGTGCCAAACCACAAACACAAGAGATATCTGTGTTGTGCATATGGGGAGGATGTGGGGAGGATGTAATGAAAAATTCACTTATTAAACTCAGACAGCCAGATTTCTGGAAATAAAAAATAATTCATTAGAAAAAGGGAAATATAAGGAAAAGAAGCAACAATCACACAGAGAGAATTCCAAATAAAATCAAGACAGTCATCCAAGCTGAACTAAATTATTATCTTTTATTTATTTATTTATTTATTTATTATTTTTATCCCGCCTTTATTATTTTTATAAATAACTCAAGGCGGTGAACATACCTAATACTCCTTCCTCCTCCTATTTTCCCCACAACAACAATAAGCTCTTGGATCTCAGCATGTTCAGAGTTCAGATAGACAATTTGATAGACTGAAAAGGGCAAAGGAGGGTCCTTTAGGCCTGAATGTCAATAAAATGAGGGTTTACCTTGCCCCTAACAACAAAAACAATAAATACAGTGAGGTGGGTGGGCATCACCCCTTCCATTTCTCTCCTTAGCAGCTCCCAACACAGCATATCCCAACAGTCCGCCTGTCTCCAACACTCCCAGTGCTTTCCTTTCTGTCCCTCCCCTCAGCAACTGCCAAGATCCCAGGGCTACATACCCTACAGGCCCGCTACCTCTCCTCTCTTCTCAGAACCTTCTCTCCATTCCATCAGCCACCACCACCAAGGGCTCACTGCAGCATATCCCCATTCATCAAATTTTGGTTGTTAAATCCAAAGTCTGTTAAACTGAGTTCCATTACATTAAAGGTTTACTGTAGGGTTGGTGGGAGATTATCTGAGTTTTCTGGTTGTATGTTGAGAGGCGGCACTTATTTGCTCCGCTAGCTTCTGTTCCTTCTTCTTCATCTCTTTCTTTCCTCCCTCTTCTTGAGCGCTATTCTCTGTGTTATATAATTTCTAGGGCAATTGAAAGCCTACTTCTTTGAGGAGGCTGACTTGATTTGCCCAGTCAAGGAAAATGCTTTATCTCATATGTCCTGAGTCTAGCCAGTGATAAGAAATTATCCAGTTGCTAAATCCACCTCCCTGTCAACCCTTGATGGAATTATAAAGATGCAATCTAGTTTTCACCAGTGATACCACTGTATAAATAACAGCACATGAGAAACGTTCTTTGGAGAAACAAGAGCTGAAATTATTCAGGGGCTTGAATTTACAGTATTCAGGGCTCTCAGCAGGAGCCCAGCAAAAGATGAAATGAATAGACTACACAATTGGTATCATCTAATTGAAATGTACTCAAATTTGACACTTTCAATTAGAAGATCATAGTGTTTACTACTCAGGACACAAACAACAAAGGCAGAATTATGTTGCTTTCATAATAAGAAAGGATATAGAAAAGACAGTACTTGGGTTCACAACGCAGTCAATAACTGAAGAAAATCAATTAGATTTCATTGACAACCTTTTAATATGATAGTTATCCAAGTTCATGGTTCAATCACTGATGCAGAAGAAAAGGAGGCCGACTAGTTTAATGGTTAAATTCAAGCAGAAAGCAAGAGAACATGAAGACAAGATAGGCTGCTTGTGGTTGGAGACTCAAATCCAAAGTTGTACTATATATACTATATATCTTAAGAAACAGGGGAACAATTTCTGCCAATCCAGCAGTGTCTTCATTGCTAACACATTCTTCAAACAACCAAAATGACACCTACTGTATATATACGGACATCACCAGATGGAGCACACAGAAATCAAATTGACTATATTATTGGTACAAGAAGTTGGAAGAGCTCAGTTAGAACAGCGAAGATGTGACCAGGGGCTATCTGTGGAACAGATCACAAAATGTTCATGTGTAAGTTCCAGGCCAAGCTAAGGCGGAAAAACAAAGCCAACCAGTTTATGCTCTTGAGTATATACCCACCATTTTCAAGGAGACTATCAGGAAGTACTTTGAAGTCCTGAACCTCATTGATAAGGAGCCAGAGGAACGGTGAAATGAAATCATAGAAGTTGTTAAGGATGAATGTGAAAAGAGTCTGCCAACAACCAAGAAACAGAACTGGATGTCAGAACAGATGGTGGAAATTGCCAAGAAGAGAAGCCAAAGCCAAGAAAGGCAAAGATCTCAGAAAGGAACTTAACAAATAATTTCAGAGAGCTGTTAGACAAGAAGCTGTATTATAGCAATATCTGTAAAAACATCAGAAATGGAAACAGACATGGAGAAACAAGGGAAAGTCCTCAAAAAGATATCTGAAGATATATTTCAACCTCAGATTGATATAGTAAAGGATGCCAGTGGACAGATAGTAACTGATTCAAATAAACTTTAGTCCCAGAACATGAAGTTAGATTAGCACTCTGGTTATTACCAAGTGAGAAGGCTACAAGAATTGATGGAGTATCTACAGAAATATGACAAACCACAGAAGAAGAATCAGTAAAAGTTCTAACTAAAGTGTGTCAGCAAATCTGGAGAATGACACAATGGCCAACAGACGGGACATAATCAGACTACATAACAATACCAAAGAAAGGAGACTTAACAGAGTGTGCAAACAATCACAAAATATCCTTAATTTCACATGATAGGAAAATAAAGTTTAGGATCGTCCAATGCAGATTACAGCCTAAATGGAAAAGGAAATGCCAAATGTTCAAGCTAGTTTTGGAAAAGACCAAGGAACATGAGTCATTGTTGCTGACTCATGTTGGATAATTCAGAAAGATGAAGAATACAAAAAAAAATCAATAGGTGCTTCATAGACTATAGAAAGGCCTTCAACTGTGTTGACCATGTCAACCTGTGGAATGTCCTTAGGAAAATGGGAATCCCAGAACATCTCATTGTCCTTATATGATACCTATACACAAGATAGGAGCCACAGTTTGGATGGAATATGGCAAAAGAGATTGGCTCCATGTCAACAAAAGAGAAGGCTGTATTCTCTCTCCTTATTTATTCAACCTTCATTTTTTGTTGTTTATTCGTTCAGTCGCTTCCGACTCTTCGTGACTTCATGGACCAGCCCACGCCAGAGCTTCCTGTCGGCCGTCACCATCCCCAGCTCCCCCATGGTTGAGTCTGTCACCTCCAGAATATCATCCATCCATCTTGCCCTTGGTCGGCCCCTCTTCCTTTTGCCTTCCACTTTCCCTAGCATCAGCATCTTCTCCAGGGTATCCTGTCTTCTCATTACGTGGCCAAAGTACTTCAGTTTTGCCTTTAATATCATTCCCTCAAGTGAGCAGTCTGGCTTTATTTCCTGGAGTATGGACTGGTTTGATCTTCTTGCAGTCCAAGGCACTCTCAGAATTTTCCTCCAACACCACAGTTCAAAAGCATCTATCTTCCTTCGCTCAGCCTTCCTGATGGTCCAGCTCTCGCAGCCATAGGTTACTACGGGGAATACCATTGCTTTAACTATGCGGACCTTTGTTGTCAGTGTGATGTCTCTGCTCTTAACTATTTTATCAAGATTTGCCATTGCTCTCCTCCCAAGAAGTAGACATCTTCTGATTTCCTGGCTGCAGTCAGCGTCTGCAGTAATCGTTGCGCCTAGAAATACAAAGTCTGTCACTGCCTCCACTTTTTCTCCCTCTATTTGCCAGTTATCAATCAAGCTGGTTGCCATAATCTTGGTTTTTTTGAGGTTTAACTGCAACCCAGCTTTTGCACTTTCTTCTTTCACCTTCGTCATAAGGCTCCTCAACTCCTCCTCGCTTTCAGCCATCAAAGTGGTATCATCTGCATATCTGAGATTGTTAATGTTTCTTCCAGTGATTTTAACTCCAGCCTTGGATTCCTCAAGCCCAGCACGTCGCATGATGTGTTCTGCGTACAGGTTGAATAGATAGGGTGAGAGTATACAGCCCTGCCGTACTCCTTTCCCAATCTTAAACCAGTCCGTTGTTCCGTGCTCTGTTCTTACCGTTGCTACTTGGTTGTTATACAGATTCCTCAGGAGGCAGACAAGATGACTTGGTATCCCCATACCACCAAGAACTTGCCACAATTTGTTATGATCCACACAGTCAAAGGCTTTAGAATAGTCAATAAAACAAAAATAGATGTTTTTCTGAAACTCCCTGGTTTTCTCCATTATCCAGCGGATATTGGCAATTTGGTCTCTAGTTCCTCTGCCTTTTCTAAACCCAGCTTGTACATCTGGCAATTCTCGCTCCATGAATTGCTGGAGTCTACCTTGCAAGATCTTGAGCATTACCTTACTGGCATGTGAAATAAGTGCCACTGTTCGATAGTTTGAACATTCTTTGTTGTTGTTCAGTCGTTCAGTCGTGTCCGACTCTTCGTGACCTCATGGACCATAGCACGCCAGGCCTTCCTGTCCTCCACTGTCTCCCGGAGTTTACTCAAATTCATGTTCATTACATCGGTGATGCTATCTAACCATCTCATCCTCTGCCGTCCCCTTCTCCTTTTGCCCTCAGTCTTTCCCAGCATCAGGGTCTTTTCCAGTGAGTCCTCTCTTCTCATTAGGTGGCCAAAGTATTTGAGCTTCAGCTTCAGCATCTGTCCTTCCAATGAGCAGTCAGGGTTGATTTCCTTTAGGATTGACTGGTTTGACCTCCTTGCAGTCCAAGGGACTCTCAAGAGTCTTCTCCAGCACCACAGCTCGAAAGCATCAATTCTTCGGCGCTCAGCCTTCCTTATGGTCCAACTCTCACAGCCATACATTGCTACTGGAAAAACCATAGCTTTAACTATACGGACCTTTGTCGGCAAGGTGATGTCTCTGCTTTTTAATATGCTGTCTAGGTTTGCCATAGCTTTCCTTCCAAGGAGCAAGCGTCTTTTAATTTCATGGCTGCAGTCACCGTCTGCGGTGATCTTGGAGCCCAAGAAAATAAAATCTGTCACTGCTTCCATTTCTTCCCCTTCTATTTGCCAGGAAGTGATGGGACCAGATGCCATGATCTGGGTTTTTTTAATGTTGAGTTTCAAGCCAGCTTTTGCACTCTCCTCTTTCACCCTCATCAAGAGGCTCTTTAGTTCCTCTTCACTTTCTGCCATTAGGGTGGTATCGTCTGCATATCTGAGGTTGTTGATATTTTTCCCGGCAATCTTAACTCCGGCTTGTGATTCATCCAGCCCGGCATTTCTCATGATGTACTCTGCATATAAGTTAAATAAGCAGGGTGATAATATACAGCCTTGTCGTACTCCTTTCCCAATTTTGAACCAGTCGGTTGTTCCATGTCCGGTTCTAACTGTTGCTTCTTGACCCACATACAGGTTTCTCAGGAGACAGGTAAGGTGGTCTGGTACTCCCATCTCTTTAAGAATTTGCCACAGTTTGTTGTGATCCACACAATCAAAGGCTTTAGCGTAGTCAATGAAGCAGAAGTAGATGTTTTTCTGGAACTCTCTTGCTTTTTCCATGATCCAGCGAATGTTGGCAATCTGATCTCTAGTTCCTCTGCCTCTTCGAAACCCAGCTTGCACTTCTGGTAGTTCTCGGTTCACATGCTGCTGAAGCCTAGCTTGTAGGATTTTGAGCATAACCTTGCTGGCATGTGAAATGAGCGCAATTGTACGGTAGTTTGAACATTCTTTGGCATTGCCTTTCTTTGGAATTGGAACGTAAACTGACCTTTTCCAATCCTGTGGCCACTGTTGAGTTTTCCAAATTTGTTGGCATATTGAGTGCAGCACTTTAACAGCATCATCTTTTAGGATTTTAAATAGCTCAGCTGGGATACTGTCTTCTCCGCTAGCTTTGTTGTTAGTAATGCTTCCTAAGGCCCACTTGACTTCACTCTCTAGGATGTCCGGCTCAAGGTCAGTGACCACACCATCGTATTTATCAGGGATATTAAGATCTTTCTTGTATAGTTCTTCTGTGTATTCTTGCCACCTCTTCTTAATCTCTTCTGCTTCTGTTAGGTCCCTGCCTTTTTTGTCCTTTATCATGCCCATCTTTGCACAAAACGTTCCCTTGATATCTCCGATTTTCTTGAAGAGATCTCTAGTCTTCCCCATTCTATTGTTTTCCTCGATTTCTTTGCATTGTTCATTTAAGAAGGCCTTCTTATCTCTCCTTGCTATTCTCTGGAATTCTGCATTCAGTTGTTTATATCTTTCCCTTTCTCCCTTGCCTTTTGCTTCCCTTCTTTCCTCAGCTATTTGTAAAGCCTCATCAGTCAGCCACTTTGCTTTCTTGCATTTCTTTTTCTTTGGGATGGTTTTAGTTGCTGCCTCCTGTACAATGTTACGAACCTCCATCCATAGTTCTTCAGGCACTCTGTCTACCAGATCTAATCCTTTAAATCTATTCCTCACTTCCACTGTATATTCATAAGGGATATGATTTAGGTCATACCTGATTGGTCTAGTGGTTTTCTCTACATTCTTCAATTTAAGCCTAAATTTTGCAATAAGAAGCTCATGATCTGAGCCACAGTCAGCTCCAGGTCTTGTTTTTGCTGATTGTATAGAGCTTCTCCATCTTTGGCTGCAAAGTATATAATCAATCTGATTTCGGTATTGACCATCTGGTGATGTCCATGTGTAGAGTCGTCTCTTGTGTTGTTGGAAAAGAGTGTTTGCTATGACCAGCGTGTTCTCTTGACAAAACTCTATTAGCCTTTGCCCTGCTTCATTTTGTACTCCGAGGCCGAACTTGCCTGTTATTCCGGTTATTTTTTGACTTCCTACCTTAGCATTCCAGTCCCCTATGATGAAAAGGACATCTTTTTTTGGTGTTAGTTCTAGAAGGTGTTGTAGGTCTTCATAGAACCGGTCAACTTCAGCTTCTTTGGCATCAGTGGTTGGGGCATAGACTTGGATCACTGTGATGTTGAATGGTTTGCCTTGGATTCGAACTGAAAGCATTCTGTCGTTTTTGAGGTTGTACCCCAGTACTGCCTTTCCCACTCTTTTATTGACTATGAGAGCTACTCCATTTCTTCTAAGGGATTCTTGCCCACAGTAGTATATATAATGGTCTCCTGAATTAAATTCGCCCATTCCTGTCCATTTTAGTTCGCTGATTCCCAATATGTCGATGTTCAATCTTGTCATCTCATGTTTGACCACATCCAGCTTACCTTGATTCATAGTTCTTACATTCCAGGTTCCTATGCAATATTGTTCTTTACAGCATCGGACTTTCCTTCCACTTCCAGACACATCCACAACTGAGCGTCCTTTCGGCTTTGGCCCAGCCGTTTCACACTTTCTGGAGCTACTCGGAATTGCCCTCTGCTCTTCCCCAGTAGCATTTTGGACACCTTCCGACCTGAGGGGCTCATCTTCCGGCGTCATATCTTTTAGCCTTTTGATACTGTCCATGGGTTTTCTTGGCAAGGATACTGGAGTGGTTTGCCATTTCCTCCTCCAGTGGACCACGTTTTGTCAGAACTCTCCATCATGACCTGTTCTTCTTGACCTGACTTCATTGAGTTACGCAAGCCCCTTCGCCACGACAAGGCAGTGATCCATGAAGGGGTAAAGAACATTCTTTAGTGCTTCCCTTTTTTGGTATGGGGATATAAGTTGATTTTTTCCAATCTGATGGCCATTCTTGTGTTTTCCAAATTTGCTGGCATATGGCATGCATCACCTTGACAGCATCATCTTGCAAGATTTTAAACAGTTCAGCTGGGATACCGTTGTCTCCTGCTGCCTTGTTATTAGCAATGCTTCTTAAGGCCCATTCAACCTCACTCTTCAGGATGTCTGGCTCTAACTCACTGACCACACCATCAAAGCTATCTCCAATATTATTATCCTTCCTATACAGATCTTCCGTATATTCTTGCCATCTTTTCTTGATCTCTTCTGCTTCTGTTAGGTCCTTACCATCTTTGTTTTTGATCATACCCATTTTTGCTTGGAATTTACCTCCGATGTTTCTAATTTTCTGGAAGAGGTCTCTTGTCCTTCCTATTCTATTGTCTTCTTCCACTTCCGCACATTGCTTGTTTAAAAATAATTCCTTACCTCTTCTGGCTAACCTCTGGAATTTTGCATTTAATTGGGCATATCTCCCACTATCACTGTTGCCTTTTGCTTTCCTTCTTTCTTGGGCTACTTCCAGTGTCTCAGCAGACAGCCATCTTGCCTTCTTGGTTTTCTTTTTCTTTGGGACGTTTTTTGTTGCCGCCTCCTGAACAATGTTGCGAACTTCTGTCCATAGTTCTTCCGGGACCCTATCTACTAAATCTAGTCCCTTAAATCTATTCTTCACCTCCACTGCATATTCCTTAGGAATATTAGTGAGCTCATATCTAACTGATTCAACCTTCATACAGAGTCTATATTGAAGAAGGCTAGATTGGCAGAATATGAATGTAGTTTTAAAATTGGATGAAGAAACATTGATGACTCACACAGTGCTGATGACAGAGCCTCTCCTTGTTTAGTGACTACCTCAGTTAGTGACAATTCACGAATATGATGGTAATAAATGGTAATAAAAAATTCATTTTCTGACCAATGTGTGCATTTATGACCAAATTTCATGTACCTGACAACAAAAGACTTCAGTGTGAAATTGATTAAGATCTGGTCAGTTTCAGGCAGCAGAAGGGTTCTAATCAACTAATTAAGGTCACAGAGCTGAGCTTGTTAACTTGCAGTTAGCACTTTTTAGGGAAGCTCTGTGCTGCAGAGAAAAGCAGTTTAGGAAGAGATATTTTGTTTAAGCAATCTGTCCACCCTGCGAGAGGGCAAAAAAAAGGGGGAAAAACAGGTCAGGCACAGGACATTGTACGAGAGAATTTTATCTGAATGAGACGGTAGCAACCAGCGATCTTCGCAGCATCTCTCTCTCTCTCTCTCTCTCTCTCAGTCACATGTTCACTTAGCAACCATTTCACTTAATGACCAAGTTGTTGGGATGCAGTGCAGTCACTAAATGAAGAGAAGGTGTACTCTGATAGCTGAAAATGCAAATAATCTGTAAGGTTGTGTAATGAAGGTCAACGAGCACAATTTAAAAAATGGGATTAAGTTTAAATATAAAGATCAAACTAATGATATCAGAGAGCCAGTTTGGTGTAATGGTTAAGGCACCAGGTTAGAAACCAGGAGGCCGTGAGTTCTAGTCCCACCTTAGGCATGAAGCCAGCTGGGTGACCTTGGGCCAGTCCCTCTCTCTCAGCCCTAGGAAGGAGGCAATGGCAAAACACTTCCGAAAAACCTTGCCAAGAAAACTGCAAGGACTTGTTCAGGCAGTCTCTGAGAATCGGACACAATTGAATGGATTAAAAAAAAATGACAACAAGTACAGCAATGAGCCTTAGAATTGACGGTGCAGGTTTTGAAATGGTAGACAGCTTTTACTTTCTAGAATCGACTATCAACAGTAAATGAACCAGCGGTCAAGAAATATACCACAGACTAGCACTTGGTAGGGTAGTATTAAAGGCCTTGGAAAAGATACTCAGAGGCCATGATACCCAGAAGCCTAATGAGCTCAACTGGGTTTCAGAGCAAGCTTGGAATTGTCACTGAGGTTTTGATATGTGGTTCATCTGAGGTCTTGGTCTCCCCGTGGAACAGGATGGCAATAGTAGCTTTAGATTGGATTGTGCCTATGCCAACTCATTCTGTGGAGACCCAGGTGTGCCCCCTGGTCTACAGAGGACTTCTGGAGGATGACATGGCAGAAGAAATGCCTAGTGTGCTACTGGAGGAAAATGAGGAGCAAATCTGACTGAACACAAGTAAGAGCCTTTGTTAAGGTCTACTTTGTGGCAATAAGAATGATGAAACATACCTATTTCTCTGCTCTTATTGCATCCTCTGAGTGTTGGCCAACAGACCTATTCAGGATGACTCAATCCCTCCTGGATCAGGAGGGACCAGGGGAGTACCTGCAGAGTTGCTTTGAAGACATTTTTCAACACTTGGTGGATAAAATCACTCAGATTCACTCTGAGCTGGAGTCCAGCTGGGCAAATCCTATGGAGTCGACTGAGGCATGATCCTGTGATATTATCTGAGAACAGTCTAATCCTGTGGGTTCCAAGGAAGTGGATAGGATCCTTGATGCTGTGGATGTGGCCACCTGTGTTAAATCCACAGCTGTCCTGGTTGGTCAAGACCTCCAGGCAGGGGTGTATAGGTGGATTCACGCAATTGTGAATGCTTCCTTGAGATAGGCAGTGGTCCTTTCCCTTCTCAAGAAACCATCACTGGGTTCCACATATCTGGATAATTTTAATCCTGTCTCCAACCTTCCCTTCTGGGGAAAAATGTTGAGAAGGTGGTTGCACTATAGTTCCAAAGGGTCCAGGAGAAGTAGATTATGTGAACCCCTTCCAGTCAGATTTCAGATTAGGATACAGTACTGAGACCAGGATACAGTACTGAGACAGCTTTGGTCATGCTTGTTGATGACCAGACATGGGCTTGGGATGGGGGCAGTGCATCCATCCTGGCCTTCCTTGACTTCTCGGCAGCCTTTGATTCCATTGACCACAGTACAGTATCCTAGTAGACCGGTTTAGGGGTTTGGAGTAGGGAGCACTGTATTAAGGTGGTTCTGCTCCTTCCTCCAGGGCCAGTTCCAGTCAGTGATGGTGGGGGATGCTTTGCAGGGTACCACAGGGTTCTCCCCTCTCCTTTTAAACATCTACAGGAAGTTGCTGGGCAAATTCATCTATCAGTGTCAATATCATCAATATGCTGATGTTACTCAGTTCTATATCTCTGCCCCTGGCCACCCAAGTAAAATTGTTAAGGTTCTTTCCCAGTGTCTGGAGGCTGTGGAGCTCTGGATGGGGGAAGAAGAGGCTTTGACTCAATCCTACCAAGATTGAGTAGCTATGGGTTTGGGGTCCTGAACAGGTCCTGAAACTGGAGAGATTTCACCTTTGACTGTGCTGGGTGAGATTCAGTGCACAATATCCAGCTGAGTTTCAGTGCACAATCTGAAGAGCAAGTGCAGCTATGACCAAGGGGCCCTTTATACAGTTTTGTCTTTTGTGCCAATTGTGTTCATTCCTGAATCAGGGGGACCTGCTCATGGTCACTCAATCACTTCCCAATTGGATTATTGCAACACGCTGAATATGGGGCTGCTCTTGAAGGCCACCTGGAAGCTTCAATTGGTCCAGAATGCAGCTGTGTTGGTAGTTATGGGTCTTCCTCATTAAACCTCTGTAACTCTTCTACTCCACGAGCTGCACTGGATCCCTATGTGCATTTCAAGTGCTGGTTATCGCCTATAAAGCCATGTATGGTGTAGGACCAGGTTATTGTAGGGCCATTTTCACCCAACGGTATCCGCCTGTTCCACATGCTCCAACAGGGAGGGCACATTCTGGGTCCCTTTTTTAAAACAATGTCAATGTTGTGGGACCCAGGAGGCATGCCTTCTCAGTGCCCTTTGGAACAATCTCTCACCCAATATACAATTAGTCCAACCTGCCTCTTTCCCCAGGCTTTTGGTCAGCTTCAGCTGAGCTCCAGTTTGATAGGATACAACCAATTTTAGTTCTGATTGCTATTTAATTGAAGAAAAGAAGAAAAAAAAGCTAAAAAACCAAAAACATACAAAACACACATTTACAGACACACACACACACACACACACACACACACACACGTATATATAAATTGAAGCCATGATCCATTACAGTCATCCATAGCTGATCCATATTAATAAATTCTGCAAACCACTGAATAGTTGGAGTCACATGTTTTTCTGATGCTGAACAGTAAGTCTTTTGATTATAAGTCCATTTTCCTTGTCCAGAAGTCAACTCCCATGTGATAGAGATAAAGTTCAAAAGAATATAAACATCTGAAAATATTAAATCTCTTTTTTATTATATTTATTAAGAATTTTTCCATGGAATAAAAGACAAATCAAAAGAAGAGAGGGGGGGGAAGGAAGGAAGGAAGGAAGGAAGGAAGGAAGGAAGGAAGGAAGGAAGGAAGGAAGGACAAGAAATAAGAGATAGAAAAAGATAGAAAAAGAAACAAAAATTAAGAAATATATAAATGACATCCAACCTTCTTTTCAACGGATAATTACAACCTTATTGTCCCTTCTCTCTCTCAGATGTTATGCAAGTCCCTTCAGTCCCTCATTTAATCCATGTCTTTCTCAGTCGTCAAATCTATAAATCATCATTTCGTGTCTTTCTTCTTTCAGCGAAAAGTCCATATAAGGTTTCTAGTCTTTCAGAAAAGTTTTTGTTGTTGTTTTCCCTGACCAAACAGGTCAGTATTGCCATTTCTGCCAATTCTGACGTTTTCACAATCCATTCCTCCACTGTGGGGGCGAAAATATTAAATCTCAAAGTTGACTTAATGCATGTCATTGCTTCTTACCAAAATGGAACAATATATTTAAATAAAGCATTAATTTCACTGCATCTCCAACAACATAAATGCAATGATGTCATTTCTAAAAATCAATGACAGCAGCAATGGGAGTACCATTGGAAGGCCCAAAGGGCCAGGTTGAGTACAGATCATCCTATTGAAGGTCTATTGATATGGTTGCTAAAAATCAATACAGACTTGATGGCACATTATAAATTATTGCATCTGGAGACAATGAAGACAAAATTGCCCATGGTCCTAGTCACTGACTGTTTTCATAGAAAACATCAGCATGGGATGTAATCCTCTTCCACTGTGAAGAATTTTCAGTGTAACAAGGGAGTGTGCAATATATTTCCAATATTCTTTCCACAAAACACTACTGAGAGGTGGTTGTAGAGGAAAAGGAACAGAGCTTTGTTTGAACAAGGATGGAAGGAAGCATCTCAAACTCTATATGCTGTTTTGAGTTTGGAGAAATAGAGCAGATCTAGAACTGAATTGAAAAAGCAATCTTGGTTTTACCTTTTGCCCTGCTGATTTCTTCAACTTGATAGGCCATTTGTTAGTTACCTCCTGTTTTCCTTGATGTTTTCCTTCTTTTCTGGGAATCAAGGGCTCCTTTTCTGTATTAACATAGCTGGTTTTAATACAATCTGTATTAAATTAATATATATTTGGTTATTTAATTCTGGAATGAAAACCCCAGTCTATTTCTACTTCTATCTATTTCTAAGGCACAGGGAGAAGAGTCTGTGCCTTGCTGGATATGGTTGGACTCTAACTCCTGAAAATGTAAAACAAAATACTTAGTGGTCAGGGATATTGAGAGATATTAGTAATTTTGCCTGGAATTAATTTGTAGTGTCTTGTTTAAACAAGATCATTAATGACATCATTAATGTCAGTGGTGCCTACTAAGACATACTGTATGAGGGAAAAGCTAATTGTCAACTGCTGGTAGAGGCAGATAACACTTTGTCCACTCTGCTGTTAGCAGAGTGAGTCAAGTCTGGGTGTGTTACACAAATCAATAAAACACAGTATCATTTTCAATCCTATACACTCATTATTTCCATTCCTGTATGGGTGGAGCTGATTGAAAACATGGGTGAATCCATTGTTCACTTTCCAGAATAAAAAGTCTACGATGGAAATCTATATTCATAATAAACTAAGTTAAGAAAGATTATTTGTGTTTCCAGCTTACTGTTTTCATAACTTATTCTGCTTCAAGATGTCATGTTTGAGCAGAAAAGCCAGAATGAACACCATCATCCAGCTTATAGTGAGAACTACATATTTCCAGTCACTTGATTTCCCTGCTTGTAAGATACGTATTAAACTTGATAGATTTGACTTACAAAAATATTAATGTCACTAAATATCTGTGTATTAGAGGGTGGAATTTTAAAAGGACCAGTAAGACATTTAACATGTTCAGCCAGCACAGCCTACATGAATGTGATGGAATGTGCCCCTGAAGAGGGAGGTGAACGCTTATCTGCCTGGAATGAGCTCTCTGCTCCCTCAGCTCCCAGCTCCATCACAATGAATACAGTTTGCATTTACATGGGGCAGATAGAATTCCTAAATATGGGTATGACAGGGGTGTATTAGACCTTGCTGATATGATCCCACTGCCCTCAGTACATTTTCACTCTGTCTACAATACCGTTTGCACTAGACTTCTGTGTTACATTTTATAGTACATAGAGAAGGCAATCTAGGCAAAATTATGGCCTGATTGATTTAAATAATACAGCTGAGCACATGTTTTACAGATCTAAAATCAATTGCACTTACAGAGCTTAATTTTGTCAGGATTAGGTCCTTGTAAGGTGCTGGTAGATCTTGAACCATGGCTTCTAGTGGCCAAATTTACTGTATCACCAGCAATCAAGTACCTTAAGAAGGCCAGGAATCATCATACAGAAGCTAAAGTTGGAACAGGAAAGGTCAATTGCCTCTCTCTCATTCCAGGTTTCATAATCTCAGTTAGTATCATAAATTATTCCCCACACAGCCACATACAGAGTGGCAAAACATAGCTTTGGTTTGCCTATCTTTCTTATCCTCAACTTTCTGCTAATTGAAGAACCAGACCTTCTGTAGTTATACAGCCTTCTCCAGCCTAGATGCCCTCCAGATTTTCAATGTTCAGACTTCAACTTCTAGACTGCTCAGGAATGTCCATATTGGCTGGTGGATTTGTGAGTTTTGTATTTTTATAAAATTTGTGATCAGAGTTATGGAAAAACCAAGAGATAAGTTTGTAGTAAAAACGTTGCTTTATTTAAAACAGAAACATAGGAACAAACCTTGAATCTTCTTTAGCCAAAGCATGGCATGGTTGATTAACATAGCCATTTAGATAGCAGAGAGCAGAATGCAGAGAGCGAACAAAAGGACAAAAGGCATTTACATTTTTAAACCTTAACTTGATCAGCATCTGAGTGGACAGGATGCAGCATGTGACCAAAAACACCTAGGCAACAGATTCCCAATATGGGCAAAGCTCTAACAGCTAATTCTGGTTGGTCAGAAACTCTCAGACTGGCCGGCACCTGAAAGGCAATAACATTCCTGAGTGGGGGTGAACATGTGCTCTCTGAGCCCAAACAGGAAAAAAGTTTTGAGGCCTGGCTTTTTAAAAACTCAGCCACATATTCTACAGACATAAAAAATATATACAACACTCCCCTTTTTTTATGACTAGAAAGAATATGGAAACAAACCCAGCTTGGAAATTAACTCATTGTGCCTACTGGCAACTAGAGGCTTGGTTAAGATATCAGCCAACATTAATTTAGTATCACAGTATTTCAAAACAACCTTTTTCTTGGCTAGAAAATCTTTAACAAGATGAAAACGCACATCAATGTGCTTTGTGCGATTTCTGGAACTTTCAGATAAAGCCAAATGGATACAGGCTTGGTTGTCTTCATGAATTGTTACAGGCTGGCTTAAAATGATTCCAATGTCTTCCAACAATTGAGTAAACCAAATTACTTCATTGCACAATTGTGCTAAAGCATAAAATTCGGCTTCAGCTGTGCTGATGGCTACTACAGTCTGCTTTCTGGAAAACCAAGCAATAGTGGAATTTGCAAATTGAATTACACTTCCAGAAGTAGACTTCCTATCACTGAGATCTCCAGCCCAATCTGAATCACACCAGCATTCTAACTTTTCTTCTGTGTCTGTAGCAGACAACCTTAAGCAAAAATCTTTGGTGCCTTGCAAGTAACGAAACAGCCTTTTTAACCCAGACTTTGCAGCAGATGTGGGATTTTCCACAAACCTGCTCAAAATGGACACACTGTTAGCAATGTCCGGACGGCTATTGTTTGCAATGTAAAGAAGACTGCCAATGGCTGATCTGAAACTATCTTCTTCAGATGACTCACCATCCCCCTTCTCCCCCTCCTCTTTTAGAAACTCGGGAAGCATGGGGGAGGAGACAGACTTGCAGTCCTGCATTTTAAAATCCTCCAGCAGCTTCTTAATTTTGCTGCTCTGGCTTATGAGAAAACTGCCATCTTTTTCCCTCTGAATTTCTAATCCTAAGTAATTGTTGACTGCTCCAAGACATTTCAATGTGAAATTGTTTTTCATACAAACCTCAAAGGAATGCTTCTGTTCATCAGATGAAGTGAGCAACAACAAATCATCCACATACAAGCACAAGTACATTACACCTTGCTTATCATTTTTTACATACACACAAGGATCAGCAATTCCCTTCTGAAACCCAAAATTTTGCAAAATATTATCCATTTTAATATTCCAACAACGCGTGGCCTGTTTCAATCCATAGATGGATTTCTGCAATTCACACACAAGATGTTTTTCTTTTTTATAACCAGGAGGTTGTTGCATAAACAATTTTTCCTCCAAGTCACCATACAGAAAAGCAGTTTGAATATCATAGTGATAAACAGACAGTTTCTTCATGGCAGCAACCTTTAAAAGCAACCTGATAGATTCAGCTTTTGTCACTGGAGCAAAAGTTTTGTCATAATCCACATTTTTTCTTTGAGCAAAACCTTTTGCTACCAACCTTGCTTTGTACTTCTGAATTTTGCCATCAGAATCTTTTTTCAGTTTGAACACCCACCTACAACCTAAAACCTTCTGATTAGGAGGCAAACTTACTAGTTTCCAAGTTTTATTTTCCTTTAAGGAATCCAACTCTTGCTGCATGGCTTCATGCCAACACTTAGCTATTTCAGCTGGCATTTCTTTAATTTCTTCCAGAGACTCAGGCTCTGTGTGAATGTGAAAAGCCTTCACAACATCTACTTGATAACGATCAGGAGGAACTCCCTTATTAATCCTTTCAGACCTGCGAGGTAGGACAGGACTTACACTCTGTTTCCCACCATTGTCCTCAGAAACCTCTGACTTTCCAGACAAGTCAGCTTCCTGATCATTGACTTCACTAGGTGATTCCTACAAATCACCATCAGCAAGACTTTGCTGCTCCCCCATGGATAAATCAACTGAAGAACTAGAGTTTATTTTATCCCAATTCTGCTCAGCAAAAGAAGCACTTTTACTAATTATCAGTTGATTATCCAGTATGAACCTGTAGCTTCTCTGACTCTGTTCATACCCTACAAAGATTGCTTTCTTTGTTCTGGAAGCCCCCTTGCGCCTCAGCTGTTTGGGAATGTGGACCCAAGCTATGCTTCCAAACACTCTGAGGTGGCTTACCTTAGGCTTCACACCATAGAACAAATGAAAAGGGACATCCTGAATTGCACTGCTAAACAGCCTGTTCTGCACATAACACGCTGTAGTAACAGCTTCTCCCCAATACCTAAAAGGCAAACTAGCATCCTTCAGCAAACACATCATTGCTTCCTGCAATGTTCTGCCTTTTCTCTCTGCAACAGAATTCTGTTCTGGAGTGTAAGGGTTAGCCAAAATGTGTTCTATCCCTTTTTCTAACAAAAAGTTTTTAAACTTTGAGGATAGATACTCTCCACCGCGATCTGATTGCAAAGCAGACACTGGCCTTGGGAATTTTCCATTCGCCCAAGCCACAAAAGCCTTAAATTTATCAAAGACCTCATCTTTGTGTTTCAGCAAATAAATGAATGTGTACCTGGAAAAATCATCTATGAAGGTCAAAATGTACCTTGCTCCCCCAAGACTAGGAGAAAATGGGCCTATTACATCAGAGTGAATTATCTCTAGAGGCCTAGAGGTGGACCTATCAGAAAACTTCTTCACAGGAGCCCTTGTGGTCTTATTCTCCTTGCAAACTGCACAATCCAGATATTTATCACAAGGTTTCAATTTTAAATCAGCAGAATAACTAGGCATTTGAGAAATGTACTTAAAATTAGCATGAGCAAATCTCCTATGTAATAAATGGATGCACTGATCGTGTATGGGCTTATTTTCAAAAACAGCCTTGGCTTTAGCAATTTGCTGCTTTTCAGCCTTTTGTACCATGTACAGAGAATCTTTCTGCAAACACTTTGCAACCACTCTGCCAGCCTTTCTAATTTCACAACCCTCTTTCTTAAAAGTTATAACATAACCTGAGGCTACTAACTGCCCCACAGACAAGAGATTGCTTTGAAAATTAGGCACAAACAAAACATTTTTAACAGTTTCCCCCAAACATGGAAGATTGATCTCACCTTCACCCACGATCTTGGATACAGATCCATCTGCTAAGGAAACTTTTTGTTTGTTAGTTTTAGACAAAGACAGAAAGGAATCTTTATTGTGACATATATGAGAATTAGCTCCGCTGTCAAGAACCCACAAATCTTTATTATCAGAGTTCTCAACAACTGTTGCATGAAGAATCTTCTTTCCAGAAGTTTCTTCTTGCTTTTAAACTTGACACAGTCCTTTTGGAGATGAGCAGGGGATCCACAGGTAAAGCATCGCCTGCTGGATAATGCAGAAGCTTGGAATTCAGAGCTCTTCTGCTCCCTCTGCTGGCCACGAGAAGACTTTATTGTAGAAATGGAGGCAGCTTTTTCTTGTCTTTTCTCCCACTCAGCAAGCAGTCGGGTAGACACGAACGATGGAGATAGATCAGCTTCTGGGATTCCCTCCATGGAACAAATTAAAGTGTCCCAGGACTCATTCAACGAAGAAAGCATAATGTAGGCTTTCATCAGGGGAGAAAATTCCATCCCACGTTCCTGAAGTTCCACAAAATAATTCTGTAGCTTGTGGAGATGATCTGGCAAATTTCCATTCTCAGGCAAGTGAGCCTTGTACAGCCTTTTGGTTAAAATAACCTTGCTGCCTGGATTTGTTTTCACATATAAATCACGCAAATAGTCCCATAAGTCTTTAGAATTTTCTCTGCCTCTCACGTGAATAAGCTGATCATCCTGAACAGCCAAAATAATGGAGGCTTTGCATTTCTCATCTTTCCTCAACCAGGCTTGATCTGGATTCTGAGGAATTTGTTCAGAAATTGCAGACCATAAATTTTCTCTCCTCAAGAAACTTTCCATTTTCAAAGACCAGTTCAAATAATTAGAATTAGAAAGCCTTTCCAGGAGCATACCTTGAAAATTTGAAGCTGTAGCAGCAGCAGCCATGGCTCCTTCTCTCCCCTGTTGTAGTAATCCAAAAAACACCACGAGGCTTGCAAACACGAGGCAAAACTCCGCCTCCAATGGAAACTTCCTGTAACTGCCGGCAAGTTTCAAAAAACAAAAGAAGCCTCTCCAAATGCAGACTAAAACAGGTCAGCTTTCTTCTCTCTTACAATTTTCCATAAGTTTTGTCTCTGATCACAGAAGCAATTGCTGGGCACAGAACCTTTTGTATTTTTATAAAATTTGTGATCAGAGTTATGGAAAAACCAAGAGATAAGTTTGTAGTAAAAACGTTGCTTTATTTAAAACAGAAACATAGGAACAAACCTTGAATCTTCTTTAGCCAAAGCATGGCATGGTTGATTAACATAGCCATTTAGATAGCAGAGAGCAGAATGCAGAGAGCGAACAAAAGGACAAAAGGCATTTACATTTTTAAACCTTAACTTGATCAGCATCTGAGTGGACAGGATGCAGCATGTGACCAAAAACACCTAGGCAACAGATTCCCAATATGGGCAAAGCTCTAACAGCTAATTCTGGTTGGTCAGAAACTCTCAGACTGGCCGGCACCTGAAAGGCAATAACATTCCTGAGTGGGGGTGAACATGTGCTCTCTGAGCCCAAACAGGAAAAAAGTTTTGAGGCCTGGCTTTTTAAAAACTCAGCCACATATTCTACAGACATAAAAAATATATACAACAGTGAGGTGTTGAAATCCACAAATGTAAGGCTCTGGGGTGGACTGTTAAGGTCACTATAAGGAGTATTTAAAATAAATACAGCGAAAGCAGCCATAAACAGTGTGACAATTACAATGTACACTTCCCCCTCCCCTCTAATTATGCAGGCAAGTTTTTCATGTTATGAAGAAATGTAACATCAAGACCCATCCGTTCTGACAACACAATCACGGACATTAAGTACTAGAGTAAAATAGTTCTATGATTAGAAGACAAATGAAGGCTTAAATTATCATGCTTCTTATCTTCTTATGTGCTTCAAATAGTAGTAAATCTTCACACAGCAAGACTGAAGTTCTAGAGGAAGGTCCCCAGAGATGACAATCAAAAGTTGTTGTCTTGTCAGGTATTTTGTCTTTTGCTCTTTAATAGATTTTCCATGGAAATGAAAAAGACAGCATTCTCTTAACCAAAAAAAAAAAAAATTGAATGAACCTGGATATTGGTACAAAACAATCTAGACTGGAAGTATCCTACCTAAGCATTATTTCTGATCTAATACTATTTTAATGGTGGTTAGTCCTGTCATGCGGCCACATGACCGTGGAAGCGTCTTCGGACAACGGTGGCTCTTCGGCTAACAAACGGAGATGAGCACCGGCCCCTAGAGTCGGACACGACTGCACAAATGTGCGGGGGGAACCTTTACCTTATAGTCCTTTTCAGGGGAATATACAAAGACCACCTACCACTGATTTTCAGTAGTTGCTGTTATTTTCGGAGGACTAAATCAATTTTGATATTTCTCCTAAAAGGTAGCTTTTTGTTATTGTTGCTGTAGGTATGTAGCTAAGTTACTAAGAGTCATCACCATATTCCATGTTTGTTAAAAAAAAGTTTGCTGCACTTATGTTTCCCCAGGCTCTTGCTATGGAACTAATATAGTAGCATCTACAGTATAGTAGCATCAGAATCTTCAAGATGGCAGGCATAGTGTTGCGATTGCAGTCCCCCCAACATACATGTGGCTTGGATTGCAACACCGTGCCTACCATCTTGTAGCTTTTGAATCCCCCCTGCGTGCCCTAGAAGCGATACCCCTTCACCTCCCTAGACAAAACACTATAAAATTGTCACATGATTTTAGAGAGCTAATGAGATCTTACAAAGCAAATGGGTGTACCATTATGCATGTTTGTTTGATCAAATTATACCATAACTTTGGTAAATAAAAATGAAGTGGTTCCACCATTCACGAACCCATTCATTAATAAAATAATACTTCATCACCCAAGAAAGGCCTCGTGGCAATCTATTATTTACACAAGATCATAAAATGTTTAAAACTAAACAGAAATGTAGGTCCAGTGCCAAGAAATAGCCAAATGGGGGAGCATTTTCAGTAAAAGCAACATTTACTTCTGAGTCATTTTGTGTCAGCTTTGTATGAAACTGCACAGAGCAGGATTCTTCAACCTTGGCAACTTTAAGATGTGTGGACCTCAACTCCCAGAATTCCCCAGCCAATATGGCCATTCCTCAGCATTCTAGAAGATGAAGTCGGAACATCTGGAAGTTATCTAGGCTGGATAAGGAAGTACAACTACAGAAAGTCTGGTTCTTCAATAAGCAGAAGGTTGAGGACATGAAAGATAGGCAAAGCAAAGCTATGTTTTGTTGGCTGGGAAATTCTGGGAGTTGAAGTCCGCAGATCTTAAAGTTACCAAGGTTGAGAAACATTGGCATAGAGAATTGAAATAAACTGTATTCAATCCCAAGCCTGTAGCTTCAACAGAGAAAGGGATAATTTCTGTCAGACCTTATGGAAGATGTAAGTGAGGCCTAAACCAAGCTGAGGTGAAACCGTTCAGAGCTTTTCGTCAATATTTCTGGCATTTAAAAATACTACTTTCAGGTCCTACTGGGGAAACACTAGAAATGCTTCATATCATTTACTACAGTCTGGGTGCAGATTTAGCCTAAGCAAACTCATGGCGATCTATTATTTACACAAGTTATAGCAAACTTCACTCGAACTAATTTCAATAGGCCAATTCTAATTGTGACTAAGTGAATGACTATGAATTCAATTCAGAGTCTTTGCTTAATTTCTCAAGCCCTCTCAGCTGGATGTTACAAGAAGAACTCTGCTGGATTAGGCTGAGAACCTATCTACACCCACATTTTGTATCCTACAATGCTAAGCGGAAGTACACAAGCACACACCTGAATACCAGCCGAGGTCACTCTCCAGGAGCTGGCATTTAAAAGACACTGCCTATGATTCAAGGGTTAGTATATGACTGTCAAAAACTAGCAGCCACTGGGAGCCTCTATGACACATGGATTTATTTCATCCCCTTTTAAAAGTGTCTGAGTTTGGGAGGTCATGACCCCATCTCTTCACAAGGAATTATAATTTAAGAATCCTTTTATCAGTCACGAATCTGCCTACATTTAGCTTCTGTGAATGATCTCATGTTCTAACTCAGCAAGAGAGGGAGAATTATTTTTCATATCATGCATGGTTTTCCGTATCTCTATCATATTCCCCCTTAGCTATCTTTGCTCTTAGCTAAAACATTTGAAGTGCTGTAAGCTTTTCATTTACAGGACCTGCATCACTTTGGCAATTGTTTTGATTGCCTTTTTTGTGGGGTGAAGTGACCATGAGAAGGCATCCCAGGTATATAAAGACAGAGAGATTGGTTGAGTGCACAGAGTGATTTTTGTTGTTTATTCGTTCAGTTGCTTCCGACTCTTCGTGACTTCATGGACCAGCCCACGCCAGAGCTTCCTGTCGGCCGTCACCATCCCCAGCTCCCCAATGGTTGAGTCCGTCACCTCCAGAATACCATCCATCCATCTTGCCCTTGGCTGGCCCCTCTTCCTTTTGCCTTCCACTTTCCCTAGCATCAGCTTCTTCTCCAGGGTATCCTGTCTTCTCATTATGTGGCCAAAGTACTTCAGTTTTGCCTTTAATATCATTCCCTCAAGTGAGCAGTCTGGCTTTATATCCTGGAGTATGGACTGCTTTGTTCTTCTTGCAGTCCAAGGCGCACTCAGAATTTTCCTCCAACACCACAGTTCAAAAGCATCTATCTTCCTTCGCTCAGCCTTCCTTATGGTCCAGCTCTCGCAGCCATAGGTTACTACGGAGAATACCAGTGCTTTAACTATGCAGACGTTTGTTGTCAGTGTGATGTCTCTGCTCTTAACTATTTTATCAAGATTTGCCATTGCTCTCATCCCAAGAAGTAGACGTCTTCTGATTTCCTGGCTGCAGTCAGCGTCTGCAGTAATCTTTGCGCCTAGAAATACAAAGTCTGTCACTGCCTCCACTTTTTCTCCCTCTATTTGCCAGTTATCAATCAAGCTGGTTGCCATAATCTTGTTTTTTTTGAGGTTTAACTGCAACCCAGCTTTTGCACTTTCTTCTTTCATCTTCCTCATAAGGCTCCTCAGCTCCTCCTCGCTTTCAGCCATCAAAGTGGTATCATCTGCATATCTAAGATTGTTAATGTTTCTTCCAGCGATTTTAACTCCAGCCTTGGATTCATCAAGCCCAGCACGTCGCATGATGTGTTCTGCGCACAGGTTGAATAGGTAGGGTGAGAGTATACAGCCCTGCCGTACTCCTTTCCCAATCTTTAATATATTTTATTGAGTTTTAAAATACATATTAAAAGTTAAAGCAGAAAATAAAGATAGAAATTCAAAGTAAGAAAAAAGTAAAGAAAAAGTGAAGTCAAGAAAATAATAAGCAAAGGAAATATAGAAAATAGATAGCCTCCAATCTATCTTTGGTCTTTAAATACAATAATTTGCTTTAAATGTTAGTCTTTCATACAATATACAGGAACTTTTCTTTGTCATATATACTTCAATTTCTATAATCCAATCTTCTGATCTTCATGTAGGTTTCACCTTTCTTGCAATTCTCCAATTATCCATCCGTGGTTTCCACTCCTTGGGATAATATCCATTTAAGTGTTCTTAGCTGTATCAGTTTAATGTTTTTTATTCACTCTTTCCATTTTTACATCTATATTTATATCCTTAATAAAGTCCAGTTAGTCTTAAATCATATGTATAACAAATAAAGGCCTAATTATAATTCTAATAAAATACAATATATTCTATTCATATATATCCATAAACATAACATTAATTTAATCATAATCTTATTTAAACTACAATTATACAATTATACCATCTTATATATTTACCTAATTAACTAATTTTGTGACTACATATTCCACTAGTATATAACCTAACCACAATTCATAAAAAAAATAATCTATAACATCAACTTATTTATATCATTAATTTCTAAATCCCAACATATAATTATAAAGATATGTCATCCTGTAATAACATTAATTCTAATTCCAACTCATATCCTGTCCCAATGGTACATCTTCTCATACCTGCATCTCCATAAAAAAAAAGTAATCTATAACATCAACTTATTTATATCACTAATTTCTAAATCCCATATCCTACAATTAAAATATCCCATTTTTATATATCCATACAGTTTCTCATATCAACTTTACTCTATGTCCAATCCAAATCCATGTTTTCCTTAACCATGTATCCCACATTATGATAAATCTCATATTCAGGTTATGCCAAAATCACAGTATGCAATCCGTTTTGTTCTATATCTCATGTTCTTAATCTTTCCCAGTATTTCACAATAACTATCTATTTGCATATTAAAATCTTCCTGTCTCAACTGCCACAATGAGTTTGTACCCAAGTTGTAATATGTAACTTGTTTTGTTGACCATTTCATGTAGGATATCAAAATCTTCTTTTGAACCAATGTATTTAAATCCCCCTTTTCTTGTTTCTTCACTATCTCAAAAAATTTTTCTTCCATTTCTAAATTTATCTTTTGTTCCTTTTGTTCCAAGTCTATCAATAAAAATTCCAATGATTTCTTAATTTCTAAAAGAGATTCACAAAATTCTTTTTTAAAATCTTGAAGTACTGTTAAAAAAGCCATTCTCTCTCACCCCTCCTTCTTCTTTCAAGCTGCCATAGCCAGCCGTTCTAGTCTAAACAACACTTTTCCCAGGGAGTGAGAAGTCAGCTGATCTGTTCAGATGGAAAATTACCAGCAGGATTTATCTATTAAATAAAAATTTTTAAAAGTAAAATATACAAAGATCCAATAATCCCAAATAAAGAGAGAAAATAGTATTTCAAACAGTTTATAAAAAAGGGAAAGGATAAATATCAACCAGTATAAAAAGAGAAAAAAAGGAAAATGAACAGATTCATCAATAGTTAGTCCAACAAAATATATTCAAAAAATATTTTAAATATATATATATATATACTTCCAAGTGAGACAAAATCCACTCTAGAGAAAATAGAAAGGTAAAAAGAAAAAAAATGCAGACGTTTCACTATGCTTCCAATATAAATCCATCATGTTTCCACCATGATTACTATAGCAAAGAAAGCACAAAATTTGACAACATTTATGAGCAAAGTCCAGAGATAGATCTTAGATCATAAAACAATCTATTCTAATAAAATTTTTTAAAAAAAGTAAATCTAAAAGCCGGCTTTAGCTCTAACTTACTTCTTCCCTGTAAGAGCTTGTAGTGTACTCCAGTTGTTTTCACTTCCAGCCTCTCGCTCTCTCCACGGTGGAAAAACAACAGAAAGAGCGGGGGGAGGCAATTCCAACGACCCTGTGATCAATCTTCCGATTCTCCCCTGTCCAGGGAGACATTCCAGTGATCTTATCTTATCTATAGACCACTGCAAACAGGGAAAAGCTAGCCAAGTCTTCAGCGCTCTGAAGAATTCAGAGCTGCTAGTCCGGCTTGGAGTGTGTCCTCCTTTCCCAATCTTAAACCAGTCTGTTGTTCTGTGCTCTGTTCTTACCGTTGCTACTTGGTCGTTATACAGATTCCTCAGGAGGCAGACAAGATGACTTGGTATCCCCATACCACCAAGAACTTGCCACAATTTGTTATGATCCACACAGTCAAAGGCTTTAGAATAGTCAATAAAACAAAAATAGATGTTTTTCTGAAACTCCCTGGCTTTCTCCATTATCGAGCGGATATTGGCAATTTGGTCTCTAGTTCCTCTGCCTTTTCTAAACCCAGCTTGTACATCTGGCAATTCTCACTCCATGAATTGCTGGAGTCTACCTTGCAAGATCTTGAGCATTACCTTACTGGCATGTGAAATAAGTGCCACTGTTCGATAGTTTGAACATTCTTTAGTGCTTCCCTTTTTTGGTATGGGGATATAAGTTGATTTTTTCCAATCTGATGGCCATTCTTGTGTTTTCCAAATTTGCTGGCATATGGCATGCATCACCTTGACAGCATCATCTTGCAAGATTTTAATGTTATTAGCAATGCTTCTTAAGGCCCATTCAACCTCACTCTTCAGGATGTCTGGCTCTAACTCACTGACCACACTGTCAAAGCTATCTCCAATATTATTATCCTTCCTATACAGATCTTCTGTATATTCTTGCCACCTTTTCTTGATCTCTTCTGCTTCTGTTAGGTCCTTACCATCTTTGTTTTTGATCATACCCATTTTTGCCTGGAATTTACCTCCGATGTTTCTAATTTTCTGGAAGAGGTCTCTTGTCCTTCCTATTCTATTGTCTTCTTCCACTTCCGCACATTGCTTGTTTAAAAATAATTCCTTATCTCTTCTGGCTAACCTCTGGAATTTTGCATTTAATTGGGCATATCTTCCCCTATCACTGTTGCCTTTTGCTTTCCTTCTTTCTTGGGCTACTTCCAGTGTCTCAGCAGACAGCCATCTTGCCTTCTTGGTTTTCTTTTTCTTTGGGACGTTTTTTGTTGCCGCCTCCTGAACAATGTTGAGAACTTCTGTCCATAGTTCTTCCGGGACCCTATCTACTAAATCTAGTCCCTTAAATCTATTCTTCACCTCCACTGCATATTCCTTAGGAATATTAGTGAGCTCATATCTAACTGATCTGTGGGTCTTCCCTATTCTCTTTAGTCTGATTCTAAATTTTGCAATAAGAAGTTCGTGATCTGAACTACAGTCAGCTCCAGGTCTTGTTTTTACCGACTGTATAGATGTCCGCCACCTTTGGCTGCAAAGGATGTAGTCAATCTGATTTCGGTGTCGACCATCTGGTGAAGTACATGTATAAAGTCGTCCTTTAGGTTGTTGGAAGAGAGTGTTTGTTATGCACAGTGAGTTGTCTTGGCAAAATTCTATCAGCCTATGTCCTGCTTCATTTTGTTCTCCCAGACCATGCTTGCCTGTAATTCCAGGTGTCGTCTGACTACCCACCTTAGCATTCCAGTCTCCTGTAATGAAAATAACGTCTCTTTTTGGTGTATTATCCAGTAGGTGCTGCAGATCCTCATAGAACTGATCTACTTCTGCTTCTTCAGCATATGTGGTTGGGGCGTATATTTGGATCACTGTGATGTTAAATGGCTTCCCCTGAATTCGAATTGAGATCATTCTATCGTTTTTTGGATTGTATCCAAGCACTGCTTTAGCCACTTTATTATTAATTATGAAGGCTACTCCATTTCTTCTGTGGTCCTCTTGTCCACAGTAGTAGATCTGGTGGTCATCTGATGTGAAGTGGCCCATCCCAGTCCATTTCAGTTCACTGACACCTAAAATGTCTATATTTAATCTTGACATCTCACCAATAACCACATCCAATTTGCCCTGGCTCATAGATCTTACATTCCAGGTTCCTATGGTGTGTTGATCTTTAGAACATCGGATTCGTCGTTCACCACCAGCACCGTCGGCCGCTAGCCGTCCTTTCGGCTTTGAGCTAGCTGCGTCATCACGTCTGGGGCTAGTTGAACGTATCCTCTGTTCCTCCCCAGTAGCATTTTGACCATCTTCCGACCTGGGAGTCCCATCTTCCGATGGTATACTGACATATCTCTGGTTGTACTGATCCATTTAGTTTTCATGGCAAGAATACTGGGGTGGGTTGCCATTACCTTCCCCAGGGATCGTATTTAGTCTGACCTCTCTGCCACGACCTTCCCGTCTTGGGTGTCCCTTCACGGTTTAGCTCATGGTTTCATTGAGGTGCTCAAGCTCCAGCACCACGACAAGGTAACAATCTCCTTTGCTGGAGACAGAGTGCTTAGTGGTTTGTAAAAAACGGATTAGTGAATTTTGAATCCTGCCAATAGGATCCTACTTGACAAACCCTGGTTATCAATTAGGGCTACAGTATTGGGGCTGCAAACATCTGGATAACCACTAGATGACAACATGTTTTCTCTTTGCTGCCCTCTAGTGGCCATTTAGATTTTTGCAGCCCTAGTATGGTAGCCCTAGCACAGAGCTTTCCAAACTTTTCATGTTGGGGACACACTTTTTAGACATGCATCATTTAGCAACACACTCTTACAGCAGGGCACAAGGCAGGCACTAGGACCTGCATGGAATCACAGCAGGTTTGGAGGCAGCAAGGCACAAGGCAGGCACTAGGACCTGCGCGGAATCCTGGCAGGGCTCGGAGGCAGCAGCAGCCGCGACACACCCAGACACTGCAGTCGACACACTAACGTGTCTCGACACAGTTTGGAAAGCTCTGCCCTAGCATAAACTAAGCCAGTGTGTAGGACTTCTTTACACAAGGTAAAGAGGATTGGCCTGGGATTCAAGCATGGCCCAGATATTTTCTGCAGAAGTGAAGTTGGCAGATGGCTGAAAAATTGCATGGTACTTCTAATTGCAGATTACTGTCCCCCAAGAATTTTATTTTAAAGAACAACACAGTTAATAATCCCAGTCCTCTGCTACTCCCAGTGATAATATGTAAGCTTACTGGGGCACCAAAGTGATAGAGGAGCCCTGGAAAACATTTTGCCAGAGCCTCACAAATTCAAACTTTTATTATGGCTATAAGGTCAGCAGTCAGATACAGATACAGTAAAACAAATTGAAACCCTAACCCTGAAGGGACAGCAGTAAAAGACGCAATGGGCTCAAGGACTCTTGATAGGGGAGTTTTTTTGTAATGCCCCAACAGAACAGCAGAAGGCAATGCTTCCAGCCTGGCCAAAGTGAAGACCCAGCAACTTTTCAGGATTGTGACAGAAGCGGGATATGAAGCTGGCATGTACCCATTCTAAAGACCCACCATGCTGCAAGCTTGGAAACCAGACCTAGAAGATCAATGTCCCAAACAAGCTGTTTAAAGATACTTTGGATGTTTTCAGAGTCTAATGGACAAAGGTTTTCCAACAACAGTCCTAGAAAGTGAAGGTTACCAATAACTTTTTAAAAATCAACTTGACCTAAGGTAGTATCTAAGAACCGGTGGGGCCAGTTTACTTTAGCCAAAAGTTGCAAAGGATAATATGAGGCTTTACAACCATGAGAACCAAGCCTGCTTCTAAGTGTTCTTAATACATCTTGGGACAGCAAGCGTAATCTTAGACTGAATGGCTTCAAGGATATCAAGCTTTCTAAAAGTACAGACCTGGAGACTGTAGAGCAGTGTTTTTCAACCTTGGCAACTTTAAGGTGTGTGGACTTCAACTCTCAGAATTCCCCAGCCAGCCATGCTGGCTGGGGAATTCTGGGAGTTGAAGTCCACACATCTTAAAGTTGCCAAGGTTGAAAAACACTGCTGTAGAAAAGCTGGGAGATGAGGTTGGCTATAAAAACCTTGCAAACCACTGTAATGGTATGTGGGAAAGACCTTGGGAGATGGGGCGAAGAGATGCTACCTAGGGAATGGTCAGGTAAGAGACAGCATAGCCCATAGCTGGATAGTAGGTGGGGCAAGAGGCTCAGAAGGGACCCTTCCTAGTTTCTCAGGCTGTAAAGGACGGTGGGAGAATTGTACTTTCAGACTTGCAAGATTCTGTTACTGTAGCTTTACAATAAAGAAGAATTAGCTTATCTGGTCGTGTTTCCTGTCTGGTCTACCTGGTAAGGCTGACAACACAGGGGTAAAGGGAGCTCCTTTTGAATGGAAACAAATCTTAGGATAACTGAGCAGCTATGCTGACCAACACTTGCCAGATATAAAAAATGTTCTCCCCAGGATAGTGAGGCCCAGAACAGCACTCTAAGGTTCAGTGCATACCTGCACAATAGTCATTCCCATTAATTTGCCAGTTAGTGGTAAATCTAATTGCCAAGGTAAATTAATGGTAAATCTATAATTTGCCAAAGTAAATCTAAATGTATTTCAGCCTTAGTTCATCTCTGCCATTTCAGTGTCCTTTTGCAGTTATAAGCATCTGTATCTGCTAGTTTATTAGACTGCTTTCACGTAATTAAACAGTTCAGAATCCTTCCGACTATATTCCCTTTAATATTTATCATCCCATCAATCACTCTTAGGTGATTCCTTACCCTTGCAAATACTGGTTGTTTTAGAGACTTTGAAAATGCAAAATAAGACAAAAACTATTGGGCACCTGATATGTCAAATCCCCCATCCTATATAAATTGCTTCTTTCCACTGATTTCTTTCTTTCAATGTTCTCTAAATATTGTTAGCAACATTTCTGATAGTGATGGCCTGACCTGGTAAGGTAGCTTGGATCGTTCATTTATTTCATTAGGAAGCAAAGCTATTCCTGGTCTAACTTGAGGGAACTGGAAATTGTTAGCTTGGCTGAGATTAGAATGTAATGGGAAATTGGATGGAACAAGATATCAGCAGGTAGTCAGTCAAAGAGATAATTAACAAGTAAACAAAGAGAGGGTAAGGACAGCCGTGTTTGTGTTAGTCTATGGTGGCAAAAAATCAACCATCTGGTACCACCAGGAAGCTAAAGAAGAACAAAGAGCAGGCAATAGATTGTAGAAATTGGCTGCTGCTGCAGTCTCAATTGAAAGGCATTATTTTTCCTGGTTTATAAATCAGTTTCTTAAATGTCAATTTCTTATGGCAAGAAAAATCTGGAAGGACGGGTGGTAAAATTCAGAACTCTTATCAAATGAATGATGATTTTGCCCTGAGTATCCTGTAAAATTTGACAAAGGAAGCAGGGTGATTTTGCAGTCAATACCTCTTTTTTTTTTTTTTTTTTTTTTAAATCATTTAGTTGTGTCTGATTCTCAGAGACTGCCTGGAGAAGTTCCTGCAGTTTTCTTGGCAAGGTTTTCAGAAGTGGTTTGCCATTGCCTCCTTCCTAGGGCTGAGAGAGAGGGACTGGTGCAAGATCACCCAGCTGACTTCGTGGCTAAGGCGGTACTAGAACTCACGGTCTTCTGGTTTCTAGCCAGGTGCCTTAACCAGTACACCAGACTGGCTCTCAAATCCCTCTTTCAGAAGCACAAAGCCCAGGGTGGGGAAGGATTGAGTCTAAAGGGAGAGGAGGAGAATGAAGTTTGAAGAAAAGGTGAGCAGTCAGAGAGATCTGAAACAGGGAGGGGCAAGGAGCAGGAGAGCTGGAAAAAAATGAAAAGATGATAAAGGAGAGGAAGCGAGGAGAATGGGGAGCTTCGATAGAAGAGTCTGCGCTAGCTTTTTGAAATGGGATTTAAAGAAATCACTTGCTCCATGTTTCCTTTTTTTCTAATTGGGTGTCTTTTATGTTTGTGTGTGTGTGCATGTGTGTGTGTATGTGTGTATGTATGTGTGTGTGTGTGTATAATTTTATTGAAGATTTTTTTTAAAAGAAGATAAAAACTAATACAAACTAATATAAAGTGAGTAAAAGAAAAGAAGAAAAAAGAAATCAAAGAGAAAGCTAAAAGGGCAAGAAAAGGGAAAAAAGTAGAAGAAAAATAGAAAAGAAAGAAAAAAGATGCAAAGAAGTAGCTTCCGATCTTCTTTACAACAATTACAAGTACAGTTATAAATTTACCTCTTAATCTACGGTTACAACATAACTCTCTTCTTTCTATAATCTATGCTGTCTAATCATCAAAACCATAAATCATACGTTCATTTTTTTCTGTTTGCTGCCTTAAGCTGACCAAAAATAAAGGTGGGATAAAAATCTAATAATAAATAAACAAAAAGAGTCAAGTTTGACTCCTGGTAACTTCATGGATAGGTTATTTTCTTGGCCACAATAAGAAAGTAGTTAGTCGTTGCCTTCTTCTGACTTTTCTGCTTGTTTGTTTGACAGGCCAGTCTAGATACTGTACTGGTGTTTCCTGCGGACCAAGCTGAATGCACATTCATGCAATTGGCCATTGTAGTAAAAAGTTAAATATAAAAAATAGGCACCAGGTCCTCAATCAAGGCTGAAAGGCTGGCAGGGAGGGGATGGTATGGCAACTGTAGTCCTAATCCAGTGTTTTTCAACCTTGGCAACTTTAAGATGTGTGGACTTCAACTCCCAGAGTTAGAGTTGAAGTCCACACATCTTAAAGTTGCCAAGGTTGAAAAACACTGGTTTATATATTATTCCCCAATAAGGCCTTCCATAACTTGGTAGCCTCCATATATGTTGGAGTATAATTTCTACTTCGTAGATCATTACAACTATTGCTGACTAGAGGTAATGAGTACTATCATCCAACACATCAGGAAACCACCCTGAAACTTCCAGCCACCATCTCGACTTCTTTGACCTTCCCTGAATATGTCATGATAGTCAAACCTGAAGTGAGACAAAGAAGTAATGATTCTCCCCAAGCTGCACCCTTTAAAATGGAATTTTGCATTATCCCAACTGCATCCCCTTTTAAAATGAGGGTGAAGGGCTTCCCTGAGCTTAATATCACGAAGCAGATTTATTTATTTATTTTCTATCCCTCCTTTATTATTTTTATAAATAACTCAAGGCGGCAAACGTACCAAATACGCCTTCCTCCTCCTCTTTTCCCCACAACAGCAACCCTGTGAGGTGGGTGGGCTGAGAGAGAGTGACTGGCCCAAGGTCACCCAGCCGGCTTTCATGCGTAAGGCGGGACCAGAACTCTCAGTCTCCTGGTTTGCCATTGGCTCCTTCCTAGGGCTGAGAGACATCGATTGGCCCAAGGTCACCCAGCCGGCTTTCATGCGTAAGGTGGGACTAGAACTCACAGCCTCCTGGTTTCTAGCCCAGCACCTTAACCACTAGACCAAACTGGCTGTATAAAAGGGTAATTGGCATCTGTTTGCCAAGTGCAGAAATAAGAGGAAATGGAATACGAATATCTTTGAACAAATCAGGAGACTGCAGTTTAGGGTTGGGTCTGGGTTCTGTCCAATGCCTCCCTGCTTTTTCTATCAGTTTCTAAAAATGTTATATAAATACTAAGATATCCTGAAAGCATGAGGAACTGAAAAAAGGATGTTTTCATATTTATATCATCTCTGGGAAATGATGCAAATGCTCAGTAAATGGAGTTTATATCAAAGTCATTATTCTTACTTTGTTTGGAAAGAAGTCACAGTAACATTCTCTGAAATATACAGTATATTCTTTTTTTTCCCTTCAAAATATTTCCAAGACTACTTTTAAGCATTCTTGTTAACAAGCAAAAGGCAGTAGAGTTGATTTGTTCTCACTTAAATTTACCCAGAGCAAAACAGCAAAGATACAACTCCTCCTTTTGAACTAAGTAGTGGAAAAAATGATGTAAGAGTTCTAGTGAACAAATATGTGCCCTATGACCCTTTGGAAAGAAAGAAAGAAAAAAGGAGAAAGTATCACTCAGAATTAGACCAAAATAGCAAAACCTCACTTTGCTGAAGAATAAACGCCTTGGTAGTAGTTAATAAAAAAAGTTTATTTATATCAAGGGATTGGAGGATAAATTGCAAATATTAATAAAAAGCATTGAACTGGGGGATACAACTGCTAAAAAGAATCAAATTATTGGCTTTCATTTGTTTATTTGCTTCCAGCTCGTGTTGAATTGCAGTTGAAGCTTTTAAGGTTTTATTCAGTCATAACGTGAAGCTTCCCTTTCTTTTTCTCTCCAGGTTCAAATTAACAGCTACTGTATGAAAACTCACAGGATGACTTTGGATTTGTTGCTCTCTCTTAGCTCAACTTACCTGGCAGGATTTTGGTGTGCAGTTTGTGATCTTTGAAAGTTGAAAAGATACCTATAAAGGCAGATTTTTAGTTTTCCTAGTTGAGAATGGATTTTTCTGTTTAAAATCATGCTCCTGTGCTAGCAGTAGGAACGGAACTATGCAAAAATCAAGAAAGCTTTGAGGAGCCCAGGTATCCTTTGGCGCTGTAATTTGGTTGGGTGTGACCCCGAGAAAAGAAGCAGAAGCCAGATAATAAGGTGTAAAAATGTCAGGCAAAGGGTAGTATAAAAGGGTCATTTTATAATACTTAAAACAGTGAAGGAATGTAGATCGGGGTGAGAGCAGTACTGCGATGGCAGCCTCAAGTTTTGGATTTGGGCGATCACTTCATTGCTGACCTACAGTTAGGGGTGTTTGCTGCCTAGGCAATAATTAATTATTCATTAATTATATAT
Organism: Charina bottae; assembly: GCA_023362775.1. NCBI lineage: Eukaryota > Metazoa > Chordata > Lepidosauria > Squamata > Charinaidae > Charina > Charina bottae. The sequence continues at coordinate 67,873,443 of JALMGJ010000005.1, read as the reverse complement.
CTTTTTTTTCCCCTGCCGTTCGATTGTGTCTGATTCTCGGTGACTGCCTGGACAAGTCCCTGCAGTTTTCTTGGCAAGATTTCAGAAGTGGTTTGCCATTGCTTTCTTCCTAGGGCTCAGAGAGACTGACTGGCTCAGGTCACCCAGCTGGCTTTGTGCCTCAGGTGGGACTAGAATTCATGGTCTCCCGGTTTCTAGCCCAATGCCTTAACCACTACACCAAACTGGCTACATATATCTATTATCTTTCATTAATTATATATCATTATCATTAATTATGTATCTTTTTATATAATCGTTTGCAAATCTGTATTCAGTTTTTAGACATGCATCTTTTCGCGACACACTCTTACAGCAGGGCACAAGGCAGGCACTAGGACCTATGCGGAATCCTGGCAGGGCAGGTTTGGAGGTAGCAGCAGCCGCGACACACCCAGACACTGCAGCCGACACACTAACGTGTCCCGACAGAGTTTGGAAAGCTCTACTCTATATCATAGCTTTCCAAAGCATGTGTCGCGACACACTACTGTGTCGCCTGCGGTGTCCTGTTGTGTCGCACGCAAACCCGGAAGCGCTGATAGGGGGAACCGGAAGGAGCGCACCCCCGCCAATCACCACCGCCGCCGCGCTAATTGGTGGGGGTGCACTCCTTCTGGTTCCCCCCATCAGCGCTTCCGGGTTTGCGTGCGACACACCAGGACACCACAGGCTGTGCCGCCGCCACCGCCATTGGTGTGTGTCACCAACATGAAAAGTTTGGAAAGCTCTACTTTATAAACTCTGTTTTATAGACAAAGTGCTATGAGAAGTTAAAAAGGGAAAGAAGAGAGAAAGAAACACAAAGAGACAACCTACTGTAATGTGCTAATCATCCATCTATCAAAAATAACAATGGAGAGAGGAGTAGATAAGATTTAAAAGCAGATGTGTTACTGTTTGACTATATGACATGGAAGTAATTTTAGATGCAATTTATACTGGTGCCACTTTACATATGCATCAGAACACAAGGTATGTGTCAGCTCAAGTTCTTTCTTATACTTTCTGACAGCTTAATTAAAAATTAGAAAAAGAAACCAGTCATCTGGTGTTTGGGATTTGTAAAAGGTGTGCAGAAGTTGAGACCTTAAATGGAGATCCACACAATTCTCTTTCTTGTTTTCTCCCTTTCTTTTAAAAAAGAGGCTCTTTCCATAATTGTCTGTTCATACATGCACAGGTTGAGCTAACATCAGACATGATGATCCACTGAGACCAACAGAACAAGTTCATTGCAATCAGCTTATATCACACCTAATTTTCATTGCATGATGGTCTGTTTTTAAAGATAATCCCTTGGACAACAATTTAAAAATATTGATTAAAAAGGCTGCTAGTGCTAAGAAACATACTCTTACAGCTGTGCATTAATTGCCTTCAAAATCTGTTCCTGACTGCCTGGGAAGATCTGGTACTCACACTGAATAGTTTTGAATCTGTGCATTTGCAGCCCCTGATTGATGTTAATTTCTCCAATTGCTGTAGATTTTTTGGCCAAGGCCAAAGAGTAGTTTTCTCGCTCAGATGCCACCTTGTTTATTGCAACATGTGTTTCAGAGGTAAATAAAGAAGACTGAAATAGTATTTTTGTTCTGCCTGTTGTAAGTTGATATTTTAAACAATTAGGACATGATTAATTGGCTTGGTGTAACTACTAAGCAGTGTAGCCCTATGCGTATCTGTTCAGAAGTAGGTCATGTGGGATTAATCTCCAGAGAAATAGTTCAAAATTAGTAGCCTAAAACTCCCAAGAATATGATACACCTTTCTAAATCCAGGCTGGCAGAAAGTACAGTGGGGGGGGGGAGTTTAGCCAGCTGAAATTTTGTCAAGTGGAAGAAAATAATTAAGAATAGTTTAATGAAGTTTACTATGGTACTTTCCTTTCACCACTAGTTCCACTCTCCAATCCTTCAAAAACAGCTCGAAGCCAAAAACCATTTGATCACCTGCAAAACTACAGGAAACAAATGAGTTGATCAGTGATCTCTGTCCCCAGCTGACCAATTGGAGAACACAAAAAACAAAATTCAAACTATGCCCCATCCTCCACCCAGGGGCTCATTGTATGCTGTGCGTTTGCTGCTTCCTCCAAAACGCTAAGTAGCGGCTACTGTGGTGGGATGTGGGAGCTGCCAACCCATTAAGGCATAGCTTTCCAAACTGGGTGTCGCGACACTTTAGTGTGTCGCAACACACAGTTTGGTGTGCCGCAACACAACGCGTAAGCGGGGGCAGGGGTGTGCACGGTGGCGGCGCGGCGGCGCGTGCGGCAGCCGCGGTGCGTACGGTGGCGTATGGCGGCGGCGGCAGCGACGATGGCAGCAGCACACCAGCGCTTCTGCGTTTTAGCGGAGGCTGCCGCCGCTGCCGCCACCACCGCCGCCGTTGATGTGTCACCAACGGCGGCACTTTGGAAAGCACTGCATTAAGGTGTTATCCCTCTCTTGCCTTTGAAATCATAGCATCTCAGGAAGATGCGACAGCAGAACAGATACTAGAAATGGGGAAATGAGCCCAAGAGCTGGTAGGCAGAGTGACATGGGGAGTTCCCATCAATGGGAAACCAGCTCTCCAGAATTTAGTGTCTTAAGAAGGAATTTGCAGTAAGTGCAGTTTGGGATGTACCTCAGTAGAGGCCAAAATAGCTCAGCTTAGCTACTGAGCACAAATAACAATAGAGGAGCCCACCGATGCAGATCTGAAGTGCTCAGATATCCCTCTACCACAAGAAACCTCTATGTGGCTGCATGGTGCTATGGAAGACTGATGATGTTTCCACACCTGGCATCCTGCTATCTGCTCAATTAGACACCAGTAAAATATCATTCATTTAAAAGGATGCAGCTTGTATTCATTTTGGATCAATGCTAGATGAGTCTTAGAATTCTTCAGAGTTTCTGAAGAATTTGAAAAGTCCTTCATAAAGGACTATGCAAGGTTTTACCTGCAACTGGGGTCTGTTTCTATTACGAGTTAACGTGCATTTCCGTCCATGGCACTTGTCTAAAATTTGCTGTCTATACCAGTTCCCTATCCTGTCTCTATTGTCTCTCTTCTAAGTCACCTCCAGCTAGTCTCTTCCTGATTTGTAGGGGTGCCATTCATTACAGGCAAGGCATCCTCTTTAAATGCATTACAAGCCAGCACAGAAAGCACTGACCGATCAGGGCACGGCAGCAGGAATGTAAGATTCTGAGTTTTTGTAGGTCTGTAGGGGGACGTGGTGGCTCAGTGGGTAAGATGCCAGGCTTGTCGATCGGAAGATCGCAAGTTCGGAGGTTCGAATCCCTAGCCACGCGTGACGAAGTGAGCTCCCGCACTCGCCCCAGCTCTTGCCAACCCAGCAATTCGAAAGCATGCAAATGCAAGTAGATGAATAGGTACCACTTCGGTGGGTAGGTAACAGCGTTCCGTGTGCGTCATGCCAGCCACATGACCGTGGAAGTGTCTTCGGACAATGCTGGCTCTTCGGCTAACAAACGGAGATGAGCACTGGCCCCTAGAGTCGGACACAACTGCACAAATGTGTGGGGGGAACCTTTACCTTTACCTTTAGGTCTGACTTTTTTAAACTGATCCCCGTCGCGCCCCCCCCCCCAAATCTTGTTTGGGCATCGAGTTGATATAAAGTGGGGAATAAAATAAAAATGGGAAAGCGCCCAAGTGGTAATAGTCCCAGTCAGGAAGGAGGCAGACCATGATTGTGCAACTAACTACTGTATGTCTTATAAAACAGGAGAACTGTAATATACTAGCTACCAAGTAGCAGGTATCTTACTTCACGGGGAGGTGAGGAGTGATTGAAGCTTAGAAATACAGGAAAAGAAGCAAATAAGCTATGAAAAGTCCAGTTCAACATTTCTCATTATTCTCATTATGACACTGGACACTGGAATGAGAAAAAGGGTGCCTTCTGCATTTTAAGATAAAAATATGTTTCAGACTACACTTAAAACAAATGACCCTCCCTTCTCTTCCTCACACGAAGAAACCAAAAGTTAATTCAGAGACTAATGGTGGGAGATCAATGATTGTGCCATAGTTAAGTGCAAGTGGGGACAGGGTACAAGTCTTCCTTGACCCAACACTGAAATGCCATAACGGCAGCTCGGGGCCAGAACCCCTGCTTAGACTGGAACCACATCTGGCTCAGCCAGAATGGCCAACTGGGTCTCCATGGGTGGTGCCCTGCTGGGTGTGGGTCTGCACACACACGAACAACATTAAGCACTTAATGAAAAAGGAAAGGGGAAGCAGCAAAAGGGAGTCTTATGATGAAGCAAGAAAGCACAGAAGTGTGGAGTTATGTTTAAGGAAAGTATGAAAAAAGATCCTTAGTGGAACCATGAGGTAAAAGAACCTGTAGATGAGGAAAAATTATATAAGAAAGTGATTGCTGCGCAAGTGAGAATGAAAGATATTGCACAACGTATATACTGTATAGAGAAATAGTTGCAAAGAATAGAGTCAAGGAGAGTAAGGAACCATTACAACTAAAAAAGTAAAGAAAATGCAGAACAGTTTTGATGAAAGTTTAAAAAAATGTTTTGGAAGTACTTGAAGAGGGATAAACAAGGAACCTCCAGCAGAGCGGATTAAGAACAAAAGTGAGGAAATGATTTCTGATGAAACTGAAGTGAAAGAATGCTGGAAGGAGTTTTTTTGGAGCAGGGCTTTCCAAAGTTCCGCCGCTGGCGACACACCAGCGGCGGTGCAGCGGCGGTGGCGGAGTAGCGGCAGCGGCGCGCGTGCGCGGCGGTGACACAGGAGGACATGCAGCGGCGCGCATGTGCACGGCGGCGGCGCAGGGGGGCGCGCGGCGTCGCGGGGGGGCATGTGGTGGCGCGCGCGTGCACGGCGGCGCTTCCGGTCGGTGTGGCGACACACCACGCTGTGCGTGGCAACACACTTTTGTGTCGCGACACACAGTTTGGAAAGCTCTGTTTTAGAGATTTGTATGGAGGTGTTAATGATATGTTGAAGAATGGAACGGAATGGTTTAACTGGAGAGATGTTAAAAAAATGGATGAATGATCAGTATGAATTAAGCCCGTAAGGGCGGTTTAGTCATATAGAGAGAATGATGAGGATTGAATCACAAAACAAATACCCAAAGGAAGAGTGGGTGGGTTGAGAGAAAGGTGAACACTTTGAACATGGATAACATTGATGAGATCCTGATAAAGAGAAAAACAGGAAGTTTAAAGAACAAATTACCATGTATGGAGTGGTACCTAGGCAAGGTGGAAGGAAAAGTAGTTCTCAAGAACAGAAAGGTCTGGAGAGGTCAGTGAAAACTAGATTTAGCTGTACTTCCGTCTTTTCTTTCCTATGTCATGGCTTATTTCCTCTCTTATTGTTTTTACTCTTTTTTTCTGACTAGCATGATGGGTATGTATATATATATTTATTTATTTTATTTCTATCCCGCCTTTATTATGTATGTAAAAGAGCAAAACATCCTAAATCAATCTTTGTATGAATTCATAAAAGGATTTGCTTTCCCTGTTACTTGCAGATAGCAATATTGCTGGTCCTGGTGGCAATATGGCCGTCTGGGAAGCAAAGGGGAGATGTTTAATTAATTGATTCGATATCATCTAGGTTGATTGGTATCAGTTCTCAAGGATCTGAAGCAGACTTCCTTCACAGTTCAACTTGGAGATGCTGAGGACTGAAGGCATCTTTTGACGCAAAGGATATGGTCTATCACAATGGCCCTCTCATCAAATTTATTTATTTATTTATTTAAGTTTTATCCCGCCTTTATAATTTTTATAAATAACTCAAAGCAGCTAACATACCTAATACTCCTTCCTCCTCCTATTTTCCCCACAACAACAACCCTGTGAGGTGAGTTGGGCTGAGGGAGAGTGACTGGCCCAAGGTCACCCAGCCGGCTTTCATGCCTAAGGCAGGACTAGAACTCACAGACTCCTGGTTTCTAGCCCAGCACCTTAACCACTGGACCAAACTGGCTCTCCCAAATTCCCAAAGTGAAGGAATGAATGTTGATCCTTAACCATAGTTAATTTGCTTTCATGTTGAGTCTTCTTTTTTTTTAGGCAAACTTTAGTTACTGAGACTTTTGATACAGAAATACTTCATTTTTCATGAATAAAATATGTCAGTGTCTCTTCCTTTCTCAATATTTTGCTATTACACAAAACATCTTATTTTTTTAATCAGGAAAAACATCTTTTTATCAGGAAAAATCTTATATAAAATAAAGTAGTCCTGAATAACTCTTGACATTATCTCTTGCCTCTGTGTTAAATCACATTTTTGTGCTACAGTTAATTTATACCAGAAATTCATATCTTTTGAATAATGCAATAATCCTTGTGTCAGCTCCTGTTATTTTAGAAATATACTGTATATTTAAGGAAAACCAAAGCTGATTGAGTATTGAGGTAGACCAGCATAATTGGAAGCCTCAACAAGTACCCAAAGGACCCCATAATCTGAGGTCTTCTGTTTCTTTTTAAAGGCACTGGTTGTTCCGTATTCTCACTGTTTTTAAAAATAAACAGCTTAATCATAATGCAGTGATTACTCCAAAGTGTAATGTGGTTTCAGCTGCTCTTCAGACTTGCCCCATCAACGTGTGGAGGTCTGGGGTGTGGATAGATTACGATCTGCAGCTTCCGGGGACTCATACAATTACTGAATTCTAAAAAGGGCTCCTAACATGCTGTGACCAGTCTGGTACATCTTCCTAAGCCACAATGATATTTGTTTGATTTGGGTTTAGCTTATTGAGAAAATTGATGATGTGCAAACTATGGTTGTTTATGACCTATTGTATTGTGTCCATATAGGCTATTAGGGTTAAATAAATCATGATTTAGGACAGCAAGTAAATTCAGTCATTCAGACTTGATGTAGTAGTCAGCCACCGTGTGATTTTAGTTTAGCATGTCATATGATGCCAGCCATTGTGGCTTGCAAATCATGGTTTATGGATATTAAATGTATAATTGTGGGTTATGTACTGATAATGTGCACCACCTTGAGTCATGTGCCAAGTGGGTAGCCAAGTGGAGCCACTTTGATCTAGTGGTTAAGGCAACGGGCTAGAAACCAGGAGACTGTGAGTTCTAGTCCCACCTTAGGCATGAAAGCCGGCTGGGTGACCTTGGGCCAGTCCCTGTCTCTCAGCCCTAGGAAAGAGCCAATGGCAAACCAGGAGACTGAGTTCTAGTCCCGCCTTAGGCCTGAAAGCCAGCTGGGTGACGTTGGGCCAGTCCCTGTCTCTCAGCCCTAGGAAAGAGCCAATGGCAAACCAGGAGACTGAGTTCTAGACCCGCCTTAGGCATGAAAGCCGGCTGGGTGACCTTGGGCCAGTCCCTGTCCCTCAGCCCAACTCACCTCACAGGGTTGGTGTTGTGGGGAAAAGAGGAGGAGGAAGGTGTATTAGGTATGTTCGCCGCCTTGAGTTATTTATAAAAACAATAAAGGCGGGATAAAAATAAAATAAATAAAAATAAATAAATAAAATAATATTTGAGCTGAACTAAGAAATAATGAATCAATGTACAGAACCCGTTCCATAGTAAAGCAAGTAGAGGCTTAGCACAAAGTATAAACCAGACCTCTGCCTGTTTCAGTGTCTGCCCTTGATGTGCATTTCAGACCCATGAATGGCCGGGCGAAAGAGAACCGTTTTGAAGTTGGAATTGCTCCTCAAATGCCCTGCCAGCCACATGGACAGACTCTCTCTGGCAGCCCTGCTGTGGATTCTTTTCAGGGATGTGGCAATGGTGGTAGAACACTGTGCTCTCGCCTTTCAGAATATAACACCACAGCGAAGGAGCACATGGCAGGAAGTGAAGGCAGGCCAGAGCATCCAAGAGCGTCTCTTTCCCCCAACGGAAAAAGTCATCTTCCAACAGAGGAAGCCTTCCTCCCACAATGGAAGCTCCTTCTGTCAGAGGAAGCAAACGCTTGGCTCCCGCTCAGGATGTTTAGCCTTGACACTATTTGATAAAATATGTAGGAGCCATTTTTAGTTCTTTTTCCCAGTTTAGCATTAAGTTGGACAAGAGGTTCTTTCTGACGGTGTACAATTCTCAGCTGTTCTTTCTTTATACGTTGCACCAAAGATATTGCTTAAAGAGGATGCAGTGCTGCAATAATACTATTTCAAAAGTTCACATGATTAAGAGAAACAAAAGCAAGATGGTGTGAAAGAGAACATTTAGGCATCCAGTATCCCAACCGTTATCCCTCCTAACCATGGTGAGAGTAAATTGAGCTGAGAGTTGCAGCCTCCTGCAACTGAAGAGCAGCAGGTTAAGGGACATTGAGCCGGATTGTCAGATTGCGCCCAGAGAGATCCACTTTCAGACCCCACATTCCAGGTGCAGGGCTGAAATAATAAATTGAATTAAGACTGGACACTGGTGCAGATATATATAATAAAGTAAGTGAAGTTTAGCTTTGGTTCTGTAAAAAAATACTTACCATTTATCTTAAAGTTTGCATGGTAGAAAAGTGCGGTATAATGATCTTGGGCAAAGAAATGAAATCATATGAGTTCTACGTTTGATACCTTTGTTTAAAATAAACTTGCTAAGTTTTTGTGAGTGATAATTGAGAGGGTGCAGAAGAAAGCAGACTGCTTCTGTTTGCAGATAGGTTTTCTCCCTGCCCCCCTTTTTTTCAGCATAGCTATTTCTCATTTTATTTATTCAGTCAACGGCACAATCTTTCCATTACATGTGAACTCCCACTGTTTGGACAAAGGCTCATGGTGAATCTTTTTCACCTATGAATGGAAAGCTACTTGGTCAGAAAGATAACTGCAGCACTTCCTTATCTAGCAACAAATTTCAGATGAGTTGGTTTTGGATGTCAGCCATACTTTTCCATACACGGCTTTCTTTCACAGTCCAGTCAGAGTTGGAAAGTTGAGGCCCAAGATAAAAACGCTTAAGCCTGTCTTGTACACACACTCCAGCCAAAATGCCTCTGCCCAGACTTCCTCAGAGAATTGTACCCCAATTTTTTTAAGGCTGTCTTTTCCAGCCATGAACTCAGGTAAGTCCTGTATAGGTTAACAGAATAGAAGACTGTTTCCGTAGTATCAAGATAATGCACTTTCGCCGTTTTTATTCTCCCTGATTGGCCTTTAGTTCTACCTTTTCTCAAGGTTTCTCAACATTATTTTCTCTTGATTTGAATTAGGCTAGGCCAGTGTTTCTCAACCTTGGCAAGTTTAAGATCTGTGGACTTCAACTCCCAGAATTCCCCAGGCAGCATGGTGGCTGGGGAATTCTGGGAATTGAAATCCACACATCTTAAACTTGCCAAGGTTGAAAAACACTGGGTTAGGCTAAATAATACTTCTCTCAGTTCTCAAGCATCAAGAGAATAAGACTAACAAAAACAAATACGTTCCCTTGGATATATCATACCCAGGGCTACAATAATAACAAATACTCTGCTGCTGAAGAGAGGAGAAATCTTGGCTTCCTTAGACAAAATGACAGAAAACACATCTCTATTATGGGAATCCTGCATATTTAGTATATGCGGTTTTTGTTCCCTATGGATGCTGGAAATGAAAAAATGTTCAACAGATACATTTCTAAAACATCAGATCAAGACACAAATTCACTACAGTTGGGGTTTTCACCCTGTTTTAAGCCCATAGTGTAGTTATCCTATACTTATAATATGATTGGTTTGGCTTTGATTTGTTACATTATGTGAACCAAGCTGTGGTGGCTTTAAAACCATGGTTTATTGTTTAGTGCATGCTGCAAACCCATTGAATGGCTGAATTCCACATCCGATTAACCCATTATGTGTTTGGTTTGGTTAGCCTTAGCATATTGAGCAATCCCACCCACTGTGTTTTTAGTTTATGACTCAGCCCATTTTCTGAACCTAGTCAATAAAACATAACTAAACAAACCATAGTTTAGAATGTTGTGTGCTATAATATGATTCTATAGCACAGTGTTTCTCAACCTTGGCCACTTTTAAGATGTGTGGACTTCAACTCCCAGAATTCCCCAGCCAGCTGCCTGGGGAATTCTGGGAGTTGAAGTCCACACATCTTAAAGTGGCCAAGGTTGAGAAACACTGTGTATAGCAGGATGAAAAGGGCCGTCTACAGAAGGCTGTCCACCAGTCCCTGCAGTTTTCCTGGCAAGATTTTGGGAGTGGTTTGCCCTTGCCTCCTTCCTAGGGCTCTGAGAGAAGCAGCTTGGGGTCCCCAGGCCCGTTGACAGAACCACGTCTTCAGGGCCTTCCGGAACATGAGCTAGGAGGGGGACAATCTTATATCTGGGGGAATGATGTTCCAAAGGGAGGGAGCCACTACAGAGAAGGCCCTTTTCCTCAGTCCCACTAGATGTACCTCCCTAACTGAAAGGACCCGCAACATGCCCTGCCTCCCCGGTCTGGTGGGCCGGGTGGATATAACTGGGAAAAGGCGGTCATGCAAATAACTTGGCCCCAAGCCAAGTAGGGCTTTAAAGGTGATAACCAGCACCTTGAATTGGACCTGGAAGCAAATCGGCAATCAATGCAGCTCCCACAAAAGAGGTGACACATGCGCAAGTCTAGGCTTGCGCAAAACTATGTGGGCTGCTGCATTTTGAACCAGTTGAAGCTTCCAGATACTTTTCAAGGGCAGCCCCATGTAGAGCGCATTACAATAGTCCAAACGGGAGGTGACCAGGGCATGGGTGACTGTGAGAAGGGCCTGTTGGTCCAGGAATGGGCGTAGCTGGCGCACAACATGCAGTTGTGCAAAGGCTCTCCTGGCCACGACTGCCACCTGCTCTTTGAGCAGGAGTCGTGAGTCCAGGAGAACCCCCAAGTTACGCTCAGGGTCTGTCTGGGGCCATGCAACCCCATCCAAGACCAAAGATGGTAATTCTCTGGAAACCAAAGAACCCTGAACCCACAGTCTTGCCAGGGTTCAACTTCAACCTGTTGCTTCCCATCCAGACCTCAACAGCCTCCAGGCACCGGGAGAGGGCGGTCGCAGCATCGCTTAACTCACCATGGGCAGAGATGTACAACTGAGTATCATCAGCATACTGATGATATCTCACCCCACGGTGACGGATGATCTCACCCAGCGGCTTCATGTAGATGTTAAACAGGAGCAGAGAGAGCACCAACCCCTGCGGCACCCTACAAAGCAGGAGTCGAGGGCAGGACCTCTCGCCCCCGATCAACACCGACTAGAACTCACAGTCTCCCAGTTTCTAGCCTGAGGCCTTAACCACTACACCAAACTGGCATTCTAGTATAGAGCAGCCTTTTCATACTGCTGTAGAATCAAATTACACCCATACACATCTAATAAGATAGAAAGGCTTTCAGGCTTTAGTATGCAATCTCTCAGCTAAAATAAGGTGTTGCATTTATACTTTGTGATAGTAGTAAGGAAGATAATGAAAAATCAATTAGACAAATGCAAATCCATTTATTTATTTATTTTAAAATACACCCTCTAAAATGCTTGTTTTTTCAAGAGGATAAGGAGAGTTCATTTAAGGTCAACTGTTTGCTATGCCTGTGGCTTCTCCAAGGAATGCCTTTAATATCTTTTGCAAATTGAAACGTGAATTATAGGATTATAATTAGAATGTCATATTTGTGATGAAAATTGATTCAGTGAATTAACATCCTACTTCTACTTTCTGCCTAACTGTGGTTCACTTTCTTATAAATCACCATGTTGATAAGGAAAATATTTTAGGAGGACTGAGTAAACTACAGTTAAATTCAAGTCTGCAATCCTATATCCTCATCTGGGAGTGAGCGACGTTGAACTGGCTTTGTAGTTCATGGAAAGCTATTCTGAGAGGGTTCATTGGAAAATAGTTGAATTCAGCAGCAACTTCCCAGCATAAACGTAAGTTTAAATACCATTTATGAAACAGCTACAGCACAATTCTGTTCATGTTTATCAAAAGTAAGCCCCATTGATTGAGCTCCTACATTGCATTAAGCCATAATGTGGTTTGTCTGATTTTAGCTTAGCATGATAACTGAACAAAACCATTAAGTGGGTTTTGCATCGCATTCATTCATGGTTTGTTTTAACTATTTTAAAGAAACTATTTTAAAGTATACATAAAATGAACCATGGCTAAGCCCAAACCAAACAAATCAAATGATAACTTAAAGTGTTGTATGAGCCAAGGCTGTCTGCAGGGGATGGTCAAAAAAGTCAAGATGGCAGCATGATGGTGCAATCGAATTGCCTGTTTTCTGATCACATCCTGCAGACACCCCTGATACAGAAACATAAACCTTTCCAGTTTGTTCTTAATTCATTCCAGTCAGCCTCAGGCAGCAGAGCTCTTGATGCCTCTGGCATTAAGTTCAATGAAGGGACAAAGTCTTTACATTTTATTTCGGGGGTGGGTGGGAAGCCTTCTTCCACAGACAACAATACTGACACACTTCATCACGGTGCACACCCATGAAAGTGTTTGTGACCAAGTCACAGGGGACAAGGAAGAGTTAAAAGACCCAGGGATGTTTAACCTGAAGAAGAGCAGGCTGAGAGGGGACATGATAGCAGTCTTCAAATACCTGACGGGCCGTCACGTTGGAGGAGGCTCTGGATGACCTCTTAAGCCCTTTCCACCTCTGTGGTGCAAAGAATTAAGCGTAGGCATCGGACAGCAGGATTGCAACTCGCAACTTATGGCCCCGTGCAGGTTGTTAAATCAACACAGCTACACTGTTGTCCTAAAATACTAAAATGCTTGAACGTGCGAGAGAGAACGAAAGGAGGAAATTATATTCCTTTCAAAGGCCCAGGCCGAGAGTTGCTCAAATTCCTAGAAAAAGCATGCCCAGATGACTGAGGAAGAGAAATGAATCTAATCCATATTTGTATCCATAGCAGGTTAATTTCATCTTGCACTTGTTCAGCTGTTACCCTCTCAAATCTTCCTGTTTGTCTTCATCTCCTTCCAAAAGGACGTCTTTGCTGGGAAGAACGGCAGATTTCTTTAAAAGTCAAACTGCATGTTCCTGCACTGTGTGGCATTTGCCTTCTGATGAAAGATAATAAGAAAGTATTATTAGCTGAGATGAAAGGACAGAAAGTGAAGTGGCTTGAGGCTTATTATGGGAAAAGGCATTATCAGGGGATAACAAAAATAAAATAACAAAGATTGCACATATGTCATTTAAACTAGGAGAAGGATATATCAAAGACAGGTTGGGAACACTTGATGATGCCCTTGAAGAAAGACACCCACAGGAAATGTTAGGCAGTCTGCATTCTTTCTTTCAGCAGACCTACCCAGACCTTTCTTGCATCTGTTTCTTTAAGCATCTTTAAACATCTGGATATCTGCCTCTTTAAAAGGACTTTGCAGGTGGCCTGGCTTTGCTTCTCTGTCTCTCCAGCTCATGCAGTTTGAGCCACTGAATCCCATGGGAGAAAGAGATTCTATTTCTGGATCCTTAGGTTGGGAAAATAAACTTTGGTTAAAGGAACATGCTAGTTATAGCAAATTAGCAATCAACTGCCAAGAATCATGTCTATTTCTGATTCAGTTCCTCTGTTGTTTGGTGGCAGTGTTCATCAGTTGTTTGGTGTGAAGGCGAGAGGTGACATCACCCCAGGGCCCTTTGCTCTAAGCGTGTAGGAGTAGGGGCAGCCACCACAGCAGTAAGGTCAGCCAGATGTTGCAGAAGTGCTGCTCCAACACATGGATTGGGAAATAATCATGCGGCCATTGCTTACATGATTCCTCTTTCACATATGCTTTGGAGTGCATAGGACTATGGCTCCTGAGTTGAATTGAACTCATTGCCAATTAAGAATACAAGGATGGGCAGCCTATTGGAGGTTGCATCATCTCTGGTGGGTTGAAATATGTAGTTATGTAGTAGGTGGGGTGATGATGGTAAATGCAATCAAAGTTCTGGGTAGCCACAGAAAGAGGGGTGCCTGCTTTTGGTTTTTATAGCTTTCCTGCATCATGTTGTAAATATAATGGAACGACTACTGTGCAGAGTTACATTACAACAGAGATACCCTGTATGTCCTTCAGAACTCCAGACAGCCAGCAGCAGAGAGTTAGAACAGAGTCGGCAAACCTTGCTTGTAAAGGGCCAGATCCCACCCCTCCCCTGCCTCGGTGGGCGCAGCTATTGGACAGTGCTGGCCTGGCAGCATGGGGGCCACTGATAGGCTGCCGCCACCCAAGACACCATGCTCCCTTGACTCCGCCCCTCACCCCAGAAGCAATCTGCCCACCCACCCATTCTTAGCTTGCAAAATAAACAGCAGGTCGGCCTTGTTAGACATTAATTTTTCAATTTGCAGCCATCTAGTGTCACTTACATTTTTGCTGGCTGAATATGGTACCCCTACATTACAACATAGTTAAAAGTGTGCGTGGATCCTTTTGCACTTCCCGCTTTTTTTCCTCTCTCATTATTATGTCTGTTTAAGTTCACCGCATTCAGAAATGATGACACAGCTTTTTCTGGGAGCCCATTTCTTCTTCCACGGATGCTTCTTTTTCCAGACTCACAGAGGATATCAGCTCACAGAGTCTGTGTAAAGAACAGAAGTTTTGCATTTGCCTCCCACATACTTTTCCAGCCCTTCTTCTTGGTCAGTTATATTGTACACCTTTCCAGCAAACAGCCATACCTAAGATGTTAATGTTTTGCAAGTACAGCTAGTCCTCGCTTAGTGACCACAATTGGGACTGGCAACTCTGTTGCTAAATGCCGTGATTGCTAAGCAAAAAATCATGTGACTGTGATGGACTTACATCACTTCCCATTTGGTCATTAAGTGAAACACCGCACTCATTAAGTGAAACCTCATGTGTCCATGAGTTGCAATTTTACTTCCGTGTTCTCCATTAACTCTGCTTGTCACAAGCCAGTTGGGAAGCATGCAAATGGTGACAAACCTAGATTCTGAAAGTATAGAATAAATAAATAAATCAGTTAAATTTCATTTTCAAAACAAAACTTCCTGAAATTGTTTAATTCTGTCTTGATTTTAAAAAAACAAAGAATTATTACTATAGATTTCACAAATGAGAAGATATGATCCCACAAAATCATGATCAAAAGCAGAATATAGAAGGATTTTGAGATGTAGTAACTATTCTTCCTTTTCAGCCACATTTGTTAAAATCAAAATTCTTGCTGCAACTAAGAAGCTCTTAATCCATAAATGTTATAACAAAAATGGTTAGTCTTTATAGATAGGGCAACCAAATCTGGGTTGCAATAATCTGAACATGAGATGGCAGTGAAGAGATAAAAAAAAATCCTAGCTTTTAGCTGGGATCGGACGGTCATCCAAATTTTTGTAGCCCTATTAAAGTACCACAATATTCTTCAGTTTTGCTGTTTTCCAGAGAGTCCTTTCAAAAGCTGTCCAAGCAGAGACTTCTTCCAATGCATGTATTCAGGATTTGGTATTGGATAGTCCCTGCTTTTCATTAACAGACTTAAGAAAATGAGGGGAAGTTTTGTATCTGGATGCATTTTAAGAGGAGAGCCATGTTAGTCTATGGTAGCAAAAAATCAGGAGGAGTCTGGTAGCACCTTTTCCGACTAACAGATTTTATTAAAAGAGTTTTGTGGGTATTTGTGATTGTGAGTAGATTTGTGACTACTTCTGATATGAAGGCATGTAACCTTGGTCACAACGGATGTCTCTTTCTGAACCAAACATCCTTCACCTCTATTTAGCCTTTCCCCACTTGCACTTAATCATGGTGGAAATGTTCTTTGTCGGCATCTTTTTTTCTGCCATGTGATCCTCATCCTCAGTCTTAAAAATCCATAGCTGTCCTGGTATTAATTCCCCCCACCCCCGTTGCAACAGAGGCAGTTGTTGTTGTTGTTCAGTCGTTTAGTCGTGTCCGACTCTTCGTGACCTCATGGACCATAGCACGCCAGGCCTTCCTGTCCTCCACCACCTCCCGGAGTTTACTCAAATTCATGTTCCTTACATGGTGATGCTATCTAACCATCTCATCCTCTGCCGTCCCCTTCTCCTTTTGCCTTCAGTCTTTCCCAGAATCAGGGTCTTTTCCAGGCCGTAAAGGTGTCTAAAATCTGTTTGTTACACAGTATCTTGTAGGGAAATCAGTTCACTGCAGTGCTTTGAATCCAGCCGTATTTACAGGAGAAGGGGCCCTGTGTGTGTTATAACAGGCAAGATGCCCATTGTGGCAGCGTAATCAAGGCAGCATCCCTTTGTGTGTTCATGCAATGGCGACACACCTTCAAAAAGGGAACCGTTTGGGTTGCGCTGCCGTGACCCCCATCTTGCCTGTTTTAACCCCATCTTGCTGACACCGTTCTTGAAACACAGGCAAAGGAAGCAGGATAGGAACAAGTCATGGGGACAAAACATTTAATAAAACATAGTTTTTTTTGGCAGCACAGGGATAGGTGGATAGCATTTCAGCTCCGTCATGGGAAAACGCCCCAGCTCAGGCCCAGGGCTGGCTTAAGATACTTTGCTGCCTAGGGCTACCAAGAAGATTGATCCCCTTTTCATTCCAGGAGAAAACCTGACTGGATTGGAAGCTGTTTCTTCAACAATGACAATAGGAGATTCTACACTAGTTCCAGATCAGGCAAGTTCCCTCCTATAGCATAAAACAGCTGCTGCCCAGAATCTTCCCCATGAGGTATTTGCTTTAGTTTACCCCAGTGTTTCTCAACCTTAGCAACTTTAAGAAGTGTGAAGTTCAACTCCCAGAATTCCCCAGCCAGCATGCTGGCTGGGGAATTCTGGGAGTTGAAGTCCACACTTCTTAAAGTTGCCAAGGTTGAGAAACACAGGATTACCCAATGGTAGAGCCAGCTATATTTCTGCCCTGTGCTTTGTGGAACGTATTACACCAACCTTGCCTATCCAATGCACTGGCTACCAATTTGTTTCCAGGCGTAGTTCAACGTTTTTCTTCTGTACATCCCTAAATGGTTTGGGGCCTGGATCTCAGCAACAGTGCTTCCTGTTACATATACCAACTCATAATTAGAAACATAACTTGAAGGCCCTTCTGTGCGTATTGCTCCCTGTCCCTCCCAAAGTGCATGTGGTTTCTATTTTTAGAAGATTTTTTTTTTAAGTTAATTGTTTTAGTATGCATGGGGTTAATTTTAGCAGGGTATGGTTTTAAATAATGTTTTACTGTGTTGTTGTCTTATCTATTATATTTCACTTGATTTTAAAAAAAATAAGAAACAGTATTGTTTTTATGATTTGTTAAGAGTTTTGTATTTTAACTTGTAGCCCTCTTTGGAAAGGTTTACCATAGCTATAAATTAAAACTATTAAAATAAGCTAAAAGGGGAATTCTAGGCTGGTGGGAACACAGTCCTTAGGTTGTGGAAAATCTCTTCCCATTTAAATTAGACTGGCCACTTCCTTATTTAATATTAGGTAGACCCCCTGAAATTAATTTTGCTCCATATTGCTTCTGAATTATTTTAAATTTAACAACTCTGCTCTCTGTTTCAAAAAGAGTTTATCCTATTTTTAATTGACTGTATTATCATGCTGTTTTAGAGTTTTAAAATTGCTCTAAAGTTTTAAATATTAAGTCAGTCACTAGGGAGGTCCTTTTCAAGACTGAAAGATGATTCAGAAATAATTTTACAAATTCAACCAAGCTACCTTTCCTTTAATAGATGTACGAGAATTTAGTTATATCACAATTTTTGAGCTGTCACATGTTGATTGAAGAAACCTAAATGCATGTGCAAGCTGAAATGCCTAATTGTAGAAAAAACACTTAAAAACTGTAGTCAGAAACTTTGAGTAAAAAGGTGCCATTTCATCCAGAAAATCTTACTCTATGGCTGTCCACAGCCTCCTGCTGCTTTCATCAAAATGACAGGAGTAGTGTGATTATGTGACAGAAGCTCCACTCCTTTTGGATGTGGGTGCAATGTCATGACACACGTCTAAAAGGTGTGGGCTTGCATCATGACAGCACCTTGCTTTTGTCAGGCTGACCCATTTGATCACCCCTTCAGATGCTATTGGCTGACGCCCTACTCAGTGCAGAAATCCAAATTAAAGAATTCTCCAAAAACTATGGCACCTACTTAAACAATTTGACAGAACGGAGCCCACTAGGAAGGTACAAAGCTCACCAATGAATGGCCTGGCTCAGGAATGTTCTCATTCCCTCTGGACCGTGTTGTTCCTGCAGAAGTTTGGCAGTTTCCAGAAACAAATCCTTCAATCCTTTAGTGGTTAGTGGTATCCAAGTTGGTGAGTTCTGTACATCTCTAGAGCTCACCGCCTACCTACATAATGGAGTACGCTGCTGAATTGCTGTTACTTTTAGGAAGTTTTTGTAAAAATTCAATCAGAATCCACATACCTGTTAGTCAAGACTGTAATTCCATCTTTTGTTCAACTGCTCCTGTCCTTCCTCTGTGTAACACCTTTCAGGTCATTTCTCAAGGCTAAACACATCCTCACAGGACAAATTTTCCAATCCCTGATCATTTTGTTGCCTTCTTCATTCCTGTCCCAGCTTATCTGGATCTTCTTTAAAACACAGGTAAATGATTATTAATATTATATTAATATGATTAAATATTACAGGAGAGTACACCATTTTATGTGGCCTCCCCATGTCTCCTCAATCTATATTTGAACTCACAAAGAGATAAAATATTCAAGGTATTCTGTTGCCTTGCCCTCCAGTTAAGATTCTCATTACAAATCTGTCTTTCTACAATGCACTACAATAATGTGAGGAATGTAATTGCTTTTCAGTAATATCAAGTCTTCATTAATCTACTTTTTTCTTTAATTCAGTTCTTCAGTATGGTCCCTGAAATCAACTCTGAAGTAATACTTCATGTTCTTATGAGCATATGCTACAGGAGCATGGTATTTCTTCTTGAAGCATTGGCAGGGGACCAACTGCAGCTGTTCATTTGGAACATTCTTCATTCCCCCCCTTTTCAAAGGCTATCTTGTTTTTCCCACTTATCTTGATTCAGCTGAAATATCATGTACGGAAAAAAAATAGATGATTCTGAATCTTCCCACACAGCTGATCAGAAATATACTGTGCTTGCACGTCCAGTGAGTAATTGTTCTTGCGTGTTCATACTTTAGAAAAAAGGTATCAACTCAAGGTTGAATTTAAAATTCACTTAGCAGAGATTAGCTAAGGAAAAAAAATCTGCTCCCTAACATTTCCTACAATACGTGCAGTCATCACACACATTTATTCCGTATTGTGGTTGGGCACCCTCAGTTTGCATGTTTGCGGGTGTACATGTGTATATCCAGATACTTGAATGGGGATATTTCCACTGAAATGGGATGTGTTTAGCAGCAGCTTCCATGGGGTGCTGATGGTGGTCAGAATTGGTAAGATGGCAGAGTCTTATGATGCAAACCCTACCCCCTTTGTACATTTGTACACACATTCAAAAGGGGTGGGGTTGCATTGCAATTCTTTGTCTACCCTCATGCTGATTTTATCACACACACATAAATACTGCTAGTGTTTAGTGTAGCATTTATTAGGGCTGTGCAAAATATTTGAAAGGAGTATTTTGCAAAGAGTATCAGCTTGACTGAAGCATCCCTCCTTAGAGCATGAAAGCAGCCACGTCCTCCAGAAGAAATGGGCAGCTATTGCAAAGGCTTTCTCAGTTGTCCCCACATGCATATAGATAGACAATACTTTTGTTGGGACTGCCAGTGTAGCAAAATAGTTGAGCTTCCATATGCATTTGGACACAGTCAGAGAAACCCTTTGAAGCAGCTGTGTCTTCTGCTCAAAGCACTCTTTTTAACTGCTTTGCACAGCCCTACTATTTAGCTAACTCATTCAGAGAACAGCTACTTCTAAATTTGGGGAATTTGTTCAAAATCATCCTTAAACATAAAGGCAACTGAGAACGGTTACTTCGAAAAACACTTGAATAACAAGGAACTTGGATTTATGTTTAAATACAAAAGATAGTTAAGTTTATTTTATTCATACCTTTGCTGGCCAGAAGAAAGAAGCATTCAGATTACAAAAGAGAGAGAGAAAAAAATCACTTGCCTGCCCAGCATGTGGATTAGTATTAGCCAGTTGTAAATTAGAGAAGGAGAGAAAAAAATAGTATTTGCCAAACAAGGAGTGGAAGGAAGTCTATGGAAATAAAGAGGTCGAGCTGTTATACAGACTAGTAGAAGTTTGAGTAATGGTAAAAACACTGGATCACCACAGAGAGGAAAAAGGGAAATAGAGCAAGAAGAAGAATGACATATTCCACAGAAAGGAGAACTCAAGGGGGTTTCACTTCTGAATTGGTTATGGTGATTGAAAAGGTAGTTTATATACAGGCAACACTCCAGAGCAGGAAATAGGAAATCTTGAGATTGTGAGCCAAAGCCAACCCCTTTTGTTGGCTTGCAAATTGTTGTCGCTCCAAGAACTACTACAACAGCATCTCAACGTGGCCTTCTCATGATTGTTGCCAGAGGAACTTGTATCGGAAAGAGTCAAGGTTTTCCAATGGACTTGGACTGTGCCCAAAAAGGGTTGAGGTGTCTGACCTCATTTAAATGCGGATCTAAAAGCAGAAGATTCTTGAACAAGAGATGGGAGCAGGATACAGCCAGAGGGCCAAATATTTCCCTAAATTATGGTATCAGTAACCTAAGCAAGGGCCAATCATGTATGGCTATTTCACACTCCAGAACTGGGGGAGATGTCATACTTAAGTAGGAAGACTCCATGTAATCTAGGGGCTTCGTTCATCCTATCAAGTGCAATATTGTACCTGATGTTGGGGAAGTGGTGTTTTGTGTATGCTGTCTTAGTTATAACAATTGTTAACCCCCTTCATTAAAAGTAATCCCAAAGCAGTTCATTTCAAACCAATAAAACCACACAAAATTCAAAAGTTAAGACACAAATATTGAAATCATACAAGATTACAAGATTAAAACCATAAAACAGGACTCTCACAACAATGACAAGGAAGCACTCTATGATACAGTTAAGCCTTGGTTGACCAAAAGCTAACTCGACTTAGTCCCATCCATAATTGGACAGGGAGTGAATTCCCAATCAAGGTTAAATGTACTAGTCTGAGAACATCTTCTCCAGGGTCCCCATGTGCGAAATATTGGGAAAATCCTCTCCCTTCAAGAGAGCACTCTCACGTGGTCTTAACTGGCAGGCAAGTACTTAAGGAATCAGATATCCAGTTCCCAGACCTTATAGGGCTCCATGTAGTTTGGGTCAGTAGTATATAAGCAGGCAGTGCAGTTCTTTCAAAAGAGGTACAATGTGTTGTATTATATAGAGCAGTGCAGAGATGGCCTTGGGGAACATATGCAGCAACCCTTAGTAAAACATGAGCTTAGCCCAGGAAAACAGGAAAGTATGAGAAGGAAACACAAGATTACCCCACCTTGACTCTCTTGAGTATAATAGGGAAGAAAATAGAAATTCTGTCAAGCTTTCAAGATTGTTACTATAGTCTAAATCAGTGCTTTCCAAACTTCCGCCGTTGGCGACGGCCTCGTGTTTTGCGCTAAAACCCGGAAGCGCTGATGGTGCGCCGCTGCTGCCGCACGCACCACTGCCACGGGGGCAGCGACGCGCCATCACCACTTCCGGGTTTTGTTGCGACACACAGTTTGGAAAGCACTGGTCTAAATCAATAAAGTAAAATTCTAATATTTCTGGTGATGTCTGTTTCCACTGACATATTTGTAAGTGAGTCTGAATCACTGTAAGTATTTAAGCAGACAGGAAAAGTTGGAGGTAGAAGCTCCTAGAGATGTGCTTCAGTGTGGCTATGTGCATTGTTGTTGTGCTTTGTCAAGTTGTAGGTGATGCCTGGTGACTCTATGGCTAACAGCTCTCCAAGCTGTCCTGCCTCTCGCTGCATTACACAATTCTTGCAAGTGCATTTTTGTGGCTTTCAGTGTTCTGCCTATCCACCTCATGTTCTGTCAGCACCTTTCTCCTTCCATTCACATTGCCCAGCATTAACATATTTTCCATAGATACATCAGCCATTGTGATGTACCAAAGTATGAGAGCTTCATGAACCTTGCTTCCAGTGATAATTCTGACTCAGTTTCTCTAGTATTGAACTGTTGATTTTCATGGCTGTCCAAGGAATGCAAAGTAGCCTTCTCCAGCACCATAAAGAGACAGTTTTCTTCCCCTTGCTCTTATATAGATGTGAGTGATAGTTTCTGCCCATCATGACAGAGAATGGGCGTTTTTTGTTTTTAAACTTTCCAGTCCGGCCTACAACCCTAGGATTCCCTGGTAGTCTCCCATCCAGGTCTTGCCCCTGTTTAGTTTTCTGTCCTGGCTAGGGGCAGGGACATGCAATCAAATTCTCTTGTAACTCAAGTAGCTATGAGCAACGAGTTTCTTCTGGAGATCTTGAGGCCAAACATGGGGTTCCTATTCTGTTAAGAACACTCTCTCATACCCCCTCCCTCAGGGCATAAAGAGCTCCTCACATAGGTGTACTACTGTCCAGAACTAGGAAGTGGAGTGGCACAGGGTTCAAATTTAACAATGGGCAGAAGGAGTGCCCAAAGAATGGACTGGCCATGTGTATGGTTTTCTTACATGTAGGAACCCTCCAAAGCAATATCAGATGGCCTGCAGTGGTTCTTAGGCAGAGTTCTGAAAAATCAGGTCTCAAAGCACATCTGTTGCATAAAATTAGATGCTGCAGCGGTATCTGCTCAGTAATCTTTCATTTGCCGACATACCAAACCAGCTATCTCTTTCTCTGGATTCCCATCTTTGAAAATTAGTCTTTTCTGTACTTAGCGCAATTTTGTTTTCTGCAGGACAATTTTCACAAATTCCTATTTCCAAATGGTCTTTGTTCAGGATCAACTTTTTTAAAAGCTAGATCACCTTTCCTTGAATCATTGTGCTTGAAAAGCAGCTGGAAAACTACCTTAATGAGAATAATTAATTTCCTTATACCCTCTAGTGGATTTCAGAAACAAATGCAGCTGAAGTGCATTGTAACAAATACAGCAGTAATTACCACAATAATTTCCCCTCATTTATCTTCTTTCCTCCCTCCCCAAGTTATAGAATTAACTTCTAATTTATCTAGGACTAGTCAACTGGGTGCAAAGCATCAGGGACTATCTGACAGGAACAATCAGATATAAATAACTTTTCAAACCAAACACCAGTGAGCTGTTCTGTATTTCACAGAGTTTGTGATAAATTGAGTTCAGATGCTCAGTTTGGAATCCTCTTGGTTTTTTTGAAGGGCCTCTCTTATGATTGCAGTAACACAGCATCTGTCCTTTGACAATGTAGGTCCAAGGCTTGTATTGCTATGTAGCCAGCCCATTGAAGCCACTACTGCTAAGGCGGGCACCATCTGTATAAGAGAAGAAACTCCATTCCTTCATACGTGTACTTATAGTATACTGTATACTCATTCTTATAAGTAAATACACTCACCAGGGACAAGGCTTTCTATCATTCAAGAACATCTGTTCAAAGTCACTGGTTTCTCATAGTGAGAAACTAGTAAATTACTATCAGGTTTTTCTATGTCTCTTTGCTACCATCAAGTGACAGTCTACATTTTTGCAGCCCAGATTAGTAGCCAAAGCAGGGGAGAAACTCTACTCTCTTCTTCCCAGTTGTTGGAATCTGGCAAATCAAGCATGCCTCATTAGCACATGGGTGATTGCTCTAGGAGGTAAACTCTGTGCTTCCAGAGGAAGCTGCTTGTTGCCCCTCCCACTTCCTCTTCTCTCTCTCTGATTATTCCACCGATGGGGTAGGATGCATGTGCCTTAGCTCCTTCCATGGAGAGGCCATGTGCTAGGCCTCAACTCCAGAGGTTTTCCCCCCTTTCTCCATGCAGCCTCTGGCAGCAAACAGGGCCAGAGGTATGCAGTTTAGGGAACAGAAAGAAGA